>CM021110.1:53565798-53695686 GCA_007115665.2 Sequoiadendron giganteum | reverse complement strand
ACTTGGAAACCAAGTGAACTAGTTGTATCAACAACACCAAAAAAACCTTCTCAACATATCTACAACATCTAAAATACTTGATCAATACCAAAAAAACTTCTCAATATTACCACACTAGAGGTTGACATCAAATCACAACACTAATGCCAACATAGTTCAACAATCTCCAACAATAGACCCTGACCATATTGGAGGTTGAACCATAACTCTCTCTCATGAAACACTCATCAATAGCTCCAATAATATCTACACACTAGGGGTTGACATCAATGAAAACACCATCAAATATCCAACAATCTCCCCCTTTTTCATTGATGGCAATACCAACTCTAAAAAAAATCATCAACCAATAGAAGCAACTCTAAAACTCTAAAACTCAAACAACTCTCCCCTTACTTCATTCTCTCCCCCTAACTGGGACATTCCTTACACTTCTACCACTTTCTCAAACTTCATTTTATTTTTCCTTTCCTTCATTTTTATCCCCCTTACTTGAGTAGTTTTTCAGACTTCAATTTCTCTTCCCCTTTGACATCAATGGAAAAGAACAACAATATCTCCCTTTGACATCACCCGAAAGCTTCACTTTAGACAAAACCAACCTACTACTTTCTCCCCACTGCTCTCTCTCTCCACTTAATTCTCCTTGATTGCACCAACTAAAACATACCATTGCCTGCTCCTGTTGAGAGGTGGCCTCCATCAATCTAGGATCAAGAATGTATCTTGAAATTCTCTCCTTGACAAATGCACACCCTTAAGCACCTAATTGAAAGGGGGGGTAATAACCCCTAACTTTTGTTGAAGATACTCAAATGTATCTTTTAGAAGAGCCTTTATGAAAATTTCTGCAACTTGATCCTTTGTAGTCACATACTCTAGCCTCACCTCATTCTCTACAATTTTCTCTCTTAGAAAGTGATACCAAATAGAGCTATGATTTGTCCTTGAATGCATTACTGAGTTTTCTAAAATATTGATAGCACTTGTATTATTACACAAGCTAGAAATAGGTTCATCATATGACACTCTAATATCCTTTAATGTATGCTTCATCCATAACACTTGTGTACAATATGATGTTTCTGCAATATACTCTACCTCTACAGTAGATAATGACATTGAATCATGCTTCTTACTCAACCAAGAAACCAACTTGCTTCCAAGAAATAAAGCACCTCCACGTGTGCTTCTTCTTTCATCTGCACAACCTACCCAATCTATATTTGTATAAGAACTCAAAGAGAAATCAGTATCCTTGGGATACCATAGACCAAATCCAAAGTGCCCTTCAAGCTTATGAATATCTTTTTAACTATTGCCACATGTGATTCTCTGGGATCTTCTTGAAATATTGCCACAAGAAAAACTGCATGAATGATATACGGTCTAGTAGCAGTAAGATATAGTGGCCCACCAATCGTTGATCTATACTTTCTCTAATCTATCTTAGGAGATTCATCATTTTTGCTCAACTTGCAACCAGTAACCATGGGAGTACACACTAGTTTAGAATCCTCCATTCCAAACATATTCAACATTTCCTTGACATACTTTGACTATGACATGAAAATTCATTTTTCTAATTGACTGATTTATAACCCAAGGAAGAAATTCATCTCCCCAAACATTGGCATCTCAAAATATTTTTGCATCTACTCTGTAAATATCTTACACATACCTTCATTTCCTCCAAAGATTATGTCATCAACATACACAATCACAATCAAGATCTGATCTCCCTCAACCTTGAAGTAAATATTACTATCTACAGTACTCTTTTTGAATCCTTTTTGCAACAAGTATCTATCCAATCTTGCATACCAATTAGCTCTAGGAGCTTGTTTGAGTCCATACATTCCTTTTTTAATCTATAAACCATATCAACATCTTCTGACGATGAAAATCCTTTTGATTTTTCAATGTAAACCTCTTCTTCTAACTCACCATTCAAGAAGGTAGACTTGACATCCATCTAATATACCTTGAAGTCTTTATGTGCTGCAAAAAGCAAAAACATTCTAATGGCTTCCATTCTTGCCACCAGAGAAAATTTCTTCAAAATCTATTCCTTCCACATGTGAGCATCCCTTATACACAAGTCTAGCCTTATTTCTAACAACCTTTCCATCCTCATTCAGTTTTTTCTTGAAAACCCATTTAGTTCCAATCGCATTCTTGTTTGTTGGTCTTGGGACCAATTCCCAAGTCCGATTATTCTCAATCTATCTCAACTCTTCTTACATAGCTTTGATCTAGTTCTCATCCTTGCATGCTTCAGTTACTATTTTATGTGAACTACTTCTAAAATTAAACAAAATTTTACTTGTTCCTTTGTCATAACAAATTTTCTCCTTGTCAGCACACCTTTGCTCTTATCTCCAATTATTTGATCTTTAGAATGATTCTTAGGGATCTTTTTTCAGAGCTTCTTCCTCTTAAACTGTCATCTCTTTTTCTTTCTCTTCATCTTTTTCTTCTTCACTACAAGGGGGTTCATCAGATTGATATCCTTCTATAAACATAAATTTTTTGATGTGGTTCTTCATCCTTTTTGACACTTGCACTCTCAACAATCTTCTTCAACCTTTTGTTATCGCATCTGCATGTCTTCCTCTTTGTAGAGTATCCAAGGAAGATTCCTTCATCAAATATTGCATCAAGCTTTCCCATTTTTTCTTCATCTCTCTTGATATAGAATTTACTTCCAAACACTTTGAAATATTTCACACTAGTAGGTTTTCCATACCATAACTCATAAGGATTCTTTGAACTTTTTATTCTTGCTTATCCTTTATTAAGAATGTACATTGTAGTATGAATTTCTCCTTTCTAATATAAATCTAGTAGATTTATTTCCTTCATTGTGGCTCTTGTTGCTTCCTGAACTATCTTTTTCCTCTCCACAACTCCATTCTACTGAGGAGTCCTAGGAGTTGATAACCATCTCTTTATTCCATGATCCCTAAAAACTATTAAACTCATTGGAGGTGAACTCACCACCTTTGTTAGACATCAAGCACTTTATTTCAAATCCATTTCATTCTCAACCATAGATTTGAAGGCTTTAAACTTATCTAGAGCTTCTAATTTTTATTTGAGAAATGTCACCTAAGTCATGCTAGAATAATCATCTATTAATAACATGAAATACTTGTCACCTTGAGAGCTTCTTATTCTAATAGGTCCACATATGTCTATATGCACCAACTCCAAAGTTCTTGCCATATAATATTCTTTAGTTTTGAACCTCTTCTTTGTTTTCTTTCCAAATTGAGTCTTTGCAGATTGCATTCATAGATTTTGTAATCCTTGGTAGATCTCTCATGACATAAGTAGAACTTATTTTCACTAGGCTATCAAAATTAATGTGACCTATTCTCCTATTTCATAGCCAACTTTCATTGATTTGTGGTATAAATCACTTAACACCACCACCTTTGAGTTGATAAACATTTCCTTCTATCCTTGTTCCTACAACAACCAAAGTTCTGAAGCTTTCTTTTCTAATTTCACAACCATCTCCTTGAAACACCAAATTTTATCCTTTGGTACACATTTTCCCTACACTAGGAGAATATTATACCAGAGACCCTTGACATAAAGAACATCATATGTTTTATGCTTTCCATAAAAACTAATTGAACCTTTTCCACATATCTTAGTAGATGTATCATCACCAAACTTCACAAGACCACCATCATACTTCTGAAGTTAAAAAACTTACTCTTGTCACCTGTCATATGATTTGAGCATCCACTATTAATTATCCAGTAGCTTCTCTCCTCTCTTGCATGAAAAGAAGTCAACATAGTTTCTTCAATATTGTGATCTATTTCCAAAGCAATTTCCTTCACACATATTTCAAGATTAGTAGAATTAGCTCCAACATTTAGAGCCATGAACAAGCATTCATCACTATCCTCATAAGGATAGTCTAGTTCCTCATCATCAGATACACGATTGTCTTTTTCAACATAATAACTCTTCTTGATAGATTTACCTTTATGATCCTTATTTTTTTCATTTTCAATTTTGATTGGACATTTAGAAGCATAATGACCCATCTTTCCACAATTGAAATACTTAAAGGGTAACTTGCCCCTGTATTTTCCAATGCCCTTTTCAATCTCCTTACAAAATTTTCTTCTGCCTCATCAAGATCATTAGGATTTGATTCATCATCCTTGGCTGCCTTGATGACATTTGATCTCTAGAATATTAATCTAAATTTTGAGCTTCCTCAATAGCAAAAACCTTAGAACTATAATATTTAGGAAGAGTTCCCAATACCCTTTTTACAAATTCACTTTCTTCTAGCTTACCACCAAGATCATTGATGGCGTTAACAACTTCATCTCCTCTAAGAATGTAGGTTGTAATATATTCATCTTCTAACATCCTTAGGTTTTCAATTTTGGCTTTTAAATTTTGCATCTTTTCTTGTTTGACCTTATCATCTCCTTCATAAATGCTTCGCAGCTTCACCCAAACCTATTTTGTAGTTTTGAAACTTATCACTTTTCCAAGTTTCGAATCAGAAAGACCACTCAAGATAGCATTTCTTTATTTGTTATTATTCTCATAATCTTTGACCTCATCATCACTTTTCAAACCATTAGAAAACATAATATATCCAATTTCAATTTACTTCCAGACTCCAAACCCTAGAGAGACAAGAAATGCTTCCATCCTATCTTTCCAAAATCATAACTTTTTCCATTGAACATAGGAGCTTTGACACCCTTCCTATATACCATCCGGATCTACCTCAAGAAATTAAGCATCTTCCAAGGAACCATATCTATTATACCAATTGTTAGACACACAAAGAAATTGAGAGGGGGATTAATTAGTTGTAAATTAAAACCTTAAACCATCATTAACCATCAAACCCTTATTAATCGTCAACAAAATGTAAACATATGAAACATAAACACATTCAACACCACACACAAGATAACACTAGATTTACATGGAAAACCCTAATTAGGGAAAACCACGGTGAGGATTAACTCACATATATATGAATAGAAACATTGAATACAATAAGCTCACTTCCAGAAGGGCTCACTATCCAAGGGAATCACTATCCAAAAGAAAGAAGAATAGAAGAAGATTGTTACAAAGAGACTCACTATCTCAAAGCAAAAGGAAAATCTACCATTGTAACTTTGCACCATCTGCAACCTTTGGCTCACTGTCTCTAACAACTTCAGGCACACTAAAAATGTAGACACCTTCTACTCACTACATTTGGTAGCCTTAGGCATTTAAGCTCGCACTCAAATCACCACACTTGATCACATTCACATAATTTCACACCACACCACATATCACACATAATTAACCTTGTTTATATATCCTCCACAACCTTAAAAACTTTCTTCATGTTATCCTTAATGAAACGTATGTACCTCAAACATGCAATCACTAAATAGGTCGACACCAAACACTTTCACGATGGAAATAAGTGAAGGAAAACCACACTAAAGGTTAACTAGGAACCAAATCTACACCGACATGCTTTGCCTCACTTCCACAAACAATAAATAACCTCTGCAATTAGCGCTAGCATGTCAAGTCATCCAAACCTACACTAACACTAACAAGTGACCATATACACGCTTATCCGGATCTAGAAACACCACACAAACCACATAGAAACATTCCACAACATCCATAAATTTTCAACTTCATCAAAATATACAACACCACTAATGCAACCACCTAAAATTGAAGAACACATTCATTTTGTGCAACCAAACATACTGCCACATAACACAACTTATGAATTCAAGCTTGCAGAGCAGATGAACACCACATACTCTAGGGAAAGGTAGGTTAAAAAATATTAGCGCATTCCTAAATCTGCAAGACAAAAAACCTCAATGCGAAGAAATGCAGAGCAATCTCATTTCTGCCAAATAACCTTCTTCATAGGCAACACACTGTCAAACACAACTTCCATTGTCACATAATCTAGAATCTAAAGCTTTAGAAATATCACCTCTAAACACCTTTGATAATCACATACAAACCTTAAAATCATATATTCAACCATGAATAACTATGAAGCACAACACTAAACACACCTTTGTCACACTACACATTTTTATTTAAATTTTCTCAAAAGAAATTGGAAACCAAGTGAACCAGCTACATCAACAACACCACAAACACCCATCAACATATTTACAATATCTACAACACCTTCTCAATACCAAAAACACTTCTCAACATGACCATACTAGAGGTTTACATCAAATCCCAACACTAATTCCAACATATTGTAACAATCTCCAATGATATCCTTGACCATATTGAAGGTTGAACCATAAATCTTTCTCATGCAACACTCTTCAACAACTTCAACAATATTTACACATTGAAATCAATGACAACACCAGAAAATCTCCAACACCTCCATGAGGAAATTAATCCCAAGAAGGACAAATAGAGGATGCACCATTTTGGGGGAAAAAGAAGTTATATGGGAAGGTATGGAGGTAAGGAGGGAACATAAGAAAGTGATATTTGACCACCCATTTTGGGTTGATGTTGTGTGGATGGTAAAAGAGTATACTAGGCCCCTGCATTATAAGTATCTTTAGTTTTTTGGGTAGATTTGAAGGTAGATTTGAGTGCCTAGATCAAAAATATCTTCCACATTGCTCCTGCACAAAAAATTACCAGCTATTATACTATAATTTTTACATTGTGGTATTGAGCATGGTGGTTATATGGAGTCCATCAATGTGTGAAAAGAGCATGATAAAATGAAAAGGAAAAAGGTGACCTTCCACAACATGAGTAATCTAGAGCTTATATGAAGCTAAGGGAAAATCAAGATGCGAGTTCAGTGTAGGAGGTTAACCAATAGGGTTTAGACACATTTGAGTTGCACCAGAAGTTGATTTACCATCATCCTCAGAGGATTCTTCCAAAAAAGAATTAAGAGCATGAATAAACAAGTGACATTTGTTAGTATTATTCTACCAATTAGCAGTGTGTTGGAAGTTTGTCATTGTTGATGCAGTTTGGAAACATGAGCATGGTATGTATATATTGCTTGATCCAGTGTTGTCATTGATGTAAACATTGTTGTGATCACTCTAGCATGATTTAAAAGTATTCTTGATGTCGGCTGTATAGAAAAATTTGGTCCAGAAAGTACAACTATACATAAATTTGGCTAAGTGATCCTTTTGATAGTATAATGGTTTAGTGTGTCAATTTTTGGGTCTGTAAGTCACTCTGCAATTCTAATAGTGTTTTTATGACCACTAGATGTACCTAAATCCAAGAGTTTGTGTTGTTTAGTGAAGTACTTAGAAATATATGTATGAAAGAGTTCGACTTTGTATATTGAAGTTATTTTTTGAATAATATGTTGGTGTGGGAGATTTTTCATTCCTTCGTGAATAATCACTTCGATTTGTGATGTTTAGGATAAGCTTTCAGGTGTTGTTTGAGTGGGAATTCAAATTGAGATCATGTTTTGAGTCACACGTTTGTCGAATTGGATAAGCAAATGGAAGTTTTGTGTTTAGGTCTTATTTAGGGCTGACCTAACATATTTGAAGGATTAATGTGTGTTGAGATCTTATGCAAGACCTATATTGGGTCCATCCCGACCTATCTTAAGGAGATTTGAATTTTGATTCAAGGTGCAAAATGTGGATGAAATGTTTTAAGGATGACAAGCTTAATTTTGTGTGTTACTTCCAATTAGGCCAACCTAATTGAAGTTACACTTGATATAGATATAATTTCAGTTTTTTGAGGAGTGGTGCAAGTAATGTGTGAAAAGTGACATGTATGGTATTCCACCTACATGTGTATGATGTGAATTTGATTAGGGTTGTGCAAATTATAGTGCAAAGTGTGTGAATTCAGAGCAAAGCAGTGCATTGATCCAGATCAGTGCAAAGATTGTTTTATACTTCATTGGAATTGTAATCCAGCATATTGTAGATGCATTTGTAATAGTTCAATAGGTTGTGAGCCACCCTTTTTTCTTCTATCTTATTCTCTATGGTAAATGAGTCCACTAGACAGTGAGTCCACCTCCAGTGAACATTTATGTAATATACTATATTCGGATATAATATATTGTGAGCTAGCCCTCACCATGGTTTTTTCCATTTTGGTTTTTCCACGTAAAAATCTTGGTGTTCATGTGTCATGTGACTTTGTGAATGTTTCATGCTTTCATTCATTATTACATTTAAACATGTTTTGTTAATTGGATGGATAATGTCTAAATGGTTTAGTGGATATTGATTCACCCCCCTCTTAGTATTCTAGGTGTTCAACACAGTGCCCTCATGACATGAGAGAGGACAATTCATAGCTAGGTGACCAATGGAAAAGCATTGGAAACATCTAGAGAGGAGACCCTCATAATCAAGAGGTTGATTTCAAGGCCTTTCCCCAACCATCAAAACCATGTCCCTATGAAGAGGCTTGGAGATGTCAATGTCCACTAGAATGCAAGAAATGGTAGATTGCCCCATGTAGGAAGTGGAATTGTTAACCTTGAAGAAGTGACCACTATAATTGCCTATGGTGTCATAACATGAAACCTCCAAAATTACAAGGGGAGTTTTAAAGTCTAAGCCACATTAGATGCATATTGAGTGGCTTAGTAAGTGGGTTAAAGGAAGTTGAGCGAGGCTTAATGGAGAGAGAGTGTGTGTGTGTGTGTTCTCCCTAAACCCACAACTTACCCAACACCAAATTTATGTCCTTAGAAGAGGAAAAAGAGGCAATGGAATAACCTTTACCATAGGGGAAGAGTTCAATATTACCCACCACAAGAGGCCTCCAATAATCCAACACTCATTTATGAAGGTTAGGAAGGGAAGGCTAAAGGTTGTATAATTTTCACACCAAACCCCTACATTGGTAGAAGTCCTCATTTTATACCAAATCTTGGCCACAAACCACCACTAGGAATGATTTTGCACAAGGAATAGGATGAGATTTTTCCCTCAATAGATGAGAGGCACTAGTACCAACCAAATAGATAAAATATTCAACTACCAACAATAATAGTAGGAATTAGAGGGGGGTGCAACCAACATCCACAACACCAAAAATAGAAGGTTATCCAACCCTAGGCGGAGATGAAGGCACAAAAACACCTAAGAAACTAGAACCAAGATTAAAAAACACTAGCTAAAGGAGACAATGCCAGAGGGGGAGAAATTTCGCGACCACAACCACCAAACAACATGGCATGATTGACCATTTTAGCAAGCGAGAGTTAGCATTTTGAATCATTGGAGGTAGAGAACAATAGTACTAGTAATAATTATAGGACAATAATATATGATATAAAGTTTCATTTCATAAGTATAAGAATGAGTTTTCAAACATGAGTCCCATGTGTTTGTAAATTATATATTAAATAAAATGTATGATATGGTTTGGTATCCTTGCATGTTATGTTACAATTATGAAGGACGTCTTAATAGAATATGATTATTATATTTGATATCAATGAATCATATTATAGTAGGACTTCAATTGGGATCCATGTCAAGGCTTTGCATAACTATTGCATCATGAATATATTTTTATTGTTGTTATTATGTGATATAATATGATTGGAATTATTTTATATTGATTATTTCATTAAGCATATTTTTTATGTGTGGCTTTGATTCTACAATGTTGGTAATTGTTAGCATGCAATCAGGTGACAATGGAACTTGAGTTTTATTTGATAATACTTTAAAAGGAAGGGGTATTAATGGAAGTCAAGCTAAATACATATTCAACATGTGATCTTACTAGTGTTATCAAGGGATTATATATTAATATCATAAATATTTACATTAATGGAAGCATGCATTTCATACATAGTGAAAATCTTGAAAGGGGTTGTAAACAACTAATCTAACTCCTTAATTATCCTTGCAATTTTATGTGAAAACCCAAACTAGTGATTATTTTGGATTTATAAGTATTAAGAGTTACATGAAATTGGTCACATTATGACTATTTGAACAACACAAATTTCTTCTTGGTATATAATTAGCTAGCTTATGTGTTGTTGAGATGAGCTTATAAGGGTTATATCATATTTATGCTAAATTATGGATCATAATGGTGAGAAGATATAAAGTGAGATCTTAATGATGCCAATTGGTTTCTTGGTGTAGTTTTTCCCACTCATTCTAAAGTGATTAACAAAATTGTAAAAATTAGACCCACTTATAGATAAGATTATCATTGCTCTAGCATGATAGGAGTCAAGGAGCATACTCTGCCAAAATAATTATTTAGTTATATCATAGGGATAACCAAATTTTATCAATAGCATGTAGGGGATAGATGCTAGGAGCTACTTGATTTTATAGGGTTTACATAGGTTTTCACCAAAATCATGTAGGTGATAGATGCCAATAGCAATGTTTCTTAGTATTTTAGTATTAGCATTAATATATCAAAAGGAATGTGTGTGCCTCATGTGTTGTGTCTATTTGAGGTATGGTTCTCAAATTTCTAATTGTTAAATTAATCTAGGCGATTGATAGTGTAGAGAAGGGGGATTCGCTACTCACGAGTTCTCTTCACTCAGAGAGCCTCACAAGGCGAACTGCCCTAAACTACCTCAAATTATAGCAGTGAGAGTTCTAGAATCTGAAAGAGCAAGTCACGAAGATTCTCTGGACAAACTAACAAGCTCTCAACCAAAGGACGTTAGTGCAGAAATAGACAACAACGCGGCACGCTGGCATCCCAGAGGCGTGTTGGCATCTCGTACGGACTAGAGAGTGAGAATGTCATAGAGAATGGAAAGGTGAATGCTTCTACTCTAATTGTTGAGAACTTCTAGGATGTGATAAAGTAACAGGATGTAGTAGAATTGGAATGAGATGAAATATAAATGATAGAGATAAGGAGAAGAAGGGAAAGGAGATGCTTACAATCGTGTGAATGATGAAGCCTCCAGCTCGTGAATGTCTTCAATACCTACACACAAGAGAGAGAGAGAGAGAAAGTGTTGGGGTTGTATAGGGGTTTGCCTCAGTCAAACCCCCATTTTGGTGTTCCCACCTCCACGGACAACCAGATAGATAGAGAGATGATAAAGTAAGAAATGAAGTAAAGAGTACTAAAGCACTACAAAATAGTGTTATGATGCTCAACCAAATAATAGAGGAGAGGAGTGAAATCTTACCACCTCTGCCCAAAGCGCTCAAGGCTGGTGGGGGAGAAAATGAGAGGGACTCAAGCCTCTGCTGCCATGTTTTTTAATTCCACACTTGCTCTACTGAAGTGATGGAGTGTTAATGTCGCTACTGTGAAGTGTAAAGTGTTTGAAGAGATGGTGAAGAAGTTTCCTAGAGCTTGTGAAGAGATTGTAGAGGAGTTGATGAAGAGCTAAGAGAGGGCTCAAGGAGAGTTGGAGAATGAAGGGATTTTGAAGGAAGAGAAGAGTCTCAAGATGGTCAAGAGATGAAAAAATGGAATCAAGAATAGTGAATATGAAGAAGGAAGATGAAGAAACGGCCATATTCGGGTTGGTTCGTCCGAAGAGGGCGCTACAAGTTGACTCCTAATGAGAATTGTAATGCCACTATAGGCTCTAGATGCAAGAATTTTTCAAGGATGTAAGCGCGTCATGTGGACGTCTACATGCTGTGCGGGCGTCCTCGACAGTTATTCCTCCATCGACACACAAAGCAAGCGCCAAGTGTGATGTGAGCAACGGGCTTAAGTGGAATTAATCCTCCGCCTTAGGCTTTCTAAAGTGTAAGGGGGTAAAGGGGAATTTGTGTTAGGGGTACAAATTCACTCCTATACATTTTCCCCCCACTTTAGAGAGCATGAGTATTGATGAGTGCTTCGGTAAAGTAGAGAGAAATTAGTAGAGTTACAAATGTATACCTAGACCGTCGAGGAAGCAGAACATGATCTGGCGAACTCGAGAGTGCAGGAGAGGAAAAGGAATTCATAGCTCTGAAGGAAAATCATATACTCAGGATGAAGAACATGTAGATCTTTGATCCAATATATACAATTGAGAAGAGAAAGATAGAAAGAGAGAGTGTAACTGAAATGGACAAAGCACGTGGTGAAAGAAAAACCCGCACCACACAGTAAACAAGGCGTGTGGTGAAAGAAAAACCCGCTTCAGAGTAGAACTTGCACCACACAGTAGGAGTGATAAAAGAAAACCCCGCTCGAGGAGGAGAACCTATATTACAGAGTCAAAGTGATAAAAGTGATCCCCGCTCAAGGAGGAAAACCCGTATCACAGAGTAAAAGTGATAAAAGCAATCCCCGCTCAAGGAGGAAAGCTCGTATCACTGAGTAAAAGTGATAAAATCAATCCCCGCTTGAGGAGGAAAACTCCTCTCACCGAATAAAAGTGATAAAAGCAATCCTTTCTCAAGGAGGAAGACCCATATCACCGAGTAAAACTGATAAAAGCAATCCCCGCTTGAGGAGGAAAACCCGTATCACAGAGTAAAAGAGCTCTACAGGTTCTCGGTCTTGTAGAGCAAGCAAGCATATAGTCACACAAACCGTCGTCAAGTTGGAAGACTTTCAAAGGGGTCCTTCGAGAACCCTTCAAAAGGAAGAGGGGTCCACTCGAGGGATGCACTATTTGAAAAGTAAACTCTAGTCAGGCTACCCCCAAGCTAGACGTAAGGATGTGAAACAGGTCTAGTTGGGTGCCCCCAAGCTAGACACAAAGATATGAAATAGGTCTAGTTGGGATGCCCCTAAGCTAGATGCCATGGAATTTATTCGAGAGAAAAGATTTCAAAGGGGTCCCTTGGGAACCCTTCAAAAGGAAGAGGGTCCACTCAAGGGATGCTACATTTGAAAGACATAGCGAAGAAGAGGGGATCCATCAGAAGGACACACATCTTCAAAAAAATTTATGACTACCCCCAACATAAAGGGGAGGAGAACCACGCAAGATACTTGGATCATACAAGATAGAGGTAAACCTCAATATCACTAGTCATGTGAAGAAGAGGCAGATGCATCAACAAATTAATGAGTGATGGCGCCTGAATCATGAAGTTGTTGTGTTTTATCCTTCAAGGTCTTACATCCACTAGTGGAATGGCCAGGCACTCGATGGTATGCACATAAAGAATGTTTTTCTTTATCATGTTTGTGAAATTTATTGCGTGTAGGAGATGGAAAAGTAATTTAGTAGGCTTTTAGAAGCCGCAACAAAATATGCTCTTGCTTAGATAAAGATGAGGAGCGGGAAGCAACCCTTTCTCTTGTAGAGAAAAGTTTGACTTCTCACAAGAAGAAGATACGAAGATAGAAGACAAAGGAGGATAGACCAATCCATGAGAACGAGGTTGAGCGAACATCACGACAATGTTCAACTGTGGTTTCTACTTAGATTGATTGTTCATTCGAGCACCCAAGCCCTAGATTATGCTTGGGAGGTGTGAATTCTATAGGGACTTGTATGCCTTGTTCATTACGCCCACAACCTTTACACTCATAGCCATACTTAGAGATGAGCTTAAATCCAGGTTCATATCATGTTTGTAAATCACGAGAAGAAGGGGGATCCTCATAGAGAGCCTTATTCCAGGAAGGGGGAACATACTCTTCTACGGGATCATCACCATCCTTCTTGATAGGATTGTCAACATTATCCTCCCTAGCAAAAGCATAATCGTCCTCCTCAAAAGGAGGATCAACACTAAGAACATTACAATTCACATTCGCATTATCCTGAGATACAAAAGACTTATCATCCTTGATAATGGGTGTGAATGATGTTATCGAAGGGTCTAAGTGGGTCGGGTTGACTTTATATTCATGAATGAAGGAATCTGTAAAGTCTAAAGGACCCCAATCATCACCAAGACATGCATTCTCTTGAGAAGAGGTAGAAGGAATAGACTTACGGTTTCCTACTTCAAAAGGATCTTCCTCAGGGACATTTATTTCAAGAGTACCCTTTGTAGTAGGTATTTCTGGAGCAAACATCGACACATTGGAAGATACTGAAGGAATAAGAGTAGGCACAACCGAAGCCTGACCAGTAGTTACCATCTCACATAAGTGCATAGCCTCAGGGTCAACCTTGACTATGACTACTCGATTATTAGCAATAAACTTAATAGATTTGTGCAAGGTAGACGAGACTGCACCCATAGCATGAATTCCACGGTCTACCCAGAAGAAGGTTATACGGTAACTTCTCTGACATGACATATAAAAGGGTAGGTATGGTAATGGGTCCAAGCTGCAAAGGTAATACTATTGCACCTAGAGCTTGTCGCACAATATTATCGAACCCGCATATGACAACAGAAGAAGCCTTAAGAGAAGATGAATCAATATTAATCTTAGGAAAAAGATCAATGCTACATACGTTAAGCACCGAACCAACATCGACAAGAATACTTCTAATGCCAATCTTATTAATATTGACTATAATCATTAGAGGATTTGCTTTCTTCTGTACTTTCGAAGGCGGGAGCTCCTGTGGATAGAATGTAATATTCGATGAATCCGCACGAATATGAGCTATCAATGCATCAGCATCTGTCGGCCTAGCAGAAGAAGGAAAGGGGATCTTTTGCAAGGCTTCTTGAAGCATACCTTGATAAACCGAAGCATACTGAAGCAAGTCCCACAGTGAGATCTTAGCTGGAGTAACTTAATTTTTCTTAACAAGATCGTAATCACTAGGTGCTTTAGTCGTAGGTTCAAGTGCTTGAAGAAGGCTTAGTTGTTTATTCATTCTAGTATCATAGGTACGGGATACCACTCTACAAGAGGGAGCCTCAGAAAGATCAAGGGAATCACTGTCAAATGGAACACCATTAATAAAAACAAACCCTTTTAGGAAAAGGACTAGTTGGAGTCACGTAAATGACCGATCTCTTAGGCCTTTGAGGGGCAGCAGAGATAGATTATATTTACATAATCATCACAACTAGTAGAAAAATTATTTGAAGACATATTCTCAACATCGATCCAAATAGGATCAAATGTGGAAGGAGATTCATCATGCGCCAATGCATCATCTCTAGAGGAGAGTGCATTATAATAGATAAGAAATTCATCATTCACAAATGCAACATCCCTAGAAGGGAGTGCATTGGAACAAGTAGGATATTTTTCATTCACAAATTCATCATCTCTAGAAGAGAGTGCATTGGAATGAATAGAAGGTAGAGTATCATTTAGAAAGGTATCAATGATTTCTTCTTGCAACAAGATATCCTTCGGAGGAAGAGGACTCTCATGAGAAGGATCAAAGATACAAAGTAACATGGGAAAAGCCAAGTCACTATCACACATGCATGAAATGGGATATCATTAACATTTTGAATAAAATTAGATGCAGAACTAATAAAAGAAGATATTAAATTCATTATGATTTTTTAGGTATTTTCTATGTTCTAGTAATTTGCATTTTTGGAGGTCTTCAGAGCGGAATTAGGGGTCGTAACTTGTGTCAGTCCCTAACATTCAACTACCAAAGGCACTAGTATTTGAGGGATTGAACTAGATCTCTAGAAGACTTTTCCAACAGTGCAAACAATTCTGAATTCTGAGCACCGAGTCAAAAGTTATGACCCCGCCAAGTAGGGGTAAATAAATTCCTAGTTTTTCAAAGAACACTGCCCTTCACATTGGGTTCACCAAAATGTAGAGAAGGGGGATTCACTACTCACGAGTTCTCTTCACTTAGATATCCTCATGGGGCGAACTGCCCTAAACTACCTCAAAGGACAATGGCGAGAGTTCTAGAATCCAAAAGAGCAAGTCACGAAGATTCTCTAGACAAACTGACAAGCTCTCGACCAAAGGACATCAGCGCAGAATACAGATGATAGCATGGAGCATTGGCATCCCAGAGGCATGTTGGCATCTCGTATGGACCAGAGAGCGAGAATATCACAAAGAATGGCAAGGTGAATGCTTCTACTCTAATTGTTGAGAACTTCTAGGATGTGATAAAGTAACATAATGTAGTAGAACTGGAATGAGATAAAATATAAATGATAGAGATAAGGAGAAGAAGGGAAAGGAGATTCTTACAACCATGCGAATGATGAAGCCTCCATCTCATGAATGTCTTCAATACCTACACACAAGAGAGAGAGAGAGAGAGAGAGAGAGAGAGAGAGAGAGAGAGAGAGAGAGAGTTGGGGTTGTATAGGGGTTTGCCTCAGTCAAACCCCCGTTTTGGTGTTCCCACCTCCACGAATAGCGAGATAGATAGAGAGATGATAAAGCAAGAAATGAAGTAAAGAGTACTAAAGCACTACAAAACAATATTATTTGCTCAACCAAATAATAGAGGAGAGGATTGAAAGCTTACCACCTCCACCCAAAGCGCTCAAGGCTAGTGGGGGAGAAAATGAGAGGGACTCAAGCCTCTGTTGTCGTGGTGTTTCGTTCCACACTTTCTCTACTGAAGTGATGGAATGTTGATGTTGTTGTTGTGAAGTGTAAAGTGTTTGAAGAGATGGTGAAGAAGCTTCTTGGAGCTTGTGAATAGATTGTAGAGGAGCTGATGAAGAGCTAAGAGAGGGATCAAGGAGAGCTAGAGAATGAAGGGATTTTGAAGGAAGAGAAGAGTCTCAAGATGGTCAAGAGATGAAAAATGGAATCAGGAACAGTGAATATGAAGAAGGAAGATGAAGAAACGGCCATATTCGGGTCGGTTTAGTCGAAGAGGGCGTTACAAGTCGACTCCCAATGGAAATTGTAACACCACTGTAGGCTCCAGACGCAGCAATCTTTCAGGGACGTAAGCACATCGCGCAAATGTCTGTGCATCGTGTGAACATCTATGCGTCATGCGAATGTCTACGCGTCGTGCGAACGTCTATGCGTCACGCAGACGTCCTCAACAGTTATTCCTCCACCAACACACAAAGCAGGTGCCAAGTGTGATGTGAGCAGCTGGCTTAAGTGGAATTAAGCCTTTGCCTTAGGTTTTCTAAAGTGTAAGGGGGTAAAGGGGAATTTGCGTTAGGGTTGAAAATTCGCTCCTATACAGATAGATAGACACTAGTCTTTGGTGAGGTAACACCATAGCATTTTGATTATTTTATTTAGTTAAATAAGAAGAATTAGAGGCTTAGTTGGCTATGGAGATCTTATTAGTGGCCTTATGTGATGTATGTTGTTACATTTTGACCTTGTTGGTTATGGTATGGGATTTTTTCTCATCATCACAACTAGCAATGACCTAGGAGAAAGGATGGGACCCATGGTGCAATATGAGATGCACCTATATTCATCTTTCTAACTCAAATATACTTAAGGATTTTGCATTAGTGAATTAGGTAAAGGGGAAGATCCTTGCAGTGAGGTCGCCACCACTTTCCTTTTTTTCAACTAGTCATTGTGTTTTTATGTGATGTTTTTGATAGAAAAAAGTAGGGAAAGGGCCCTAATCCCAAAAGTTAAAAATAAAATGGTAGAATAAAAAGTAAAATGGCCCAATGGCCATGACTAACCAACACCTAAAAACTAATTCTAGGAACATAGGAAAAATCTAACCAGGCATGCAAGCCAGCGATAAGCATAAAGCAAAAAAAAAAAGGAAATAGGAAGATAGCGAACACCATCGCTCCTTTGGACCATTTATAAAGTCCTAGTTCTCCACATATCGAGGGAAACCTTCCAATATCTCTCTGTGTTTTCCTTTCTATTCTTCATCTAAACATATCCCTCCAGGTTCTTGTCCATCTTTGACTGGCCTGAGATAGTACCAAAAATAGTACAATGCATCATACCATCAGTTATAGAAGTAATTCTACCAATAGCATTTTCCAAAATTATAACCTAGTCCATCAAATTTTCCAAATCAAAATTTGACTCAATTATTGAGACACGGCCCTGTAAATACTTTATTTAATCTTTAAGATCTTGAAGAGACTCTATAGCAATCTCTTTCTCTTTCCTAATTTCCTCCCTCTCATCATCATTGTTGACATTATCATCTTCTAGCCCCATCTCTATCTCATTCATTTCTACTTCGTTAACCTCTTCATAATGCACATCCTCCTCTTTGTTATCTTTATCTTCTTCCACATTGACCTCCTATTCTTCCTATTCCTTCATGTTGTTTTTTGAGCTTTCCTCCTCATAGAAAGGAAATAATCCTCATCTAAGGAATCCTTCACCTCCTCAAATACAATATTTTTTCATTTTTTGTCTTTGCCTTTGTTTTGGTGTCCTACATTGGACAGACAGGAAAACCTTCTCTCTCTCAGCCCTCCATTTTTTTCATTCTTCTAACCAAGTTCAACATCATCAATTATCTCAGTTGTTTCATCCTTTGAGCCTAGACTCGCAGAGGAGCCCAAGTTATTATTATTGGTTGTGTGTAGGTTTAAAGAGGTTTTCCTTTCCTGAGGATTATTTTTCAACTACTCTTCTTCAAAGGATTCAGTATTTTTCAAAAAACTCTTTTTAGGTTTTGGCTTAATCCGTAGAGAGGGGTTTTTCGAAGACATGTAGGGTTTAATTTCAATCATATTAATCTCCACAAGTTTGACAAAATAGGTAGGGCATAGGCTAGGGGTGGTAAAAAGTGTGTACTTATAAAGGGTTAAGATGAGACCCTAATGGAGGGGAGGAGAAGCCCCCTTATAAATGCAAAGGTGGAGGGAAGAAAGCTTAAAGAAAGAGATAATATGATATTTATATTCTCTTTATGGTGAATATGATTTAGTAAGGGGAAATGATACCCATAAATAGTTTTGAATCAACCTTCTAATGTAAAATATTGTAACATGAAGACTTACCAGACTATAAGGTACAAGCAACTTCTCTCTATTTAAGCCATTTTGAAATCTTACAGTTTTTTTCCCCTCTTCGAAGAAATTATCAATAAACCTCTGGTAATTCCCATTACTGACCTTTTCCACCTTAATACCCTTGAATTTTAACCTTTTCCTATCTTCAATGATTTGTGTGGTCACCGAGAAATAGAGACCACCAATAGAGACATGTCCACCATTCCACAAATTATAGAATTTGGAAGTAAGCTCATCATTATACCCTTGCATTACCTAGAAGAAGGGTGTAAGACCAACCTCCTCAAAAATCTACCACAATTCAACATTCTCCTTTAATGGTATGCAAGAAAGAGGCTTAGAGTGTTTCCTCGAGTTGTCTGTGTTTCTCCATGAAGCCTTCCTCAACACTAGATTAAACACCAAAAAAATAGTCGCCTTAATGCACAAAGAGAGAGAGAGAGAGAGAGAGAGAGAGAGAGAGAAATGGAATTAAGTCTACTGTGATATTGCTTGGATGAAAATTTGTAACTTAAAAAGGAAAAATCATGTGTCTAGAATGAGTTGGGTTAATAAAAAATTCTTTTGATTATCATTCTACTTGTCATGAATGTAGTGTCTGAAAGTGCTACAATTAATTTTAAATGCATACATATTAATCATCCTCAAGGGAATGTGACTAGACATAGGACTCATGTTAAAAAATAATTTTTCATACATGTGCATTATAACATATATTTCCAAAAAATATTTAGGATTTTAAGGTTGATATAACAACGCTTTCATGTCCCCATAAAGAATGATTATGACACCCTTTTTCTCATAATCACCACATTATCAAGTTTGAATCCATTCTACAATATACAGTCCCCATCCCTTTCCAAATAATAATACTTCCATCCTCCTTAATTACAACAATATTTCACTCCCTACCTTTGATATGTAAAGGATTAACACCTTTAGTAGTTTTATCCATCTAATAAACATCACTTCCCCTCTTCCTCCTAGAGGCCAAACCTTCATTAAATATCATAATTACAAGTATTAAACTCACTTCTAGAACCAAACCTTTCATTGGAAATAATTTCTTTTATTTTTGACAGGATTTGATCAAACCCCCAACTAACCCAAAGGAAAGAAATGTCTTCATTAGAAGTAGCATCAACAACCATATTACCTTCCCTATATGTGTGGGTTATCTTGGATTGAAGGAAGTTCCGAATCATTTTTTTGCAATCTTCCATCATATCTCTTATCATCCAAGGCATAGAAGAATCTCCCCTAAAAATATCAGTAATCATCTTAGAATCTCCTTCAATGATAATTTGGTTAAAGACTCTTTCTTTTAACCTCTTTACACCCCCACCAAATAACAGTAGTTTCTACAATATTATTAGAATGGGTGCACCTAAATTCTTAGTGAATACTTCAATTAGGTAACCCTTGTGATCTCTAATCACTCCTCTCGTAGCAACCATTCTTGGATTACCTTTAGAACATCCATCAAAAATTAGTTTTATCCATCCTTCCTCAGGAGGGAGCCATTTGGTTTTTCTTCTACACAACAATTTAGCCTGGTTGATTCTTTCTTGATCCCGAGTTTTTTTTAATTTTAAGCTCTCCATAAGATGACATCAATTTAGAAAACCCATAATTTGCAGCATTTATGTTTTCCTGCACTTGGTGTTTTATACTCATAAACACATCCATGTTTCTCTTTTGATCCTTGAAAATTTTATTGTTTCTTTCTTTCCAAAATCTCCAAGAGACAAAAGGAGGTATTTGTCTCCATGGATCTGAAATAATAGGATGAGAGACAGGACAATTTTCTCAATTGATCACAAAATCCTTAAGAGAGCAAGGGAAAACACAATCAACCATGAGAATCCTTAGGACATGATTCCAAACCTCTCTAGAAAAAGAGCAATGCAAGAACAAATGTTCCATATTCTCAACATCCTCATAGAAAATGGAACGTCTATCAATAAATTGGAATCCTCTTCTATTAAAATTTTAAATAGTAAGGATATTACCATGAACAAAAGCCCACCAAAAACAACTAATATTAGGGATAAGTTTAGGATTCCACACCTGATTCCAATCAAATTTGATCAACCATAAGAAGATTTAACTGAGGATAGCCCAGAAGGAAGTCTACTCCAAATTCATTCATCCTCCTTATTATGATAAAAAATAAGCAGTCTGTGATCTGATTTCTTAACAACTGAATATCAACATCCCACCTTTGTTGTCTTCCTCCCCTTAAAATCATTCCCCCAATCAGTTCCCCAAAAAAAATCCAACTCGGAATGTCACGTCCCCAATCCAATCAATATAAACCATTAAGATACCACCATTAACTCGAATCAGCTTCTCCTTAATTTAATTGAGTTGGTTAAAATAAGATAAAGCAAGTGCATTGTTCCAAATATCATCCTAGAAAACAGTCTTCAAACCATTGTCCACTCTCCTTTTAATCCCCTATTTTATTTTAATCCAAATTTTACCAAGTTGTTCCACATGACTGAATCAGTTGGAAAATAGGAGTGCAAGAAACTCTATTTTTCATCATTACCAAGATATATGGATTTCAAAATTTCAACCCAATCTTTAACTCCTTCCAAAAAGTTCCATCCTATTTTAGCAAGAAGGGCCTTATTGAAAATTTTCAACCTTCTAATACCAAGGCCCCCTAGCTTTTTTGGCATACAAAATTTTCCCAACTAACCAAAGCCATCCTAGACTTTTCTTCCATCCCAATCCAAAGGAATTTCCTCTAAATTTGTTCAATTTTTTGGCAATGAAGGTTGGGATTTTGAAAAGGGAGAGAAAATAATCAAGAATATTTTGAAGGGAAGCTTTGAGGAGTTGAAGTTTACCAGCTTGATTAAGGAGTTTTCCTTTCCGCCCATCCAACTTCTTATGTATCCTTTCAATTATATTGTTTCAATAGTTATTTGTAGGCTTTTCCAAGATTAAAGGCAAACCAAGATAGGTAGTCGACAGAACAATAGTTTGGCATCCAATAATCTATATAACTCTTTCCATGTTTATGTGATGTTACTTAAGTTATCCATATTGTGTATGTGTGATGTATGCATGAGTTAATCATATTATGTATATATGATGTTGAAAAGATGAAAATGGTGGTTGTCTTTCACTTCTAGGGTTTTGGACCTAAAAGGAAAGGAACCAATTTTCAAACTCTTTTCATTCAAGAACAAGCCCTTGAGATTTCAATGCAAAAGAGATTGAAATTTGACAAAGGGAATGTTCTAGGGGATTGAATGATGTCAAATGAGGGGTTCACCACCAAGTATAAAGTTGGAAAAGCAAATGTTGGAAAACACAGTGTGATATGCAAAATGGCCTAGAAAGATGAACAAAATGCAATAAAAAGCTATGAGACTGAAAGTGTACACTTGGAAGACTAAAGAAGGCATAATGGGGATCTGAATCACTGAAAAATCTATTGTTTATGTTGACTGGGACTCATTTACCAAGCTAGGCGAATCAGTCCAGTTTCTGGGAAAATGTGTAGAAATAGGTTTTAGCCAAAAGGGTATCCAAATCTGAGGAAACTTATGTTAGGCTTGTACATTGGGACTCATTCGCCAATAGTGGCGAATCAATCCACTTCTTCTTTTCTAGAAGGTCTAAACTGGATTTTGTGTCTCTCAGTTTGCACTGCTCTTTTTGACTTGTTTCCGGATCCAAATCTGCAAAATACCACCTATAGGTCTTCTCCAAGCTTCTCCAAGGTTGAATGGCAACTTTGACAAATTTTCTCCACCTTTGCTTCTTGACAAATTTGCAACCTAGACCTGCAAATCACACACAAGAAGAGGGAAAAATGTTGTGTGGGTTAGAGAATAGGGGTTTGCCTTGGCCAAACCCCTTGTTGGTAATTAAATCTTGAAATGAAAGCAAATGTAAAGGGAGAATGATGAATGAACAAAAGATAATTTTACAACTCACCAAACCCTAGCAATAAGGCGTTGCAATTATGCTTGAAATGGCTGCAATGGATGTGGTTCTTGACTCTTGCTTGATGTTGATAGATCTTGAATGAGGGACTTGCTTGAATCATGAACTCTACATCACAATTGTTAGCACAATAACAAACTTGAAGGGTATAATCTTTGACATGATGATTGATGCTTGAAGAATGCTCTTGAATGCTTGATAATCTGCCCTTGAATTCTCTTGCTCAAATGCCCTTGTGAACTCAATTTTCTGTAAGGATGATTACTTGAATGCTTGGAGGGTGAAATGGGAGAAAGAACCTTGTATTTATACTCAATTATGCAAGAATTCCCAAAATTACAACACTATAAGCCGACATTAGATTTAGGAGAATGAAATCTCATTGGAAATTTGATTTAAATTTGAATTTTGGTCACACGGGACTCATTTGCCCAAGGTGGCGAATAAGTCCCATAACACATAATGTATGGGACCAAAAATAAAAAGTGTCTAAAAATGTGTGAAACCTACATCGAGGCCAAGAAGACCTAGATGGGACTAATTCACCCAAGGTGGCGAATGAGTCCTAGACACTAAATCTGGGCCACACAAGCTAGGAACACCTGAATTATGATTGGTTACTAGTTGGTGTCGGGGTTATCCTCGAAAAGATGCAATAAATGGGGCTTGTGGATGCAAAATAGGACCAATTAAAGCATAAGAAAGCCCAATTATTAATGACAAGCCTATAGGAATGTGAAAGTGTGTTACAACATTTTGCAACACTCCAAATAAGGCAAGTAATGTTAATTATGATTAAAATTATGTTTATTATGATTCAAATTATGTTTATTATGCTTAGTTAATTGATAAAACCCTAGAAAAGTGTGAAAGTGTGTTACAACACTTCACAACACTTTAGCTAGGCACCATTAAAATACGTTAGTTTACAAGGGCCCAAGACCTAATTTGAATGTGTTATCCACATTACAACACTAAATCAAGGCAACATTAAGCCAAAATCCGCAAGGAGGACCCAAACGAGTTCAAAAAATGTCAAAGGCTCCTTTTTTCGACACTATAGATGTATGCATGAAGTAATCAAATTATGTTTAGGTGATGTATGCATTAGTGTCATTGCATACATGTGTTCTATAAATACGTTAGTATGTATGTGGTGTACGTATAAGTTAATCCCTATGTGGATTGTGTGGATGAAGTTTTGTTATTTTGGTATGTGAACTACGATGCCTTTGATTTTCAAAAAGGGATGTACACACAAGGACATCTCAAATGAAACCTCAAGGATTAGGTCTAAGTCTAGGGATTTTTCATATAACTAGGGGTGGTTATTACATAATGTAGTGTTTAGCATGATATATCATATATTTTATGTAATTAGAATGATGAACAATTAAAAAGTTGTGTAAATCAATATAAGAAGAAAAGTGCAAGAATGTGCAATAACAAGATGGAGTAGGAATTATATACTAATGATATATGTTAATGTGATTTGAAATTATTTTAGAGTGCATTAAAGCAATGATGAATAGAGTTAAAAAGAAGAGAGAAATTAATAAAGAAGGTTTTAAAAGAATGCAAAAGTAATTAAATATTTCATGCAATGAAATGTATCTAAATGGAAGACTTAGAAGAAATGTATTGAGTTGTGTACAAGAATATATGGTTGAAATGAGTGTGATTTTAAGAGAGTATATTAAGAAATGAGACTAAGGTGAAGAGTTAACTGGGATGAAGAATATGTAGGAACAAATAAATATGGGAGAGTGTATTCTACCTCAAAGAAGACCTCCTTGTGAAAATATTTTTATTGAGCTAGTTGTAATTAATATTTTTTTGAGTGTAGATAATGAACTATTGATGAGTTGATGCATATATTCTTTCTTTAAAGACTCCATTCTTAGCAACCCAAAGTGTATGTATGTCTATAAATAATTATTGTTTTAGAAAAATTTAAAGCTTGGCATATGAAGAATCAACTAGCCCCATTAGGACAAACCACTTGCTATATAAAGGGGGAACTACATAAATTGTACCTACCATGTTAAATAGACCATAGACCCACCAAAGTTTGGAACCTAGATTAGATGACAAACACTAACACCAACCAATCAAACTAATCCCCCAAGAACTAATTTATCATAAAAATTATATAAAATTTTATTCTAAACAATAGTTCAAGAAGATTCAAAATATACGCAATTGTGGATGTTTAGATACATTACCCATAACTTTTTGAGCTAGTACTTTGGAAAGAAAAATTCTTTGAAAACAATAACTAAATGAGCTATTCTTTTATAGTTTTTCGCTCTTGGTCTATTGGTGAAGCTAAATGACTTTGAATGAGTCCACCTAGAATCAAATCTTGCTAAGTGTAAGGTCCCCAACACTACAAGGGATGAGGCTAGGATCATGCCCCTAACAACTTTGGTGGAATGGATACCCCTTGGTCCTTGACTCTTAGTTAAAGAGGTATTAGTCTAGATTTGTTCTTCCAAATCAAATTACAAAACAATTTGAATTTGATAGAAATCCTCCATTTAAAAAAAGGAGCAATCATTTTATAGTTGATGCAAAAATCTAACAGAAAAGTTTATCATACACCACCTCCCTACTTGCTTGATCATCTTTGATTCACATTTTTCTTGAGGTATAGGCTAGCACCTCTTCCACATTTTAATTGGACGGTATTTCTTGCCCCTTGATCTCAATGGTTATATTCTTGTAATTCTTTTGCTTTTGATTTATACAATGGAGTTTGGATTGAAGGTTCAAAAATTCTATATTTGCATGCCCATTAATGCAACAATGGTTGTATTTATTTAACACCCTTCTAACAACAATAGCATTCTTGTTGCGCATGCATTCTTTTAACATTCTATTTAGTAGCCTCCTCTCGAGCAAGATTTGGATCTTTCCTTTCATTTGATGTAGCAAGCCTTCTTATGTTTCATCAATGATTCCAAGTTAAAGGGTGTCATTATCCCTTCATGTGAGTATACAACCCTTCAAGATACCTCAAAACTATCTTCAAGATCAAGAAAATGGCTTTCTTTCAAAACTCAAATGTGTATCTTGCACTATTTAGTCCTTGCCTTCACCAAAAATGTTGTCAACATATCTTCTCTTCATGTACAATTTTGGACCAAGTCAAAACTTGATTATAACACCTTGAAAGAGTCAATCATTGCCTATGATTCATGAGACGACATCTTTAACAAGGAAAACACATATTTTCTTCATTGCATAAACATGGAACCCCAAAGTAGACTCCATGTTGCTTCAACCAATTGTTGATCTTTTCAATGCTAATGACCCTTGTATCCTCAAATTTCTACCCTTCCTTCCACCTTTACGGTGGATCTAACACCCAAAGTATCATTCCACAATCATTTTCTACAACTAAGGTCTTGAACAATCAAAACATTAATACACTTTAAAACCTTATAAATTGGATCATGGCATTGCCATCACCATAATTTCAAAAATAGATATCTACAATCACATAGTTGTCTTCAAATCATCGACATGTTGCATCTAGCGGCAGCATCATCACTTGTCATTGCTTATGCATTAATGATCCCCATTCCAATACACCCCACCACTTTGGAGTTAATGGATAAAACATCAACTATACTCTTCCCTCCCTTTGTAAAATTGACTTATTCTAACATAGCTTGAACTTGCTCCTTTTTAAAGATATTTATAACTTCAACTAGCTTACTAGCGTGAAGATTAAAATTATAATCACCACCTCCCCATAAAACTCTTTAAATAGAATCAAACTAAATATACATGGAAGATTGGAAATACATCCATTTTAGGAGGTTTTAATAGCAAATCATATATGCCTTTTTAAAGTTTGCTAACTACTACAACTTAGCTTTATGGATTTCAAAATTGATTTCAACCCTTTTAGAAGCTTGTTCTTTTCATGACACAACTCCATCGGCCCACCTGCACCAATGATACATCCAAATCCCAATGCGCCGAAGAGATTTTACTTGCATTATTTTTTCACTAGGGAACACATGAATGACCAAAATGATACATGCAAGCAAAGAAAGCATTGAAAAATAGATAAATCTAAAAGCATGAATTGAAATAATAAATAATCTAAATTATGTTTTTGGCAATGTTCCATGAGGATGCATCCCCCTACAAAAAAAAACTTGTGTTTTCGATATGGGAACATCTTTGAGACATGTGGACTTGGGGTAAACGTCCCCTATTGTTCCAACACCACCACCCAAGTCTCGAAGACATTTGCAATATGCCACCTAGTGACTTTGAGGAGTCTCCCAACCATCTGGGGACTCCAAGACATGGCCAAGACATTTTGGTGACTTCAAGGAGTTTCCCAACCATCCTAATGACTTCTACCTTACCGCCCTTGCATCGCTGTCCCCCCCACCATCCCCAAACTTAGGCCCTTGGTCCTCCTGTCGTCGAAATCCATCCCCCCACTTCCCCGTTAGGAAACTTTGTGGAACTATGGTTTTCAGGTTATTGCTAACTAGATTATTATTATTAAAATTTTAAGCTTTTGCTTCAATAATACTCTAATAAGCAACTCCAAGAATGAAGGTCAACGAAATGCCAACAAGGTGTAACGAGACTTGCACATGACCTCTTAAGAAACATACGACCCACAACAAACCTTCTACACATCGGAAGGTTTTCTAATTTAAAAATATGAGAAAAGGTATAACAGAATGTAGTGGTTCATAATACCAATCTTGAATTACTTAATCTTACACGAATAGATAATGGAGCGCTTTAGTCCTGAAACAACATGTTTGTCTCAATTTAACTCCAAGCCTTCCCTTACCCTCCTTTCAACTGGTAACAGCATTAAATATAGCTTCCAATTGCACTTCCTCCAAACTATATCCCATGCTAGAACTATGTAACATTCATTCAAACAAGTTTAGCTACCATGCAATATTTCTGTTAAAGAAGATTAGACACAATGTGTAAATAAGAGATCATCTGGATTTGATTTCCACAAGATCAAGGCTTAGATATTAAGAATGCAGTAACCAATAATCCCTCAAAAATAATTAATATTAATCTCACTGTAGTTAATGGATAAGAAACAAAACACTTGCGGAACTACAAGCCAAAGAAGATACCAAAATTTGTCACATCAAGTTTAAAATATCCTGGAGTGTCCTGCATCTCCCAAATCTTCAACTTATCAATCAACTGCTCTCCATGATTCTTTAATTATAATCCAAGGACTCTAGTCCAAATAAAGTCACCTTTAGACCCATAAACTCAAATTTAATGGCTTCCCTCAACAAAAAATGTAATGTAGGTAAGCAAAGCAAAGTTTGTGAAGAAGTACAAACCTCAAAGAAAAAGCACATCGTAAACAAATTCCAATTTTTTTGAAAATAATACTGAACCCTAATCCAATTAAATAGTGAAAGATTGTAACTTTGTAATTGGTGGACATTGTTCTTGCAAGGTAAGAAACAAAAGGGTTTGAAAAAAGGGCCTTCTACTCTTCCAATTTGTGCATTAATTAATCAAAGATAAGACCCAATTATTCTAGAATATAACACGGAGTACAAGGCCCAATGTGGAGAAATATAGCAGAATACAAATAAAATTTAGAAGAGGCGTATAATGTGATACATTCTTTATTTACCACCTCCTATCAAACATTATAAAGTACATTAAACAACTATGACATCGGTTGATCATTACATTCATCCAATAGTTTTAAAATGGTATGCTCTGGACAACTGAAAGAAGGCACAATTAGGTGCTCGCTTGAAACTGTATGCCGCCTCCTGTGCAATCCCTGTGATTGAAACCCAGATTCCCTTATAACAGGCAATTCAGCTCTCCTCCTTGCAGTTGCCTCTCGTCTCTCCTTCCATATCCTTCCATCCTGCAACCAAAAGAATTGCCATGAAAAAAAACAGTTTGTTTTTAATATTATGTTTATCTTGAGGGGATAAAAGGAACAGTTTCACCGTTCCCTCTATATTATATTTGATTCACTTCTCTTTGCAAAACCCAACTATGGACATGAATGCTCGGGCAAGATTGTACTGCACTGTGAATACACATGAATTGCAAATGCAAACAACTAATTTCGGGCATATGAATGGAATATATAATATTTTAATTGGGAATATAATGCGAAGACAAAAATTCAGCCCATTGCAAATCAATTGCCAACCTCTAGTTATATATGAAAATGCACCCAAAACGAGAAATGGGATTCTTTTGTCAGGGTTTGGATTTGTAGCTGGTAAAACTTGTAACGCAAAAAGCGAAATCGTCAAAGCGCCTCTATGTTTTTGCCAAACCAAATATAAACTCATTTTCAGCTTTTATTAATCTATTAGATTCAGGTTGGACATTAATCTGGTGTTAATGGTAAAATTCAAATAAATGTAGAACAAGCAGTGAACAAAACCCAAAAATAGAATGAACAGCCAAACTGGTAATCATTAAGAAATCCATGATCACTTCTTGACTTCCAAGTGCTAGAATATGTATTGTACCTTGGATAGTCTTCTTCAGTAACAACAGTTCCAGTTAGAGTGCAGCATCAGTTAACAAAGCCTGAGGTTCAGTTTCAGTTAGGGTGCAGCATCAGTTAACAAAGGCTCAGGTTCAGTTCCAGTTAGGGCGCTAGCTTTAGATAAATTAGGATAACATCTTCTCTCAGATATAGTGATGAGTTTTGTGAAGTCTAACTGTGTGTTAGGGCGCAGATTCAAAGAGAAGCTAACTGTCTCGTGGAGTGCACTAACTCTTCCCTTCATGCAGATCTTTAGTTAAGGGTGAGATTCACTTCTGTTAAACCAAAAGGTACATGCTTCTCAGATCTATAAGAGAAAGCATAGAGATGGGAATTTAGAAAGAGTTCTCTTTAGTATAGCAGAGAGAACTTTATTTATTTTATGTAGTAGATTTTATGTTCAGAATTAATGAAAACAGTGATAAGGTTTTGACAGTCATTCATTGAGTTGTATTTATAATTTTATTGTTTTCTATAGTAGTGTAAATAGATTATTGCATCTGATAGTTAAAGTTGTTTTGATAGGTTTTAGTTTATATTATTATTCCTCTAGGAATTAGATTCAGTGCAGAATCTGATAATCATGTTTTAGTAAATTTATCATTGTATTAAAGCAATTTACTGAAATCTTCTAGGAATTCTGGAAAGGATATAAGGGCTGTTACCTGTGAAAGGGAGCTGTCGGGAGCTTTCAGGAGTGAGATGCCCATGATCCATGTTTGAGAAAAGCATAGTGGACTTATGATAAAGTCTTTTTTGTTGTTAGGTTGCTGATCTGTTTTGTTTAGCAGGATATTCCAATGCATCAATATGACTACTTTTAGTCTTGGATATGAAGACAGTTTGGGAGGTCCCTCTTAACTTTCTCCCATGAAAATGTCGAGTCAAATATTGTTGGAGGAGTAAGATCTGCGGAACTTTATTGAGAAATCAGCTACAGAGCCTACTGATTCCACATTATTGGCAGATCATGAGAAGAAGATAGCCAAAACTTAACGTGTCATCCTTGATTCTGTAAAGGATCATTTGATCCCTCACATCACCAGAAAGACCACTGGAAAGAACATGTTTGATGCTCTAGTCACTCTATATCAAAGTGACAACATCAATTTTAAGATGTTGCTGCAAAGTAAGCCTAGAGTCACACGGATGAGCAAGACAACTACCGTAGCTACCAACTTGATGATGACTACTGATTTCCATGATCAACTTGTAGCAATTGGAGAGGAGTTCAAGGGTGAAGAGCCAGTACCCATCACATTAAATGGGTTCTCTTCTTCTTGATAACATTTTGTTTGTGGGATTTGTGCCTAGATTAAACTTCCCACTTTTGAGAGGCTACGGGATGACCTCATTCAGGAGGAAACAAGACTGGACACTGTTGCAGGAATGGAGAAGGAGAAGCAAAATCTTGCCCTCATCAACAAGATGAAGAAGCGTAACACAAAAGGAGAACCCAAGAAGGGTCAACAAAAAGAGAAGAAAGAGAATTCGAGTTCTTCTAACCAAGAAAAGCACTTGAGCCACATTACATTTTCAAGTGCCAAAAGTTTGGGCATTTTGCTTCTAGTGTCCAGAGAAAAAGGGATAGGGCAAGCAGCAACAGCTGAAGAAGTTTGTGAGGAGTGCAGAAGCATTAACTGGAGCAGATGAGCTTTCATCCAAGCTTGAGACACACTTCTCTATGGTCTCATGCCTATAATCTAAAATCATGTCTGGTGCTGGCTGGTGTGTGGACAGTGGAGCCTCCAAACATATCACCTCTTACAAAGAGAGCCTTCAACAAACTTCAGGAGCAAGAGTAAAGCGTGCAAGTAGAACTTGGTGATGATGTCACATAACTAGTTGCAGGAGTGGGATTCATCTCATTCTAGATGCCATCAGGCAATATCCTTCAGCATACTAGTGTTTTGTTTGTACCTATCTTAACTACAAATCTTCTTTCAGTATCAGTACTCACAGATCTTGGATATATGTTTGAGTTTGATGATCAGCAAGTTCTCATCTGGAAGAGATGGCCGGAGGTGTTCAAGAGGGTGGTCTATACAAGTTGCAAGGAGATCCTATGAGAGCTCTAGGGCATGATGGTGACAACTTGTCTGAGCTTTGGCATAGAAGACTAGGTCACTTGCACTATGGAGCGTTGCCAATCTTGAAGGACATGGTGCAAGGATTGCCTGACTTGAAGGTTGAAAAGAAATGAGTATGCAAGGGCTATGCAATCGGCAAGCATGTAAAGGTTGATTTTCCTAGGAGCTAGAATAGATCAGAAGAGATTCTTGATTTAATCCACTCAGATGTATGTGGACCCATGTCTTCAGATTCTTTATTAGGTAACATATACTATTTATCTTTTATTGATCATTCCTCGAGGAAGTCCTAGATTTACTTCATGAAGACCAAGGATGAGATCTTCAAAAAGTTTCAAGAGTTTAAGGATCTTGTAGAAAATCAAACAAGAAAGAAGATTAAGGTATTAAGGTCGGACAATGGAGGGGAGTACACCTCCAAGGAGTTTGACACTTTTTGCAAGGAAGCAGGAATCAAGAAGGGGCTCTCAGTTTGAAACCTACCTAGGTCTCTACTTAATAATTGAAAATTCACAAAGGTGAAGACAAACAATGCCTCAAATTGATATTTTACAACTACATATATCATACTATGGCTGCTGATTTTGACAATTAATTCCCTCTCTTTCTAACAAGCTAACTAGATTTTGTTGTAGAAAGACACAATATTGGATCTAAGTTACAGTAATCACCAATGAGAGATCAAGATTCGGAATTTTGAAGTTTCAGAAATGGATTTGAAAATGGAATCATCCCTGAAACTGTTGCAAAGCAAGGAAACAAGGCACTCAGGGAAACAGCACAGCCATTTGCAAGCAGTGAGTTGGAAGCTACAAGATCCATCTGAAACCCACCTCTTCTCACTCTCAATAGTAAAGACCTAGAGAAAGAAATTATTGAAGAGGACCAAAATATCATCATACTCCTTAGTTGTACCAAGATAAAGGTTAGAAGACAACATACTTTATTGCAAAAATGCAAATTTAGTAACAACTCTCTCAAAACAAAAGATTTTATACAAATTTCATGATAGCCCGTGGGAATCCATGACGAAAGAAATAAAGCATATAAAACCACTAAGAAATTATCTATTATAAGAATATGTAAAATACAAAGAAAAGAATGCTACAACACATGATTCTATCGAGTAAACAAAGTTAAAATAGGATCTCTTACAGAAAACTTATTGCCCTTACAATATCAAACAATTAGTTGAAAAGCATATCCATAGGCTATCACATATTTACCTCAAAAGTTCTAAAGAAACTGACAACACCAGGTATGTATTTGATTTATCCAGTCTGAGATGATACACAAAATGTCAAACCTTGTACCAATTCTCAACACTCTAAACATTTTTGAAGTGCAGTCTACATAACAATATTGTTAGCAATAGGGATCTTAAATCCACTTATGGAAAGATATTTTGAAACATAGCTAAAATTTAGCAGTGGCGATAACCTATAATCAAACATGCAAACAGAAAGAAAGTAAAGGTTGTCACAAATAGGCAAAGACTTCAGCAAGCATTACTCTCTGTTGGTATTTACCTACAATAATAGCATTCATTCAACCATAAGACGAAACTATGATTGGTAGAATTCAGTGGCAACAACAGTGCACATTCAACCAGTGGAACAGAACTATGTTTTGTACAATTCAACTACATCAATGGCATACATTCAGCCATAGTAATAAGCCCCTTCAAAGTTTGTCTATGGTTTCTAACCCTTTATACCAATAAAGTTAGATCTCCACAACTTTAGATGAAACAATAAAGTATTACATCAGACATTACATGACACACATGAACAAACCAAACGAGTCTACAAGATACATTGAAATATTTCCGTACTCTTTACACCACTGAGACTAAATTCACCAGAACTTTAAAGGAAATGGTAAAGTATCACGCCATATGTTACATGAGATGCATGAACAACCAAATGAGTCTAAAAGAAACATGGAAAGAGCTCAAGTGAAAGCAAAACTGTACCAAAACCAACATGTGACATCTCAATCATTTGGAGTAGGAAACAATGAATATCAAAGAGTTGTTCCTAATAATGATATTTTGATAAGAAAATGCACCAAATTATCTTCAAGATACCAGATACCATTTACTATATTACAAAAGATAGTTGAAATGGCATGTTAGATTTACCGCTTCATATAAAAATACACCTACTATTTCATGCCAACTTAAAGAAATCCCTATCAAGATGCAAAAACATCCTTCCACCTTATGTTGATGTTGAAGAAGAAGCAGAACAACAAGGCTACAATCCTGACACACCATCGGAAAAGAGAACAAGAAAACCAAGAAACAAAGAAAGTAAGGAATACTTTATAAAATGGTCAGATAAACCAGTAAAATAAACAACTGAGAATAATTCAACTAGAGAAGCCAAATTCACCACGGATAATAGTCTTTCAAAAGAGGATTACATCAGTCAATAACAATTATGATTTGCTTTGACACCATCTTCCCAGATTTCAATGAAATTTAAATTCATGAAATTTTAACTGTACAGTCATACTTTTTCTGTCAATAGACTTACAGTGTTATGCTAGCAATAAGAGATATTGAAAGGTAACTAGATCAACTGTTTAGGGTTCACATTTTATTCTGATGTTACAGCAAGTTTCAAGGATAAAGGTGTTAGTGTTTTAATGATCAGATAATACAACTGAAAGCACTCAGAAAATGCAACACATAAGACAATAAACACAGCAAGATACCCTGGGAAAACCCTCCTCTTGAGGGAGAAAAACCCAGAAAATATGTCTCTTATATAATGAAGGAATAAGAGCAGAAATCTGCTTACAACTCAGGCCCAGCTCATGGCCGAATTTGATACAATGAATAATAGCACCTCTCCTAGATGCAAAGATACAATCGAATATGCTTCTCCTTGAAATCAGCCTGCTGCTGCAAGATGAAGCGCTGCTGCTCAAGTGCGAACTTCTGCTTGGAATGCGAATTATGTTGAATGAACTTGATTGAGGAAATGAACAAACATCACCTTGTATTTATACAAACTAAGGTGACTCTTCAAGGAGGTCGGCCTCTCTTGAAAATAATAAATTACAAAATAATATCAAGGAAGGTCAGCCTCATCCATTTAAATCAAATGAGTATAAATTGAATAGCCATAGGCTATCATTTAGTTTATTACAACTTAATGTGATCGCTGGAAGAAGCAGCCCGATGCTGCTAATAACATCAACACTCCCTCTCAGCTAGGGATGATACTTCCAACTGCACAAAACATACCACCTCATCGTGATGTCGATCAATGTAGTCACATCCTATGTGAAGAACGCTTGTCACCTCATCGTGAAAGCATATCACCTAATCGTGATATCAACCATCATGGCTACCTCCATAGATGGTATGTATAAGTGCTCATCACTCAATGTGATGTTGTCACCTCACCGTGACTTTCACCATGGCTCTCCAAGAGGGTGAAACACAAGTACAAGAAAATCATCACGAACTCCCTCACGTGATGTTGTCATGGAGTCACACACATGACATCCACCATGGCTCTCCCAAAGGGTGGAAACAAGGGATTTCACCTCGAACTTCTCCTGAGAGAAGAACTCATAGCCAAGGGATTTCACCTCGAACTTCTCTCAAAGAAGAACTCATTACCAAGGGATTTCACCTCGAACTTCTCTCACAGAGAAGAACTCATTAAAGAGGATCACTGATATTGAAACTCCTTCTCAGTCAAGGCTGCATTCTCCACCATACCAAGCTTTTCTCGAAAGTACACAAACTTTATCCTGGAGAGGGGCTTGGTGAGAATGTCTACCATCTGCTCATCAGTGCTGATATACCTCAACTGTATAGCTTTCCTCAATACCATATCTCTGATATAATGGTACTTGATCTCAACATGCTTTGTTCTGTCATGAAACACAAGATTGACAGAAAGCTTCACACGGCTTTGGTTATCACAATGAATGATAGTAGGCTCCATTGATTGTCCAAACAATCCTGCAAGGAGCTTACGAAGCCACACTGCTTCACGAGCTGCCACACAAGTTGCAATATACTCTGCCTCGACTGTACTCAATGATACTGAAAACTACTTCCTATTGTACCAAGATATCATGGCAGATCCCAAATTGAAGCAACAACCAGAGGTACTCTTTTGATCTATGACACACCCTGCCCAATCAAAATCAGTAAAACCATGCAACTCCAAATCCACACCTGTAGAATATCTCAACCCATATCCAACTGTGCCACGCAAGTATCTCAGGATATGTTTAGCTGCAACAAGATGTATCTACCTTGGTTCACACATAAACTGGCTAAGTGCACTCACTGCATAACAGATGTCTGGTCTAGTGTTAACTAGATACATCAATGAACCAATCAGTTGCCTATACATCGTAGAATCCACCAGTTATGAACTAGCTGCAGCCTCCTTCAACTTATGTAAGTTTGTCTCCATAGGTGTAGACATGGTTTTGCAATCAATCATACCAAACCTTTTCGGAATGTCAATGGTATACTTCCCTTGACTTAGAATCATCTCATCTGGATTTTGCCAAACTTCTAAGCCAAGAAAGTAATGCATGAGACCAAGATTCTTCATTTCAAATTCAGAAGCTAACTCCTTCTTGCATTTGAGAATGAGGTGTTCTTCTCCAGTAATAATCAGATCATCAACATACAAAACCAAAATCAATGCTTCACCATTAATTACCTTGAAGTAGAGGTTAGAATCTGCATCATTCTTTGAGAAACCCAGACTTAACAGGTAACAATCAATCCTTTCGTACCAAGCACGAGGAGCCTGCTTAAGACCATACAAGGCCTTCTTCAGCTTGCAAACATGAGACTCCTTCCCATGTGCCTCAAATCCATCGGGTTGCTCAATGTAAACCTCTTCTTCTATTACACCATTCAGAAAGGTTGTCTTTACATCCATTTGGTGAATCTTCCATCCTCTAGATGCAGCAATAGCAATAATGGTTCTAACAGAAGTAAAACGAGCCACAGGAGCAAAGGTTTCTTCATAGTCAACTCCCTCTTTTTGTGAGAACCCTCTTGCCACAAATCTTGCCTTGTACTTCTCAATGCTCCCATCAGCCGCATGCTTGATCTTGAAAAGTCATTTAGAAGACACCACAGATTTGCCTTCGGGTCTAGGAATGATATCCCAAACATCATTCTTAAGTATGGATTGATACTCCTCAGTCATAGCATCTTTCCATACTTGTTGACTAGAAGCTTCCTCAACACTAGAAGGCTCTGACTCAATAATCTGACTCATCAGCATTACATAACCGGAGAACTTATTAGGTCTCTTAATTTCTCTGAAGGTTCCTCTTGGGGCTACAAAACTTTTTGCATCTTGCTTTATTTTCCTGGCCCAAAGAGGTCTCTTCCTTCCAATCACAATATCTGTAGGCCCATCAATAGGCTCCAAGGGTTCAGCTAGATCATCATCTTCTTTAGGTTCTGGAACCTCCCTCTAATTCTCAGGAATATGGTCGACTTCCATATCCTGAGGAAGCTCTTCTTCATCAATCTCCATGAGTGCCCTTGGATCTTCTAAATGCAACATCTTCCTCAAATGTGACATCTCGACTGATCTCAATAGACTTTTGACCCGAAATGTAGATTTTGTAGGCTTTTGATGTCTCACTGTAGCCCACCAGAATTCCCTTCTTCCCAGAAGGTTCCAACTGGGTTCTCTTTTCCTTTGGAATATGAACATACACTGGACACCCAAAGATCCTCAAATGACTGACTTCAGGCTTCACCCCTGAGAATGCTTCTTCAGGAGTTATATTCTCCAAGATTTTGTGGGGACTTCTGTTCTGAACATAGACGGTTGTCCTAGATGCCTCAGCCCAAAGTGAGGTTTGCAAGTCTTGATCATGTATCATTGCTTTGACTGCTTCCACAATAGACCTGTTCTTTCTTTCAACAACACCATTCTGTTGAGGATTATAAGGAACACTGAACTCCCTCTTAATCCTTGCTTCAATACAAAAATCACGAAAGATAACGGAAGTGTACTCTCCTCCGTTATCAAATCTCAAAACGTTGATCTTTTTCCTGGACAAATTTTCCACCTGAGCTTTGAATTCTCTGAATCTTTCTAACACCTCCTCAGATTCTTTAGATCTCAATAAATAAATCCAAGTCTTTCTAGAGTAGTCATCAATAAAAATAATGTAATACAAGAAACCACTAGAAGATGCAACAAACATTGGACCACATAAATCAGAATGAATGAGATCAAGAACACATTTAGATCTACTTTCTCTACTATGAAATGTACCTTTTGTATTCTTACCTAAGGCGCAGCCTTTGCATGTACCTTCATGTTCCTGGTTGAATTTCAGAAGGCCGAAGCCAATCTTCGATGCCAAAGGTCATACACATTAGAAGAATCATGGACTAGAGCCTGAAGGGGGCGAGTGCATAGCCTGTAGAGACACTTATGTCTAACTCCAATTACCCGAGCAGACTTGATGTTGGAGTTCTTTGCCCATATAAGAACTTTTCCTTCTGAAAAGACAACTTGATAACCCTTGTCTTCCAAGGCTAAGATGGAAACAAGGTTTCTCTTTATGCCTGGAACAAATAGCACATCATTTAACTCCAAAGAAATGTTGGAATCTAAGTGAAGAGAGGAGTTCCCAACTCCTTTCACAGAGTAACTAGCATCATCTCCAATAATGACTTGTTCACTGGAATCTGTCTTAATCAAATTGGATAGATGCTCCCTAAATCCAGTGATGTGGCGAGAGGCACCACTATCTATCAGCCAAGTGTTGGTGTCGGTGGTTACATTGCTTGACAAGGCTGAATAGAACAAATATTCACTTGAGTCCTTTTGCGGAGAGATTTCTTCAACATTTGCAATGACAACCTGTTGCTTAGGCCTGGAAGGACATTCCTTTGCAAATGACCATACTTGTCACATCGGAAACATTGGACTTTGGATAAGTCTCTCTTCTTCTTGAATGCGGGAGCACCATCATTTCCATTATCTCGATTCCTCTTGAAGAATCCTTTCTTCCCATCTCTTCCTTTCTTCTTCGTTGAGTGAGAGGCGAGAACATGAATATCTTCATTAGTTGAACTTTGACCTACGCCTCTAGCCGCCAACCTTGACTCCTCTTGAATGCAATCGGCCCTCAACTGATCAAACTTGGGAAGTTTAGATCTTGCACTGATTCCCTGAATATAGGACTCCCATGATAACGGAAGACCATTGAGGGCAAGCATGGTCAAGTCTTTGTCATCAATTATGTGACCAATTGTAGAGAGTTGGTCTCTCAATTCTGAAATCCTCATGAAATAAGCAATCATTGTTTCTCCTTTCGCCATCTTCACATGGTGTAGTTGTTGCTTCAGTGCAAGTGTCCGGCTAGTGTTGTTGATTTCGTACATCTCTTCCAATGTTTTGAACATGTCCCTTGCCGTCTTCAGCTTGGAGACAATCGGAACAATATGATCTTTAACAGAATCAACCAACATCTTCTTTGCCTTGATGTCTTTCTTCCTCCACTGCAACTTCTCTTCTTCCTCCTTTGGTTTGAGAACTTTGGTTTCCACAAACTCAGCCAAATCATTCTCTTCCAAGGTGAGCATGATTCTGAACCTCCATGATGTGTAGTTGGAAGCTCCCTCGAGTCTATCCTCAATTTTCAAACCATTTACCATCTTGACTAAGATAGACAGAAAAAAGAAATTAGGGAGAATGTTGCAAAACAGATCTGATCACGATCTTCTTCAAACCCGCTCTGATACCATGTTAGTGTTTTAATGATCAGATAATAAAACTGAAATCACTCAGAAAATGCAACACATAAGACAATAAACACAGCAAGATACCCTGGGAAAACCCTCTTGAGGGAGAAAAACTCAGCAAATATGTCTCTTATATAATGAAGGAATAAGGCAGAAATCTGCTTACAACTCAGGCCCAGCTCATGGCCGAATTTGATACAATGAATAAGAGCACCTCTCTTAGATGCAAAGATACAATCGAATATGCTTCTCCTTGAAATCGGCCTACTGCTGCAAAATGAAGCACTGCTACTCAAGTGCGAACTTCTGCTTGGAATGTGAATTATGCTGAATGAACTTGATTGAGGAAATGAACAAACATCACCTTGTATTTATACAAAATAAGGTGACTCTTCAAGGAGGTCGGCCTCTCTTGAAACTAATAAATTACAAAATAATATCAAGGAAGGTCGGCCTCATCCATTTAAATCAAATGAGTATAAATTGAATAGCCATAGGCTATCATTTAATTTATTACAACTTAATGTGATCGCTGGAAGAAGCAGCCCGATGCTGCTAATAACATCAACAAAAGGGACATGAAATCTAATCCGAGGATGACTTATGTCCCCAAATTTTCAAGGAAGACATGGAGAGTAGCTCAAAATAGACACAAAATAAACATCTATTAGATTTAAAGGAAATTTATTATTTAATTAATGATAAAACAAGGATTTACAATAAACTAATAAATTAGATAACACAAAAAATTTGTGGGCTGTTTTAAGAAAATAGAATCTTTTATTTTAATTTCATCTATCTAATTCTACACTAGATGATGTTCACGCATCCTTTTTTGTTGAGGGGATGTACATGCATCCTATTTAGTATGGGAAGTCCAAAAATTGTTCCAAGACCCACCCTTGGGTGTCCCCAAGTAGGAAAAAACATTCACAAGATGTTTTCATGTTGATCTCTGTTGATGTTATTAGCAGCTTCGGGCTGCTTCTTCCAGTTTTCACAATTCGAGAATAGGCATAAATTAAATGGTAGCCTTTCGGCTATTTAATTTATATGTGCATGATTTAATTCATGAGGGCCGACCTTCTTTATGTTCAAATAATTCATTTTATATTGAGGCCGACCTTTGGCATTTATTGTATTTATTTTTTTCTCTCTAAGAGAGCCGACCTAATTGAGGAGGTGCCTCATCTTGTATATATACAAGGTCGCATTTGTTAATTCAATATCATCCATCATTCCTACAGCAGTTCGCCTTAAGCAGCAGAGCATCATCTTGTAGCAGCAGTCCGATTTCAAGGAAGAACATATTCATTTGTATCTTTTGCATCTAGGAGAGGTGCGACTGTTATTGTATCAAATTCGGCCATTGCTGGGCCTGTGTTGTAAGCAGATTTCTGCTCTTATTCCTATATTATATAAGAGAATCATTGCTGGGTTTTTCTCTCTCAGGAGGAGGGTTTTCCCAGGGTATCTTACTGTATTTATTGTCTTATGTGTTGCAATTTTATGATTGCTTTCTTTCTGTATATCTGATTTTTAAACAACAACATGGTATCAGAGCGGGTTCAAGAGTCAAGATCAGATTTGCTTAGGTCAAAATTAGTGATATTGGAATTAAGCAAGGAAGTCGAAGGTATTTAGTTAGGATGATATGATATTGACCGACTTCAAGGTGTTGTCGCCACTGCAAGGGCGAAGGCCAAGATTAGAAATCATCTACCCGTCAAAAACCTAGAGTGATTCTCTTGATCGGAGATCTGAGAGTATATTACTCTTGAATTTCTTAAGAAGGAGTAAGGAGTGCGGAAATTATAATCCACTATAATTCAGTCAGGAGGCTCTTATTTAGACGCATATGCTCATCTATAGAATCCGAATTGATCGGACTCAGCCTTCGACGGAAATTGCCAGCGTCCACGGGAAGATCTTTTGCATGCCTCCTTGAACTCGATATCATCATTCCACGAAGGTGTCTCTGTCCAGTTATAGTCTCGAGCATGGGGCGCACGACTAAAGGCATCGGGACCTAAGGTGGAATCAACTTCATACGCCGTTCAGGATCTCTAGCCGACGTCACCTCAAGCACTGGGAATCAACTTCAGGAAGACAATGGTGGAGAACATGCGACCTCATCTAGTTGCACCATTCTGGAGATTCATCGCACCATCAACAGGAACACACAATTTTTAAGTGTCGAGTTTTCTCAGAAGAGAATAGCGAGTTGGGACTGTGATGATTGTTGTCGGCATGAGCCCTCTTCCGCATCTAGTGTTTGTAGCCACCTTCTATATCCTCATAGGAATTATCGTGTGGTGTTGTGTGGAAAAGTTTGGCGTTGGGAGAATTTGGCGGTGATCTGGGAGGTTGATTTCAAATTGGTGGAGCCTCTGGCTCATGCATTACTCAGGCCACTCTCATGTCTAGCACAGATACTCAAGTTACACCTTTTTGGAGTAACGACTAGGTCGATACTCACTACAATCATCGTGGCCTCATTATACTCCTGTGTGTGATCGACGATAGCCTGGTTGCCTATGGTGCATTCGGGATAGCTCTTGAATAATGGCATCTGCACATTTTATCATGAACCAGACTATGTTGGTACCCCCCTGTTTTGAGACATTCATTATTTTCCTGAAAATTGTTATTGGTTGTTGTCGTGGGAGTTATTGCGAATACACTCGGGCTCATCTTTAGTAGTCTTTGTAAGCAGCCGATTTACATGGTAAAGAAGTCACATGGGAAAAGTCAATAAGTTCAATCTGACCAGTCAACAGGTGTCTGCTTGGGAAGTATCTGTCGGTCCACAAATAGTTGGTGATTTATTAATAGGAAGCGGCTTAAAGTCTAAGAAGAGTTGAAGACTTATTCGCCAGACCATCATGGCACTCAATTCTCCTCTCTTAGCATCGAAAGAAGGAACCATTGAATAACATGGAAACCAGGGAGGTCGAAGTCTTAATCCTCGGGTCATCATGGCACTAAGGAGCCTGATATTGGCAAGGTTGAGTGAAGGGACTTGTGCTACCTGGAAATTAAATGAGCACTGTCACAGGAGTCTTCGATTTTCAGCTCATGCGAAGGGCAGACTCGCTGCAATCGACGCCATTGTAAAGGGCGGAGAGAGCAGATATTGTGATTGATCGTTCAGATTCATGACTTCATTAAGGACGGATCAAAATATTTAAAGAGATAAGTATTCTTTGGTCGCTGAGTTATATCATTTTTTTTATTTTTTTTGGATCTTGTGAATTCTCTTGAATTGTGTTGTGTTCACTAGCATTAGATCCTTTGAAAATTTCATTCATGATATAACTTGTATGATTCTTACCTTGATATTTCTTTGGATAATTATAGACTGTGGTAATCTCTATCTAAAATGCTTCCTGGACAGGTTTAGGGGCAAGAAGGTGATAAGAGATTACTTAGTGATGAAAAGCTTGAGGCATCATGTAAACCAAAGAAATGATCAAGAGGGAGTGAACACTAGAGGGACTGTGTTGGTGGCTAGAGGAAGTGCACCTCCAAAAGTCTTCTTTGTAATCTCTAAAGCCGAGATCAAGAGGGAGTTCTATGACTCACTGAGAATAAGGATTGTAGTGTTACAGGGCCAGTTTATTGAAGTACCTCTTCTGCAGTTGGGTTCTGAATTGCTCAAGTTACGTCAACCTGGATTTAACATTGGCAGCTCGAGAAACAGTGTGGCTTCGAAAGCTCCTTGCAGGATTGGTTGAACAAGCATTGAAGCCAACTGTCATCCTTTGTGTTAATCAAAGCTTTGAGAAGCTTTATGTCTTTCCATGTGTTTCATGATATGGTATTGAGGAAAGATATTCAGTTGAGATCTATCAGCACTGATGAGCAGATGGCAGTCATTCTCATCAAGCATCTCTTTTAGGATAATAGTTGTGGACCTTTGAGACAAGCTTGATATGGTGGAGAATGAAGCCCTAGCTGAGAGGGAGTCTCAGTAACAGTGATCTTCAGAATTGTTAATGCATTTCTCTATTGAGAGAGATTTGAGGTGCAAGCCCTTGATAAAACATTTCTCTACTGAGAGAGATTTGAGGTGTAAGCCCTTGATAATGCATTTCTCTTTGAGATTTGAGGTGAAAGCCCTTGTTTCCACCCTCTAGGAGAGCCATGGTGGATGTCATGTGTGTGACTCCATGACAACATCACGTGAGGGAGTCCGTGATGATTTACTTGTACTTGTGTTTCACCCTCTGGGTGAGCCATGGTGAAAGTCACATTGAGGTGACAACACCACATTGAGTGATGAGCACTTGTACATACCATCTATGGGGGTAGCCATGATGGTTGATATCACGATGAGGTGATATCCAATATCACGATGAGGTGATAAGCTCTTTATCACAATGAGGTGATATGCCTTTTGTAGCTGGAAGTATCATCCCTAGCTAAGAGGGAGTGTTGATGTTATTAGCAGCTTCGGGTTGCTTCTTCCAGCTTACACAATTAGAGAATAGGCATAAATTAAATGGTAGCCTTTCGGCTATTTAATTTATATGTGCATGATTTAATTCATGAGGGCCGACCTTCTTTATGTTCAAATAATTCATTTTATATTGAGGCCGACCTTTGGCATTTATTGTATTTATTTTTTTCTCTCTAAGAGAGCTGACCTAATTGAGGAGGTGCCTCATCTTGTATATATACAAGGTCGCATTTGTTAATTCAATATCATCCATCATTCCTACAACAGTTCGCCTTAAGCAGCAGAGCATCATCTTGTAGCAGCAGTCCGATTTCAAGGAAGAACATATTCATTTGTATCTTTTGCATCTAGGAGAGGTGCGACTGTTATTGTATCAAATTCGGCCATTGCTGGGCCTGTGTTGTAAGCAGATTTCTGCTCTTATTCCTATATTATATAAGAGAATCATTGCTGGGTTTTTCTCCCTCGGGAGGAGGGTTTTCCCAAGGTATCTTACTGTGTTTATTGTCTTATATGTTGCAATTTTATGATTGCTTTCTTTCTGTATATCTGATCTTTAAACAACAACAATCTCTACGTTTTAAGGACATGGACATTGCTGAAGCATCCCTTGTCTACAAAACATTGGGGATATTAGAAATGCATCACCAACCCCCAAGGATGGATTCCATGTGGTTTGCTAATATTCCTATATTATATGCATGGATATGAATACATAAACAGATATGTATGTCTGTTGTTATATGGGTAAAAATATATCAAGATTCAAGGATTTGGAAAAAATCATGCAATAGATGACCTCTCCCACATTGTGAAATTTCCTACTCGTTTGAACTAATTTCAAGTTATGATAGTGTTAAAAGTTTGAATTTGTCACTTCAATCCTTTGCAAAATATGAGTGACTTGGCCTGTGAACAACAAGAGATTCTGTAACAGTATGTGAAAATATCACCACATATATAGTGATTCTCTTCCACATTTAAGAGAGGCAATTCCCTCGTATGATGGGGGTTTTCTATTTTTTATATTCTTACCTACAAAAAGGAATAGGAAAATAAAAGGAAAAGGTGGAAGAACATGACAATAAAAGGATGAAAGGGGAGAAAAAGAAAAAGGGGCAAACATTAAATAAAATGATATGCAGAGTAACACCTGGATAACTCAAAAAAAAAACTGACTATATAGCAAGATAGTAGCTCCTCCTCCCCATAAAGTCAATGAAGATTGTGTACTATAAAGTCCAGTATTCCACGGGGACGTGTCCCCCCCAAAAAACCCCACGTTTCCTAGACGAGGACGTCTCGGAGACTTGGAGACTTTAAGGGGACGTCCCCCAACCAGCCCACCACCAACGCCACCATCCCACCACTAGTGTCATTGTCTCCAAGACGCCTCAAGGACTTTGAGGATGTTGGGGTGTCCTCAAGACGTCTAGGGGACTCCTAGTTGTCTCCAAGATGTATAATTCTTGTACTTATACATCTTTTTATAACTATTTTTTCAAGTATTATATGTATTTCACCACCTTGCCACCCCCCGCCGCCGTCCCCCCCCGTCCCTCCGCCGCCCCCAAACTTAGAGCCCACGTCCCCGTCCCCGTCCCCCCGTGGAACACTGATAAAGTCTCATCATTGTCACATCAAATAAACAAGCCACAATCAATGTTGCATCCTTTCTTTTGAAATATAATCCCATTGAAGACATCTTTGATCATGATGAACAATGGAAAGGTGATTCTGTTTGGGAAACTCATACATGATGACACCACACAACCAAGTGTCAATACGCACTCAAGTTGAAAAATATAGACCCCAAAGTTGTAAAAGGCCTCTAATTGCTTCAAAATAACGCAACTAATGGTGTTATTCCCATTTGAAAATTAAGAGAAAACAAATAGCCAAAAAAAAAAAGTTGTTTCTTCCGTTCACCACAACATTTTGACCACATTCAAGGTCTCATACACAAATCATGCATAAGAGTTATGCCACATGCCAATGAATCCCAAGCGAAACAAGAATACAATGGATCTAGTTTCTGTTTCAATCTGATGGATGAACAAAAGTCATTTGACATTTTAGTTGTATGATGCACAAAAATATTTGCACGTTTTTATCTAGTATCAAGTACAAATCAAAAATGTCATTTTGACACTTGACATTTTTTTGAAACCATTGTTATAGAGGTCTCTTCATAAGATTAGGACCCAATTATGATATATAAAATATAACTAATAAAAGTATACACTGAAATAAAAATTAAATTACAAAATAATTGATGATTTGTATGTATTTTATTATAAAAAATTGTGTAAGTTTATATTTAGAAAGAATCAAAGAAATTTTGTAGGTCACCCACTGCAAATTTTGAAAGTTAAGAGGCTACAACTCATATAAAGTGGAGACCTGCATCTTATAGAGCCTATTACTGTGACCACTAAAGCAAAGAGTTAAATGCATATAGACTCAATGTGTTCAATGTTCTTGCAACAAAACATGGTATTAAAAATTCTTGCAACAGGACAAGGTGTTCAATCTTTCTTTGACAGGAAATGGTGTTCAATGTTCTTATGACAAGACAAGGTGTTCAATATTCGTGTGATAGAACCAGGAGTTCCAGATAAAAAGACAAGGCATTCAAAGTTTGTGAGATAGGAATCAAGTGACAGGAGGATGCAAGCGGATTCAATAGAAACTACAAACAAAAGTTAATCACCCTCACAAGTTTTGAGTACTTTTCGGCACTTCTTATCCTGTATATCCTCCTATTTTGCATTCTTAAAACTTCTATAGTGCTAAATAGTATTATATAGAGCTCCCTATTTATAATCAAAACTCTTAAATTGAAACAAGATGAAGGTGACATTTTTTCAAAAAACATTTATGATGGGCAATATAAAAATTCAAGATGTTCCAAAGCCTGGATCTAATTAATTAGTCCACTGTTGCAATATTAAGAGTGTTGGAATAGAGGTATATACTTTAGTTTGTAATCTAAAGGGATTTTAAGACCTACTTTTTGGGAAGCTTTTACTGATTTCTAATAGCTTAAAGTTAAGAGGCTTGAAACTCACTTTCAAAACCCATGGCACTTGCATGGTCAGCAATAATCATGATAAATTACTCCATTGGTCCCCCATCACATAAACAAATTAAAAATTGCATTTTGACATTCAATAATTTTCGAAACCACAATTATACAGGTCTCTTAATAAGATATAGGCCCAATTATGGTATGTAAAAAGATAAATAATAAATTTTTACACTGAAATAAAAAATTAAATTACAAAATAATTCTTGATTGGTTTGTCCTCAATTAAAATATTTCTGTGTGAACTTGAAATTTATAATGAGAGGGTGAGTTGTTGTAGAACACCCAATACAAATTTGAAAGTTACAGGCTACAGCTCATGTAAATTGGAAACCTGCAAGTTATAAAGCTTATTAAAGTGAAAAGTCAATTGCATTAGGACTAAAGGTGGACTAAAGGTGTTCAATGTTCTTACGATGCAACAAGGTGTTCAATCTTCTAGTGACAAGACAAGGTGTTCAATCTTCTTGTAACAAGACAAGGTTTTCAATGTTAGTATGACAAGACAAGGTGTTCAATCTTCTTGCAACAGGACAAGGTGTTCAATGTTCTTATGATGGGACAAGGTGTTTGATGTTTCTGCGATAGGACTAAAAGTTCAATGTTGCGTAATACGATGAGTAGTTGAATTTTCATGTGACAGAACAAGGCATTCAAAATCTGTGGGGCAGGTCTCACAGGAAGAGGATCCAAGAAGATCCGAGAGAAACTTCAAACAAAAGTGAAACACTCTCACAAGTCTCAAGTACTTTTGACACTTCTTATCTTGTCTATCCTCTTGCTTTGCATTCTCAAAACGTCCATAGTACTAAATAATATTATATAGAGCTGTCTATTCATAACCAAAATTCTTAAATGAAACAAGAGGAAGGCAACATTTTTTTCAAAAAAAAACATTTATGATGGGTATTATAAAAATGTAAAACATTTCCAAGTCTAGATCTAATTAACTAACCCATTGTTAAAATTTTAAGTGTTGGAATATAACAAACCAAGCCAAGAGGAGATGAAAGTGTGAACACAAAAAAGTTTAAGGGCTCGCAACTTGGGGATTCAAGCAGCATCAGCAAATGAAAATGACTTGGAGGAGGAAGAGGATGTTGGTAGAGGTAGAAAGGACAATCACCCCATCTCAAGAAACGCGGTGGGTGGGCTTAAGTGTGTATTTTTCGCTGCTTTTATCCCCTTTACAACCCCTAGCATTATTGTGAGTGTGGAGATGGTTTGGCCTTTGGTGAGGTTGTGGCACCGTTAAAGGAAACTCTACTTCATGGATCTTGGTCAAGAAGCTTAGTGGAGCAAAATGAAGGTGTTGACCATGGAAAAAGTGTAGAACAATCTCTCAACAACATGATTTATCTGAAATGTAAGAATGTGGAAATCTCTTTTCATTCCTATGGAGATTTTTGCCTTTCAGTTATCTGAAAGGAGGGAGTCGGCCATGCTCATGTTTTTTGTTAAAGCCTTGACAGCTCAGTTCAAAGGTTCCAAATGCTTTGTTGATTCTTACAAGGCTTCTTTTGGGAATCTTGAGCTCTTTGGGGGGGGGTTTCCCTTCAAAATGGCTGCCTCCCCACTAAATGTAATGCTCCCTAATGACAGTCTGGCTAAGATTTCCTCTAGTCTTGAAGGTATCTCCCTGCTTGGAAAGTTTATGGGAAGGAGTCTAACTATTGATGAGCTTTCAAGAATCTCCCTTCTCTCAAAGAAATTATTTCTTCTAATCTCTCACTCTGTTTCAAATCATGATTATGTTTGGTGTACTGGGTCATGGTTTCATAGTAGATTGGGTTTATTTTTGTCCCTGACAACCATTTTTTATCCAGAGGATTATGTTCTCAAAGCTTCCCTTCTGGATTCGTTTCCACAGCCTTCCCCTCATCCACAAATCTACAAAGAGGATTCAACTGCTACCTGAAAAGGTAGGCAATTTTGTAAAATTGGATTCAGATTTGGAGTTCAACAAGTTTCCTAGGGCGTCTGTATATGTGTATCTCTACAACCTTGTTCCTTGCTCTCCAAACTTGCAATCCTCTTTTGACTCTTGGTTACAATATTTGGGCTACGAAGGATTGCATAAAAGATGCTTTTCTTGTAACCAGATTGGTTATAAAGATCAGGTTACTCTTTTCCTCAAAGGGTTCATGAGTGAAATAAAGTTTTACTGCAGAAATGGATTCCTAAACAGGGTACATCCAATGAGGATTTTATTTGGAGAAATCATTGTTGCTTTATGTCAAGTTGCAATGAGGCATTGTTTGGATTGTTGTTTAAGGAGCCAGAGATTCAGATGGTTAAGGAATCTCTTGATATGTTGAATGGGAAGCTTTGTCCAGATTCTTTGATGAACCAACTCCAGGCACTTGATATGGATGAGATTGTGCTGAATTGTCAAGAGGGCATCACCTCTTCCAAAAATTTGGTGTCAGCTAGCTCAACTATGAAGAGCGATTGTAGAACTGAAGTAGAAAAACTTCAAATGGAGGTGTGAGAGATGATTGAGGAAGGCTCCCACTAGACGATGGAAAGCCTCCTCTCTTGTCAGAGTAGGAAGGCAGTAACAGCCTCTTGATTTGATTCTTGGGTGTTCCTAGGGTTGACCTTTGGCCTATTATCTAATTCTTTTTGCCATTGTGATCTTAAAATGTCAATGGTTTATTTTCCTCTATGGTTGGTTGCTGGCTCAATTTTTAGTCTCTTCTGAGTTCTCTGTGTTGTTTTAGTTCTTTTGGTAATTTCTGTAATCAGATTCCTCATGGTGTGGGTGAGAGCCCCTACAGATCCCTCAATTTTCAATCAAAAAATAAAGAACTATGTTAGAATACAGGTATATATTTTAGTTTGTAATTTGAAGGGACTTTAAGCCTTGCTATTTGGGAAGCATTTACCAATTTCCATTAGCTGAGAGTTAAGAGGATTGAAACTCAATTTCAAAAACCATGGCGCTTGCATAGTCAGCAATAATCATAGTACAATATTTCATCACTCGCTCATCCCATATTAATAAATTTATGAAAACTTCCACGAATTATCCATCTCTCTTCAGGACATTCCCCTCTGCTCATCATATAAGCATGATTCCTCATCTTGTACTAGACTGGAGTTTTTTTAATGTCTCTCTTTATAATGGTGACAAGAAGTCTTCCCTTATTCAAGTTATCTTTGTTGGTCTTCTTTATACAAGCTTAAATTTCTCACACAAGGAAATATAGTTGAAGTGCCAAACTAATATCAACAATGCATTAACAAAAACAGTTGCAAAAAGAGTAAGAAAATCCATTTTATTCAATGAGGAAAATAATTAAATCAACCCCTAGAATTAGATATGCATCGTTTGGTCACACAAAAATATACATAGAGAGACAGCAAACAAATGGTAACAAGGAAATCCAACAAAGCTGAAAAGACAAAACAATGATTGGAAACGAAAAACTGGAAGTTGCAAAAATTTAAAAAACCATATTAGACAAAAATAAGCTGAAAGTTAATATTTACATCTGAAAAGAAAAAGCATAACCTATATAAAAGATGAACTACTAAAAAGACATGTTATTTAGGTGCCTCATTTATAAATTTAGTGAGTTGCTAATTAGACTCCTGATAAAATATTCTTATAGTCAAGAATCCAGAGACATGAATCACAAGTACTGCACATCTCACCAACTAATTCTAGTTAGTGGCAAGTGAAGTTAGCTTGGGATGCATCACTTCTAATTATTGCATATGGGTACTACACAATACAACAATAAGCAAATACTCTAAAATGTTGCCGGAAACTTCTTTGCATTTCGATCTGATGCAAATCTTTCAACGGCTTTACTTCAGTTTCACAAAACAGTCTCCTAGCAATGCCTATTTTTCTTGATGATGGAGAAAGTAGGCACAACTGATGCTCACCCCACGCGTCAAACAATAAAAAAAGGACAATCGCACTTACATGAAGAATAGACGGTTCAGGAGGAGGGCATTTGACAGGCTGATCCTTATCTGGAGGCTCCAGAGGATGTTCTACAGGTTTGAATTCTTCTGTAGGTTCAACTCCATGGATATCTGCCGAAGCACCTGCTAAGTCCTTGCCAGAATGGGCCTCCCCTTCCTTCTCATCCTGCAACGAAATGCGACAAGTTAAAAAACTCAAGATACCCATCAAATACCGAACGAAAGCATTGTGTTACACAACACCCTGGTTGCCGAAGGCCGAAGCTCTATGCTTTGGGAATCGAACTAGTGACCTATCATCATCCTAAAAGGGAATATTCTACAACATGGGTTTTTAAGGCCTCGATCACTTTCCCTGGAAATTGAACTTGTGATCTCTGACAAGACAAAATCACCAAACAAGAAAGACAAAAAAGACAGTATCCAATCAATGGGCGTTTCATGGCATGGTTTTCTCCCGACCTTTAATAAAATCCCACACAATACAAAACACCAGTGTATCAGATATTTTAGAACCCAACGTAATGAAACTACAGTGTCCGAGGATGCAGATCTAAACTTTTACAGATGGTCGACAGTGATTAATCCCCATGTGCCCTATTCTTTCTTTTTTTGTTTTCTTTCGTCAAATTGTATTCCCCTCTTCAACCAAATGCATAATTAAGATTTCGAATATCCAGAGGACAAAAATTAAAGAGAGAATACAGTGGAAAAGTTATCATACCAATACCAATGATGGTTGAGAAGTGTGATGAACGGACCTGGTCACTGTTAAGCGTGAGAAGATCCCCACCATATTCTTACTGATTACTACTTTTATTGACCCCTTTTTCTCTCCGTGTTTCAGATAAATGTGGCGTTCCAATTGAATTTTGGAGTGCTAGAAACGTGAAATGTGGCTTTCCAATTGAATATTAGTGAGGTGGTGCGCCCCAAATGATGTAATCACTCGCTGTTTTCCAGTCCGATTTGAAATGAGCCTTTGCGATCACACGTGTTATTACCTGGCAACCCCAAAATGAGGGGCGGCTAATGATCAATCGTTAAAGTAATGAAGGCTGTCGGTTGGACCAGTAGCCGGTCATAGTCATGGATTCTATATTGTGAAAAAAACAACCCAGAGGCATCTCGAATGAATGAATGATTTTGACTATCATAGAGTGATCTTTTAACTATTTTCAGGGTTCTTTCAATGTTCGTTTCTTTATTATGAATCTTGATTAGGAAGCTAGCTGTCTTGAGGAGCCTCCTCTCTTTAAAGAGCTCATTTAGATTATCCATCTTCAAGTTGCTCTCATAATAGATACAAATGTCATCATAAGCTGCACACTTGAAGATGTGACATTTGGTCTCAACCACCCCCTTACTCCAGAAAATACAAGTTTTTTGCTCCCACTCTTCCTTGGGGATAGTCCACCTACCTCTCTCTCATCTAAGATGATGAGACCCAATCTTTAGCTGTGCAAAGAGAAGTCTCGCCTTACCTTTAATTGAGACCCTTAGGTAGTCTTTTTCATCATGCTCCCACATGGGGTTAAACTCTTTGATATAATGTGTCTTTTTGCAAAGAGAAGTCTCGCCTTATCTTTAATTGAGACCCTTAGGTAGTCTTTTTCATCATGCTCCCACATGGGGTTAAACTCTTTGATATAATGTGTCTTTTTACATCTATTCTCGCCTTACCTTTAATTGGGACTCTTAAGTAGTCTTTTTCATCATGCTCCCACACGGGGTTAAACTCTTTGATATAATGTGTCTTTTTGTGACCAAGATGCTTAGTCCACATAGTAGCTCTAAACTTTTTGAGAATTTTTATTTTTGTGCAACCTTAAAGAAAAGAACCAAAATTATTTTAATTTAATTTTTTTACTTATAATATCAAATAAAGTAGGTCAATTAAATGAAATGTTTATAATTTATTATAAATTAATTACATTAATAATTATTAGTTGTGGATTAGTGTAATTTTTAATTAATTGTTAAATATAATGTGAAAGACAATGGTTTGGGGATTGAAGAATAAGTGCATTTGATGAAGATTATTGAATATGTTGTATTATTACTTTGAAAATGATACTTCTCTATCTATGTGTTGTCTCAAATTTTGTGCTTGGTATGTGCTCTATCCTAGGTTGAGTATGTCCCTTAGGGTCCTTTGTGTATCTATTGATTTGTCCTTATGCCACACAAATCTAATCTATAGGGTAATGTGATCTTATTCTGATTTGTCAATTTTTTTGTAATTGTCTACCATACCTTCTCTCCTCTAAAAAAGGTAGTATTTAGAAATGTCTTTAGAAGATTGTCAGTTAATGCAAGGAAACATATTATCTTAGGTCAACCCTCGAAAATGTATTAAAAAGTGACAAATAGTAAGCAATAACTAAGAATGAATATGCAAGTGCATTTTAGTGCACCGAATTAAGGTATCCTACTTGTGATCTCCATGAAAGTTTCTAAGATGAGAAAAGATGATCAAATGTGTCACAATGTGAAATGGATGTTATCTAAAATTGATTGCATTTGTTCAATTTACCCCTAATTTGACCAATTTCCTATCCTCTATACTAATTAAATAATATCCCTATTATTTAATTAATATCATCTATTCCCGTCATTATTCCCTTTCATCTATCAAATTAAATGAATACCCCCTATTTATTTTATTTTATTCCTAAACCCATCCTTACTCCCTTTATCCTAAAAATTAAATAAATAATTTATTATTTATTTAATTCCTCACATGTCTCATCCTCCAACTCTCTCACTTGCCCTCTAATCCTAATCCTAACCACTTACCTAATCCACTCCCTAATCATGTGCACACACTTAATCTTTAATTAAGTGGGCTAACCTACTCCAAATCCCCACGCAATCTTCCCCCTCACACTCAACCTTAAATGTTCTCCCCTTTTGGAAAAGACCCTTATACTTGGGGGTATGGGTCATTTTCCTCAAAATCATGAAAAGGAATTCTTAATTCTATTCTTGTCCTCTTTAAGTGAGAAGACAAGAGTTGCCTTTATGAGGCATCTTACACAAGGTATCTCATAGTACCTATATCCCTCTCAATTCATCTTATTTTGCCACTTAACACAATCTCATGAGTTGAGAGATCACCTCTTATCTCAACCTTTGATCTCATGATCTAATCCTAGCCCTTCATCCATTTTCCTCGAAATCTATATATCTCACACTTAACCATTTTACCATTGGAGCATCATTATGCTACCGAAAATTAGTGAACACACATCTAATTGATAATCTTGTGCAAATCTACTTAATGGGAAGCTCGACATAGTTCATTTTCGTCTGATTTTATGTTAGTTTGAGATTTTCATGCCTCTGATTTTGTGTTTTATATGATATTATTATAATTTCATTCACAATGAGCATATTTTCATATGCACATTTTTGGCATGCCCGGTGGGACCCATGTCATGAGTTGTTTAATCAAAATTTGGTTTTTTGAGTTATTTTGCATTTGCAAGTTTGCATAGAGGTGGATGCATGACTATATGAGCAGAAACATTTTGTGAATGGTCATAGGCAACTTTGCTTTGACATTTCATTAAATAATTGGCTCACAAGTACTTGGGTGACTTTTCTTTGTACATGGGTGGACCTGCTTGAATCAAGGCAGTTGCATAGTTATTGGGCGGTATTGAAATTGAGGCGATTTCATGAAAATCAAGGTGACTCTACTTAAATCAGGGCGATTCTGCATCATTTGGGTGGCTTCATTAATTTTGTGGTAATATTATCAATTTTGAGTCGATTTTGTGGATTTTGAGGTGATTGCATGATGCTTGGGTGGTTTTGTTAGAGTAATCATGCATTAGCTAATAATTAAGTAATCATTAGGCTATTTTTTCTCATGCACTTAAGCTAAACGTAGGAGTGATTTTTTATGTTAACTAGAGTGAACTTTTATTAGATCATTATATCTCATCACATAGGATTTTGACACTTGTCATGATCTAATCCCTTTATCATTTAGGGTTTCTCTTATAAATCACTCTCATTATATTATCTCTCTTGAAGACTCTTGAGGTTCATTTTGTTTAATTTTTTCTTGTTGAGGATATAGTAGTGTGAGAGAGGGGGACCACCCACTGCAAGGCCCTAGGTCACGAAAAGCCAAGAGCGGAAAGGCTGCCCTAACCCACCTCAATCTAAGGGGAAGTTAGGATGATGGGGATGAGAATGATTAGGATTATGCGTCCTACGATCACTCTACAATCCTAAATGTTGGAAGGAGACTAGATGAGTCAGCCTTTAGAGTCAGATTTGTGTCTCAAACAGTTCTTTGTCTGAGGACGGAAGCGTAGTTCCAAGATGACAGTGCAGCGTGTTGGCGTCTCATAGGTGTGTTGGCATTCGTACAACTAGAGAACTGAAAAGATAGAAATCGAACTCAGAAGGCGAGACTACCAGCCTAGTCTAGAGATGTTTAAAGTGATAAAACAATATTAAGTAAAGAGAAATGCAGATACGAATATGATAAAGGAAATGTATTACCACCAAGGTGACGAAGACGATCTTGTGCAATGCTCTCTTCGCCAGCTTGCGACAAGTTCTCTCCACTTGCACACAATAAAGGGAGAAATTGTTGGGGTTGTATAGGGGCCTACCTCAGTCAAACCCCCATCTTGGTGTTTCCACCTCTATGGATAGCCAAGTTTGGAATACTAGAAATAGATGATAAAGGAAAGAAACTACAAGCTATGTAACACAAAACACAACAAGCAGTACATGCTTACTCAATTGAAAGCAAAAGGAGATATTGTAGGAGCTTACCACCTCCATCCAAAGCACTCAAGGCTCATGGAGGAGTGAATGAGAGAGACTCAAGTCTCTATTGCCATGGTGTTTGTCCTGTGTTCGCCCTATTGGAGTGACGGAGTAGTGGATTGCTACAATGGAGTGAATGGTGTTGTTGTAAACCTTGGAAAGGGAATGCTCAAAGCATGGGGCGAGTGTGCCAACTTGTTCAAAAACTTTTTCTAAAGAGGGCTATGGATGAAAGAGTGAAGATTATGAAGAGATGGATGAAAAATGGCCATATTCAGGTCGCCCAGCTGAAGAGGGACATTACTCTTTGAATTCCAATCAAAATGCAATGCCTCTATAGTCTCCAACCACAGGAATCTATTAGGGACGTATGTGTGTTGCGCGAGCCTCCCCGATAGAAATGTCCCCATCGACACACAAAATAGGAGCCAAGTGGAATGCAAGCAGTAGGCTTAAGTGGAATAAAACCTCCACTTTTGATTTTCTAAAGTATTAAGGGTCAAAAGGGAATTTGTGTTAGGGGTGCAAATTCATTTTGATACATTTTTCCCCCACTTTAGCGAGCACAAGTATTGATGAGTGCTTCAGTAAAGTAAATTAGTAAACAAGTAACAGAGTAAGAGATGTATACCTGAACCGATGAGGAAGCAGAGCACGGTCTGGCGAACCCAGAAGTGCAGGAAAGGACTTTATAGTTCGACGAAACTATAAAGATGAAACACGAAAGTACTTTAAAGGTTCACGGTCCTGCAAGGGTGGTACCCTTCAAGAACTCTCACATGAAGGAAACCAATAAAGTACCTTACAGACCTACATATCTTCCCTCAAAGAACTCTCACATGAAGGAAACCAAGAAAGCACCTTACAGACCCGTAGACCTACAAGGAAGGTATCCTCCAAGAACTCTCTCATGAAGGAAACCAAGAAAGCACCTTAAAGATCCACAAACCTACAAGGGAGGTATCCTCCAAGAACTCTCACATGAAGGAAACCAAGAAAGCGCCTTACAAACCCGCAGAACTGCAAGGAAGGTATCCCTCAAGAACTCTCACATGAGGGAGACCAAGAAAAGGGGACTCCATAGAGCCAGAGGTGGTGACATGTTTACTTGTAGATAGAACACATCAGGAAGCGGTCGTGCAGGCCAGTGAACAAAAAATCACGCAGACCATCACTAAGTTGCAAGACTTTCAAAGGGATCCCTCGGGAACCCTTCAAAAGGAAGGAGGTCCACTCAAGGGATGTGTTGTTTGAAAGGTAAGGTCTAGTCGAGCTGCCCTCAAGCTAGACACAAGGATGCGAAGATGGTCTAGTCGAGCTGCCCCCAAATTAGATGTCGAGATGTGAAGTCAGTCTAGTCGGGTTGCCCCCAAGCTAGATGCCATAGAACTTTGTTGAAAAATTTCGAAGGGGTCCCTCAGGAACCTGACATGAAGAGGCAGGGTCCACTCAAGGGACACTCTGTTCAAAAAGCTTAATGTCTTTCTTTTTGAATCGATTCGTCATCAAGGAATCCTTTTTGAAAGATGTTCACTTCATCAAGGAATTCGAAAGGAAGGAGATGTGCTCATGTGAGGGGAGGACTAAGACCGTTCCCACTTCGGAGGAGTATTTTCAAGTCCTTTCTTTACGAACCCTTGATGAAGGAAACATGTTCTGTTAGGGTTCCAAGTTGAGAATGCAATTCTAATGAGGAAGTGTGTGAAGGGTCTTCGTGAAAAGATTTGTTTGGCAACAAATGTGTTTTCTAAAGACCAAATAATGTAGAAGATGCATTGTCACACATGAAAGGGACAACTCAAGCAAAGATGAGAGAAAGATAAAGTGAAAAGTAAAGAAAAAAAGAACCCACACAAAGGGTACATGGGTAGCTTGATATTTCGGGGTCAGAACTACTTCATGAAAATATATAAGTATAATAATAGTATATAAATGAACTATAATCAGCCCCCTACTATATCAGGCCATGTGAGGAATGCACGAGAAGACAAAGTAAAATAAAAATTTGGGTCAACATGGAAGGAGGCCTAAATGCTCCTGACGTTTTGCATCGTCCCCAATTTACCGAAAGTCAATCACAAACATGGAAGAATGATGACACATATAGAGGAAGATTTACAACACAAACACCACGCCTGTATCCACGCACCAACAGGGGTGACGAAGTTCATCCAGGCACATGTAGTACGATCACAAGGGAAACACATGTCACGACACACACACACATCTAATCTAAAGATCAAGAAGAGGGTCTCCCCCTAACACTGGTCGACCAGGAGATCATCAACTTCCCACTCTAGATCCTCGAAAGAAGGAAGACAAGCCTACAATAGTGTAATTTTAAGGGGAGGGGCTTCTGATCCTCCCACAACAAGGGCCAAAGCAAAGGGACATGTAAGGTCTTCTTCACTTAGCTCTTGTGGGTCCAGGGTCAACGACCTAGCAAAGATTGCTGACAGGGTTGGGACTTCATCCACCAAGTTAAACATGCATTTAACATGAGTGCCATGTTTTACCTCAGAGGATGGAGGATTTTTCACCTGAGGTTCACTACTAGGCTCATTGAGAGACTCAAGAGCAGTGACTAACTCGGGGGAAGTTGGGAATAGTTTTTCTCAATAAGACAGAACAAGTCAGTTTGGGTTCACCTTTCAGAGAAGGTAGGCTCTTCTTACATTCCCCATTGCTGGAGGGGCCACACTCTACTTTCTTCTTCATCAGGGGAGGTGAACTCTCCATGGATGAAACAAGGAGTGGAAAGGAAGAAGAGGAAATAATCGTAGATGTCCATGGGCTTTGGGAAAGGCAAGACATCCAGGATGGAAGTCAACAAGGGCGGCTCTACCAAAGGGGCAATGAACACTTACACCCTTCCAAGCACATGTGCGCTCATAGCGGGAGTCGAAGGAGGTCCAAAGGCAAAAGGAGGGAAAGAGGAGGACACAGCAGGAGATGTGGTCTTCTCTTCCTCCTTCTTTTGTAAGGAGGCTTGCTCGACTAGGAGAGCCTTTCATCGGTGCTTATGCTCACGCGCAAGGCGGTTTCTACGGCTCTTCACACCAGAAGCTAGGACTTGTGAAGGGACATAAGGATCCTACTCATCCATGGGAGTTTCCTCCATGATTGTCTCTAGTTGAAGGGTAGACTCCTAAATGGAAGGAGGAGAGGCAGGTTCAGAAACGGCGGGAGGAGTTGACTCTAGCGCCTCGACAGCGAGCCTCTTCCTGTTTACTATTTTAAGGACAGGAGCAGTAGGAGGCCGCGAAGGCCGAGACAAAGAAGATTCTCCACAGGGGGTCTTTTTGCCTTCCATATCGGACAAGCCTAGGCTTCGTCAGTAAGATAAGAAACTCAAATGCAGGACGCTTGGACTTCTGCCAAGTGGGCACCATGGGGTTCTCTCGCAAACGTGGGACAAAAGCAGATGGTACCACGACATGATGAGAGGAAGCATCGATTTGAACCGTGGAAGAGGAAGAAGGAGGATCTTAAGACCACTTCTCTTCTTCTCTTCTATGGGCCTTGGTGGCATCACTATTAGCCTTTAAGCAAGCTTTATGTGAGATAGCGTAAGGCGAAAGAGGCTACCTCACTTTTGGCCTAGCGCACCCCTTCTTATAGTTTTGATATGTGCGGTGTAGGAGGTCCTTCCTAGGCGGGAGAGGACCAAGAGAGGCAAGCCAAAAGTAGTCTAGGGTGTAGCTGCCACGTGCAACCGATGGTCTATAACCGGTGTCATGGACAATGTGCATTGAACCTCCATGAACAAACTTCAAGCACTTGTGTATAACTGAGGGAATTACATTCATAGCCAAAAGCCAGGGGATTCCTAGCTTCATTCTGAAGAGTTCAAACCCTGGGATGATGTCAAACTTAAGGCTTATGAACTTAGGTCCAACAAGGACTGATAGGACAATACTCCCTATAGGAGGTACGAAAAGGTCATCGTGTGTGTGGATGGTACTTTTAGGTGCATCATACCCATCCTTATGTAGGAATTTAATCGACATGATCTCCTCAATTATAATGTTCACTTGTGATGTCAGATCAACAAGAATTCTTGCTACAATGTTCCCATTTATCCTTGCAGGAATGTAAAGAGGAGATGGATCTCTATTAAAGCCCATCGGCAAGTCCTATGACGTAAAGGTTATGCTTGTACCACTACTCATAGTCTGCACAGAGGGAATAGGTTGATTAAGGAAAGAGGCCATCACGCGCACCAAATTGTACTTCTATAGAGCTTCCTAAGGTTTACGAGATAAGGTAGTGACCCAATTAAGGTTTTGTTATGCAATACTTTGGAACCTTCCAACTAGGCCTACTAGAGGTCGCAAGTTGGGTTGTGAGGCGAGAGCCTCACAACACTCACACCTACAACACTCCTAAGATACGAGGAAAGGAGCTTTCAGTGTCACAAAACGGAACCAAAATGGTTCACGTCGGGTTCACCAAAAATTGTGAGAGAGGGGGACCACCCACTACAAGGCCTCAGGTCATGAAAGGCCAAGAGTGGAAAGGTTGCCCTAACTCACTTCAGTCTAAGGGGAAGTTAGGATGACAGGGATGAGAATTTTTTGGGGATATGGAGTCGGTTCTTTCATCATAGAACACATCTAAGACAGCAATGCCTTAGTGATTTTCATTTTTATCACTTCAAAGACAAACAACTATGCCATAAAGCGGAAGCAGGCACAGTCGATCCCCCATTGATCCTCTGGGAGAAGTAAATGCAAGACAAATAACAAATTCAACACAAGCACAGATTCAGTTTGCAGAATCAGACAACCATGTAAGACAAAACAATGAACACACAAATATACGTGGGGAAAACCTTTTCAAGCAAAAAACCCCACCTCCAAAACATTCAACCCACTTGTATTATTCATTAACTAAAATGGTTATAATACAGACACAGAGCTATGCTCTTCAGGAGATTATATCTTGTTTATCTGGAGAGAGATACAGGCAACACACATTAGAATCATCACACAGTTACAATGTCCTCATGACTTACTGTGTAGATTCCCTTCAACTCCTCACAAAAGACTGTCACAACCAACCTCATGGCCAGCCTAGCCTCATGGTACAACAGGTTCACATCTTAACAGATCTGAGAGTCTAATTTTTCACAGTTGAACTGCTCGAACACTCTCAGCCTCTCTCTATTATCGCTCATCATCTCTATTGAACTACACATTTGATCCTTATACCGTGTGCATACCTGTTCAGCCCATCCCTATCAGCAATGGTCATTAAGGTAATAAATTATCCACTTGCAAGAATTTCATTTATGATAACGTGCACCACTTAATCCGCAAGCATTGAGTCGCGCAGTAATAAATTCGGTCTCAGACATGTCTGTCAACCTTGCTGTAATAATGCAACTCAATCGCACATCAAAAAATAACTAATCGGCCAACCAAATCATAAAGATCTTCCACGAATCGCCATCTCATTCGTTGTCGCACTTTGATTGTCGGTCTAGCTCGGTCAAGCTCGATCAACCAAGCTCCAAGCCCATTTGCCTTCTACCGTGCTAGCACCGAGTTCATATGACCCCGTTGCGGTATAGCGGTGAGCTCGCCTGAGCTCACCCAACCATTTACCTCGCTACCACTGCGCACACTGTCTCGCCTCGTGGTATGGCGATAGGCCATTCGAGCTCCTTCGAGCTCTGGCCCATAGACCACCACCGCGCTACCATCGACACATTTGACTTGCCTCGCAGTATGGCGGTAGGCCATCCGAGCTCACACCCTGACTCCACCACACAACCGCGCCCCTGTTCGAGTCACCTCGCGGTATGGTGGTGAGCTCGCCCGATCTCACCCTCAGCCATCTCGCACTACCACTAAGCCACCTGAGCCTTACCGCGGTACAACAGTATCCTCTTGGCAAACCACTGGCGATCACACCATGGGGCTGCCAGGCCACCTCGTGGTAGGGTGGTAACCGCCAGGCCAACCGCAGACGGTCTCACTGTGGACACCGCGGTGAGTGGAACCACTACCTGCAGTATGGTGGTAACCGTCGAGCCCACCATTGGTGGTCTCAGCTTGGTGAGGAGGACCACTACCAGTGGTAAGGCAGTAACTGTCGAGCTAGGCCACTGGCGGCCTTACCACACCAATGCAGTGAGTTCTCTCACCATGCGCAGTAAGGCAGTAACCGCCAAGACCAAGCCAGACTGTCCCAGTAAAGGACAGAACATGGAGGAAAATGCCAAGTCTTCAAGGGAAAAGCCAGAAACATTGAGGCATAATTTCCCAACAGAATTATGAGGATTATGCGTCCTACGATCACTCTGCAATCCTGAATGTTGGAAGGAGACTAGATGAGTCAGCCTTTAGAGTCATATTCGTGTCTCAGACAACTCTCTATCTGAGGACAAAAGCGCAGTTCCAGGATGACAGTGCAGCGCGCTGGCATCTCACAGGTGCGTTGGTATCTATATGGCCAGAGAACCATAAATATAGAAATCAAACTCAGAAGGTGAGACTACCAGCCTAGTCTAGAGATGTTTAAAGTGATAAAATGATATTAAGTAAAGAGACATGCAGATACGAATATGATAAAGGAAATGTATTACCACCAAGGTGACGAAGACGATCTTGTACAATGCTCTCTTCGCCAGCTCGCGCCAAGTTCTCTCCACCTGCACACTATAAAGGGAGAAATTGTTGGGGTTGTATAGGGGCCTACCTCTGTCAGACCCCCGTCTTGGTGTTTCCACCTCCATGAACAAACAAGTTTGGAATACTAGAAATAGATGATAAAGGAAAGAAACTACAAGCTACGTAACACAAAACACAACAAGCAGTATGTGCTTACTCAATCGAAAGAAAAAGGAGAGATTGTAGGAGCTTACCACCTTTGTCCAAAGCACTCAAGGCTCGTGGAGGAGTGAATGAGAGGGGCTCAAGCCTCTGTTTCCACGGTGTTTGTCTTGTGCTCACCTTTTTGGAGTGATGGAGTAGTGGATTGCTGCAATGGATTGAATGGTGTTGCTTCAAAGCTTGGAAAGTGAATGCTCAAAGCATGGGGAGAGTGTTCCAACTTATTCAAAAACTTCTGCTAAAGAGGGCTATGGATCAAAGAGTGAAGATTATGAAGAGATGGATGAAAAATGGCCATATTTGGGTCGGCCAATTGAAGAGGGACATTACTCTTCAACTTCCAATCAAAAATGTAGTGCCTTTGTAGTCTCCAGCCGCAGGAATCTGCCAGTGATGTAAGCACGCTGCGCGGATGTTTGCACGTCATGCAGGCATCATCGAAAGAAACGCCCCCATCGACACATGAAATAGGAAAAAAATGGAATGCAAGTAGCGGGCTTAAGTGGAATTAAACCTCCGCTTTTGATTTTCTAAAGTGTTAAGGGTCAAAAGGGAATTTGTGTTAGGGGTGCAAAATCATGTTGATACAAGTAGATTATTGTTTATAACTCTCTTGCATGGAAGGTATTTTTATTCATTTTTTTATTCTACATTTCATGATTTTCACAATTCTAATAGGTTCTGTCAGTTTTGAGGTGGTTGTGTATCATTTTGGTGGATCCATATTGTACTTGGGCAATCTTGTAGGTATAATACTTTTTTATATTTTCTTGCTTTTTAATCAGCTTTCGTAAGTTTTGGTACTAATTTGAGAACTTGTCTTTAGCCTTATGATCATGCTAACATTTGTTTGTAGCCTTAAAAATTTAAAGATCAATGATTTAAACTTGTAACTTTGTTTCTTGCAGCATATAGTCAAAAACCTTTTTTTAATCACTAATTTAGAAACACTTCAATTATGTTAAAGGGTCAATTAACCTTGTCTATTGTGTTTTGGATTCTTTGTTGGTTTATGCTCTCCCCTTGCACCATTTGGTGAGCCTTGGAATCAGAAACAACAAAGTAATCTAAGTCTTGTTATGTATTCCTAGGAGTTATTTCTTGTGTGTATGATCTCTCCTTATAATTTGAGCAAGCCTAGAGATAAAAAAATGCATAGCATTTCCTTCCCTTTAGAAGGCTTGCTTGGGAAATTTATCTGGGCCCAAGGGATGACCTCAACCATGTGAATCAGTGAGATATATAAAAGTGGGAGAAATAAATTTTTACCTCAATCTAGTCATGTCGTATTTAGCAAAGCTCTGATACTTGGGTGATATCGAGTTAAGAGTGCAGGGTTGGTTTGAACGACTTAGCTACCATTCCCAACCCATGCTTGTGATGGGATGGTGTTCAAAAATGTGCCTCATGCACCCTTCTAGTATTTAGAGGATGCACTAAATCGCTTTGTATCATCTTAGCTTAAGACCATTTAGTCATCGATCAATGTGATGCAAGGAATGTGTATCATACCCTAAAGTTACTCACGTTATACTTTTTGCATTGAGATAGATTTTATTGAGGTATCACCTTTTGGTCACCATCGATAAGAGATCCTTCACCCTTGTGGGTTAAGGTCTCTAGCTATCTAGATGGAGGTAGATAAAATTAGCACTTGCATTGTGAGCCTACAATAATTGTCACATCTACTTTGATTAATCTAGGCATGTGCTTTCTAGTGTGTCTTCTTGTGCTTACCAATGCATATCTTTTGTCTATCCCATCATCATTCATCTTGTTTTTGTGATTGCAGTCTTTGGTACTTTTTCCATCTCCATCCAATCACCCTTGGATGAATTCTCTCTACACTTGGGTGGATCCAATTTTTTCTTGGGAAAATTTACCTAGATAGTCATCCATATTTGTCATAGTCATCCTTGAGCGAATTTTCCTTGCACTTGCAGAAAATATACTCCTTCTTGGGTGAATCTACCCTGACATTATTGTCAAACCCATCATTCTTTGTTGAGTGATTCTATCTTTACTTGGGAAATTTTGTGTCCTCTTAAGTGATTCTAAGTTTTTATTGGGTGAATCCATTCCTCATAGAAAATCTAGAGAGAAAATTCTTCAAAGCGTAGATAGCCAACATTCTCTAGATTCTAAAACTATAATCCAATAATTTTTCCACTCCATATCTATCTCAAAACGATCACTTATGTCTCATTGACACCATCAACTCATTCAAAACGTCATCCCCTTTGAACAAGGAGTCAATTAAACATACCTAATTGACATCTAGCTCACCTAGCATCACATATCCTACCTCAGATACTTAATCGAGATCCTAAATCCTAAAGAAATCAGCCATCATAATGATTTCTTAGGAACTTATCCTATCCTAAGTTAGTAATCCCCCATTCAAGTTATTTCACCTCGCACTAGAGGTATAGTTTGTATTGATATCTCCTCTAACTTGAGAACTTAGCCTATCTCAAGTAGGAAATCCATCCAACCAAACTTTGACATAGGATCTCAACAATAGTTGATATGATATTATCAATCATCCATTCCAACAATCACCTCATCAATTTAATTGCATCCTTGAAATTAGGAGACCCTCCCACCATATCATCAAAATTATCTTAATCCGAGCTTACTCTGAATCCCAACCTGAAGTTTAGTACATCCCTATCTAAGGTCTTATAATATTAAAACAAATCTTAAGATCCCTCCTTCCACATTCTTCTAATCCTTTCCATTTACCTTCTAATCATCTTTTCTTAGTTCTTTCATCCATCCCCATCCAATCCAAGATCATGAATCCTTATCCTCCTCCAACATGACCAAAAATTTTAATCAATACGAATCCCAATTCCATTGAGGATGATGATGAAATTCTTGTTGATCAATATGAGTATGAAATAGACCCCTTTGATGTTATCCTTGCTAGTAAGCTTGCCCCAAGTGTCTTCCAAAATCCAATCACTCATCCAATATATCCCATCATGCCTCCATGTCTACACATTAGCAATGCTTATGATACCTTTGACAAGGTAAATCCATTAGTTCCCCCATCCACATCTTCATCTTATCCCCCATCCAGATATCCATCTTCTCTATCACTCGCATATCCCTCTCATCCATTATGCATTCCTCCATCTTCTCCCCTAGTGATATCTCAATCTCTATCTTTGCATGACAACACTAGATCACTTGCATCCCTAGTACAAATCCACAATCCTATTATACCCCCAACCATCTCCCAATCCATAGTCATAATCCTCCAATCCATTATCCCAATCCTCCATATACTCCTAATATTTTCTCCTATCTCAATCCACCATCCATTTCATCTTATCTCAATCCAACATCCACTTCCTTCTACCTCAATCCACCATATATGTCCTATTTTACTCCACCTACCAATCCCTCATACCATAATCCTCCCTCTAATCCATCATACTTCCATCCTCCATCTAATCTTGATTCCCCCACTAATCTTAATCCTAATCCTCCACCTACTCGTAATGTGTCATTCATTCCCAACCCAAAATCTAGTCCTAATTCTCTAATCCATAATCCCATCCATATTTCCACTACCCCCCTCTTCCATCTACCCCTAATCCTTCATATCTTCCCAACCTTCCACCTAAGCCTAAAATATACATGTATCTCATTCCAAATGTCATCCAGGGACTCCTAACAAAGAATTCATCACCAAATCCACATCCCAAAGTTGTGATTGCTTCAACCCACTCCACCATGTATAGTCATTAGTGATAATGCTCTTCTCTATTCAACACCCATCATTCCTCTTCCCACTCATAATACCATCTAAACCATCCAACCTATTGAGACCACCCAAATCCAATCCACTTCTCCTAATCTTGTTATTATCTAAACCCAAACCCATGAACCCCATGACACCTCCATTATTTCATCCACCCCATCTGATGGGTCCATCCAAAAATCCTTTGCCATCACACTACCTACACAAGTTGAAACATGCCAAGAGCTTGTTCCAAATCATACCAATATATTCCCTCATCCAAATTAATATCCTACGATCACACCTTATCCCTCTCATAATCCCTTATCACCTCCTCATCCAAATCAAGGTACTACCATCACATCTACTCCATAGCATGATAATTTATCACCTCCTACCCAAATTATCCCAACACCACCTCCATATCCCCCTTGGTCCTCTTACTTTGACCCATGGTGGTTCTCTTGCAACAAAAGAACAAAGCATATCCACCAACCATCCTCCTCCACCTAATAATGGACTTGCATCATGCTTCCAAAATAAAAATCATCCTACTATAAGTTGAATGCTTAAGAACATGAACTGTCAGGGAAAAGGTTTATGCCTTCATGAGCAAGGTATATTGGAGACCGTACACATCAAAGAGAATCCATGAGCATAAGGTCTTGGTTACATGTCCCAAGGAAATAAATACAAAAATGTTGGTACAACCTTTGTGAAAACCTAAGCGAGTGTCTTCCAAAATAATGATAGGATTTTTCCATCATTCTTCCAAACCATTTGTTTCCATTTCTCCTCCCCCATCAACCACACCTAAATCAACTATCAATAACCCTCCTTCATACTCCAAATCCATTTTGGGTCTTTACACTCACATAATCCACCATCACATATCCTCCATCAAATAATTCCATTTTGGGCCCTTCTATACCAAAATCCCATCCTCTATCGTATCTCATTCCTCCCCTCATCCACCAATCATCTATCCCTATCACCCATCATAAACATCCCACTCTCATAATCCCCACTAAAGATCAACAAATACACACCTACATGAACACCATTCAACATCCCTCATTTGTGTACCATCTCCAACATCTTACCCCCATCACTCCACTCATATTCCCTCAATGTCATTCATCTCCTTGCACCCATACCATTTCTATTAGAAGCAGTTTGGATACCAAAATAATAATGCATACAACCAAACATCCACATTAATCTCAAGATCACCATGTCCCCTCAAAAATACTTCTAATCCAAAATCGCAATCAATTCCAAAGGACACAAAGGCCCACCAAAAGACAAATCAAAACCATGTGGATTCCAAAGAAAAACTATTCAAGGGTGGGGTGCCTAGCTCAATTGGATAAAGCATTCTATTTCAAGCAAGAGGTCATGATTTCTAGTCTCCCCAATCCTTATTATATTGGAGATCATTTCATGCCAATGTCACCAATCACGTGAAAAATATTTACCAAGCACACTACAATTTATAAGGGGCTACCTAATTCTTGCAGTCTAAAAAAAAGAAAAGAGAAAATATGCAATGCATTCAAAGGAAAATTTCATAATGACATCCAAAGTTTCTAATCTAAAATCTAAGCATCCCTACCTTCTATCTCCTAAAGCTATTTTGGGTCCCTATATCCCAAAATTCACTACCCTAACTCCTTCATCATCCCCACATCCACCATCTCTTTATCCTCCAATAATTCTACATCCATCATAATATGTGCCAATGTTGGTCCTAGAAAAATTCCCCCATCATAATTCACTCCCATCATTCCATCCATATACTTTCCTCCCCCATCAAATCCCTTTAACACATGCCCTTTCATAGCCCATCCATCTTAATAAGTTTGCATCAACATCCAATAATCCCTCCAAATGGGTTCCTATCACCTCGGTATGGAACTAGTTGCTTGAGTCCTTCCCCCACCTCCTTATCACCTATCTTTCAAATTCACTTATCCACATGCATATCCTCATCCATCTCCATCCATAGGCTTATCCAAAAAGCATAATTCAAAAAAGAAAAAAAATAGTAAAAAGAAAAATTTGTCTAATGGTGAAAACATGGCAAACAGGTGCCTTGGTTAAATACCATGATGAAAACTTGGAAACCAAGCATCATGTGTAAATCCCCCATCCATTTTCTCTCCATAATTAGGGGAAACTTCATTCTAACCATCCCCATCCTTCATCTCCTCCATCAAACCTATCTACCCCACCCATCATCTTATCTACTATCATTGCTCCATACTCCTTACAATCTTGATAAAGATAGGGGAAAATATTTATGCATTCTTTGGACCTCTCTTGGAATGCATTCCCTCTATCCACACTATCATATTCCTTACCCACCCATCATGTTACCATCCATCTACCTCCCTCATCTTCTCATTCTCCTCTCTTCCATCTCTCCTACCTCATCACACATGATATATTTAGAGTGGATTATTTTATTCCTTTGCAACATAGTCCTTGGAGATTGCCTCTTCCGTCCCTCCATCTAATAATCTCTTTCATCTCCAAATCCTTATCTCTCTACCTCCATCAAACAATCCCTTCCATCTCCAAATCCTTATCTCCCTATCCCTTCACCCTATAATTATTTCAATCTCCAAATCCTTATCTCCTCATTGTCCATCCATGCAATCCCTCCTACCATCTTACTCTTCCATCCCATAATCCCTTTTCATTGTTGTTTAGCTATAGGTTCTCCCCATGTTCAATCCAATTTCATCTATCCCACTGTCATCAATACTGCCTCTTTTATATCCACCTAATCCACTATCACTTTCCATAAACCCCACCCTCTCATCATTTGGATCACTATCCCATTCCTAAGATTCACACAATCATCATCCTCTTGTAAATATTGTACATATTTTATATATATCATATTGTAAATAATGTCATCACATCCATCATTATCTAGGTTCATCCATGTACATACTTGTCACTAGGTCCCATCCTCATGTTTGCTTCATAGTCAAGACTATGTGCCCTATCAAGTTGGTGTACTTCAACAAAATATATTAGTCCCCTTGGGTTTTAGGTATCTTGATCATCTCTTGTCATGAGAATCCTAGGTCGTACATATCTATCTTTGGTCTTCACAAGGTATATCGTTCCTCAAATCCAACCAAATCTACCCCATCGATCATCCTTATGGAAAAAGGTACTTGAGATACTCGTTCTTTCTTTGGTGCTTTTGGAATCTTTGTTTTCTTTCTTTTGAGCTTCCTACTTTACCTACTCAAGGTTTCCATGATCCATCATATTTGTTGTACCCAAAATTAATTTTTGGTATTCTACATAAATTGAGCTAAATCATGTAAAAGTACCATCAAAACTGTATTTTAGGTCAAACCAAACATAAGGTTTTTGTGGGTTTATGTCAAGGACCCTATGCTTAAAATTCTAAAAAAAAAATATTTAAGCTTTCTACCCCTATTTTTAGGGAAACCCTAAAAAATAGGACCTTCCCAAAAATGATTGAAAATGATTTTGATAGGATTAATTGACTTCACGATCACATTGATCAAGTCAAAATCATCAAAAATCATGTTTTACTCTGGTGGGTCTATTTCTATTTTTTAGGAACGAAGTTAGGAGCTCCACAACCATTAATGGCAGATTGGCCAGTATCAAGTGCTGAAAGATAAACTTCAAAATCTCCAACGAGGAAGCCATGGCAAAAAAGGTCAAAAAGATGTTGTTCAAACGAAGGAGATTCTCAAAATGAAAAAGGCCAAAATTTGGCTCTCTGGAAGGTGCACGTTTTGCTACCAAGGCAAAAACAGTTGTCAAATACCAAAAGGTGCCCCTCTTGAAGAAAGGCGCCCTTGGATCTCAAAGGGAAAATGCAGTCACCTTACATCTTTAGATTAGTCATCTTCTTCATGTTTGTGTTGGCTCAACAACAAAACTATCAACAAGATCATTTGATTCAGGGATCACTGGAAAAATGTCAGTGAAGTATGGAGAGTCTGCAAGTAGGGAACATGTCAAATCAGAGAGCTTCATGGAAAAAGTGACCCTACTAGCCAGGGGTGCCCCTCAGTTCAAGGCATCTGATGAATCTATCAACATCTACTCCATACATAACATATGTTCAGCTCTCTCCCAGCTACGTGATCGATCTGACAACACGTTCATAGGACACTTCAAATGATCACATGTTGAGATCAAGCAAAAAAATCCAAAATGGAAGACTGAGAGAACAAGCCAAGAAATTGGCTGAGTACTAAAGAAAAGCATCCCTCTTGAAGAAAGGCACCCTTTCTTTAGAGCATGGAGATGCAGTCTGATTTCTCACTGACCTCTAGGATGACCTTCTCAGCTTTGACGAATCTCGACAACGAGATTTTCAATGAAGTAATCTGATAATTGAATCATCTAATGATAGAGATCAAAGCAGGCAGTTTTCAAAGTGGATAAAACTAGTCAACAAGCTAAAAGCTCCCCTACTAGCCAGGGGCACCCTTGAACTTGAAGGGTATAAACTTACAGTTTGAAGCTTAGAAATCAGCCATCCTTTCTAGGACTAAGCTGGCTACCTAATGCATCATCAAGCAAATTCATCTAACTCATCAATCAATGAGATGCATTAGATCAAGGAACAGAGGGTCTAGAAAGGTCAAAACGAAGAACAGTCAATGAAATTTGACTAAGGCACAGCCAAAAGTGCCCCTCTTGAAGAAAGGTGCCCTTTATTTTGGGGGCTCAAACTTAGTTTTTTGAGTTAATCTCTCCCAAGCATATCTCATCAGGATGATCCCATCCCAACAACAGATCTATCAATAACTAACGAAGATCAACTGAGTAGCCAGGATCGAAGATCAAACAGAGCCACTTCAACCACGAAAAAATGATGAAAATGATCAAAACCCAAGGATGGACGCCTAAAGAAGTCAAAAAAATATGTTGACTTGAGTTAAGGAATTTGGAGGCAAAAATAGGCCAAACACTCCACAATCAATGGAAATCACCTTTTTGAACTCCAAATTAGGCTTAAATCACGAGTCGGTGCCCATACTTGGTGGATCTCAACTTGAATCATCATATATTCAAGCTAGGTATCCCATTATCACTTATTATTTTGTAGGTTGAAGGATAAAACAACAAATTTCTCCCAAGAACGTATTTTCAAGATCTGGCAAAGGTTTTGAATGGATCTTCAATATTTTTGAAGATCAGTGGCAGTAACGGTTTTCTTCTCTGAGGTTGATTCCAAAGGTAGATTTTTTCAAAGAGGCAGATTATAACTTCCAATCCACCTCTTGTCTACTCCCTCTCTTTTGTCTACAAAATTCTATGCATGTCACAGAAAAAGGCAGGCCACCTCAGATCTGGCCAACTCGATATGATTAGCGCAATTTTCCAGTCAAACCCATCTTTTCAGATTTTCCAGAATGAGCAAACTTGTTGTCCCTATTTTTAGGGATCTTTCTGGAAAAGTCTCCAAATCAAAAATCCAAGGAACTAGGTCTATTCAGCTTTGAAGCACGAACAAAACCCATGTGCCAGATTTTTCCCAGATAAAATACTTCTCGACGGGTGCTATTTTTAAGGGTATTTAGAAAGTGTCAGAACAGGGTCAAGTGCACAGTCTATCTTTAAGGCTTTCATAATGTAGTACTCTCAGGTACAATACAAGACCAAGATGGTCTTGTACCGTGATTATTTGAAAATGACTGGCATGGACTTATGGAAGAAAAAGCCGAAGGTCAATTCTGAGAACTTGGAAGGCACAAATCAAATTACATTACAAAACATTGAAGAATCTAGGTTGTTCCAAGATGCATCCATTCCTATCACGTTACAGAGCGTGGATCTTGTAACTGCTAGCATTAAGCATTACAACCCCACCACTAGAGAAATCTTATCCATGGATGGAAAAGTAATTTGCAGTTTGAAGCTGAAGCACATTGAGACATGTTTTCTAATTCCACCATGCCCTACCACTAAGTTCATATCTGTGACGGAATGCATAAAGGCATTCAAGGCTTCAAAAGACAAGTGTTCGCTGAAAATGTCCAAACAGTGGTTAAAAGTGAACAAAACCAGCTTGCCCAAATTGGTTGGGCGAGGAGAATTCAAAGATGAGTATGTAGTGTTAATCACTCTACTCAGCAGAGTCATTGAACAAGAGGAGGGAAATCATTTTCAGCCGTGGATGTTCTATATCATTGGTAAAATCATCAACAAGAAAGAACATTACGACTGGGCCTCTTTGATCAGTGACACACTCCACCAACAATTTACCAGGTTTCTAGAAGAGCATCGTTTCCACATGTGTTCCTACCTGGTATACTTGATTGCCTTCCAAGGCAAATTCAGAATACTAAACATAGGGGGAACTTTAGTTGTGCAAAAGGTCCATGAATAATTTCCTCGTCTTGAGTTTACTCAAGCGGAAAGATACTTCAAGAAGATAAACGACCTCTTCACCATGCACACCATGTGAGAGATAGAGCTTGAGATGCACGTACATATATCACCAACAACCAAGGCGAAAATGGTGGACTGGGTGGATTGGTTTATCTAATTCCCCACTTTCACCTACATGCGCATGTATGGCTACAATGGTCACCTCACCATGATGCCATGCTACCCTTCAGACAAGGTAGTGTTCATTGAATTCCTGAGGCAGTTGGTCAAGGTTCACTCTTACCTACACAAAAAAAAGAAGTCAGCTGCAAACTTTCCAATTCAAATGGGACTCTATAGATGCAAGATGACAGTCGATGCTAGGTTGATGAGCCAAGAAACAGTGAGATTTAATATCAAGTACCTCATTGAAAGGAGGTCATCATACAATTCAAGAGGACCCTTTGCAGCACATCTCAAGCAACACTCATCACATGAATCTTCCATAGAAGATTATTGGGTCAACTATGACGATCCGTTTGAGGTGCAAAGATGGAACTATAGTAGGCTCAAGCTCTCACAAATTTTTGACTTTATGTCAGAAGACATCGAGGGCTTATCTAAGGATGAGGAAGAAGTCATTCTTCCCTCCTTCTTCATGGATTAGGTGGATTCACAACCACTCAACATAGTGGATTGGTATGTGAAAGAGAGTACGTATATAAATGAAAGAGAAGGTAGAGTAGTCAGACACAGTCGACTCTACCTTGATAGCAAAAGGATAAGGAAGGTATTACCTCCCCGAATAGAGCCACCAATGGTTTAGTCTACACTACCTTCCACGTCTAGGAAGAGACTTAGACAAAATAAGATATGAATCCTTCTCGAAGGAATGTGGATGTTAGGGAGCACATGGGGAAGAAAAGGGATTGTTGGTACAAATCAACAAGAGGTACAGGTGAAGATAGCCACCAATTTACCTGAGATAGTTGAGATCGCTGCAATTGAACAAAAGCCAGTGATTGAAATAATCACAATAGAGATAGAACCCATTGCAGAAGCAGTTGCAACAGAAATGAATCATGTAATAAAAATACAGCCCCCCACTTCACCACCATCATAGAGGTCACAAAGTCCCATCGACTTGGACTCGCTACCTCGAGACATCGCCATGACATAGTCTCGTTAATCCAGCATTCAGGGGGCCCACATTCCTCCTTCCAACAAAACTAGTCAGGATTCTATCTAGCTTGAGAGTTCCCTTGGAAGGAAGAGAGAAAGGTCATCTTATCAGCTTGACTTCATAGAGTTTCACCATTTCCCTCAAGACATGCTAGCGAAGAAGTTGAAGAAGAAAACACATGTAGAGAGGAATGCAGATAACGAGGTCATCATAGAGACTATTGCCCCACCTAAAGAGAGAGATATACATAATGTAAGGGTTGAAGACTACACGATATCAAAGGTGAATCTTGGAAAGACCACCTGTCAAGTGGAGGCAGACCTTCTCAGAATTGCCTCAGTGAGCGTCCAAGAGAGGATAACCAAGGATGGACAAGACAAAGCAACCCTAAAGGCTGAAAACTGGTAATTAAGGATGTATATTTCAAGCTTAATGCACGACATTCCCAACTCCTCGGCTATACCTCAAGAGTTGCTAGATCTCCTCACAGAGAGAAAACATCATCAGTTGATCACATACAAAAAACACTTGAGAAGTTAAGTGGATGAGTTTATTGTCAGAGGACGATGTGTATTGGCAGAGGCATACCAATTGAGAGATAGAGCACATGGACTCCACTCAGAGATCCAACAGTCAGACTTGAGGGCAGCGGAAAAGAGGTCGGGAGATGAAGCGACCGTTACTGACTTACAACTACCATATCAATTAGTTACAACCATGGAAAACAAATGCCATCTTTTTTATTGGAAAGAACAATTGGCATATAAGGTGAAAGCCTACAATGCCAATTCAGTGGAGCTGATTGACTATAGGCATATTCTCACAAATATTATCAACTTTGCAAGAACGTTGGTAATATCCTTCCCTCAAATAGGATATTAGCATGAGGGAGGGGAATACATTGAGCTAGGAATAGTGCACACACAATTTCAAGACGTCATCCATAGCACTTTCCTTGATGATCCCAATGGTTGCAAGTTAGCTAAAATTACAGCCATTTCTATCGAGTTGGATGAAGCAGCTACCAAATTCATAAACTATCAGCAGCAACTTGTGACAAGTGAAGAGATGCTGAGACGTCACGCCGTCATCTTGAGAAGCATTAATTGCCCAAAAGCTGAAGAAGTCAATGACTGGATAGATACACTATTGACCAGTGGTGAAGAGGTGTAAAGTACCTAGAGAAGGACGTCCTACCCTCCAAAATAGTAATAACTATGACTGACGCCAACTTGATGCCCCTTTCCAAGTTGACTCCTGATCTCCACAGATCATGCATGTCAGATCCCACTAATCAAGGATGTCTAATCGACTCCCATGATTTGTGGATCTCATATCTCCTTTAAAGGTGGATGTCTATTTTGGAGGCACATTTATAATTTAAGTTCACTTTTAGTTAGGTGTTAGTCAACTGAGGTATACTTCCAGTTTTGACTTTTGTTTAGTTTCAGTTAACTGAAGTAGATTTCCAGTTAACTGCTTTCTCATCTACATTTAGACATAGGAATAAATCTTGTTGATTGGCATGAACTGATTGTTAACACAAGGAGATTTTAGGGTTTCCTACTCCTTTGAGTTTCTATAAATAAGAGCCTTGGGCTAATTATTTTTTTAACTTTTAATTTCTAGGAAAAATTGTTGTTCCATTGTTGCCAGAGTTTGCTTGTTTGTTTCAGTTCACTCTTGGATGAGAGTTTGTTGGTTGATCGTAATTGTGCATGATTTCATGCCTTTGTTGTCCCAACCTTTGTAATTCTTTGGTGAAGCTTGAAGAACAAAGTCAGATGGCGTATGCATATTTGATCTAAGTTTTCAGTTTATCCAATGTTTTTGTTCTCAAATAGTTTATTGTTTCAATCTCCTCCTCGGACAGGGGTTCCTCCTCCTTGGATATTTTGTCATCGATTGCTATCATTTGATGTTGTTTAATGAATTGCCTTTCAACCTACACTTTGGATAGGTGTCATCACCTCCTCGAGAATCCTGTTAGCCAAATCATCGTACCTTGTTGTTTCCCGTAAGTTGTTTCCAAGCCTATACCTCGGACAAGGGTTCCTCCTCCTTGGCAAGTCTTTGATCTAGCCTACCATAAAGAGTGTTCACTTGCATAAAATCTTATCCCAAGCGTATATCCGAGAGTTCAGAGCGTCGGCCATATTATACAAAGACGGAGGATTCAAGTGATCCCACCCATCCATTTCGCTCCTACGCCCTCATGCTTTGTTTATCTTGAGGAGGTAGAATAGTCTAGAATCTAGTTAGTCATAGTTAAGAATCTATGGAAACTAGAGAAAAATCTCAACTACGGTGCATTGTGTTTATGCACCCTTGTGTCCTGCTGCTGAGTAAAAAAGATAGGAACCTTAGTACACCTTTTATACATAGAACATCAAAAAAGAGAGATCTTCCTCTCTATAATTTAAAGAGCAGTACTTAAACACTTGCAATAGTTGTTTGTTTCCAATAAGCACTCTAGAGGTGCTAATTGAAACACCAAATTTTTTTTGGTGCCCACCATGAGGCAACGAGGCATAAAACTTCAAGAAAAGCTTAACGCTTTTATGACACAAAATGGGCATCTGGCATCGTTGGGATACATTTGAACAACCCGATCTTGCTCCAACAACTCTCCAACCAGATCTTACATTCATTGAAGGAGAGCAGACGGACATCATCAGTAGCTTGGGTACTTTCATCTTTGAAAAGAATACATCACCAACTTAGTGGAGAGCCACAGCTATTACTCTGGATGAGGAGGAAAGAAAGGTTGATCTTGTAGCTCAGAGACCAATGTTACCACCACCCGCGTGGCAGTAAGCATCCTAGCTCACCAAGTATACATACGAAGGAGAAATAATCCTCAATTTCGAGAAGACATCGGAGAAGCATCTGATATAGAGAAAATCTTTGAAGAGGTTCCTGGACACTTTCTAGAACAACAACAACAAGGACCTCCAACTCAAGCGATGGCGAACAACCGCCTCTACAATGACAATGCCAATAACAATGACATTGGAAACAACAATGGAAATGGTTGTAATAATGGTAACAATGGCAATGGCGTAAATGGAAATGGCAATGGAAATGGCGACAATGACAACAACAATAACGGAAACATACACAATCTGTTCGGAAATGGCCGTAATGCAAGAGTCGTGAGACATCCAACACCTTTTCCATGGGTTAACAACATAGGCCCATTGGCCCTACAAGTAAATCATGAACTTCCCAAGTGATCGTGAAAGCACTTCCCAAGATTTTTTGGCGATGGGGCTAAACACCCCCACAAGCATATACCAGTGTTCACAGTGGCTTGCTCTGTTCTATTTGTACCACATGAAGATATCGTCATTCGAATCTTTGTCGAAACTCTTGAGGTGAATGCTTTTGATTGGTTCCATCACTTATCACCAAGAGTCATCAGAAACTGGGAGGACATGAGTGAGAAGTTCTTGGTGAGATTCAAACCTACCGAAGATAGCCACTAGTTATTTACTCGATTATCAAACTCTAAGATGGATCCTAGAGAACTGATGAGAGAAATTGTAGCAAGGTTTAATCGCCTAGCTACATGTCTCTCTCACACACTCAACCCATCTGACGAGATCCCGATGAACAACTTCATCAATGCCCTTCCCTCAGAGATAGCCTTTTTCATCAAAGGAAGCCACGAAGAGGACTTACAAATTGCACAAGAGAAGGCTATCAAGATCGACGATCACATGATGACCACAGGAAAGATAAAGGGTGATGTTATCAGACCGTTGGTCCAAGCATCAACAGATCCATTGCTAGAGAAGGTAGCAAATGAAGTGACTATCTTGAAGAGATAATCACCCAATCAAGGGCAACAAGCACTGCCCACACCACCACCATATCAACAACAACAACAGTACCAGCCTCAATAATAGTACCAACCTCAACAGCAGTACCAGTCTCACTAGTCATACTAGCCAAAGAGGAATAATTTCCAACCTTTCAATAACAACTACAAGTCTCAAAATCAAGGACCTCTGCAAAGAGGAGCATAAGCTGAAAAGTCTAATGTGTTTTGTTGTTTCCATGATACAGACGAACACACCAGATCCACATGCCCTGAGAATCAAAGAATGGACCAGATCATGGGATATGCCAGAGATCAAGCACAAAGCTCAAGTTATGTACCTTCAAATGTGAACATTTCTCCACCACAAAAGGACAACTTCGATGGCGACTCCGCAACAAGATACTTTCATAGTGAACCCAAAAATCAAGAAGAAGAAGACTATCGTCAGTACTCTCTTGTTGTCAACCACGAGAATATGTCGACGCTTGTGTTCACACGCCCTCAACATTTCAAATCACAGAAAGAAGAAGAAGAAAGACGAAAGCCGAATGAAAAGGGAAAAGAAGCTTCCACTTCTAATCCCAAGTCTACATAGGAGAATGTCGCATCAAATGCTCAAGACTTGTCCTCGACGAACTTTGACATTGTGACATCTATAATAAGATGAAGGTACAGATCTCACAGTTGGAGTATCTCCAAGATCATCCTAATCAAATGGATCAGATTCTCAAAGTAGTATAGAAGTAGGTTGCCATCCAACCTACGTTGCTAGAATTTTTTGTACTAGTGGGAGAAAAGCCAAAGCCCTTTTACATATCTCTGTATATGGGAGGTTATAAACTTAGCAACTACATCATCAAATCAAGAGCATTAGAAAACATCATATCGTTACAAATCATGAACGCATTAGGACTATCGTGCACTAAGACTCGTGACAAGTGTTACTCACTTGAATCAAAATCGGTGTCATTAGTCGGCCAATTGAAAGACGCACAAGTAAGATTAGCATCTTGTCCAAAGAAGAATATCATGATGACCATCCTCATAGCTGACATTCCAATCAGTTACAGGATGTTACTGAGTCGAAGCTTCTATAAAGGATCTCGGAGGTGAGATTCAATTGGATTGGTCGTACACGATCATTCCATTAAAGAAAGGTAGCTTCAAGTTGGAACCAAAGGCTAAGTCCAAATTCACGCTGGTGAAATCTTTGGACCCCCAAGCACAAGTGCTACACCAAAGTATGGGTCATGTACATATGCCATGCTATTTGAAGTACTTGAAGAGGAAAAGAAGGTTGCATTTTCCACAATTACATTGAATGAAAGATCAAAGATGTGGAAAATGCAATTTGATGGGAGTTGCTCGACAGTACGATAAGGAGCAAGAGTTGTCATTACATCTCCTAAAGGCACGTTGTACCCATTTTCTTATCGCTTGTAGTTCAATAACACAAACAACACTATAGAATATGAGGCACTCATATTAGGCCTCAAGAATGTAAGGGATATGGGTATAAAATACATTCAAACCGAAGGCGATGTAGAGTTGATCGTACAATAGGTCAAAGAGCGCTATCAAGTTAGAAAAGGCTGCCTTCAGGCTTACTGACAAAGGGTGTGGAATTCTATTAATTGGTTCAAAGAATTCAACATCAAATATATTCCACGCGAGTAGAATAGCAGAGCGGATGCCCTCGTGGTGTCGACTGAACTCTTCATGCCCTAGTCTAATTTCCATCAGAATTCCTTCGCTATTGAGCTCGTGTTCAAACCATTTGTCCTCGAAAATTGTGGAAATTGGTATGTCTTTAATGATGATGATGACATCAAGGATTTCCTCTACATGGGAGACAATTATAAAGAACTATTCTTTGAAGGAAGTACTTCTCCTTTCAGAGAATCTATAGTGGAATATTTCGAAGCAACAAAATCTGACATCATCCAACTAAGAGGTAAAAACATCCCCAAGGGTCTAGTATCCTTGGAGGACATATTTGACAAGCATGATAGACACGTGCAAGATCAAAGAAATTCAACCAACAAAACATCTTCTAATTATAGTCAGGTCAACATCGGCACCGAGGATAAGCCCCAGCTTGTCAGCTTGGGAAAGTGTTGCACTGAGGAGGAAAGCAACAACTTTATCTCCTTGTTTAAGCAGTACAAAGATGTCTTTGCATGGACTTATCAAGATATGAAAGTCTTCACGCCAAGGGATTGTCTCATAAAATTCCACTTAAGTCAGATTATCAAGCCTTTTAGGCAAAAGAAGAGGCACTACAACCCACGTGTCCAAGATACAATCTACGTAGAGGTACAAAAGATGGTGGATGCCAAGATCATATTTCCAATCCATCATTCTACTTGGGTGTCCAATATTGTTCCTGTGCGTAAGAAGAATGGAGAGATCCAAATTTGCATTGACTTTAGGAACCTGAATCAATCATCATTAAAGGATAATTATCCTTTACCTATCATGGAGCATACTTGACAAATAGTTACCAGATCGGAGATGTTTTCATTGCTTGATGACTTTTATGGATACAATCAAATTGCGGTGGCTAAGGTCAAATCAAGACAACTTTCACCACCCCATGGGGAACGTTTGCCTATGAGAGGATGCCCTTTGGCCTCATCAACATTGGTGCCACCTTTCAACGAGCTATGCACTTGGCGTTTGGAGATCTAAAGAATAAAGTGATAGTCGTCTACCTTGACGACCTTACCACTTTCTCATGGAAGTGAAAAGATCATTTTCAACACTTAGTGAAAGTGTTTGAGAGATGTAGGTATCATCACATATCTTTGAATCCAAAGAAATCTATCTTTGTGGTGATGGAAGGAAAACTACTAGGCCATATCATCTCCAAAGAGGGAACTCAGATCGATCCAAATCGAGTGGATGCAATCAAGAACCTATCTCTCCCAACCAATACTACTCAGGTGCATTCCTTCTTTAGAAAGGGAAATTTCATACAAAGATTTGTACCTGATTTCTCATAGCTGATCAAGGATATATCGGCAATGATGAAGAAGATGCCTGCCTTCAAATGGACTAACAAAGGAAAGGAGGCATTCGCCAAGATAAAAGAAGCCATCAGTAAGGCACTGGTGCTAGTCTGACCCAACTTCAATAAGGAATTCATTCTTTATTGTTATGCATCAAATTACACTCTCTCTGCCATACTAACTTAGAATTTGAATGAGGAGACGAAATCGCCAATTGCTTTCATGAGCAGTAGTTTCAAAGACAACGAATTCTGGTACTCCCAGATTGAAAAGAATGCCTATGTTGTCATGAAGGCTGCAAATTTTTTTAGATTCTATATCTTAAATTCTCACACAATAGTATATGTCACTGATCTTGCAGTCAAGAGTATTCTAACTCAGCAGGAGATGGGAACTAAAAGAGGCAACTATATCACAAAGGTCCAGGAATATGACTTGGATATCAAGCCAACCAAATTCATCCATGGGAGAGGTCTATGTCAGCGCATGGTAGAAGACAGTGATCTAAAGCATCGAGCAACTGATGGTGAAGCAGGAACATAAATTGAAGAAGACCTTCTAGTGGTCTTCCTGGTTGGAGGAGTGGTACTCAGAGCTATGGTACTATGCAACCTATGGAGAATGTCCAACCCACTTGGACAAACAACAAAAAAGAACCTTGAGGTTAAGATCACAAAACTATGTGCTATGAGGCAACGTTCTATACAAATGTGGGCTTGATGGAATGCTCTTGCTTTTCATCAGTAGAGACCAACAATGACGATTGTTGGAAGCATTTCACAACGAGGCATGTGGTGGCCACTTTTCATCAAGGGTCACAATGTTCAAAATTATGTGGGCACAGTTCTTCTGGCCAACTTTGTTCCACAATGCATATGAATGGGTGTGACAATGTCAACAGTGCCAACATTTCGTTGGCAAACTCAAGCTAGTAGCCATTTCGTTGAGGCTAGTAATAATAGATGCTTCATTTCAACAATGGGGTATCGACTTCGTAGGACCAATAAACCCACATTCCAATAAGGGACATGTCTATGTCCTTACGGTGATGGACTACTTCACCAAATGGGTTGAGGCAGTTCCTACAAAGAATGCTACTTCTGAAGTTGTGTGCACTTTCCTCAAATAAAATATCATCACACATTTCAGAGTACCAAGGAAGATCGTGACAGACAATCCTATGAGCTTCTCATCAAAGGAGTTAGTGGAATTATGTTTTGACTACGACATCACACTATCCCATTCTTCAGATTACTATCCACAAGGCAATGGACATGTCGAGTCATCTAATAAGAACATAGTCATGATCATGCACAAGATGGTTGAATCCAATCAACGGGCTTGGCACACTAGGCTATACGATGCTCTTTGGGCTGATAGGATCACGCCCAAGAGATCCATTGCCACTTCCCCCTTTGTTATCATGTATGGCACTGAAGCGATGCTACCCATCACTTTGGAGTTGTTAGCTTTGCAGTTGGAATCCATAGTAGAAGATGAAGAGTTCAAGGACCCAATCCAAAAGCGCATCTTATGTCTAACACAACTACACAAGGAGAGGGTGGAAGTTGTTGATAAGATCACTCAACATCAAGAACGAGTGAAGAAGATCTTCAAAAAGAAATCTCAACAACGGGACTTCGAGATTGGAGACAAAGTCCTGTTGTGGGACAATAGACACGAACCAAAGGGAATACACGGAAAATTTGACTCCCTTTGGTTGGGCTCGTTCCTGATCAATGATGTTGCAGGAGAGAATTATTACATTCTCTCACATTTAGATGGGAGGCTCTTTCCACTACCCTACAATGGGCAGTACTTAAAGCATTTCATCCCTTCGGGGATGGGGTGAGTATTTGGTAAAAAAAAATCTTTCGCTTTATTGTTATGTTGTTATGTTTTTCCTTGTTCTATAAAGTATTGTCATGTTTTAGGTGAATAAATAGGTGAACCCTAATAAAGAAGGTGAACTTCAATTCTTTTGTGAATTAAGAAATAAGTCCTAACTCCGTTACCCAGCTAATAAAGTACTGGTCTATGAAACTTGAGATTCTCGGTTCTCCTATGTTGTAGATATCCAACATGGTCACCAGACGGAGCTTAATGTTGTACCCAAAATTTTTTTTTGGCATTCTACTTAAATTGAGCTAAATCATGTAAAAATGTTGTCAAAAGTTTGTTTTAGGTCAAACCAAACATAAGGTTTTTGTGGGTTTTTGTCAAGGAACCTATGGTTAAAATTCTAAAAAAAATAAAAAATAAAGGTTTGTGCCCCTATTTTTAGGGAAACCCTAAAAATTAGGACCTTCCTAGAAATGATTGAAAATGATTTTGATAGGATTAATCGACTTCACAATCACATTGATCAAGTTAGAATCATCAAAAAACATGTTTTACTCTGGTGGGTCTATTTCTATTTTTCAGGAACGAAGTTAGGAGCTCTGCAACCATTAAGGGTAGATTGGCTAGTATCAAGTGCTGAAAGCTAAATTTCAAAAGCTCCAATGAGGAAGCCATGGAAGAAAAGGTCAAAAATATGTTGTTCAAATGAAGGAGATTCTCAAAATGAAAAAGGCCAAAATTTGGCTAACTCTGGAAGGTGTACGTTTTGCTACCAAGGCAAAAACAACTGTCAAATACCAAAAGGCGCCCGTCTTGAAGAAAGGAGCCCTTGGATCTCAGAGGGGAAATGCAGTCACCTTACATCTTTAGATCATTCATCTTCTTCACGTTCGTGTTGGCTCGACAACGAAACTATCAGCAAGATCATTTCATTCAGGGATCACTGGCAAAACTTCAGCGAAGTATGGAGAGTCTGCAAGCAATGAACATGTCAAATAAGAGAGCTTCATGGAAAAAGCGCCCCTTAGTTCAAGGCATCTGATGAATCTATCAACAACTACTCCATACATAACATTTGTTCAGCTCTCTCCCATCTATGTGATCAATCCGAAAACACGTTCATAAGACACTTCAAACAATCACATGCTGAGATCAAGCAGAAAAAGCCAAAATGGAAGACTGAGAGAGCAAGCCAAGAAATTGGCTAAGTACTGAAGAAAAGCGCCCCTCTTGAAGAAAGGTGCCCTTTCTTTAGAGCATGTAGATATAGCCTAATTGCTCACTGACCTCCAGGATGACCTTCTCAGCTTTGATGAATCTCGACAACGAGATTGTCAGCGAAGGAATCTAACAACTAAATCATCTAATGACAGAGATCAAAGCAGGCAGTTTTCAAAGTGGATAAAACTAGTCAACAAGATAAAGTGCCCCTATTGGCCAGGGGCGCCCTTGAACTTGAAGGGCATAAAATTACTGTTTGAAGCTAAGAATTTAGCCATCCTTTCCAGGACTAAGCTGGCTATCGGATGCATCATCAAGTAGAGTCATCTAACTCATCAATTAATGGGATGCATCAGATCAAGGCACAAAGGGTCTTAAAAGGTAAAAATGAAGAACAATCAATGAAAATTGACTAAGGCACAACCAAAAGCAACCCTCTTGAAGAAAGGCACCCTTTATTCTAGGGGCTCAAACTTAATTTTCTAATTTAATCTCTCCCAGGCATATCTCATCAGGTTGGTCCCATCCCGACAATGAATCTATCGGTAACTGTCAAAGATCAACTAAGTAGCCAGGATCGAAGATCAAACGGAGGCACTTCAACCAAGAAAAATGATCAAAATGATCAAAACCCAAGGATGGACGCTTAAAGAATTCAAAGCAATATGTTGACTTGCGTTAAGGAAATTTGGAGGCAAAAAGAGGCCAAACACTCCACAATCAGTGGAAATCACCTTTTTGAACTCCAAATCAAGCTTAAATCATGAGTTGGCGCCCATACTTGGTGGATCTCAACTTGAATCATCATATATTCAAGCTAGGCATCCCATTCTCACTTATTATTTTTCAGGTTGAAGGATAAAACAACAAATTGCTCCCAAGAATGTATTTTCAAGATCTGGTAGAGGTTTTGAACGGATCTTCGATATTTTTGAAGATCAGTGGCACTAAAGGTTTTCTTCTCCAAGGTTGATTCCAGAGGAAATTTTTTGCAAAGAGGCAGATTATAAATTCCAATCCACCTCTTGTCTACTTCCTTTCTCCTATCTAAATAATTCTTTGCATGTCACAGAAAAAGGCAAGCCACCTCAGATCTAGCCAACTGGGTATGATCAGTGCAATTTTCTAGTGAAATCCATCTCTTCATATTTGCTAGAATTAGCAAACTTGTTGCCCCTATTTTTAGGGATCTTTCTGGAAAAGTCTCCAAATCAAAAATCCAAGGAACTGGGTTTGTTCAACTTTGAAGCATGAACAAAACCCATGTGCCAAATTTTTCCCAGAAAATACTTCTCGACAAGCACTATTTTTAAGGGTTTTTGGAAAGTGTCAAAACAGGGTCAAGTGCACAGTCTATCTTTAAGTCTTTCAGAATGCAATACTCCTAGGTACAATACAAGACCAAGATGGTCTTGTACCATGATTATCTAAAAATTACTGACACAGACTTATGGCAGAAAAACCCGGAGGTCAATTCTGAGGACTTGGAGGGCATGAATCAAATTACATTACAGAACATTGAAGAATTCAGGTTGTTCCAAGTTGCATCCATTCCTATCACATTATAGAGCATGGAGCTTGTAACTTCTTGCATTAAGCATTACAAACCCACCACAAGAGAAATCTTGTCTGTGGATGGAAAAGTAATCTATAGTTTGAAGACGAAGGACATTGAGACATGTTTTGCAATTCCACTATGCCCTACCAGTAAGGTCATATCTGTGAGAAAATGCAGAAAGGCATTCAAGGCTTCAAAAGGAAGGTGTTAGTTGAAAATGGCCGGACAATGGTTAAATGTGAAGAAAACCAGCTTGCCCAAATTGGTTGGGTGAGGAGAATTCAGAGATGAGTACGCAGTGTTAATCACTCTATTCAGTGAAGTCACTAGACAAGAGGAGGGAAATCATTTTCAGTTGTGGATGTTCTATATCATTGGTAAAATCATCAGCAAGAAAGAACATTATGACTGGGCCTCTTTGATTAGTGACACACTCCACCAATAATTTACTAGGTTTCTAGAAGAGCATCATTTCCACATGTGTTCCTACTTGGTATACTTGATTTCCTTCTAAGGAGAATTTAAAATACTAAACACAGTGGGAAATTTAGGTCTGCAGAAGGTCCAGGAATACTTTCCTCATCTTGAGTTTACTCAAGCGGAAAGACACTTTAAGAAGATAAACGATCTCTTCATCATATACATTGTTCAAGAGCTAGACCATGAGATGCACATACGTATATCACCAGCAGCCAAGGTGACAATGGTGGACTGGGTGGATTGGTTTATCCAATTCCCCACTTTCACCTACATACGCATGTATGGCTACAATGGTCAGCCCGCCATGATGCCACGCTACCCTTCAAACAAGGTAGTGTTCATGGAATTCCTGTGGCAGTTGGTCGAGGTTCATCCTTACCTACACTAAAAGAAGAAGTCAGTTGTAAACTTTCCCATTCAGATGGAACTCTATAGATGCAAGATGGTAGCCGATGCTAGGTTGATGAACCTTGAAATAGTGAGATTTAATCTCAAGTACCTCATTGAGAGGAGGTCATCATACGATCCAAGAGGAATCTTTGTAGCACATCTCGAGCAACGCTCATCACATGAATCTTCCATAGAAGATTATTGGGTCAACTGTGATAATGAGTTTGAGGTGTGGAGAAGGAACTATAGTAGGTTCAAGCTTTCACAAATTGACTTTATGTGAGAAGACATCAAGGGCTTATTTGAGGATGAGGAAGAATTCATTCTTCCCTCCTTCATGGATCAAGTGGATTCACAACCACTCAGCATAGTGGATTGGTATGCAAAAGGGAGTACATCTATAAAGGAAAGAACGAGTAGAGTAGTCAGACACAGTCGACTCTACCTTAACAACAAAAGGACAAGGAAGGTAGTACTTCCCCAAAGGAATGCGGATGTCAATGAGAACATGGGGAAGAAAAGGGATTGCTGGTACAAATCAACAAGAGGTATAGGTGGAGACATCCACCAATTTACTTGAGCTATTTGAGACCGTTGCAATTGAACGTGAGCCAGTAATTGAAATAATCACAGTAGAGATGAAACCCATTGCAGAAGCAGTTGCAGCATAAATGATGCATGTAATAGAAACATAGCCGCCCACTTCACCACCATCACTAAGGTCACAAAGTCCCATCGACTTGGACTCGCCACCTCGAGACATCACCACAACATAGTCTCGTTCATCCATCATTCAAGGGGCCCACACTCCTCCTTCCAGCGAAACTAGTCAGGATTCTATTTGGCTTGAGAGTTCCCTTGGAAGGAAGAGAGAAAGGTCATCTTATCAGCTTGACTTCACAGAGTTCGACCATGTCCCTCAGGACATGCCAACAAAGAAGTTGAAGAAGAAAACACATGTAGAGAGGAATGCAGATAATGAGGTCATCATAGAGACTACTGCCCCACCTGAAGACAAAGATATACATAATGTAAGGGTTGAAGACTTCATGCTATCAAAGGTCAATCTTGGAAAGAACACTTGTCAGGTGGAGGCAGACCTTCTCGAAATTGCCTCAGTGAGCATCCAAGAGAGGATGACCAAGGATGGACAGGAGAAAGCAGACCTAAAGGCTAAAAACCAAAAATTAAGGATGTATATTTCAAGCTTAATGCACGACACTCCCAACTCCTCGACTTTACCTCAAGAGTTTCTAGATCTCCCCGCAGAGAGAAACCATCATTAGTTGATCACATATGACAAAAACTTGATAAGTCAAGTGGATGAGTTTGTTGTCAGAGGATGATGTGTATTGGTGAAGGCATACCAGTTGAGAGATAGAGCACATGGAATCCACTCAGAGATCCAATAGTCAGACTTGAGGGCAACGGAAAAGAGGTCGAGAGATGAAGCGAAAGTTTTTGATTTATAATTGGCATATCAATTAGTTACAACCACGGAAAACAAACACCATCTTTTTTATTGGAAAGAACAATTGGCATATAAGGTGAAAGCCTACGATGCCAATTCAGTGGAGTTGATTGACTACAGGCATATTGTCGCAAATATTATCAACTTTGCAAGAACGTTGGTAATATCCTCCCCTCAAATAGGATATCAACATGAGGGAGGGGAATGCATTGAGCTAAGAATAGTGTAGAAATAATTTCAGGACGTCATCCATAGCACTTTCCTTGATGATCCCAATTGCTGCAAGTTAGCCAAAATTGCAACCATGTCTATCAAGTTGGATGAAGCAGCTGCCAAATGCATAAACTATCAACAACAACCTGTGATAGGTGAAGAGATAGTGAGACGTCACATCGTCATCTTGAGAAGCATTAATTGCCCAGAAGCTGAAGAAGTCAAGGACTAGATAGAGACACTATTGACTAGTGGTGAAGAGGTGTAAAGAACCTAGAGAAGGACGTCCTACCCTCCAAAATAGCAATAATATGATTGAATTCAACTTCATGCCCCTTTCCAAGTTGACTCTAGATCTCCATAGATCATGCATGTCAAATCCCACTAATCAAGGATGTCTAATTGACTCCAACAATTTGTGGATCTCATATCTTCTTTAAAGGTGGATGTCTATTTTGGAGGCACATTTGTAATTTAAGTTCACTTTTAGTTAGGTGTCACTCAACTGAGGTAGACTTCTAGTTTGACTTTTGTTTAGTTTTAGTTAACTGAAGTAGATTTCCAGTTAACTGCTTTCTCATCTACATTTAGACATAGGAATAAATCTTGTTGATTGGAAAGAACTGATTGTTAACTCAAGGAGATTTTAGGGTTGCCTACTCCTTTGAGTTTCTATAAATAAGAGCCTTGGGCTCATTATTTTTTTTAACTTTTATTTGCTAGGAAACATTGTTGTGCCATTGTTGCCAGAGTTTGCTTGTTTGTATCTGTTCACTCTTGGATGAGAGTTTGTTGGTTGATCGTAATTTTGCATGATTGTGTGCCTTTGTTGTCCCAACCTTTGTAATTATTTGGTGAAGCTTGAAGAAGAAATTCAGATGGCATATACATATTTGTTCTAATTTTTGAGTTGATCCAATGTCTTTTTTCTTAAATAGTTTATTTTTTCAATCTCCTCCTCGGAAAGGGGTTCCTCCTCCTTGGATATTTTATCATTGATTGCTATTGTTTGATGTTGTTTAATGAATTTTCTTTCAGCCTACACTTTGGACAGGTGTCGTCACCTCCTCGGGAATCCTGTTAGCCAAATCATCATACCTTGTTGTTTCCAAGCCTATACCTCAAATAGGGGTTCCTCCTCCTTGGCAAGTCTCTGATCCAGCCTACCATAAAGAGTGTTCACTTGCATAAAACCTTATCCCAAGCATATATTCGATAGTTCAGAGCCTCGGCCATAGTCTACAGAGACGGTGGATCAAAGAGATCCCACCCATCCATTTCGCTCCTATGCCCTCATGCTTTGTTTATCTTGAGGAGGTAGGATAGTCTAGAAGCTAGTTAGTCATAGTTAAGAATCTATGGAAACCAGAGAAAAATCTTAGCTACAATGCATTGTGTTTATGCACCCTTGTGTCCTGTCCCTGAGTAAAAAAGATAGGAACATTAGTACACCTTTTTTACATAGAACATCAGCAAGGAGAGATATTCCTCTCTATAATTTGAAGAGCAGTACTAAAACACTTGCAATAGCTATCTGTTTCCAATAAGCACTCCAGAGGTGCTAATTGAAACACCTACAATATCATAGTTTTCTTTGACTAGTGAAACTAGGGGAAAGTCTTTGTGATCTTGTCGTACATTAGGGCATTCCTTTTTTTTATGGTTTTCCAACATCATTCCCACCAAAGTCCTCATTAGCTTTGTGATATGTTGCACTAACCTTCTTATTTGTTGAGTCAACATTATGCATGTGATAGGAAGTCACCTTGGTTCCTCATACCTTGGTGCATAGTATCCCATGCTATATCAAATTAAGTTCTTACTACATAGCAATTTTAATTCATCATCGCAAATCCCCGCATCTATTTATCATGCATGCTTCTAATCCATTCATCCATCATTCATATCCCCCATCTACCTATCCTATTTGTTTTCATTACTCCATGTAATCCTTGATTTTATGTGCACATGAATCCTCATCCATATTTTCATCTATCCTCTCATATTTCTCGAAATAATCATATGCAACTAATCCATCCTACTTATTTATCAATCATTTCATTATCCTTTTACTCCTTTTTGTCTAATATAGAATTTTTATTCTATACCTTTTTTTCTCCATCTAATTCCATCAATTTCATCAATCCCCCTTGTTTCTAGCAATCCTAAATCGCAAGAAAATACTCACCCATGTAATCTAGAACAAATTATCCAATCACATATTTGGTATTGTTCCTTTATTTGTTGTAAGCCTTGATCCAAATCCAATCATCATAATCGAGATGTATCCTTCCCAATTCTCGTGTTGTTTCAAGATATATCAATCCCACATCAACAACACTCTAATCATCATTATTGGGATGTATCCTTCCCAATCCTTGTATTGTTTCAGAATATATCATTCCCACTTCAACAAAACTTCAATCATCATCATCATCATGTATCCTTCCCAATTCTTGTGTTGCTTTGGGATATATTGTTCCCACATCAACAACGATCCAATCAAGATTCATCCTTCCCAATTATCATTTTTTTTTTGGGATATATCATTCCCACATCAACAATACTTCATCCATCATCAATCAATCTTGTCTTTTCAACTTTCTCGGGGTAACATCATATTTATCCTTAAATTCCTTTGTGCTTTCTTGCTTGCTTTTCATTGCCTCCTTCTATTATCTCTTCCTCTTCCCATCATCCCTTTTATTCATCATCGGATTGTATCATCTTCTTCCTTTATCATACATCATCTCATCCATTTCAAGAGCACACCCGTGTTCTCTTGAACCCACATGTCCTCTTGAGGGGGCATCCTAATTCTCATCTTCACTCTCACCATATTTCCTCCTAGTCACTCCTTTGAATGGTCAAGACGTCCTCCCTAATCTAACCATATTATTCTAGGTCCTATGTTTTAATATTATTTAAAATGATGCTACTTCATAACACCATCTCAAAGAGGAGGCAAAATGTAAACACCTAAAATTGATCATATTTGGTCAATTTACCCCTAATTTTACCAATGTCCTATCCTCTATATTAATAAAATAATATCCTTATTATTTATTAATATCACCTATTCTCGTCCCTATTCCCTTTCATCTATTAAATTAAATGAATACCCCTATGTTGATGAAGGGTAGCTTCGGTCAGTTAAGATCTAGGCTATTCTTATGAATAATCAAATTAGGAAAATAAGTGAAATCAAATTTATAAAGCATTGATAAAATTCGAAATATATTAAATGATTTCGAAATTATGTATTTGAATAAATTTGGAATTCTATTCATATCTGCCACCTTAGTTTGTGTGTGTTTAGACACTAAACTAACTGTTATTAAGAGAGAAGAGATCTGCGGGCTCAAAGAGACAGGTCTCTTGAGCGGACGGGTCTCCACTTGTGGAGACACGTCCTCTCTTGAGACGTGCCTCTTAGAGGCGGGTCTCCATCATACTTATGGTGGCTTCCCTTTGATATGCAAACATCAAAATCAATTAATGTTTTGCATTCAGTACATTCACATTTAAAGAGAAATTTGGAAATCGCATTTAGAGAAGAATTTTGGAAATTACATTTTGACTCAGAATTGTCTTACACAGAATTTTAGACCTTAGTTTATTCTTAGGTATTAGGATCCTATAAGTGAAATATTTGATTACATTTTCATGGTATCAGAGCCACATTGTGTGAATCCAAATCAAATCTAAAATTAGTTTGCTCTAGAAAAATTCGTATTTTTCAAAATCGAATTCACATCACATTCTTCATAATGTCAAGTGTGATCAGATTTGAAGATCGTCTTGTAGGAGCAAAAAATTTCACATCATGGAAATTTAGAATCATGATGATCCTTAGAGAGAATAAACTAGACTCACTTGTGAGAGAAAATAAAAGGGAGCTAAAGGCTGAACCTGAGAAAACTCAATGGATCGAAAACAATGAAAGACCCATGAAAATCCTAGTAGATGCAGTTAGGGATCACATAGTGCCTATCCTAGAAAAACATGAAACTGCATACCATATGTACAAATCTCTTGAGAGTACTTATGAGATCAACAACACCTGCAGGACTCTAGCATTAAAACGACAAATCAACAATGCTCAAATAAACAAAGGAGAGTCCATTGATGCATACTTCATGAGGATTATTGAACTTAGGGATCAATTATCCACAATTGGATATCAGATTGAAAACAAAGAGTTAACCCTAATTGCACTAGGAGGCCTACCAAACTCATGGGAGTCATTTGTTCAAGGAGTAAGTGTGAGATCTAAACTCCCTAAATTTGATAGGCTAAGAACTGACTGCCTTCAAGAAGAAAAAAGACTTTCCACAAAAGAGAATAAATAGAAACGCATAGATGAAGACATTCATGTTCTTCACACAACATCTAATAAGAGGAGTAAGAAAAACTCCTACAAGAGAGGATCTTTTAAGAGAAAAAGAAATTCCAATGGAAAGGAATCTTATAAGAAGAAAGATATCTCTCAAGTACAATGCTTTAGATGCGATTAGTATGGTCACTATGCAATGAAGTGCCCTAATAGAACTAAACAACAAGCATCCTTTGCCAAAGTAGAAAAGTCAAAACCAGATCATGAATCTGAGAACTTTGTGTTCTATACAACCCTTTCTAGTCAAGTATCTGACAACACTCAAAATTGGGTAATTGATAGTGGGTCATCCAGACACATCACAGTGTTCAGAGAGCACCTAGACTTCATGATTGAAAAGACTGATGAAGAAGTAACCATCGGGGATGATTATGCATACCCTGTAAAAGGGATTGGAACGTGTTCCATCAAGTTGAAATCTGACATTTCTCTGCAACTCACTGGAGTATTATTTGCACCTAGAATAAAGAGAAATCTTATATCCATCTCAGCCTTTAAAGACAATGGTTATAGAGTTACATTTATGGATGGTAAAGTTATAGTATGGCCTAAGAACTCAACTATTAAGAAAGCCCATACCATAGGCATAAGACAAGGGTACCTTTACAAGCTATGCACTGAGGTTAAACAAGCCCTTACCCTTGATACTGTTGATACAAATGAAATATGGCATAAAATATTAGGACATCTCCATTTCCATGCCTTACCTTCTATGGAAAAACTTGTCACTGGCTTACCCAAGCTAAAACCATCTCACAAGGGAACTTGTAAAGGTTGTGCCCTAGGAAAGAATACTAAGGGATCCTTTCAGAATAACCCGAGTAAAACCCTTAATGTGTTAGAACTAGTTCACTCTGATCTTTGTGGACCCATGTCTGTACCTTCTAAAGCAGGATTTCTATACTATGTCATATTTGTAGATGACTTCTCTAGGAAAACTTGGATATATTTCCTTAAGTGTAAAGAGTCATTAGAAATCCTCAAAGGTTCAAAGAGTTTAAAGCCCTCACTGAAAACTTCTCCGGAAAGAAAATAAAAACCTTAAGGACAGACAATGGGAAAGAATATACCTCTGAGATTTTTAAAGAATTCTGCATGAGTGCTGGAATTAAGAGGGAGTTCACAGTTGCCTACAATCCTCAACAGGATGGGGTTGCTGAGAGGAAAAATAGAACCATTGTAGAAGTTGTTAAGGCAATGTTGTTGGACCAAAATATTGAAACATCTTTCTGGGTAGAAGCCTCTAGGACTGCTGTCTATATCCAAAATAGATGTCCTCATTCTCATCTTGATAACAAAACTCCTGAAGAAGCCTTTACCAGCATAAAACCTAAAATTAGTCATTTCAGGATTTTTGGCTATCCTATCTATATTCATGTACCCAAAGAGAAGAGATTCAAACTAGAACCTTCTGGGAAGAAGGGAGTATTTGTGGGTTATAGTGAAACCTCCAAAGCATACAAAATATTCATACCCAGGTAGAAACAAATTGAGTTGAGCAGAGATGTCATCTTTGAAGAAGACATTGCATTCAAGAGGGCAAAGAGTTCTAGTGAGACAAAAACCTATTCCCCTAGTGTACCTGAAATGGAACCTGCTCCTAAGATTCAGAGGGAGCATCCTGAGGAAGTATCACATGAACTTCCTACCACTTCAAATGAGAATACAAATGACATCGGCAGAAAGAGACCACTTTGGGCCAGGAAGATGATCAAAGAAGCAGAGGATCATGTAGCACCTAAAGGAACGTTTAGGGAAAGTAAAAGACCCAAATGGTTCTCTAGCTATGTTGCCTTAATGAACAACATCATAAAATCTCAACCTGCCAGTGTTATAGAAGCCTTCAGACATCAAGCTTGGAAGGATGCAATGACAGAGGAATATCAATCCATCCTAAAGAATGATGTATGGGACATAGTGCCTAGACCAAAAGAGAAATTTGTTGTCTCTTCTAAATGGCTCTTCAAAATCAAGCATGCTACTGATGGCAGTATAGAAAAATATAAAGCACGTTTCGTCGCTAGGGGTTTTTCTCAAAAGGAAGGCATTGATTATGAAGAAACATTTGCACCTGTTGCCCATTACACATCAGTGAGAGCAGTATTAGCCATTGCAGTAGCTAAAGGCTAGAAGATCCATCAAATGGATGTGAAAACTGCCTTCCTGAATGGAACCATTGAAGAGGAAGTCTATCTGGAACAACCTGAAGGTTTTATGATACATAAATCTAATTCACATGTGTGCAGGCTGAAGAAATACTTAAATAGGCTCCCAGGGTTTGGTATGAAAGAATTGACAGCTATCTCTTGGGATTAGGGTTTTCCAAAAATGATGTTGACTCCAATCTCTACTTCAAGGTAATCAAAGGTGATATGCTTATAATTATTTTATATTTTGATGACCTGCTGATAACAGGAGAAGATTACCTCATTACTCAAGGGAAACAGGATCTAATTTCTGAATTTGACATGAAAGACTTGGGTATTCTACACTACTTCCTCAGTTTGGAAGTATGGTAGAAATTAGAAGGCATCATACTAAACCAAGTGAAGTATACTATTGACATTCTAAAAAGATTTTGAATGTTGGACTATAGACCAATGTCTACACCTATGGAAACCAACCTTCACAAATTGAAAGAAGCAGCATCATAATCCAAATGTGCAGATCCAACCCTTTACAGACAAATGATTGGATCCTTGATGTATCTAGTTAACACCAGACCTGATATTTTCTATGCAGTAAATGTTCTCAGCCAGTTCATGTGTGAACCAATGGAAATTCACTTAATGGTTGTGAAACATATTTTGAGATATTTTCAAGGCACTATTGGATATGGCCTTCTTTACAAGAATGAGCAACTAGATCTACATGGGTATTCTGATTCAGATTGGATTGGAAGTGTAACCGATCAGAAAAGCACATCTGGATGTTGCTTCAGTTTAGGATTGGCTATGATCTCCTGGATTTACAAAAAACAATCTTCAGTTGCACAGAGCTCAACGGAAGTTGAATACATTGCAGCCTCAATGGGAGCAAGAGAAGTAGTATGGCTTTGTAAATTGCTTGTGGGACTCTGTGGTGAGCCCTTGAATCCTACAATTATTCATTGTGATAATCAGAGTTGTATAAAACTCTCTGTGAATCCTGTCTTTCATGACAGATCTAAGCACATTGAGATCCCCTATCATTATGTAAGAGATATGGTGGAAAGGAAAGTGATCCAGTTGGAGTATATTAGTACAAATGATCAAACTACAGACATTCTCACCAAGCCTCTCTCCCGGATCAAGGTAGAGCACTTCAGGAAGAAACTTGGTATGGTTGAAATGTAATTTGTTATTTATGTTTGAAATACAAATTGTTTATAAATTGTACTAATATATATAAAGATGTTTAATGTGTAAACTCTTTTGTCATGTGTGTGACTCCATGACTTTATGGGCCTACTCCCCCTGTGTACATTATCGAAAGGTGACGATCTTTCTAATAATGAACACTTGTATTTGACATTGTAAAGTGATGACTCTACAATGATAAACTATCATGATAGATATCATGTGACTTAATATCTATGGACATGTCATGATAGTATCTCTTGGACACCTTGATGGATATCATGAGACTTGATATCTGAAGATCATTGTGATCCTTAAAGAGATAATCATGGTGGATATTTATATCCGTGGATATGCCATGAATTATGGTAGACATCATGTGACTTGATGTCAGTGCACATACCATAATGAAGATGTGTATGAAGAATGTCATGTGACTTGACAATATTGAGAAAAGCATACCATGTCTTCGATATCACGTGTGAAGGTGATATCTTCACTTATTTGATTTGAAATATCTTCCCTAGCTAAGAGGGAGTGTTGATGAAAGGTAGCTTCGGTCAGTTAAGATCTAGGCTATTCTTCTGAATAATCAAATTAGGAAAATAAGTGAAATCGAATTTATAAAGCATTGATAAAATTTGAAATATATTAAATGATGTCAAAATTTTGTATTTGAATAAATTCGGAATTCTATTCATATCCGCCACCTTGGTTTGTGTGTGTTTAGACACTAAACTAACTGTCATTAAGAGAGAAGAGATCGGCAGGCTCAAAGAGACACATCTCTTGAGTGGACGGGTCTCCACTTGTGGAGACACATCCTCTCTTGAGACGTGCCTCTTAGAGGCGGGTCTCCATCATACTTATGGTGGCTTCCCTTTGACATGAAAACATCAAAATCAATTAATTTTTTGCATTCAGTACATTCACATTTAAAGAGAAATCTGGAAATCGCATTTAGAGAAGAATTTTGGAAATTACATTTTGACTCATAATTGTCTTACACAAAATTTCAGACCTTAGTTTATTCTTAGGTATTAGGATCCTATTAGTGAAATATTTGATTACATTTACACCCTATTTATTTAATTTAATTCATAAACCCATCCTTACTCCCTTTCTCCTAAAAAATATTTATTTAATTCCCCTCGCATGTCCCATCATCCAACTCTCCCACTTGCCCTCCAATCCTAATCCTAACCACTTACATAATCTACTCCCTAATCATGTGCACACACTTAATCCTTGATTAAGTGGGATAACCTACTCCAAATCCCCACACAATCTTCCCCCTCACACTCAATCTTAAATGCTCTTACTTTTTGGAAAAGACCCTTGTACTTAGGAGTATGGGTCATTTTCCTCAAAATCATAAAAAGGAAATTTTCTTTCTTTTCTTCTCCTCTTTGAGTGAGAAGACAAGAGTTGCCTTTATGAGAAATATTACACAAGGTACCTCAAAGTACCCTTATCCCTCTCAATTCATCTCATTATGTCACTTGGAACAATCTCATGAGTTGAGAGAACACCTCTCATCTCAACCCTTGATCCCATGATCTAATCCTAGCCTATCATCCATTTTCTTTGAAATCTATATATCTCACATTTAACCATTTATCAAGAATCTCACTCATATTCACTTGGAGCACCATTATGCTATCAAAATTTTGTGAGCACACATCCAATCGACAACCTTGGGAAAATCTACTCCATGGAAAGCTCGACAAAGTTTATTTTCATTTGATTCTATGTTGGTTTGATATTTTCATGCCTTATCTTGAGTGTTTTGTTTGCTTTTGTTGAAAATTTAAGGTGAAACTAAGTTGTAATATTAACTTGTGTATGTGTATTCAAAAACAAAAATAATATTACCAAATTAGATTATATGTATGTGTTTGCACATTCACCATAATAGAAAAATCAATAAACAAATATGACACCAAATTTACATGGAGAAACCCTTTCGAGAAAAAACTACACACAAGAAAAGATAGCAAGTATATTTTTTAGCTTCACAAGAGATAAAACACAATACACCTCCTTTATGATTTCCTACACACTAGATTCTTTCATATAGCTGCAAATAACACAAGATGAACATACCATCTCATGACTCCAATTTATAAAACTTGTGGGAGGCAAAACTACAATGGTAAATTGAAATAAGAGTTGTCAAAACCACTTGAAAAAACTTGTGCCCCTTCCTTGGAAGATAAAAAATCATGATAATTAATTAATTAAAATGCACAAGGCTCCAACATGGGTGCCTAACCCATAGCCTCTTCATCTTCTATCATTCAGGATGCTTCAGTGACTGTTCAACTTCTAAATGGAGAACCAAAGGACACTTGTTTCCCTCTAAACTTGGGCACCCACTCAAGGCCTTTCTCATTTTTAATGTGGACACCTAGGAGGGAAAATTTATCCTCTAGTGATGTGAAACCTCCACCAACATTAAATTTCCTCTTGAAAACATAATTGTACAATCACCAATATTTATTGAATTTCTCTTATGTCCCCTAGGACACTTTCCAAGAAATATGGAGACATAGGTTTGAAAGGTAAATGTCACCTAACCTAACATTCTACCACTTGAAATTATACATTATAATTACATCCAAGAGATATAAATAATAAATCAAGTACAATGATGAAGGCTCATGGCCTTCTTACACCAAGAGAATTTATCTATGGTCATTGGATTCATAAGAGAATCTATAACATTATCCAAAGTGTCAAACTATTAATCAAGACCTTACCATTCTCCACCATTTCTCACACAAAGAGATACTGAACATCAACATTCTTGTTATGGTCATGATACATAGGATTTTTGGCCAAACAAATAGCACTCTAACTGTCACATCCAATCTTTATTGTCCTGCAATAAAAACCAATACCATTACCAAGTCTCTATAACCATAACCCCTTCTTAGAGGCATGTGTATCAACTATATTCTTTGCTTCAATGAAAGATAAATCAAATGTAGGCTACCTCTTACTCATCCAACTCACTGCACCTCCAAACAAAGTAAATATATAGTTGATAGTGGACCTCCGACTATCCAAGTCACCTACCCAATTTGCATCAACAAACCCCTATATTTCCAATGACTTGACTACATCATCAGTACCGTGATAAACCAAATAGTAATCAAAAGTACCAATACAATATCTAAACACCCTCAAAATTCCAATTATCTTTAATAAGGTTGGACATAGACCTACTTATAACTCTTACTGCTTAGGCTATGTTTGGTCTAGTGCAAACTATTGCATACATTAAGCTACCAACGACACTAGCATAAGTAACCTTAGAAATATCCTCAAAATCATCATTACAATTAGGATACATATCCAAGATAAATTTAGTGCCAACTAGAAATAGAATATTAACTAGGTTATAGTCACACATGTTAAACCTTCACAAAATTGTGTCGACATACTTACTCTCACTCAACCAAAGCTTTATGTGATCCCAATATCTATTGATTTCCATCTTAAGAATATATTTTGCAACCTCGAAGTCCTTCATATCAAATGTGTCAAAAAATTATCTTGAGCTCCCTAATCATCACCTTTTTGTTACCCATGAACAACATATAATACAATAATTAGAATATGATCATCAATAACCTTAATATAAAAATAATGATCCTCCTTGTTCCTAATAAAACCCAACTTCAATACAAAAGTATCAAACTTTTGGTACCACATCTTGGGTGACTATTTCAAACCATACAAAGATATCTTCAACCTAAAAACTAATTATTCTTTTCCTTTCACAACAAAACCATCAGGTTGTCACATATAAATCTCCTCCTCAAGATCCCCATGCAAGAAAATAGATTTAACATCCATTTGCTCTATCTCAAAATCACAAGAAACAACAATAGACAATAGGAATCTAATAGAAGTTAATTTAAAATCAGGAGAGAATATTTAACCAAAATTAACTTCCTCTCTTTAGGAGTAGCCCTTAGCCACTAATCTAGCCTTGTACTCCTCTAACCAACCATCTGCACCAAATTTATTTTTAAATTTTCACTTGCAAGCAATGGGCTTCTTTCCTTTGGACAAACTAACAAAATCCTAGGCATCACAAAAATCCAAATCCATCATCTCCTCCTACATGGACTGTAACCTAGGATCAGTTTCCTCTAAAGAAAGAGCCTCCCTAAAATATCTAGGTTCAATGTCAGTATTCAACAAATAGATATACAACGATAATATGATGGGCTATACCTATCAATTGGATTTCATTGGCTTGTGGACCTCCTCAAAGTAGGAGTAATGGGATCAACTTGCTCTTCTTCTTCTTCTGTGTGCTCATCCTCCACATCCTCTAAACTATATGAACCCTCTTGTTTTTCTCCATCCTCAAATCCATTTGATTGTTTTTCCACATGTGCATCCTCTTGCTTCTCAATCTTTGTCTCAAAGTGCATTGTATTTGTCTTATCTTTCTCCTCTGGTTGTTATTCTCCCAAATAAGCTCTAAATTCCTTGGAAATCACATCTCTAGACAAGATTATTTTATAAGTTAGAGGATTCCAAATATTATAACCTTTTACATTCTCACTGTAACCAACAAATATGCATTTATGTTCTTTTGGATCCAATTTATATTGCTTCTCTTGAGGCACATGAACAAAAGACTCACAACCAAAGACCCTTAAGTATGAAACAAAAGGATTTCTACTTATCCAAACTTCATAAGGAGTTCTATCAACAAGAGCTGAACAAGGGGACATATTAATTAAATAAAAATGAGTACCAACTGCTTCTACCCAAAAATATTTATCAAGCTTAGAACTAATCAACATACTCCTAACTCTTTCCATTAAGGTTCAGTTAATTCTCTACCACATTTTTTTGGGGAGTATAAGGAGTTTTGTTTTGTCAAACAATACCTGCATGCTTATAAAATTCATCAAATCCTTTGGAACAATTTCATCCCCATCATCAGACATCAACACTTTTATCTTATAAACTATTTTTTCAACTAAGGCCTTAAATTCCTTAAACTTAGTGAAACTTCATATTTAGAATGCATAAAATAAATGCACTTGAGACATCATCAATGAAATAGGCATAATACTGAGATTTACCAAAAGAGTCAATATCCATTGGTCTACATACATTTGAATGAATAATATCTAATAGTCTCTTTGTCTTATTAGTTCCACTAGAAAATGATGATCTATTTTATTTTCCAGAATAATAAAAAATACCATCAACCAACTTTTTTTAGAATAGTTTTAAGTTATTTTTCACCTATGTGATCCAATTTGTTACACCTCGATTTTGTTTTACTAAGTTACTTTTAATTGTTTACGTTAAAATGTATTTTGATACTTGATGATGACATTGTGTTATTTAACATTATGATGAGATTGTATGCAATTAAATGTATTTGGATTTTGATGATTATATGTTATTGAATCAAGATTATAATGATGTGTTTAATAACAACTAACTATTTGAATGATTTCTACGTGAAATGCAGGATTTTTTTCTTGCCCTCCAAAGAGAGAGGGAGAGTATCACTGAAGAGAGGAGAATAGACTTGGGAAGTAACAAGTGTATGCCAAATGAGTTTTCACACACACTCACCTAGGTCAGTCCTAATCCTATCATTGAATCAATTTGTGTTCTGTCAAAAATCAAGTTGTGTCAAATCGAGTCCTTAGGTTAAGTCTAACCTACTCGACTCTTGATTGCTCTATTTCAAGAAGGAAAATAAATTGATTTGTATTATATGTTTTTGAATCAAATTGATATCAATTTATCAATTTAGTTTTAAAATAGAACAAATCAATAGTAATTAATGATAAACATATAGTTGATTATTTTTTAATATTTACCATGCTTTTAAACTTCACTTCGTGAAGCATAATAGCCTATAACGAAGGCATTGATAGAGGCATAAATGAAGGCATATTATTTAGAAATGAAGCCATAGTCAAAGCCACATAAGTGGTTTAACTACTATAACAGTTGCATTGGCTTTTTAATGTCTTTTAACAACTCGTAACATAAGGGCATATGGATATGATTGTCGAGTCACTGAAGTTGTCTTATAACTTCCTCTTAAGAGATTATTAATAAGTGGTTTAACTTCCTCGTATGGGGGGAGACTTAAAAGGCTGCTAGTCGAGCATTGTAAGGAGGTGCTACTTACTATTTTTAGTATGAAATTAATTATGTTTGAGCACCAAAAACTTTATTGAACAGTTAGTAATTATTAGCCAATGCAATTATTGTTCTAGTTTTTGCTGGCTACAAAGGTAAAATATAGTGGCCTTTTGGAAAGAAAATGCACTATTCATTTGTTGGTTTGTAGAGAGAAAGTGCACTGATTGGAATTCTCTTCTGGCGATGAATTTGTTGGATGTTATTTTTTTGTTTTCTGAATGTTAAATGCTGCGAGAGGGTTAGATACAACAATGATAAGAAAAAACATTTAGTTTTAAAATTCATTGTTTGAGTTTGACAAATAAGAGTTTGTTTCAATTATTTTCTCTTGCATTTAAAATTATTTCTAAGGCGTGTCTCTATATGAACTTTCCAAGCTCATTTTGTGGGTGAACGAAGAAAAATCAAGGATAGGGTTTGGTTGACGGTAAAACAAATCTCAGCCGTCCATCATTTTTCGCCACTTTTTTTTGTTTGTTTTTCACCGTATTTTCCATGTGTTTTTTTTGGTCATTTTGCCCGTTGTATGAAATGAAGGTTTCAAAAAGGGTCTTATTATTATTAAAAAAAATGTAATATTAGGTATATGAAAAACTATTATTTATTATTTATTTGGTAATGAGCATTAACAATAGTCTAAATATTTGTGAATGCATTATATATTAATACAATAGTTTGTTCATTAATAATTTAAAATAAAGAATTTCATTAAATATAGTACATATTTTATTTTTCAAATTGATATCAAAATAAAAGTGATGTAGTAAAAAATGGAAATTACAATGAACACATTTAGATTTTAACATTAGGACATCCTTTCCCTTAGGTTTTTCTTAGATTTTATAATATATATATAATTTGGTTTAGGTTTATATATAATTTAGTTTTAATTATATATAATAATATAATAATTACTAGAATAGTTCATATCTAAATAATAACTATAATATAATAATAAATACATAAAATAATGACATAAATAATAAATATTTATATAATAATATAATAATTAATATATTATTATGTAATAATAGTTAATATATAAATAATAAATATAATATAATAATGACATAAGTATAATAATATAATAATTAATATATTATTTTATAATAATAGTTAATAGAATAGTTAATATAAAAATAATAAATATAATATATTAATATAATAATTATATAAATATAATAATATAATAATAAAAACATAAAATAATGAATAATAATATATGTAGTTAAGTATAAGTTACCATAATTAATATATAATGTATATTTTATATAATAAAAAATAAATTATAAACAATATAATTATATTACTTATTATAGATCTTATTCTTAAACAAAACTATCAAATACATGTATATTAGGTTTTAAAATTTCCACATCCTTTACCCTACATAGTTAAATATAAATTAGCATAATTAATATAGTATGTTTATTAAAATGAAAATTACTCCTAATAACGATAAATAATATAGTAGGTTTTAGCATTAAGACATCCTTTATCTTATATAACGATAATATATAATATAATAATAAATACATAAAATAATTACATGAATAATAAATATTTATATAATAATATAATAGTTAATACATAAATTTTTTAAAATATATAATAATATTATTCTATAATAAAAAATTAAAAAAAAAATAATAATAATATTAAAATCATTTTCTAAATGACCTATCAATTGATCTCATTTACTACAGAAATGTGTGCAAAAAATAAGCCATTTTTTTTTCTAATTCACCTTCCACACCTCTTCGACGTACCCATTGCACGAGGTGCCATAGCTAGTTTAAATAATCTCTTAACAAAATTCAAAGTCTAAGAAAGTCTGAGTTTTTCCTAACATTGCTAGTTGGGCTCTTGAGGAAAAGTATTTTCTTGGAAAATACTGTGCAAATCACTTTGACTGTGATTTTGGAACTCAAGTGTAGAGCAAAGAAAGAACATCACACGCATGTTTTTATATTCATTTTTTTTGTGTAATTTTTAGTTTGTATTTTATAAATTTTCTAGATTTTTGAAGAGGAAGATTAGTTTTCTTGTTAAAGTATAAACCAAGTTTAAATAGAGGAAAAATGGTTTAACCTTCCAGGTTGAAACTATAATTTAAATTTTTTCTCTTCCATTTCAAAATAAGCTGCAAATTAGAAAGATAATTTATTGTTGTGTTAAAATGATTGATTTGTTTCACTTTATTAGATAGAGATTGTTCTCAATTTTATGTATAAACATTTATATAAGTTTATATAATGAATATTTCATGAGATGTAAATATTTAAATGTGAGATAAGCTAAATGCTTTCTCAACTGAGTTATCTAATTATAGACAACTTTATAAGCTAATTTATTGAAGAATAATCACTACTTGAACGTAGTTTTACTTTGAATAAAATATGATGGTATTTGATATCATATTTTATTGAAATTATTATTGTGTTCTTGAGGTATGGAATCATTAGGTGAAACATTGAAGTTTGAAATATTATAAAAGAAGAAGTTGTATTTTATTAATTTTAATATTATATTATTGTATTTATTTTGACAAGTAGTCATTATTTAAATATGAGATCAAGTGTCTCCAGTCGATGACATTGTGTCATCATTATTAACTATATGTACATAAAAATAGGAGAGTAGTTTACTCTTATGATTTGAATTCAAAGACTTGAATATGTGGTAGTTGCCAAGTCCCAAGTTGTTATGAGAATGTAACATGAGTGTTCAAAGTCAAAAAAGCATAAAAAAATTATTCATTTATTGACTTAGTCATTATATTATGATTAAGTAACTTTATAAAAATTCAAACTAGTTGGTCAAATAGTTAGTTTGAGTTAAACCTTAAGCCAAGATGGTTTCCAAGTTGAATTAGAGGTGTGTGAACATACAAATCCACTTTTAAAGGAAATGATTGAAACATTTTCAAAACTTTGGCCAAAGCAATGCAAAAGTATCTGCTTGCATTAGCCAGTTTACTATGATCTAGATTACATATCTAGCCAGATTGGTCATACTTAGTTAGAGAAGTCTAAATTTCTACAGTTGATTGGTTATGTAGGAAACAAAACTAGAGACTCAGATGACATACTTATGGGTTCCTTAGTCTATACTCTTCGTGAAGGGTAGGGATACTTCCAATTGGAAGGTGTGCGGGGGGTCGTCATTCTATGGTTGGAGGTAAAGGACGTGAGTTACACTCTCCCTTTTGTAGACCATAATGTTGAGACTTGACCTTGAAACAATTTTGTAATTTGTAAATTTGTATGTACTTAATAGTTTATCATGTATGAATTGTAATTGGAAAGCTCTATTTCATTTTCAAGTTAAATAGTAATATTGGTTCAATTTCAAAATGTGTTTTATACTTTCATATTTGAAATGTGCAATAAACGATGTATGAAAAAGAAAAAAATTACATCCCTTATTTTAAGGTAACACTTTTCCTTACTTCTATGGTAAAAAACCAAAGTAATTGTTGTGTTGTATGATTTAGTATGTTACACAATATATGGTGCCACAACATACATACATTTTCAATGTTAGTTACATTGGAAGAGTTACATAAAGTAGAGGCGTTTAGCCTAAATAAAGTCCCTATCCGAGATATTTTAGCTATCACCAAACTCCCTCTTATCTACCTGCAACCAAACTTATCGAATGCCACATGCATTTCAAAATCATTCAACTTGGACATTGAAAGTAAATTTCTTGCAAGTCTCGGTGTAATGACCTGAGCTAACACACTCAAAATAAAACTTGATGGAAGAAATTTTGTAAACAATGACAACAAGGCCATTAATACGATAACAACAAGTCACACTGGCACAACAACTTGCACAAAAGTGTCATTTGAAACATAATGACACAATGCCAAAAACAACAAGAAAACCTCACCATTGCATAAACAAGGTGGCAATAATGAAATACTAATGCTCATGGGATAAATCCACCACAATGAACCTATGAGAAAGTATGACACCTACATGATGATTGATTACAAACCCATAATCAGGTTCTCTCCCAATACCATACCAAGATCTAGGATGGGGGAATCATCAACCTCAAATCAACATCTAGACACACTTAGCAACTCTAAACACCAAGGCAAAAACCTTCACAAGAGGTTGCCTAACTAGGAGGGACAAATCCCCACTAACTAGAATGATGAGAGGTCCACAACACTATCCAAGACTACTTTAGGACACTTACATTAATTTTAAACCCAAAGGAAACACTGCTACATTCATTTTAAGTCCAAATGAAATATTCCCAAGTTCACTTTACCATTACATTACATAAGAATAGGCATACATAATATGATTGTGCTTGGTTCCAACATCGAGTCACATAACTACAAATAATTACATTATCCATTATCCATGGATTACAATCCATCTCAAGAAGAGAGGTCCAAATTAGCATACTATTACAATCACATCAAATAGAACTTAAATTTCCTTTACATATACAATTAGTATCAATAACAAAATGAAATAAAACATAAATACTTTGTAGCACATGAAGTTGTCTTTGAATCTACCACGACCTTCTGATCCCCAATGATGGTTTTCACGCCACCCAACCTCGTGGAATCAAATGGATTCACTCCCGCTATGTTAGGATATATTCCCATGGGCCACAATCACAAGACTCAGACAAAATGTATGGGGAGAGGGCTTACACACACCATACACAAACTATACAATCAACATATACATCATATCAAAACACAACCAAAATCTCAAAATGGATCTAATACACGTAATCATTTGGTACAATCATAAACGATAACATAAACCACATTGGGAAACCTCACCAATATCATATCACAAACCACATTGGGCCAAATCAACAATGTCATACAAAGAATCATCCTTGAGAAAACTCAACAAGGGCATAACTAAATCACAAGGAAGGGAATACATCATCCTTTGAGTACTACTCAACTACACTAAGGTTAGATATTAGATAACAAGAGAAGGAATGCCATCGTGAACACTCATGTGGGGGTCAACACAAAATTGAGTATCCTCTCATATAGATGAGGGTACTTGATCTTACAAGCCTTACACTCCTTGAGTGGTTTGTCTTCCTCAATCATCCTTAGCCTATACAAGCACTCAAGGCATGAGAGGGATATCCATTATCTTGGTTAATTAATTACCCATATTTCATTAGCAATCACTTGATTAGATATCTCCCCACCTGTGATCAGCCTACTTCCCACTTTGGTTCAGGGACACATTGAGATGTTCCCATAACTCTCTCTAATACCTACACCCTAAGCTCATCACATGCACACATTTTTTTTTTGTTTTTTCAGAATAAAACAAACATGGTTTCATAATTGTTAAATCAATAGAAATTAAGGAGAATTTTTATTTCACATTAAAATTGATCCAAAATCAATTAAAATTTCAATTTTTCTAAAAAAAATTACAAAGGAAAACCATTAATTTTCCAATTTCAACATTAAAGAATGCTTAAAAATTTAAAATTCAAATTTCGATTTTCTAAAACCCTTTGGTTTTAAACTAAAAATAAATAGGGAGACTTCTTTCCCTGCATTAAAATTCATACAAATCATTCCCAAATTCATTTTTTCTAAAATTAATTACAAAGAAAAAAACCACAAATTTCCCAATTCTACCATTGAAGAAAAGCTTAAAAAATTAAAATTAAAATTTCAAAATTCTAAAAATACCCTTTTGCTCTAAATGTACCCAACAACACACTTTTAAGGTTGAATTCACATTTTCACGACTTTAGAATTTTTTTGCCATAACTATGCATCTATTTGGGCATTTTTTAAAATTTTAAAAAATAATTAAATCCTACTCTAAATTTGAATTTTAAAGAGCATTGGAAGTATTTAATATTCCACTAATTACCTACAATCCATTTGAAAGTAAAAATGATGAACAAAATAGGATAAATGAAGAACTTACCTCAAATTTTGCTAAAAAAAAATTGGAGAACACTTCAAGCACACCCAATGAATCCACAAATCCAACCACAATCACATTCCCCTTCCTATTCCTATCCTATAACATCCAATCTCATCCAGTTTCATTCACAAATAAATTTCCAATTCTATTTCCAAAATTTTACAAGAGGGTTTTTGAGAGAGAAAATCCTCCAAATTGAACATTTTTTTATATGTTGTCTTTTTTCCCTTTTATTCCATGTTCCTTAAATTCATATTTTTGTTTTTTGATTTTATCTATTTTTTCTAAAATTGCCAAATATAAGTAAAACACTCACATTTAATAATTTGAAGTGTCATTTACGTCCATGCAATTAAATTGAGCACAAACATACTACAACCCCCACGAAATCTCGACGATTAAACTAAATACTAACTTATACTTTTATTTTTCATTTTCTCACATTTTTCCCAAAACATAAAATATCTTGATAATCAATATGGAAATTGTTTAAATTCCTAGTATTTTATTTGTGATAAAAAAGGTACTTTAAAATATCATTTAAATATTCACCTTAATCTAATTCCATGATTAAAATATGATTAAATCATGTAATATACAAATTATTAAATATTTTACAGAAAATCATGAAATTGTTTAAATAAAGAACACACTAGCATTTCACAACATGGATGGAATCTAAAATCACCTTTGATCTACATCTAGGTTTACATAGGGTCATACATGACACAAATCGTACTTGTTTTGAGTACGATTAGGGAATGGATAGGGAGGCCCAATGTGACATATCTGAACTAACCATCATTAGGGAATAACTTAGCCATGTGTATCCAAGTGGATAAATAATCATGTACCTATAACCATTCAACACACGTCAAGGGTACATGCTCAATGTTTATATAGTCGAAGCACATCATATTCACCCATTACGGTCCAATAGCATAAATAAAAAATAACATCCATATATTTGCCATATAAATCATTTCTTTTGAACATCAATAATCAAGATTATGTTTAACCACTATATATATATATATATATATATATATATATGTATATGTATGTATGTATGTATGTATGTATAATGCACATCATTGAATTGAATCATATGATAAACCAAACATATAAACATATAAAATTCCAACAACTAAAATGTTGATGAATCTCATCTTTAACATGTGATGGTTCATATATACCATTTAGAGCCATAAAATAATCACCATGACTATCACAAGGAAACGATGAAGCTAAAACATCTCTCACATTAACAAGATGCAAACAAGAGGGACACTATACCTGGAATATGCAAAACATTATCAAGAGTTTTAATCCTCCCATCATTGAAACAAAAATTTACCTTTCTCTCACCAACAATCCTATTTGTTTTGTTATTACCAAGGAGAACTTCTCCTCCATCATGTGCTTTGTAATTAGTAAACCGCTCCTTGTGTGGAGACATGTGGTAGGAGCAACCTAAATCAATAAGCCAAGCATCATCACTAATATTGTTAGTTAAAATAAACAAAGCATCAAAATCATCATTGAAGGATTTTTTGTGGAGGAATCAAAATATTTTTCTTTTTCCTACAATATTTCTTCACATGCCCTCTTTTACCATAATTCCAACACTTTATTATGCTCTTTTCAAGAGTTTTAGAACATCCTTTAAACTTATCCCTCGTATTATCCCCTTTAGGCTCTTTCTCTTTGGATCTACACCACACATGCAAGGCATCTTGGGAGCCAACAATCATGGAGTTTCTCCTCACATCCTTTGAAATAATTATGGATATATGGAGTTCATCTTTGGTTCTACATTACCACTACTTATGTCAATAATTAGATTTTCCTAAGATTCGGGCAAACAACAAAGAAACAAGATACATTTATCTTCATATTCTATTTTAGCATCTAGGGATACAAGTCAACTTATAATCTACTTACAAATATTTAAGTGATCCATAGTAGATTCACCATTTGTCATTATTAAAGAATATAACCGTCTTTTGAGATATAACTTGTCAAACAAACTTTTAATTTGATATATATCACTTATCCTTTTTCACAATTTATATGTGGTGCCTTCGGTGGAGACATTCAAAAGGATGAAATCTATAAGAAACAACCAAATGGTTCCTTGTGTCTTCTTTTCTAACTTTTTCTAGTTTTCATCAAACATTGTAGTTGGTTTACTTTCTTGTGAAACCGACAACCACTGATCTCTCTCTTCAAGGAGATCCTCCATCTTTAATTTCCACATCTTGTAGTCCATTCCATTGAACTTTTCAATATCCTAATGAGAGGTAGAAGCCATGGTATAAAATATTCTTTAAATAAATCTATAATATACCACAAAAACAAAATCTCTTATTGCAAACAAAAAGCCTCCAACAGTTAAGAGAAAGACACCCCCTTCTAAACAAAATTGTTATCTTTGATGCCAAATGTTTAAAAAAAGGTGAGACTAAGCTAAAATATTAATTTATGTATGTGTATTCAAATCTAAAAGTAAGATTAGAAAATCATATTTATATGTGATTTCAAATTCACCATAATAGAAAAATCAGTAAACAAATATGACACCAAATTTATGTGGAGAAACACTTTCAAGAAAAAACTCCACATGAGAAAAGAGGGCAAGTGTATTATTTATCTTCACAAGAGGTATACACCACAATACACTTCCTTTCTGATCTCTTACAATCTATATGTTTCTATACACCTATAAATAAAATAAGACGAAGCTACCATCTCATGGCTCTAATTTGTAAAACTTGTGGGAGAGAAATTACAATAGTAAAAAAAAATAAGAAAGTGCCAAAACCCCTTGAAAAAACCCACACCCATTCCTTGGAAGACCAAGAGTCATGATAATGAATTAATTAATATGTATTGTAAGGCTCTAACATGGGTGCCTAAACCATAGCCTATTCATCTTTTACCATTCGGGATGCTTTAGCAATTGTTCAACTTCTAGATGGAGAACCAATGGACACTTGTTTCCCTCCAAACTTGGTTTCCCCGCTCAAGAAGTTTCTTGTTCCCAATGTGGACATCTAGGAGGGATAATTTGTCCTCTAGCGATGTGTAACCTCCATCAACATTAAATTTCCTCTTGAAAATGTAATTACAATATGCCAATATTAAATGAATTTCTATCATGTCCTCTAAGACACTTTCCAAGAAATATGGAGACATAAAAAAGATAGGGTTGCAAGGTAAATGCCACCTAATCTAACAAATTTTGTGTTTTTTATGAGTCTGTGAACCACCAAAAAGATATGCAAACAAGGGAAAGAGGATTCCCTTTACTAGGCCCCTAGGGTTTTTCACCTAGGAGCTCTTGGTGTAGGAATGACACTCTTTCACCTTAGTGATATACTTTTGGGTGAGTACATTCAAAGGATTAATGGTTGTGAGGTGTGTGTAGGTGTGTCTAAATTCTGGAAATAAATAAAAGAAACTATCTATGAATTCAAAATCTAAATAATGCAGCTATGTTTGACTACACATTGTGATATGCAAGTATGTACAAGATAACCTAAGAAATATACATTAACTTGAAACAAAAGGTTATAGGTGAAAGGGGTGTGCACCTGGAAACTTGTAGAGGCTGCAGATGTTGTTGAATCTGAAAGGGACGCTTGTGCCAATTTGGGCGACCTAGTCCTTTTTTCTGGAAAACTTCACTAGAGCTCATTTTAGCCAAAAGGGTATCCAAATCTACCAAAATCCTTGAAAAACAAATTCAGTGGGACTAGGTCGCCCAAAGTGGTGACCTAGTCCTTTTCTAAATTTATGTAAATCAGAAGTTGGAATCTGGAGCCCTTGGTCCGTATTTCCTGCTCCCCCAAGTGTCTGGTCTTGAAAATGAAAAATTTGATCTATAGGTGTCTTCCAAGCTTCAAGTAGGGTTTCTCCAACCTTGAAGAGCTTAGACGATTTGATGAAGATTCTTTGACCTTGGTTCTTTGCCAAATTTGCCTACAAGACTTGCAAATCACACAAAGAGAAAAAAAAATTATTGTTAGGGATTAGGGGTTTTCCTTAGTCAAACCCCTTTAAGTAATCAAACCAAATGAAGATGTAAATGTAAAGAAGTATAAATAAAGGAGAGTGGTGGAGTTTACCTTGCCGTGATGTTTGATCTTGAGTTGCAACAATGGAGGATTCAACCCTTGAATGCTTCTTGAGAGATGTCTTGTTGTCTTAGACTACTAAAACCCTAGTTTGCTTGAGAAAAAGAGGAGATGAGAGATGAGAGGAGGAAAATAATGAATGTGTCTATTGAGAAATTAGGGTTTTTAGGCTTATTTATACAAGTTATGCCCTAATTTTCTCGAAATAACACCATATAGTCCGAACTTAGGGTTTTAGAGACAAAATCCTGAAAGAATTATGTTTTAATTTTGAGTTGTATGCCACATGGGACTAGGTCGCCCAAGGTGGCGACCTAGTCCACTAGGCAATTTTTATTGGTTGTCAGGGATTTAAGTGTGATTATTAATGTTTGTCGGGATTGTCTCATGAAAACACACTAAGATAGGACTTACATGTGTATTAAGGGGTCATTTAAGAATAATAAAGGGTTGATTTAGTGATGACAAGCCTAGGAGAGTGTGAAAATGTTTTACAACACTTCGGCGCAAGGCTTGGAAAGAGGCAAAAAGAGGCTGAAAAAGGTCCAAAATCCATAGGCAAGGGTCCAAATGAGCTAAAAGTGTCAAAGGCTACACTTTTTGGCAACACATTAAATCCCCACTTTAGTGAGAGCATGAACTTGCTTCAAACTCACACTAAAGTAGCCCAATGGAGATGGAAAAGAATGATGAAGAAGAAAAAGGAGGTGGTCAAGCCCCCAAGGATTTGAAATTCTAAGTCAACTAAGACATCAATGCAAAATACATTCAAGGGTGAATGCATTATAGAAAAACAAGATGCATGATCATGCAATGACAAGGATTAGTATGAAGAGAATAAGAAAATATGTGCTCACTTTGGGGCCACAGAACATTAGGTTGTTCGTGGGGTGAGTTGTCCTAAAGAAGCTGAGAAATATACACATGGTTGGTATGTACTCACACACAAAGGCACCTATGGGGAAATTCATGTTGCTTGTTGGGCTTCCCTCTCAAATCATACCAAAGTTATACCTTGTGATAATTTTGATAAGGCACCACAAAATAAAATGATGTTTTGAATGACGGTGTTCAAAGGGATTTTTCTTTGTTCATGCAATGTCTCATGGGTAAAACCACAAAATTGTGTCACACTTTCGGCCTAATAAATAGTTTCAAGTGAACTAATTTCGGCCGGAAAAGTTTTAGCTGAGTATGTTTCGGTCGAAACCATGTGGCGTATACGTGGCACACATGGTTTCGGTCGAATAGGTTTCGACCGAAACCAAAAAAATTAAAATTTCCCCTTCCAACTTTACAATTGGCTTTCAATTTGGCTTATTATATATGAAGGGGTTTCTATCAGAAGGGTTTCGACCGAAACCCTTCTGATAGAAACCCTTTCGGCCAAAACTGTCTAGTTGGCATCCTAGTTGGCAGCCAACTCAACATTTTTTCATAGTTTTATGAAATTTTCAACTTTAACTAAGTATTTCTCTAGTCAAAATGATTTTTTCGCAAAAAAGAAAAATACCCTTTTGTAGAACTCGGAGTGGGGAATCCAAATATATATTTGTTTTTAGTATTTTGATTAGTTTTAATATATATTATTTTTTAAATAATGCAAATAGGTTGTTAAAATTAAAAAGGAGGCCGATAAGAAATTAAAAAAAAGTTAGTAAAACATATTAAATTTTTTAAAAATTTATATGGTTCAGTAGAGGAGAAAGCCTTCTTCAAAAGGTTATAATTTGTTTTTTGAAAATGATTAAAAAAATTTAATATAGTTGATGGCCTATGAAAACTGTTAAATTTTGAAATGTTTGACTTTAAAACATTATTACGAGAAAAATATACATCAAAATTTGAAAAAAAAAATCATGCAATAGATATTGAAGTTACCTATTTGGAAAAAAAAAATTAGGGAGAAATGAAGTTTTTTTCAATTTGTTTCTTGACGGCCAGTGAAGTCATTCTTTTTTGAAATTTTCAGCATTCCAAAATTTGTCCTTAAATTTAAAAAAACATAATTAAAACATTTTTTAAATTTTTTTATAAAAATTACAGGAATAAACTTCATCAAAAGTTCTACATTTCATTATTTTACACCGTTTTTAAATTCAAAACATAAAAACCACTTTTATGTGATCCAAGTTTAGAATTTGTTTTGTTGTTGGCCAATTCCTTTATAAAGTGTGACACGGGTTTGTACTTTTACCCTCATCTTAGGGAACATTATGCGTAATGTCACCAAGAGAGGCAAAGTGCAAATATACTCATATTGTATGCAAGCGAGGCAAGGGCTCATCTTGTATGCAAAAGAGGAAAAATGCAAATGTCTTAACTTGAGTAACATTGTGTGTAATGTTTCTAAAAGAAGGAATAGCAGGAAAAAAGATCACACAATGAAATGTGAGTGGTGATGCATGCCCCCACTTTAAAGGAATTTCTAAACACTGTACTATGAGAAATTTCTTTAAATTAGAAGAAGAGAAGAGGAGGACATGGGAGCTTTGTCGGAAAGCCCTATGCCGAGTCATATGTTTTCGATAAGCTTCGACATGAAGAAGAGGAGTGTATGTCACATGTGAGTCAACTTAAGACATGTTGTCCACATCCCAAAATTTCTCTCATATGTTCATGAAAGTTTAATAACAATTCAAAGAGACAACGACAAGTGACATACGAGGGAAAAGGCTAACTAACCTCATGCCCTCACTTAGTGCAGGACAAGAGTGAGTGAAAATGATTGAGGAGATGCAAGGTTGAGTGAAAATTAGTATCGATTAGAGGAAGGAGGTTTTCCCACATAAGGTAGAGCACCAAGCTCCTTAATATGTTGAATTTTACAATTCAAGGCCTTACACTCATTAGTGGAATGACCATGAACTCCATGGTAAGCATAAAAGGAATGTTTGTTGAAACATTTCTTTCAAGTGCAAGGAGGAAGGGAAATCAAGTGATCTTGGAGAAGTCTCAACAAGATACCCTCTTGATCGATGGTAGGAGGGGATCCTTTGGTTTGGAAAAGAGGAGGGATCTTTATTAGGATGGGATGTCATACATACACAAGGCATTACAGATTGTGAGATTTTGTATACTCCTTTGGAGGAGTGTGTAAAATCTAAATCAATAGTGGGTTGTGAGATGACATTGGCTTTAAGTGAAGACTATTTCATTGGTGTCCAAGGAGTACTTGTGAAGGTTGGGTTAGAAGGGTGATTTGGGAAGGTGATAGTGTTGATGGGAGGGGAAGGCTTGGTGATCTTGATTAAAGGATAACAACCAAGACTGTGTTGTTTTGTTCGCTTTATAGGCTCTATAGGGGTGTGGATACCTTGTTCATGAGCATGAAAACCTTTTCCAATGTAGTCAAGTTGTTTCATGATCTCATAACCTTTTCCATAAATATTTTTTAGCTTTTTTTGGATCAGGTGATTGTTCGTTATGTGCTTCATTGGTTGAATGGGTTGAGGTGGATGTTGTGGAAGGATCAACCAAGCCTTGTATGGACAAGACTACATTTCCCATTTTAGAGTCTATAGTTGTGGTCTTGGAGTCTCCTAGTAAAGGAGGGATTTAGTCTAAGGAACCCCAATCATCATCTAAGAGCTTGGTGATTGGCTCAAGATGTTGTTATTTGTTTGTTGGATGCATGGGTTCTAATTGGGTGGTTGGATTTAATATGTGGAAAGGATTCTATGTGGATTTGTCAATGTTTAAGAAACTGTTAGGTTTAGGATCAACATCAAGTGTGTACACTTTGTTGTTAAAGATGTACTTCATCTTTCGATGAAGAGTGGAAGGCACTCCATTCATTTCATGAATCCATGACCTACCTAAGAGAAGGTTGTATGAAACCTCATGAGGCATAACATGGATTTTTGTGTCTAATGTGGCCATTCCAACTATAACAGGTATAGTGATCACACCGAGTTGTTTCTTAGTGAAATTATTGGATCATCTGATAGAGAGAGAATTAGGTTTGATGTGGGATCTATCTATGCCAAGCCTATCCAAAAGGATCACACTACACACATTAAGGGTAGAGCATGTATCTACAAGAGCTCTCTTTATCCCTTTTGATTTGTATTGAGATATTATCATGAAAGCTTCATTTTGTTTTTGTATATCCAAAGGAGGGAGCTCACTTTGGTGAAAAACAATATCAACATTAAGTCCATGAATAATAGCTACTATATCATTTGATGGCTAATTAGAAGGGATAGGAACTTGTTGTAGGGAAGTCTACATCATGTTGTGATAGTGAGGGGAGACTTGAATAAGGTCTCATAAGGAGATTTTGTAGGATTATTCCTTAGTTGGTCAACAAGTTCATACTCCCTAAGGAGGTAATTTAAGCGAGGGACAATAGGTAAGATAGGAGGAGATGAAGATAAGGGCATTGAGGTTGATGGTTGGGAACACAGGTTATTACGGGTGTAATGTGTATGAGCAATAGTATCTTGACTCGGTTGCTGCAACACATTATGGGTAGGCGGGTAGAGGGTGAATTTCTTGTTTGGGTTTGGTTGAAGGAGGGTAAAGGATGAGTTGAGGTTGAATAATATCAACATTCCCTAGGGGAGGAGATTCTAATATAGGCTCTACATCTTCTTGTAAGGGCATAATATTATTAAGGAAATTATTAATGATTGGATTATGAGGAGAGGAAGGATTAGGATAGGGTTCTATTTGATTGCCAAAGGTCTTATTCTCTTGTTCCATACAACCTACTCTAGTAGGAGAGCTTGGAAGAGGTCCATCACATGCTTCACTACAAGGGGAGGAGGCATCAAGAGAAGGACTGTTATGATCTTCAAATAGGTAGGGAGGGTTAAGAGTCTTATGACTCTTAGGAGAAGGATCTTCTAACACCAACATGTCCTCTTTGCATCAAGCAGGGACATTAGAAGAAGGGAAAGGTTGATCATCATAGTTAGGGAGACTAGGTAAGGTAATGTTTAGAAATGTATTTATAATGTCATTTTCTTGTGTCAAAATATCTTCCCACAGGGGATGAGGAGAAGAACAAGAAAGACCTTCATGATGCTCAACGATTGTACCTTTTTGTAGCAAGATACCTTCGTCACTAGAAGGAGAGGTATCAAGAGAGGAACAATTATGATCATCATGATTAACTATGTTTGTATTTGCTTCTAACACATCATCCTCACAAATAGGAGAGATAGAAGGTTGTGTAGGTGCAAGACAATTATAAACATTTTCATTTACTAGACTCGCATAACTAGGGAATGCATTAAAATAATGATTAACATGTTTATTTACTAAATTTTTTTGTGCAAGTTTATAGAAAATTTAAACTAGCATGTTTGAATAATGTACAATGCAATGTAAGGACTTAAAATGAAATATAATTTTCAGATTAAAAAGAAGGCAATTTCCTAATTACATTATCAATGATATGAAAATGAAATTTTATAGATGCAAAATTGAAAATGTACAATACATGAAATGAGCCAATTTATGCTAGATTTAATGAAATGCATGCTACAGAAACACAACCTATTGATACATGTAGGTAATGACACAAAACAAAAGCTCAAAAATAGGGTTTTCAGCTCTATAAAGGGGAGTTTTAAAAGCCTGAAGGGACTAGGTCGCCCAAGATGGTGACCTAGTCCTCCGGGTGATTTTTTTGAGATTTTTTAGAATATTTTGATATATTCAGGTGGATTTTGTGTTGTACAATGTAGAGCTAATAGGAAAATGCAGAATTTCAAAGATTTTGAATTATTTATGATGCAAAAATGTAACCTATAATGCAATTTTCACTAATGTAAGTATTTAAAACCCTAGTATGCAACTTCACTAATGCAACATGCAATGCAAGTTAATCCTAGGAAAATGAAGGACTTTAGATGAGAAAGGAAGGGTGTACGAAAGTCACATTCACCAAAATGAACCACCAAAAAGATATGCAAACAAGGGAAAGAGGATTCCCTTTACTAGGCCCCTAGGGTTTTTCACCTAGGAGCTCTTAGTGTAGGAATGACACTCTTTCACCTTAGTGATATGCTTTTGGGTGAGTTCATTCAAAGGATTAATGGTTGTGAGGTGTGTGTAGGTGTGTTTAAATGCTGGAAATGAATAAAAGAAACTATCTATGAATGTAAAACCTAAAGAATGCAACTATGTTTGAATACACATTGTGATATGCAAGTATGTACAAGATAACCTAAGAAATATACATTAACCTGAAATAGAAGTTTATAGGCAAAAAGGGTGTGCACCTGGAAACTTGTAGAGGCTAGAGATGATGTTGAATCTAATGCAGAATCCGAAAGGGATAATTGTGCCAATTTGGGTGACCTAGTCCTTTTTCTAGAAAACTTCATCAAAGCCCGTTTCAGCCAAAAGGCTATCCAGATCTACCAAAATTCATGAAAAACAACTTCAGTGGGATTAGGTCACCCAAAGTAATGACCTAGTCTTCTTTTGAATTTCTATAAATTAGAAAATGGAATCTGGAGCCCTCGGTCTATATTTCCCACTCCTCTAGGTGTTTGGTCCTGAAAATGTAGAATCTGATCTGTATGTGTCTTCCAAGCTTCAACTAGGATATCTCCAACCTTGAAGAGCTTGGACAAGTTGATGAAGATTCTTCCACCTTGGTTCTTTGCCAAATCTTCCTACAAGAACTACAAATCACACAAAGATAAAATTTGTTGATTGTTAGGGATTAGAGGTTTGCCTTAGTCAAACCCCTTTTGAATAATCAAACCAAATGAAGATGTAAATGTAAAGAAGCATAAAAAAAGGAGAGTGATGGATTTTACCTTGCCATGATGTTTGATCTTGAGTTGCAGCAATGGAGGATTCAACCCTTGAATTCTTCTCGAGAGATGTCTTGTTGGCTTAGACTACTCAAACCCTAGTTTGCTTGAGAAGAGGAGATGAGAGATGAGAGGAGGAGAATAATGAATGTACCTAATGAGAAATTAAGGTTTTTAGGCTTATTTATACAAGTTATGCCCTAATTTTCCTGAAATAACACCATACATGATAACCTTAGGGTTTTAGAGATAAAATCCTAAAAGAATTATGTTTTAATTTTGAGTATTGTGCCACATGGGACTAGGTCGCCCAAGGTGGCGACCTAGTCCACCTAGGAAATTTTCATTGGTTGTCGGGGGTTATCTCATGAAACACACTAAGATAGGACTTATATGTGTATTGAGGGGTCATTTAAGCATAATAAAGGGTTGATTTAGTGATGAAAAGCCTATGAGAGTGTGAAAATGTTTTACAACAACTTACAACACTTCAAAAGAAGGCTTGGAAAGAGGTAAAAAAGATGCTAAAAAAGGTCCAAAATCCATAGGCAAAGGTCCAAATGATCGAAAAGTGTCAAAGGCTACACTTTTTAGCGACATAGTGTGATTTCACACATTGAGCATATTTTAATATACATAGATGTAAATCAATGCCTTAAAATATAAGTACATAGCATTAAATCATGAAAAAATGTGTTTGGTAGGATCATGATAGCTAGTAGAATGGGAAAGAGTTAGCTTGATTTTAATTTTGATTTTATACTTCTATGGGTCAAATCCATGACCATGGGTTCAATCCACATCTACAAAAATGAATCAAAATATAGAAATAGTCAAATCATGATAGGTTACAAATGTATTTGGGTAGGTGTATGAATGGACATAATTAATGCATGGTTTAAGTGAATGTATTGAAATGTGTATGTTGAGAATTTAATCCCCCTATTATAATTAATCAATATATTAGGATATTGGAACACTATATTTACTAGACTAACTAAATTAGTAACATTAATGAAAAAATATGAAACATTATGCAAATAAAATAAAAATATGAGACACAAGACTTATGTGGGAACCCCTTATGAAACTATATTAAATGTAGTATCAAAGTATAAAATATAATTAGTTTATTTCATGGAGTATCTCAATATATAAATAATAGTGTACAACCTCCAACCAAGCCTTCCACACCTTTAGGAAACAATGCACCAACTAACATCAATTGTTCCATCCATACAAGAAATTGGATATAGCCATTCTCATGGAATTTCAACAATGTAACTACCACATAGAATACCAACAAACACACAACTAAAACATGACAATACCATAATGTTAGCATATTTTATATATACTAAGCATGACTTCTCCAAGTGGATAATCACTACATATAAAAAAAAATTGTCACTCACTTGAACAAAGGTTATTGACCAACTTCACGTGAACAACATTGTCAACATGAACGAGGTATATTTCCTAACTAGTTTGTATCCTAGATAGTTCTCCACTTAGGTATTTTTCCCACTAGGTTAGGATATTTTTACATATTACCCCATGTTCGTTATGTTTCTAGTCTGTTGGGTATTGATCCTATATATACTCACCTATATTATGATATACTTTACATTTTTGTTGAATATAATACAGTTTATTCTTTCAACTCTAGATGTATGCTAGTTTATTCTTTCAATTCTAGATGTATGCTCTTGATTTCCTTTAGTTGTTTATATTTTGGGTTGATTCACAACCAAATATTACATGTTATCAAAGCAAGTTGTGAGTTGCGGGTTAGCATTTTTTAAGAAATTTGGGAGTGTATAGGTACAAAAATCCATTAGTAAAGCCAAAAATCCTTTAAAAATGGAGATATGCAATAAAAAATACTATGTTACTATAAATGAGTAAAAAATATGAAATTAAAGAGATGAACTTGTTATAAAGGAAATAATGAATCTTAGAGAAAAACTAAGATCGTGACAAGTGTCTTAAACATACGACATGAGACACAAAAATTAAATGACCTAAGTAAGCCCAAGTAACAAGGTATGAATAGTTCTTAAACTAAAACTAGTTAGTAAGATACCTTTTCACACCAACAATAAATATTTTTTATTTAAATTAGTAATTACAATTTTCACACAAGAAGACATCCCATGCACATGAACAACCTATTTTATTTGAGTAAGTATATACATAATTATAAGCCCACTAATATGCCTTGTCTAGGCATGCAATGTAGGGCCCATTAGGAGGCACTAGTTTATTTTATCACTCAATATTTCTTAAAGGTGAAACTAGATAGATTATATAACCTATAAAATTATTTTTAGGGCATGAGGTGAGTAACTTCTCAAGGTTAATCACTTACTGGTGCATCACAACCATAAATGACTAAAAGTTCCAATCTAAAATATATAAGCTTTCTAATGGATGACATCTATATACTCAAGGATACGTGAGGCCAAATAGTGAGAATGTGAGTTCTATCTACAAGCATTTGGTTGGGATCAAATCATTCCACTTCAATTTTTCCCCTCAAATCAGATAACAAGGTTATGCCAAACACGATAGCCCTCCTTTGAAGAAATTATTTTTTATTCTTGCAATACTTTTTGTACCCCGCCAAAACATGTGGGTTTGAGCCATCCCCCTCAGTGATGAAATCCAAGAGAAGGTCTACTAGAGGAAATAATATCAAGATATTTTGATTCCCAAGATCACCTTGCAGTATGATGGTAGAGCATACACAAATTCATCCTCTTGGGATTCAAACTAAACAAAAGAAAGCAAAATGATATTTTTGACCTCCAACATCACCTTTAGACGTAAGGAGAGAGAATAAAAAATTAAATATTCTCACAATAAATGAAAACAAATTTTCATTGACCTTAACATACACATGTATGCTAAAATAGTGATAAAAGATGAATTCTTCAAAAAACAAACAAACAAAAATAAGCTATAAGCCTCAAGGTGCCTTGGAAAAATGATATGCTAAAAAAAAGTATATTGGAACTTCTAAGTTGTAAATAATGATTGGTAGAAAACACAAAATCCAAGAAAATGATTCAATTCTATAACAAGATGCATATGTTGATAGAGACAAAAAATTTAGAGTATTTTTTTTGCCAATCCCATAACAATATGTTAACATATACAAACTTCTATAAGGAAATTCTTGTATTTACTAATGATTTTACCTTGGGTGTATTTATTTGTGAAGGTAGAAATGTTGAATTGTAAATGTAGACACTAAAATATAACAAAGATGTTGAAACTTCAACCTATACAACAAAATGATAAAAAAAATATCTAATAAGCCCTCAAAATAACACCCTCCAAATACTAGGTTAGTAATGGTGGTAAAAAAATTAGTTAATTAAGAAACTAAAAAAAAATAAGAAGAATAAAAAGATAAAACCCCAAATGAAAGAAAGTGAAAATTCCAAATCAAGAAATGAAAATGTTGAATCATGAAATAGAATTGGTAGAAGGTGACAACAATGTTGAGACACGAACAGATATGCCCATTAATGATATGAGTCAAAAAAATGCAAATACTGACATAATATAAATAGACCTATAAAAATCAAGGATTAACTTTTACTAAAATGATCAAATTGGCATGAAAATAGGTTAAAATTTAAAAATATTATAAAGAGACTAAAAATCTAGGGAAATGAAGACCAAAAATGATAGATATGGTACCAAGGATGGAGGATTAAATCCATAAAATAGATATACCATTGATCATGTGTTGTAAAATTCTTGTTTTACCTTCATTTATGGGTTTCAGTTTACGTTGTTAGGTTAATATTGCTTAGGTGGTGATTTTATTAGGTGACAAGTTGGTTAGAGCTAGTTATCTTGCAAAGGTTGTTGAGAAATTTGAACAAACGTTTCCCTCCAAAATTGAGAATTTTTTTTGCTTGTTTATCCTATATATTCACCTCAATTCCTAATGCAATTACATATTTTGTCCTACAATTTTGTATGATATTAAAATTGTCTTTTTGTCTAGATTACCTAGCTCTATTTTCATGGTATCACAGCTAATTTGGTACAAATGCTAATTCATTTTCATTCTTTTTGAATCTATTGCTAGTGTAGTGTTGTGTAAGGTCATGGATATTTGGTAGTCAATACTCCTCTGAGGTTGTGAAGGTGCAAATTTGACACAGGCTTGTGTGATGATTTTTCTTGCAAATAATTTTTACTTTTTGTATTTGATGTTTCTTTCATAACCTTTCTTACTCATTAAAATGAGATTAGAAAATTTAAGGCATGAATAGTTTGGCCACTTTAACTACTATTATCTTGAGAAACTAAGTCACTAATACATGGTCATATGATTTCCAAGAGTCACATTCTCTAAGGGTCGTTGTGAGGGTTGTACTCTTGGCAAGCATCCTACCAAAACATTGACAAAGGTAAATCCTAGAGTGCAACACAATCTTTGGAGCTACTTTTTTTTAGACTGCAAGAATCAGTCAAGTATTTGTCCCCTTATAAACTATAGTGCACCTGGTAAACTTGTTTTCATGTGACCGATGACGTTTGCATGACATGCCCTCTGATACCATGCAGACAATGAGGAGACTAGACCTTGTGACCTCTTGCCTGCAACAAGATGCTTTAGTCAATCGAGTTAGGCCCACCACCCCAATATTTGGAGCTACCTTATAATGATGTATTAGAATAATTTCCTCATCCATCCTTTACTAAGGCAAGATATGTTCTCACCTTCATAGATGATTTTTCTAGATATACACAAGTTTTCTTTTTTAGATAAAAATATGAAGTCTTTGACAAGTTATGAGATCTCAAGGCACTAGTTGAGAAATAATTAAGGAATTTCATCAAAATTATTTGAACTGATAATGGGGGGAACATTTCAACATTAAAATTTTGATCAGTTGCACAATAGAGGGGATAGACATGCAACAAAAAATTCCTTATACTACTCAATAGAATGGTGTGGAAAAACAAAAGAACAAATTCTTGAAAGAGATGGCTAATTATATGATACACTCTAAAGGTCTTACACCACAATACTAGGTAGAAGAAATTAATTGTTCTTGTTATATACATAATAGAGTTCCTTGCAAAGCCTTGAAGGGTATCACACCCTTTGAAGCTTGGACAAAAATAAAACCTTCAGTTGAACACTTCAAGGTCTTTGAATCTCCAACTATGGCATGAATACCTTTGTAACCTCACAAGGCTATGTATCATCATCCAAACCTTGCATCTTTTTAGGTTAAAAAAATGGTGTAAAAGTATATTGACTTCTCCATCCAGCCACACATGAGTTGTTCATTGAGATAATGCTAAGTTTTAGGAGTGCCCTATCAACTCTACACTTGACATTTCTTATTTTATTTAAGACTCACTTGGTTTAGATGATTATTTTGATAAATTTGGTCATACACAATAGGCTCCTAAGGTAGAGTCTATGAGAGTTGATCATGAACCCCACATCTCCCAAAAATCACTTGCAACCAAAATGCCTATAAAAAATGAGTGACCAAAGCAATTGATATTTTACTCAACCAAGAGAGAATGATTGATCCACACAAGAATCTGATATTGAGATTAACCTATAATGTATTAAATTGAATACTTGGATAGTGAATGATAATAAAGTACAATAATGAATGCTTATAAAATTAAAAGTGCAAACCCTAGACAAGGATTTGATTAGATTGTGACAAGTGTCATAATCTTATGCAATGAGACAATTTGACCTTTAAATAGTCCAATCTGATAATAAAAAAGCACTCCTAAGTTTATATTAAGTAATTAAAATAATAAGGGACTTAGTAATTAATTAACAACTAATTAATCATTAGGCGACTTTTCTAATTACTCCAATACCCCCTTTAAGATCAACTTAGGGAGAAGCTAAAAATCTTGATAAAGAATGCAATGATGGATGCATGGATGGGTCCTAGCTACAAGGCTCGATGAGGTACCCATGTACAAAAAAAGAAAATCTCTCATAACCAAAGAAAAGGAGAAAACCACATGGAAAAAAATCCTTTGTAAAAGAGAGAAAAAGAAATAACTGCACTAGTGAAAGAAGGATAGAAGGACTCAATGTGACCCTCCAAGGATTGAATCTATCACACAAGTACAATAGATGTCCCCCAATAGGAGAGATAAAATAAGAATATTAATGCCCCCATAAAGAAAGAGCTCTTATGTCAATGATATATGCTTGAAGAAATAACATAATCCATTGCTTGTAAGCAACATTTCTCCCCTTAGGAAGAAAAAAATCCACTGGTGATTGGAAAATCCATTCCCAAAAGATGGAAGAATTACCGATGTGTGACTCTAAAAACTACTCAAATGTCCACATTTCAGAATGAGATGATTTCAACCCAAGATCCTATGAAGAATGATGTAGAACAAGCTCCAAAGATGATGAAGAGGATGAACCAACAACAATGATGTGGTTGTCAATAAATAGGAGATGAATATCCTCAAATTAATCCTCCAAATCCATAATATAGGACTCTACGAATATAGATGATATCTCTTCAAAATATGAATCCAAATTAGTTGTGTCTGAAAGATGAAAAATGTTCTACTATAATAAACTAATAGGGGCCAAGGATGTAACGATGCTAAGATGATTAGGAACAACAAAATATGAAGATAGAGTCTTGATTTGAAGAGTGGGAATATGAAGACAAGTATCTAAGCCATCAAAACATGCAAGACCTATGATATACTCAAAATCCTCTAAAGTATCTCATCAAAGGGTAGGTAATATACATCTACAAAAGGAATGAGACAATCTATAACAAGATCCTCTAGGAATGAAGAGATATGAGGGTCTCCATGGATCTCCTAAATTCAAGTCCAAAGTGTGTGGGGATAATCAATGTTTGATACAACACACATAGTGTCATTATCAACACTATAAAAAATAACTCCTACAACATGATCACTGATAATACCCCATGCTTGTCTACTCCTTAGTGTGTCAGGTGTAGGTATGAGTCCATATAAATAAGGAAAATAACCAAGCCACTTGATATGTGTCAAGATATCATTTTACCAAGACTCAGTTATCCTTTTCCAAGATGACCATAAAAAGATGAACAAAAAACCCATGATACCTCCTCAAATGAAAAACCAAAGACTAATAACCTCAATGCATGTAAGGCAAATAAAATGAATTCATCACATGCAAACATATATTTTCCAAATGCAAGGATGTCAAATTAATTAAGTGAAATATGAAATTACAAAAAAAATGAATAAAATGTACCAGGGTATATTTTGAAAAAAGTGCATGTATGAATCTAAAGAGCTCTAAAATACCTTCCCAACTCCACAAGAATCATAAAATAAAAATATCTAGGTGAAAATTTATGAGCTCGAAAGAAAAAAATGATGATTTGACTTTAACTAAGAATAAAATGAGCCAACAAAAAAATATAATGATGAGACCTACACCACTAGAAAGTACATGAACCATATTTTTTATGATATCTCGTTTGTGCAATTTTGACAATGTATGCCCAAGTTATGTCAAAAAGAAAAAAATAGCTCTTTTAGGGAAAATGGGGGCTAGGAAGGGGGCTTGAGATATATCATACATATGACATTAGCATGACATCATGCTAATATCAACAAGAATCTACCAAGAATATTCCATCTAGTTGGGAAAACTGGCATCGAAATATTAATTGTGCCTAGAATATACTTCACCAAAAAGGTACAGTTGGTCATCAAATTTGTCAATATTGTGTTAGAATATGTTTTCTCAAGATTTCGCTTGTCATTTCACTGGGAAAAATTTTTATGATGTCACAGTTTTCTTGAAAAAGATGATCGATAATGATTTCCCAATAGTTGATTGTATGGTCACCATCGGGTGGCCTAAGGTAATTCCATCAAGGTTTTGAATAGGGTGAGTTGGTATAAAGGTAATGGTACCCATGTGGGGTCCACCCTGACAAGTAGCATTGCCATCGGGTACATATTGTACCTAGTGTAGGAAAAGCTACTTTTTTAAAATTGATTTTTGATATTAATAACTTGGAAAAATGAATAAAAACAAAAGATAGTTGAATTTTTTTAAACCCTCATACCAATCAACCATGCTCCTGATTGGCACAAATCAATCCACTCAGCAACTTTCTTTACTGTTGTCCTCTCCAAGCCACTAGCCAGAATGCACTTGCACTCGCCTAGTGCTTGATGAATTCATCATCTCCCTTGCAAAACAAGACACCACACACCATATGTACACTGTAAAAATATTCCCCTACTTGATTCCAAGTGGCCATGGTAGCCTTGCCACAGGAATTCAAGTGGGGATCATTATTTACAAAAACTGGCATGAACCAGCAGTGAGACCAAGAACACCAAAAACTTGCAAAACAGATAACCGGTTGAACTAAATGACTAATCTAATGCTTCACACAGTAAGTAAATGACCCAAATGAAAGACTCAAAGCATTAGACAGGTCCTTTCAATCCATTCTTGACTGGATGAAGGCTCGAAAATTGAAATTCAATGAAATTTGCACTCTTCCAACTCACAAAATCTCCTTCCAAAACTCCAAATCATACAATGGCTTTCCCATATGCTCAATTAGGGTTTTTCTGACCTTATATACATTTCTTCCATGTGCTAGGACCCTTGGGTTGGGATTAGAGCATCATTAATGCCCTTTCCCACTTTTAGGACAAATTGCCAAGTCTACATTGACTAATTTGCCTAATTTCATCATTAAGGCTTCTCCAAACTTCAAAGCTCTAGACTACCCTAAGTTTTCCATAACACACACATCCAAAAAAATCTTGGGACTCTACATCATATTCCTTATTCCCTTGGTGGTTGGCTAGAACCACCTACAAGCCAAAATTGCCAAGATCTTCCAAAAGACCTTTAAGGTGCTCTTGCACCATTCTCCCCCTGCAACAAAGAAGTTAATAACCCTGTGGTTTCAAGAGATCCTCACTAATTCCATGCTTCTTAAAGTCACTTTCTGCTATCCAAGTAGCTTCTGACTCTGGTTGATGTCTCCACTTCACTAGGTGCTCCTTGTATGTCTTGTGCCTAGTCTTCTTCACCCTTGAGTCTAGAATCTTGTCCACTTGTGGTCTGATCTATTCAAGTACCTTGAGTGCTTCCACATCCTTATTTACCTCTACACTATACTATTCTTCATTACCTCTACACTATACTATTCTTCATCCATTTCTGGTCCTTTATACTTCACCAAGTCCTTCACATTGAAGATAGGTGAAATAGACATCTCCTTGGGTAACTCCACCTTGTATGCATTGGATCCATACTTAGCCAACACTTTACATGGCCCTATCATTTTCATCTATAGCTTACTTGATATGCCCTTCTATAACCTTGCCTTGTTCAAGTATACCATCACCAAATCACCTACTTCACACTCTAAATCTCTCTTCCCTTCATCTCTTTTAGCCTTCAACTTTTGGTTAGCCTCTAGTAATGTCTTCTTTACCTTCTCATGTACCTCTCTCATTGAATAAGCAAAATCATCAGCATTTCCATTGATTCCTTCATAACCTTTCAGATCTCTAAGCTCAAATACACCCCTTGGATGTAAGCCATATACTATCTCAAATGGACTCTTACCCGTAGTCCTATTTGTGCTATCATTGTAAGCAAATTATGCTTGTGGAATCACTTTTTCCCATCCTTGTCCATACTCCTTGGTGAGACACCTCAACAAGTTACCAAGTACTCTATTGATCACCTATGTTTGTCCATCCGTTTGAGGATGATATGCTGAGCTATGAGACAAGTTGGTTCCTAATCTTTTCCAAAGAGTTTTCCAAAAATGCCCCATAAACTTCACATCTCTGTCTGCAACTATGCTCTTTGGCAACCCATGTATCCTCACTACCTCCTTGAAAAATAGGTGTGCAATCTGACTTGCATCATGTGTTGTTTTGCATGGGATAAAATGGCTCATCTTGCTGAATCTGTCCACTACCACAAACACACTGTCAAAACCATTCGGTGTCCCAGGTAGCCCTACTATGAAGTCCATGCTTATGCATTCCCATGGTCTATTTGGAATGGGTAATGGCTGATAAAGACCTACATTGGTTTATGTTCCCTTTGCCTTTTGACACACTCCACATTGCTCCACATATCTTCTTACATCTCTTTGCATCTTAGGGCACCAATAGAACCTCTCCACTAAGTCTAGTGTCTTGTTCAAACCAAAGTGACCACTCAAACTGCCATTATGCTTTTCTTGGATTAGATTCTCCCCCATGGAACCTATAGGAACACATAATTTCTTTCCCCTAAACAATAGACCATTCTGCAAAGTGTAATCAACATATTCACGGTGAAATTGGTTCTCAAAATCAGAACATACCTTGTAGATCACTGAGAAATCATAATCTCCTTCATATAGATCTTTGAATCCTTCAACCCCTGTGCTTTGTAGCTGTATCTCTTGGATAGTAAGCAACCTCTTGCTAAGAGCATCAACAACCTTGTTATTAACCCCCTTCTTATGCTTGATGGTAAAGGTGTATGATTGCAAAAACTCCATCCATTTGATATGCCTCAATCTCAGCTTCTCCTCTTGAAGTTTCTTCAACACAAGCTCTAGGTGTTTAATATGTTCTTCTTTTGTTTTGCTAAAGATGAGGATATCATCTAGGTAGACGACCACAAAGACTCCTATAAAGTCCTTCAAGACCTCATTCATCACCCTCATAAAAGTGCTAGGTGCATTTGTAAGCCCAAATGGCATCACTAACCATTCATACAACCCTTTTGTGGTTTTAAATGCTGACTTCCATTCATCTCCCTCTTTCATCCTAATCTGATAATAGCCACTTTTCAAATCAATTTTGGAATAGTACTTAGCACCCCCTAAACAGTCCATTAGATCTTCTATCCTAGGAATAGGAAACCTATATCTAATAGTTATCCTATTTATTTCCCTAGAATCAGTACACATTCTCCACTTATCTCCCTTCTTAGGTGCCAACACCACTGGAACAACACATGGGCTTATGCTCTTTCTAATCAGCCCTTGGTCCAAAAGTTCTTGAACTTGCCTTGATATCTCCTTGTTCTGGTCCGGTGTCATCTTGTATGCAGCCTTGTTAGGAAATGTTGCTCCTGGTACAAAGTCTATTTGATGAATGATTGCCCTCTTAGGTGGTAGTGTAGCCGGTGTGCCTTCACAAATGATGTCCCTGAACTGATCCAACAGTTGCTTCACTTATGTTGTCATAGGTAGCCGACTAGGTGACTCCTCTTCCTTTGGTTTCAACATGATTGCATAGACCACTCCTTCTTCCTCCTTCATGTCTCTTAGGAATTCCTTTCCACTCATCAAAAGTACATAGGTTTCTGTCTTTTCCACTGTGCCTTCTTCCAACAAAGACTGAGTTTTATAAGTCACTCCATCCTTCTTGAATGAGTACTTGTTCTCCTTGCCATGGT
>CM021110.1:53080591-53564386 GCA_007115665.2 Sequoiadendron giganteum | reverse complement strand
AAGGCTGTTTAGATACCTAGCAACCTTAATGCTTTCAGTTTCTTGCACTCTAGACCTAAGGCTTAGCTTTTGGAACTCTTCTGTGTACACAGCTACATCTAGTTCTCTTTGTCTGAGATTTTGCCTCTTCTTATGCAATTGGATGTCATAGTCCTTAGGTAGATAGTTTTCCTTTACTTTAGCCACCATTTTTTTCCAATTTCCTATTGGCTTCTTGCCTTCCTTCTCTCTTTCTTCTTGCAAGAACTTCCACCAAGTTAATGCTTGTCCTCTTAACCTTGATTTGGCTATCTTCACCTTTTGTGCCTCTGTAATCTCATCACATTCAAAGTGATTCTCCATTCCCTCTATCCATTCCATAACTAACTCTGCATCCATTCTTCCTGTGAAAATAGGGATGCCTTCTAGTGCCTTGCCACTTAATGCCTTCAATGCTTTGAGGAAGGGTTCCTCTTTCAATGGAGGGTCAGGTTTAGGGTCTATGTCTTCCTCAACTGGTCCTCACCTTTGTCTCTAACCACTGCTAATTGCACTTTCATCTTGCCTGTCAACTCTACAACCTCTTCTAATTTGTGCTTCATCTCCTCCACAACTTATTCAAGCCGTTTATTCTTTTCTTGTTGCTCTATCAAATCTCTTGCCAATTCTGCATTGGTCACCATTGTGTTCTCTCCTATGGATTCACTTCCCTCTAATATACACTTCTCAATTCCCAAGCCTTATAATGGCTCTAATACCAATTTGATGGGGAGTCCTATCCCTCAAGAGCACTCTTTCTCTTCCCAATACCTATTCTCTGGTCTACCTAGGGTATTCCACTCTACCCTACTCAAGGATCACTCCTAAACCCCTCTCACCACACAGGACTCTCCACCAATTTCAAATTCTTCACCTTCACTCCCATTCCACCATTGAGCTTCCTTGGGCTCCACATTGATCCAATGTGTCCTACCACTCCAAGCCTTATGGAAGGGTATCCTATCTGTCCCTTAGTTGTTTTTTCTCCCTACTAATCCAACTAGGTGGTTTCTTTCACCCTTTTCCCATCGCTTCCTTGAAAAACCCAATTTTAAGCCTTGAAGCCTTTTGCCCCAATTAGGCCTCCTAGAATCCGTTTTCTTGTCTTTTCTCACAAACTGTCTTAACAACCCCAAAATGTTTTTTCATATTCTTTCTAGTGACCCTCAAGGCTTCAATATTTTCTAGGTCTTAGGTTCTACAAGCATCCATACATAGGACTGTCCTCAAACCTCCTATTTTCAAGGGTTTCTAGGGTATCTGGCACCTTTTCCTTCTTTGAGGGCTTCAATGACCTCCTCAACTCTCCTCCTTGCACAAAAATGTCTAAGATATATGTGCCCACACTTCCATGCTCCTTATTGGCACAAACCAATCCACTCAACAACTTTCTTTACTGCTATCCTCTCCAAGCCACTAGCCAGAATGCACTTGCACTCGCCTAGTGCTTGATGAACTCATCATCTCCCTTGCAAACCAAGACACCACACATCATATGTACACTGTAAAAAAATTCCCCTACTTGATTCCAAGTGGCCATGGTAGCCTTGCCATGGTAATTCAAGTGGGGATCATTATTTACAAAAATTGGCCTGAACTGGCAGTGAGACCAAGAACACCCAAAACTTGCAAAACAGATTACCAGTTGAACTAAATGAATAATCTAATGATTCACATAGTAATTAAATGAACCAAATGAAAGACTCAAATCATTAGACAAGTCCTTTCAATCTATTCTTAATTGGATGAAGGCTCAAACACAGAAATTCAATGAAATTTGCACTCTTCCAACTCACAAAATCTCCTTCCAAAACTCCAAATCGTACAATGGCTTTCCCATATGCTCAATTATGGTTTTTCTGAACTTATATACCTTTCTCCCACGTTCTTGGACCCTTGGGTTGGGCTTAGAGAATCATTAATTCCCTTTTCCCACTTTTAGGACAAATTGCCAAGTCTACATTGACTAATTTGCCTAATTTCATCATTAAGGCTTCTCCAAACTTCAAAGCTCTAGACTACCCTAAGGTTTCAATAAAACACACATCAAAAACACTCTTGGGACTTTACATAATAGTCCTTATTCCCTTGGTGGCTGGCTAGAACCACCTACAAGCCAAAATTGCCAAGATCTTCCAAAAGACCTTTAAGGTGCTCCTGCACCAGAGACCTTGAGGATGAGATCTACAAGGACCAACCACTAGGGTTTGTTCAAGATTCATCATTAATATGTAGAATTATTAAATCTATTTATGGGCTCAAACTATCCCCTAGAGCTTAGTATGCCAAGATGGATTCCTTCCTTCTATCTTCTAGTTTTACTCAATGTCATTTAGATCATAATATGCACTTCTTGTACCAGGATGATTCATTATTGATACTGATACTTTATGTTGATGGTCTTGTAATCACTAGGATTTCTTCATCTACATTGTAACTATAGTGAATTCATCTTTCTAAAACATGTTTGACATGACTAACTTGGGTTTATTGCATTAATTCCTTAGCATTGAGATTTCATAGTTTGATATAGGGATCACTCTTGCTTAGCCTGAGTACACCATTGATCTTATTTCTCAATTTTACATGGCTTATTGCAAGCCATATCTAACCTCCTTTCTCTCTAGGGTCAAGTTTGAGGCTAACATTACTACACCATTGGTTGATGCTACCTTCTATCACCAACTTGTTGGGAGTCTCATTTATTTGACTTGCACCAAGCTTGATGTTTCACATGTTCTCAACATGGTTTCAATATTTATGTAGGATCCTCATGAGTTTCATTAGAAATAAACTAAGAGGGTCCTTTGCTATCTATAGGACGCTACGAGATTTGGAATTCATTACAAAAATGGAACAAATGTTGATTTGGTTGGCTATACATATTCAAATTAGGTTGGTGATTCTCAGACTCACAAGTCCACTTCAAGTTACTAGTTCTCACTTGGATTTAGTCCTATTAGTTGGTCTAACAAAAATAAACATATTATTTTATCCTCCATAGAGGTTGAATATTGAGGAGTTATTAACATAGCCACTAAGGATATTTTGCTTCAAGTTTTCTCATTGATTTGGTATTTCCTTTGGACAACCTATATTCATTTATTGTGACAATCAGAGTACTATCTATATATGCAAGAATCTAGTCCAACACTAGCAAAAAAAACACATTGAGATTCATATGAATTTCATTCAAAAGAGAATTCAAGGTCAAATAAATGACAGTCTTTTTCCAATCTTTAGAGGAGCTTGGGAACATCTTCACCAAACGTTTTACTAAGAGAAAGTTCATTCATTTATGATCTCTTCTTGGGGTGCAGTCCACTTCAATAACATCATCCTTGGGGGAACCTTCTAGTCCTCTTAATTTACCCTCATTTGGGGGGATTTTTTTCCCATAAGGTATTCTCCTCTTCTTTATGAGGTGCATTATACTTAGGTACCTTACCAAGCCTTATTTTTGGGACACAATCTTTTGTTCCTACCTAAGTTGTGCTTAAGGGGGTATTGGTGTAAAATTATTGTTTTACCTTCATTTACTAGTTTTATTTTACCTTGTATAGGTTAATATTGCTTAGGTGGAGACTTTCTTAGGTGGAAAGTTTGTTAGAGAGGTATATATCTCTCAAAGTTTGTTGATAAATTTGAAAAAACCTTTCCCTCCAAAACTAATAATTTGGTTTTCTCATTTCTCCTATATGTTCACCTCAATTCTTAATGCAAGTACATATTTTGTCTTGCAATTTCATGTGATATTGTAGTTGGATTTTCATCCAAATTTTCTAGCTCTACTTTCATCATGGAGACATTGTATTAGTCACAAATACATTAAAACATAACAAAGGATAAAAATATAAGGAAATATGCAAAACAAGGGGTTAATTAATCACACAAATTATAGGAAAATCATAAAAAGGGATTAAAAAACTAAAAACCCTACACAATTAGATCAAAACTAAACAATATCCTATAAAAAGGGCAAAAAAAAGTGTTAGATCCATTGAGTCATGAGTTCTATAACGGCTTTGGATATTGTGATCTCCTAAAATGTTATGTTCCTAATGTGAGATGCTAAACAACTAATGATGCAATAAGAGGAAAGTAACACAAAGAGGACACCTCAATGATTAGCCTAAGGAAATAATAAACATAGAATCAAGATGAAAATTGAAATTGATTATACCTTCATGTTGCTTCTTACTTGGTTGGCCCTTGATCTTTGCATGTCTTGTGTGCTCTTTGGATGGCTATGGAGTTAAATGGATGCAAGATGCAAAATGGATTGATGAAAAATGCTATGGAGAAGCTAAAATGTTGCAAATGACAATTTTGCAAGAGTTTTGGTAGAAAAAGACTTTCTCCCAAAATGAGAGAAATGAGGAGGTATTTATAGAACAATTTGAATTCTCTAGAGAATTCAATAGTTGAGATTGATTGAACAAAGCCAAGATGAAGGGCTATGGTGAGTTGAGGATTCACGATCCCTCACATCTTGACATGTGGAATGTGAGATGGCCTAGGGTGGGATGATGTGGAAATGAGGTGGAAGAGAGGTACATGATGTGGATGAAGGACAAGTACCTTGTAGGTACCTTGGGGGATGAGAAGATTTCCTCAAAAAGGAACTTTTTGCCCCCAAATGAGAATGAAAGAGATATTTGAGGAATTTTAGAATTCTTCAAAAATATCCGTGGGAAAAGGGGAAGTGGTTGGAGAAATAAATGTGAATATAAAATTTGCATGCTTAGGAGAGTCTATTGGATAAGAGAGGGTTTCCAAAAAGCTGGGGATTTGTCACATGTGGGTGATGTGACAAGTCAAAGGTTCTAGAAGTCCTTGGCACATATAAAGTGACAAGTTAATTCTTCTAGAACTTGCATGGGGAGAGGGTAGACCTTGGAAAGATAAAAGTGAATTAAAAATTCACATGGAGAAGAGGGGAGCGTTGGGTGAATAAATGTGAATTAAAAATTCACATGGAAAAGAGAGTCAAGGCCAAGAAAGGCAAGTGGAAAGGTTGACCAAAAAAGGTATGCCAAATGTGGCTAATGATTTTGATTAAGGTTGTACAAACACAAGATTATGATAATTAATGAGAGATTAGAGGCAAGTGAGAGATTGTGGAGGATGTGACACTAACCTTGATTAAGTGGTGCACATCCTAATCACAGATTAATTAATTTAATCCGGATTAAAAGAGGATTATGGAGAATGTGACAAGGAGAGAGAAAAAGAGGGATTACAAATTGGTTTTAATCCAAATAGGTCAAATGACTAAATTAAACAAATTGTCTTATTTATTTAATTTAGAGAAGAAATGGTGTAAGGTAAAGTATTTAATTTATTCAATTATATACTTTAGGAACCGTAGGCAGAAAATAAAATAATGATTAAATAAATTATTTAATCACTATTAATGACATAGATTGATAGAGTAGACTATTTTGATCATATAGAAGTGATCAAATTTAGATGTCTACAGATACAATGATCCATAGATAGATACATCAAAATATGAAATTGATGAGTTGAAATAGTCACAAATATGTCAAACTACTACTCTACATCACAAATCCAAATGAAAAATCTATAAAAAAATGTTAAATAAGAATGTGGGTCCCATTGGTTGTGCCAAAATATGAACAAAAAAGCATAGAACACAAACTTGAAGGATTAAGCCCAATTGAATGCCTAATTATAAACCTCCAATTTATCTAAGATACTAAGAATATAAGAAAAAATATAATAGGTCCCTCACCAAAATCTTTTGGTGCATGTATAAATTATGGATTCAATCAAGATGATTTTGTGATGAATGATAGGATTTTGGTGCTCAATTCAACAACATAACATTGCATTCAAATCTCTTATTGAAAATGACTCAAATTATTGTAGATAAGAGAGATCAATAGAGGAGAAATTGCTTGAGAGGTTTGGAGCCATAAGAGGCCTCCAAGTGGATCTTATAAATTGGTACATAAAGGAGTTTCCATGATCCAATGGATTTTGATGGTGGAGATCTTCTTGGAAAAGAATGAATAGTAAGGATCAAAAAGGACCTTTTTGGAAGACCAAAAAATCTTATTTCAAAGTTATGTGAAGGGCTAGAATTTTCTAGATCAAGAATGAATGGACAATATTTGATGAGAGTAGTACATGGAGACTTGTGAAACATGGGGCTATGTTCATATAAAAGCCCTTTTTTGGGCAAGTGCAATCTTAAACCCTGAGCAAAATTTTCCTTGATTAATCATAGTTTAGATTACAAATGATTAACTAGATTAAATAATTGATCTTATTCAACTCATAATTTTAGAGAAAAAAAAGAGAACTAAATAAATAGTTTTTATTTATTTATTTATTTATTTGGAATGAGTGAACTTAAATAAATAAAATTTAAATTTATTTATTTAAGATTGAATATTATAAAATGATTGATTAGTTAAATAAACTACCTTGATTTATTTAATTAATGCTAGATGAATAGTCATCCTAATTAAATAAATTCTTAAAATTATTTACTTTAGATTGGCAAAAACAAATAGTTAATTAACTAACTAAATATAATTTATTCAATTAATTTAGAAAGTGATGATGTGGGGAAATTGATAATAGTAGAAATACTTAGGCAATGTTAGGTGTCTATAGTAATTATTAGTAGCAAAGTACATGTAGCATCTTAACCTACAATTTTTGTACTTGGATATCTACACCTACAAGATCTATACTTGTAGCAAAGGGACTTACAACATCAAAAATTATAACAAAGGCACTTGCAACAAAGGCTTTGGTTGCAAAGGGAATTGCAACACCTAGAATTATGACAAACACTTGTCAAAAAAGGACTTGTAGCACCTAGAAATGTAGTTTGATTAATGTCAGATGAAAAATAATAGATGTATTCAAACAATTCTTCTAGAAAAAACTATGTATATTTTTTATTGATGTTTCAGATCACACTCGATGATCCATTATCAAGAAGAAGATGGTGAAGAATAGGATCAAAGACGTATTGTTAAATAGAGGTAGCGGAAAGACACAAGAGGACTAAAGAAAGAGGCACCAATGTGAGAAAGAGGGGATGAAGAGAGAAGGAAATTAAGGAAAAGGAATGAAAGAAAGTCTAAATTTAATAAAATATAACCAATGAATAAATATGTGTAATCATATTAAAGTAAGTGTATAAAAGTTAAACAAGTATGAGTGTAAAATGATGTGTAATTATATATTAAAATATCAAAATAAAAGTACATATTTGTATGCATACATTTAGAGATATAACAATATAAATGATATATTAATGGAATGTGTATGTGTGTGCCTATACATGAATGAAAGAAGAAATTTGAGCTACGATATATAAATATACAGATGAGAGCTATTTACGTCCCATTTTAAGCCACATTTCATCATGTTTCATGCACCCTCATACCCATTTCCATCTTCCATTTTTGTTCTATAGCATACCATTTAACTATTTTATGTTGCATATGGTTACATATATACAAGAGGTATTTAATATAGTTTTGAGATTAAATTATGAAAATTAATTATTGATTGTCTTTATTAATGAGCATTGTTATTTCAAGCCTTGGAAAATACAGCTTGCAACATGCAAACTTCCTGTCGTCACCTTCTATGAACTCTTCCTACCACTTTTTTGTTAGGAATTGTTGTATATTACTTTATGATGGTAAACAAGTTATTGTTTGTCATCTTTTCAACAGATGATGTTAGCTTCCAAGGTGGAGATGGTTAAAACTTCTCATGATTATTATCTTCTATTTGTTCTGCCAAGTTGTTGATTCACATATGCCTCTATGATGGTTATGATCTTATTGGCCATGTGGACTCTTGATTTTTCCACTTGTATTCACGTCATCATACTAATTTGATTTGCAGATCTTCAATTATTGTGTGAATTCTTCTAATGTCTGCTTCTCTTTGCCAACTAAGTTGAATCATGGTGGAAATGCATTACCAGAGAATGTATGGTGGAGAAGAAGAACCCATAATTCCTAAAGCAGTATGGAGAAACTTGTATATTTTCCCATCAGCTATATTTGGTTGCTATTATAGCAATGATATTTTCAATATTTTGCTAGCTATTTACATACCACCTCAAAATCGTCATTGTGTACGGATCTTTGATTCGTTGTATGAAGGAAAACCCAAAGTTGTTTGTTTCCTATTTTTATGTTGTTATACCAAAATTGCTTTTGATCTATGGCCAACAAACAAGGTTACACGAGCCATTCTACTATAGATTTGGTTGTCCACAACAAAAGAAACTCCCTATTTCTATATGCATTTGTTATAAGATTGCACATATATAAGAGGCATAGTAGAAGCTACGAGGGATAGACTTTGGCGTAAGAATATTTATGTAGTAGAATATTTTGTGCAAACTTTGTAATATTTTTGGATGAATAAAATAATGTTTATTTTGATCGAAGCAGTTTAGAAAGGCATTCGTGCTCCCTCACCAGATATACTAAGGATACTGGATCCACTTCTTGGAATGTTTGGTGATTTCTATTAGATTAGATGTGTGTTTATTTAAGTTCTTTATTAGATATCATTCCTATTTTGTTTGTAGGCATAGTTTGTTGTTCATTTCTTGTGAGATTATTTTCTAGACCAAATATTCATGCTTTATATTACTTTATGATTTCTAGATTAGTTTTCTATGGAAGTTGTGAGTTTAATTTTTGTTGTTGTTGTTGCCAAGAAGTGACAGTTCTTGTCGCTAGCATTATATCGATACACAATAAGTTTATTTTCTAGTTGTATTTCATTTCCACTCAATTCATTATCTTCATCCCTTCGGCAGATAGCCAGAATACCTTTCACAAGTCTACAATCCCCGGATTGACATTTTAGGAACAAATTGATGAAGTTAATTATTTTTATAGTAATTTGATCTCTAGTCCTGATCCACAGTTTTTGTCCATCATATGCCTTGTATGCAAAAGTACATGCATGGATGAATACTCAATATGAAACAATATATGTGTAGAGAAAAATGTTAAACAAGCAGCTATAAAAATATGAATCCATATATATGCATGTAAGTGCATAAAATCATAGATCAAGGTTTATTAATATAAATGAATAGAAATATAAGTGAGTCAATATCTTCACACATAAACAAAATATGGAAGTAAACACATGTATGCTAGTAAGTGAATACATATAATATATTAAATTCCATTAAGAAAAGCATGTGTTATCTTCATTGTAATCAATTTCATATCCTATAACCTCATTACAATAAGATCCAATTCATCAATAACAAATATTGATTACATTCAAACTATGAAATTTCACCATAATCTCATCACAGAATCATCAATGCAAGTCAAGTTAAGATAGTTGTTCTAATTAAAATTATATGTAATGAACAATAAAGAGATTTGTTTACAAGATTTTCCTAATTTGAATTTTAAACGTATTCACCAAATAATATGATCCAATCTTTTCAAGATATGTAGAATCATTTATTTTTAAGATCTACTACTATCATATTGATCGTGTGATTATGATAAGATTTAGCATATAATATCAATTCATTTAAATGACAACATTAACTACATATATAGAATATTGGTGTTAAACATAAAAGAGGCAAAGACCAAGATAATTACAACTAATTTTTTTTCATATATTTTTATTTATAATATCTATCTCTTACATGTTGATGAAAGTTATAATATATCTAGTGTCTATATTTCATATATTATAAAATAATAACTAATATGAACCAATATAAAGTGTCACATGTATTACTTAAACGTGATTGATATGTTACAATACAAAAACTAATCACTGCACTACATCAAAGTTATTGCATACTACTTCCCTAATATACATTTTTTGCATGCTGCACAAATAATTAATCCATGTATTAAAATCAAATAACTAATATTTGAGTTTTCATTACTAACCAGCCCTATTTTATAATTTTATGTTTTTTTATAAGATAAGCAACATTTACAAGGTGCTATACCCTTTACATAGAGAGCCCGAAGGGCCAAAGGAAAGAATAGTTCAAACATAACTTGAACTAGAGGAACAAACAAAAACAGTTGACCGACAGTTGTAGAATAACCAAAAAATTAAACAACCCCTGAAACAAATGGGTCCAAATTGGCTCCTCCAACCTGAGGTCGTGAAGAGGAAAGGGATTTGGGGAGACCCTTCTTCTTCTACAGCATAATTGACTAAGAAAGCTCAGAATTGAGAACCAACGAGAGAGGCACGGTGAGCGGATCACAACAACCACCCCGGGAGAGGATCCACCATGCAATGAGGGCAGCGAAGTAGTGGATACCAAAGCAAACAAAGCACCAACAAATTTGTTCAATGAAGGACAGGTAGGTTCTAGTAGAATAGCGATAACAAAAGGTTCAGACGGAACAAAGACAACAAAATGTTCCACAAAAAGGATAGCTAGAAGAGGATCTTGAGTAGGCTCGGGAGAGTCACCCTCCTCAAAGGAACTATCTGAAGGGGGAGAAACAACAGTGAGATAGTATGTGAGAGCATTCTTCCACCAAGTAGCAACACTCTTGCGATGAGCAAGAGGGCAACCGGAAGCCAAGTGACCAATAGAGAAACATCTCCTGCAACGAATGGGGAGCCCCTCAGAGTCTAGAAGTTGCTTCCAAGGTTGGTCCGCCACCATCAAGACTACATCACCATGGAGTGGTTTGGATATACCCAAATCGATTAAAATACGAGCCACTGTAGTATGCCCAAGATCTTGAGACATAGAATCCACCTTCAAAAAGCTGCCAATGGTATTGCCAATAGCTTCAAAGCAAGAATCCTCCCAAAAATTAGAGAGGGAGATTTGGTAAATGAACCCAAACAGGTCTGATATTCAGGGGCTCCATAAGAGGATTGAAAGAGTGAGACCACGGTTGGATGAACAACGAATGAACACCCCACATCCACGCCCGACCCAACACGTTGTCACGATCCTCAAAGGTAGAGAAGGTTGCAAAGGAAAAACCTCTAGCACTGGGATAGAGGTCAATCTATCTAGAAGCCAAAGGCTTCAAAGAACTAGACACCCACTCATGGAGATTAGGCAGGGAGGGCCACAAGTCATTAAACCTGTAGACCACACCTTGTCACACGTAGAAGTCTTCATTCTCAGCAACCTTAGGCCCATAGACCACAACAGGGGAGTCTAGGGCACAAGGCAGAGGACGAACCCTGGCCGGGACCTGGGCACGAGCAACACCAACAAAATATTTTTGAGAGCCAATAGGAGCAACAAGAGGAGGGCACCCAGCCACACCTCGCACAACATCCACAAAATAAGGAGAAATCGTTGGCTCATCCAATGGAGGCACACAACCACCACACGCACGTCCCAATACCTGCAACAAATCATAGGGAACAGGGGGAGCCCCTGCACACACCAGATCCCCCATGCCCAAGCCCTACAACACCAAGGTATTTGAACACAAGTGCATGCCCAGCACAACGGGCATCTTCTTTGCAACGGGCATCTTCTTTGCAACGGGCATCTTCTTTGCAATAGGCGACCAATTCAATATGTTAAGATTCATCCTTATTTTATAAGTTTATGTTATATATATAATATATTAAATTAATACTATATGAGATTTCAATATGTATGTAAAATAAAATCAATGCTTTTTTTAATCAGCAAAAAAATATTCTTATATTTTAAATAGTTTTTTTAATCATTTCTAGATTTTATTCCACTTCTCAACTTTCTAAAAAAAAACCTTAAATTTTGTTGAAAAAAAGTTATGATTATTTTAGTATGTTGGATAAAACCAATCTATTGCAAATTAATGCACAAAGACAAAAAAAAAAGTTTTCTAATTAAATGCATAGAAAACGAAATCCATTGCTATGATTAAAATTTATCTTAATATTCCTACATAGATATGAAATTCTTTTAATCACAAATTTTAATTTAATTATAGTTAATTATAATTACACAAAATAGAAGTTTCTCATTACTACAATTCAAGATAGTGATGATGTGATTAATTATTGAAAACACTCTACACCTAATGATTGATTAACATAGACTTGTTATGCAAATGGCAGCAAAATCAAAACAATATGGACATTTCATAGTTACAAAATGCATAAACATTTATCATTTGTAGACAACAAAGAAATTGTTCAAGATCAAACCTTGTAATTTTGTTTTTGATGGAAACTTGTGGAGTCTTCTTTCTAGTCTAGTCCTTCATTCAACTTTCACATGAACTTCGCCAATTCTTCTATCATTTCTCCATCTTCCAATCCCCTTTAATGCAATCATCATTTTTCTTTTCTTCTGAATACCATAATTTTCTCTCTTAATTACTTTTTAAACATGAATTAAATATAATGTATTGGATTCTAAAATCTAGCAATACACTATAAAATAGAAGATACAATTTAATGAATTAAAAAAATCAATTGACTTAAATTATATCTTTAAGATATATAAAACATAGATAATTAATTCAAATAACTTGAAACATGATAACTTCTCAACTAAATTGGGGCTTCTTTTAAGCTCTAACTCCTCCTCAAAACTTAAACAAGATTTACTTCATCATTAGAAAAATAAATATACTACTAATTAGATTCCTTAAAAATATATTATTATATCATAAAATATTTAAAAACTCTACTCATAGTTTTCCAAAAAGAAAAAATTAACTTATTTTGGTCATAAAATAAACATATCTATATTTAATTTTGGAATATAATTAAATAAAAAATATATTTAATTTAAAGTTTGAACAAATTGAACATACACTAGTTATCCTTAATTGAGAATAATTAAACTAATTTCAAATCCTCTAGACCACTATTTACTTATTATCCATTATTGAATAATTTTAATTAATTAATTATTAAATTATTTGGTGTCCATGCACAATGAGATCATGTAGGATATCTTCATTATCAGGATAGTTCATCTTCCCATGTATCTACACTTTGTGCACAACATAGCATCTCCTCAAAAACCTTATTAATAACATTAATATAAACTCCAAATAAACATGGTGCAATAAGTAACCTATTTACTATCTATTTTTTATTGTCATTGATATAAACTACAGATAAATATTACATTTAAATTATTCAAATAATCAAATTTGCATCATCACAAATAGAATATATATTATACATCCAATAATTTGATTTAGGTGACACAAACTGAAAAATGAGAGATGTTATAGAAATCTACATAACACAACTTGAGCACTAAGTAGTAAAAGGTAAGGAGTCATTGATTTGTAGATCAAAGAAGCCTTTATATAGTCTCAAATAGTCACCTAGAATGTGGTATTAAAATTTTGATTCATATGTTTTGAAGTTGAGGTTTCAAGGTCCAAATCAAATCACCATGTATATTTTAAGTAAAATGGTGATCATTTTCTTGTTATCAATTTATATGTGGATGATATATTGATTATTGGTAACAATAAGGGGGTGACTGGGGATTTGAAACCTTGACTTTAATTTCAGTTTGATATAAAGTATTTGGGAGTTATTAAGTTCATCTTAAAATGGAGATTAGAAAATATAAATCTTGACAATATTTATGGATTTGACTATGTTGATAAAAAAAAATTAACGTAGTCAAATCCAAATCTATTGCTAAGTTGGTATTATGAACTATGGAAATTTCATGTTAAAAGATAGACTTTTAGAAATCTTTGGTTGGGATAAGGTATGTTGAGTCTATCTTAAAATGTTTCGACATGGTACACTACATACCAATGAGCGTTCCTCTTTCATTGAGGACTAAGTTATTAGTTGAGAAATGTATATCTTCACCTATGGAGATGGAGGATATGTGGCATGTCCCTTATGCTATTGTTATTGGTAGTTTGATCACAAAAAGCCATCAATTGAATTAAACTATAATAATAAAGGTATAGGGCATTTATTTTTTCATCAAATTTGGATCAAAGACTGACAAATAGATTGGATGTGGTGCTCAATTGATACATTATATGTTTGCCAACTAGTAGAAATAGATTGGATGTGCTTAGTTATATAGATAGGGACCCAAACAATGGAAGTCTTGAGCCAATTTATGGCTAATATTGGTAGAGAATAATAGGCAACAATGAAGAAAGTCTTCAAGTACTTGTGAGGCACCACAGAGTATTATATTTGCTACCAGGGTCACTTGTAGCATAGTGAGGGCCACTCGTAGCAAAGCCAGTGAGTACTTGTAGCACTTGGAAATTCAAGGGTTTGCTGACTTAGATTAGGCAAGAGATGTGCACAACAAAAGATGTGGAGAGCAAATGTTTATGTTTTAAACCTATTTGGTGGTGTGACTGGTTAAATGAGAAAGCGACTAGTCATGGTCACTTTATCCATTATATAGTCATAGTCACTTTACCCATTATAGAAGAAACATCCATGACAGTTACTCATGCTTGTAAAGAGGCAATCTAGCTTATAGAGATTGTGTTCAAATGTTGAGGTAAGCCAAGCAGCAATTTAAATTGGATGTGATTGTCAGAGTGCCATCAACATGGCAAAGAAGCTAACTTTTCACACATAAAATATATAGGTTTTTAGTATCATTTTGTTCATGACAACCCACGAGCATAGAAAAGTTTAGGTGGTACATTGAATCTATAAGCCTCATAACCCTAATAGTTAGAGTTTAATGTTGAAATTTGCATTTGCTCTTTTGCAAGATATTCAACAAGTGGGAGAATGTTAAGAAAGGTGTCTCAATGTTGCATCTCAACGTTCATATATACTAATTAGTTGTATTTGTTTATTATTTTGTCCTCACGTGAGAAATAAGGTGTCCCACTTTGAGGTAGCATTTTTTTACATGTCAATATTTTGTAATGCATGTAAGAGGTTGTAAGAGCATCTAATATCATCATAATTTTTAAGAGCATCTTATGACATTGTAAGATGAAAGTTGCTTATGACAGATTCTTCGATGTGTAAGAGTGTGATTTTAGAGGATTCACATTAGAATCTTGATTAGTTACGACACATGTTATGACACGCCATAAAGCATCTTTGGATGGAGATAATGTAGCCAAAATGCAACACCCAAATTGGTGAGTTTGTTATTACAAATTATGACATGAAAGATTTTTCTAAAATTAGCATATTGGTTCATCATGGGAGTTACATTGGAATCCCTCATAGGGGATGTCATTTTGGGAGGTGGTATTCTCCCATGGTTTATGGTTTACCATTTGTAGTTTCCTAATTTGTATCTTCTATCTATTGATGTTTGCCATGGAGATGTATGATATAATTGTCTTGAGGGTTTTGGTACCAAAATTTCTCCAAACTTGTATTGGGTGTTGTACCATGAAGGCTCAAACCTATTAATGTATTGTAATTGGATTGATACCATAAATATATTGGTTTGAGATTTAGAGGCCAATTTTTCCAGAAACGTTTTCCTAGGATAATAAGCATATGATATAATTTCTTTTGAAACTTTATTGTATATTACTTGCATTTTTCTCATTAATTAATGTAAAAAGTGTTTCCACTATCAAGGTCCTTTAAGTTTCATGCATACATTATGTTGTCAAACATTAAGTTGTGCATTAATTATGTTATCAAGATTGGACTTTGTTAAATTTTGAACATAATTTGAAATCCAAAATTAAATTAAAGGTTTACATAATTAAATTCGCTTGTAAAACCTAGCTTGAAGCCATAGCAACAACCAACATTGGAAATCTCATTTATTGAATTCTCAACTATTTATTAGCCAAAAATTTGATGTTAGGGTCACAAATATAAGAATTGTGATAATATAATCCTTGAATCATAAATAAGACTTCATACAAATTTCATTGATTTGATGATCCTCACAAGGCAACCCTATTTATTAAAATTGTTTCCCTCTAATGATTTAGTTCACAAAGCTTGTAATACCACTACTAAAAATTTGAGGGATTGTCTCAAACATAAATATCAAACCTCTAAAAAATGTAGTCATATAGTTCAAAAATATATTATTTATCACAAAATTAGATGAGGTTGGGTTACCATTTGAGCACCTTCTCAAGATGAAAGACCTAAGAGCTTACGTCAATGTTGTCAACACACCAAAAGATTAATATGATATGGTAGATTTAGACATTAATAATATTCCACTATCATCACACTTTTAAGGCTTTGCATATGTTGATAGAGAATTAAACTCACTTTGAAAAGTTAGTGCATTTCTATAAAAAAAAAAGGGCATAAACAAATACAAAATCAATTTTAATTTTGGACACTATAAGGGTGCATGCGTTGCACAATATAAGGGCAAAACAAATAAATCTTTTTAACTTTTGAGTAATAATCTAAACAAGAAGTCAAGTGCTATTGTTGTCATAAGTTCGGACAAACCAAAAAGAATGTTAGAAACGATAATATGATCTTTACCACAAGAAGCCATGGGCTTAGGGCAATGCACCAATTGAAGCAAAACAAGACTCTAAGGGGACAAAGTATGTGTTTTGGTATCTTTTTGAGATAGGTGTGTTGCAAAGTAGATGTTGATTCTTTGGTTTTGGTGCATTGCATTATTTTTCATTCAAAAAAGATTGAAATATCAAATTTACTTTTGATTTTGGATTTGCACATCATGTTTCAATGGGTGTTGGTAAATCACATTCAATAGAAGAGATATAGGACAATCTAGGTGAAATTAAATTTCATAGTAAGAGGTATTAGTTTTGTTCCAAATATGAACACAAATTTATTTTCTATTATTTAACTTACATAAAATCCTATTGTGATTTTTTGTGAAAATAAGTTAAATACGATTGACATCAAGCAACACAAAATTGTTGCCCTAGGCATCAAGTAGAATATGTTCTAGAGGTTAGTTGATTCTACCACAATTAATTGGCATGTATTAGCTACAAAGGACAGTAACCGCATTTTGAAACATGAGAGATATTAACATTTCAACTTTTAATATTTAGCCAAACTAAAGCAACAAAATTCATGTTTTATCATCCATTTGGGAGTATGAAATATGTTTAAGGTGTTTGGCTAGTAAGCATAAATAAAATTGATTTCATATTGAAGGAAGACAATGAGTGCAAGCAGCAAAAGCATTAGACCTCATCTATGTAGATCCATGTAAACCATCCTAGAAATCATCCAAAATCCTTGGTGTAGGCACCTTTTATTGCTCATTGATTTCTCTAAGAAAATGTGAGTATAATTTCTAAATAAGTATGTTTGCTTTAGAACCTTTGTCGAGCTTAAGCAATGATTGAAAATAAAAATGGGCAAGCAAATCAAAACATTAAGTTTTGATAATGGGGTGAGTTTACTTCCAAGAAGTTCAAGGACCACTATGAAAAGGAAGGTAGTTCACAACTATTTATAACTCCCTACACCCTTAGGCCATTGAGATTTCCACTAAAATATCATAGTTAATCAAGATATTTATGTTAATGAAACACTTCATTTCTTTGATCGTAATCCTCACCATGTTTTTGATTAGATAAGCAACATTTTCAAGGTGTTGTACCCTTTACACAGAGAGCCCAAAGGGCCAAAAAGTCGATAGTTCATACCAATAATGAACTAGGAAGAGAGGACAAACCACACAAAAACAATTGACAAACAACTGCCAAACACCACTAGATAACCCCAAGATCAGAGGAGGCTAAACTGAAACCCTTAACCCGAGGCCGCGAATCAATGATAGATCAAGGGAGACCCTTCTTCCTTCTCAGCACAACGGACCAGGAAGACCTTGAATCGTCCACCGAGCGAGGAGAGAGAAGCGGATCCACAGACTCCACCAAGGGCAAGGAGCCATCACGCAGGGGAGATGGTAACGTGGGAGAGGAGACATGATCAATCAAAAGACCAACAAAGGCATCCAACAAGGTTCGTGCAGGCTCAGACAAGATAGCATCAATAGAACAAGCCAACAATGGCTCCACGGATGGGATAGTTGAAAGAGGAGTCAGGCAAGATTCAAGTTCTTAAGAAGACTCACGAGGGTCATCCTCCGCAAAAAAAACTTCCAAAGGAGGAGAACCCACCGTGAGATGATCCAAAAGACCATCCTTCCACCAAGTAGCAACGCCCTTTTGACGAGTAAGTGGGTAATCGGAGGCCAAATGACCCACAGAGAAACATCTCCTACACCGAAAAGGGAGACCCTCATAGTCCAAGAGTTGCTTCCAAGGTTTGTCCTCCACTAACAAGACCACATCACCATGGAGAGGTTTGGAGATATCCAAATCAACTAAAATGCGAGCTACCGTAGTATGCCCAAACTCTCGAGTCGTAGAGTCCACCATTAAAAGGCGTCCAATAGTGTTGTCAATAACTTCAAAACATGAATCCTCCTAGAACTAGAGAGGGAGATTCGACAATCAAACCCAAACTAGTCAGGTATTCAACAGCTCTATAAGGAGATTGAAAGAACAAGACCAAGGTTTGATGGATAGAGAATGAATCCCCCACATCCACCCCTTGTCCATAACTCGGTCCCGCTTCGTGAAGGAGGCAAAGGTTGCTAAAAAGAAACCCCTTGTGCTGAGATAGAGATCTATCTCACCAACAACCATCGGCTTCCAAGAGGTAGAAACCCAATTATGGAGATCAAGAAGGGAGGGCCACAAGCCATTAAACCTACAGACCACTCCCTACTTCAAATAATACTCTTCGTTCTCAACAACCTCACATCCACAGACCACAACAGGGGAATCTCGAGCACAGGGCAGAGGAGGTACTCAAGACTGAGCAGGAGGTCGAGCACCTCCTTTCACAGCCTCGAAGAGAGACATCACTCAGTTCGAAGAACCCCCAACAACCACAACAAGAGTAACAACTCCCCGTTCAACATGGACACCAATTGGAAGAGGAAGGCACCCCTCTCGCACTCCCTTACAGACCCCCACAGACCACATCAACCGTGACCACAAGAGAAACTGTCACAAACAGAAGCACACGCTCAAGATCTGAAACCCTGCCCAAAACCTACAAAATGTTTGAAGGAACAAGGGGAGCCTCTGCTCCCAACGAAGCCCCGACCACTCGACTACCAACGCCCACGCCCAACAACACCGAGCCACCGAACGAGCCCTGCGGAAACTTGTCGTTTAAACTCTTCAAGCTCCTGCCCAACGCACGAACAGTAGGAAACTTCATTGGTTGTAGTGGGCTATAATTGTTGCATGGTGATGATTCCTCACCATGTTGTCAATACTTACTCTAGAACTAATGTGTGTTCCTTTGACGAGGGCTCCAATTTTTTGGTACTCCATCACAATCTCCAGTGTGTCAACCTCTAGATAATATTTATTTGACACTTGTATATCAGTGACAAAGGCCTGAGTTGACATTAACTCAAAATTTGGTTGTTTTGTCACAAGAGTCTTGGGTCATACAAGACTAGAGACTGAAATGATACTATTCCATGATTTGAGATGTGCAAGAAAATGATCTTATTACATCTAATGCTCAACCCTAGCGAGTGAGAAAACATGTCGGTGGTTCAAATGAGCATGTTTATTTTGTTATCTTTTGACCTTTACAAGGCATGTGAACTACAATGATATGCAAAAGAGAAAGGAAAACCTACATAGGAAGCTACGATGCAAGTTGAATATGATGCCTTAATAAAAAATCATACCTTGGAGTTTCCCGAAGTCTTCAAATAAAATATCATGGAACAATGGTTACTTGAACAGATAAGCATTAACTTTGTCATGTAGATTCCCTAAGAAAAGTTATTTTTTATTTGGTAGTTTATTCAAATTGAAAGACTGTTCACCTGAATCAACATATTTAACTCTACAAACCATCATGGAAGTTAAAACCAAAACATGATAAGTACTTGTTTTCGTTTTGATAGAATGCATATTACATTCCAATAAATATGTATTTCAGACTAAAAACTGAAAATAAATTTCTTGTATATTTTGTTTTCTGAATCACCAAATGACCTTTTATCAGGTTATGTGATGAGGCTGCTAACAAAATGCAGTCATAAGCTTGATGCAAAACATTTCTCAAAGTTCTGGAGACTTGGAGTTTGAAGAAGTAACACGCTTGAGAATTCTTTGCAAATAGAAATGATAACAGTTTCCATTATCATTCACTCAACATTCCGAAGTAGGTATGACCATGTTGCTTGTGTTGGGGACTTCCGAAGGAGTATTGTAAGTTCAGAAATCCCAAGATACATTACATTTACTTAATACATCAAATTTCACCATGCACTCAAATCCAATGGTTTATCCAAAATATCCTCTGCATCATATTAGCTTTGACACTGTGACCATGTTGCCTGTGTTTTCTCTACTAACGTGTTTCAAAGGCAATAGGCTCGAAACACCTCTTTGCAATTGGAAGGACTGAATCAACCCCATAAAGATAGATACATTGTTCCACATATAAATTTGTTTGGGATCTACAATTTTCCAATACTCCAATGGCATAGCAACTGCCAAGATGGATGAATATATGAAATACTAAATTTCTTTAGACTAAAATGACCTCCTCTAATGCAACTAATTATGTTCCCTCTGATAGTAGATAGATAGCTCACAGAACAGCAGAATCTTTGTCTAACAGTACACCCAAAACATTCAGTGGAAAGAAACGAAAAAATTTCAAAGCATTTTGCTCCCAGCATTTCATATAATAATTCAAAAATAGTGCCGGATAAACAGTGTCTCTTAATTTATTCATCATCAGAATCTGCAAATGTGATCTTTGTTGCCTTGGGAGCATCGGCAGTGATTTCTTTGAAGTGTGCCCCATATAACTTAGATTCCTGCAGGAAAAAAGGTATATAAATTGGCTAAGAATTGAAGAAAAAATTAGTAAAATGCTCCTAATTAATCACCGCATACCATTTTATTAGCATTCCAGTACACATACACAGGGAATAGGGTTTCTCTACATATATGAAGCTCGTTTCCAAGAGAATGCAGATGCTTATGCTTGTCAATTTTATGAAACACTTATAAGAGATATCCACCACACAGTTCAATTTCATGAATTTATGCAAAGGTTGAGTTGAGGATATATTGAGAATCTGTATTTTTAGCACACTTAATGCACAGACATGTCCATGTTCAGTACAAGTTCTTTGACATAAGGGAATAGAGTATAAGATACCTTCTTCTTTACATGAGTTCCAAATTTTCGTAGTTCATCTGGTACTGCCTGCCCAGCTTCTCTAAGAACGTTTGCAAGCTCTCCTGCACGGGCCTGAAACATCAAATTTTTCAGACTAAGATATTTGATATTCAACCTAAATATCATCAATCATACTTTTCCCGAGTCAAAATAAGCTGGCACAGTTTCAAATTATTTTCCTTAACTTTCACATAATAAACAAGACATGCTGTCATACAACTCAAAATGACTTTTATACCTTGTCTGCTTGAGTAAAGAAAGTATGTGAGACTCCTTTTTTTCCAGCTCGTCCAGTCCGACCTATACGGTGAACATAGTCCTCTGTTGTAAGAGGGAAACTATAATTAATCACAACTTCGACATCTGGAATATCAAGGCCTCTTGCAGCAACATCCGTGGCAATCTACAGCACAAATCTAGTCAGAAACACATTTCTGAAGATAGAGAAGAAAGTGAAATCAGCATACATAACAAATATATGGTTTCTAACTTTCTAGCATACCTTAAAATGTAATGGGGAACCAAAATTATCAAAAATCAAATAATAATGATCATACAACTCAGAAACCAAGTATTCAATATGAAGATACACAACATACTACCACCAAAAAAGAAAAGTACATAATCACTTTACCAAAAGTGGGCACTTTCCATCCTTGAATAAGGTGACAGCCTTTGTACGCTCAGGCTGAGATTTGTCTCCATGCACTGCAACAACATTCCATCCTCTGAAGATTCAGAAAAATAAATCCATCAGCATTTAGAAGAATATACAAGAAAACTTCTGTACAAATTCGATTACAATGAGGATATGTTTCTAGAGCAATCGTCATTGTAGACCATACATGGAAAACTTGTCGAGTTCTTGATTTTTTTCTACACCAATTTTTTGCAGTGTTAATTTGCAACTCATCAAAAAAGCTGGAAAAAACACACCTAAAATGCTGAAAAGAGTTCAGCTGATGACCTTGTGATGTTTTTGCAGACATTTTATAGAGATTTACAAACGTTTATAAATGTCTTTTGAATTGTGATTTATAACTTGTAATAGCAACCCTTCTTATAATGCAGATTGAAACCCTAAGCATTTTGCATTAAATTTATGTTTTTCAAAGAATTTTTATTTTTTTTTAATTAACAAGTTCTGCAGAGTCAAAATTTTAGGTCTGCCAAGTCCAAATATGCACATTATCTTGTAGACAGTGAAACCACACATTATACATGCAGGAGTAGGGAAGGGGCAAGATCTCGTGAAGAAAAACCTTTTTACAAATGGTTGAGAACTTATTAGTTGTTTTCTAGGATTAATGGAACTTCCTATAGAGGACAAAGTCAAAAAATGGAGAAAATTAAAGATTTCAAATTTTCACAGGTTGACATAGTAGTGACACACATCTGGATGCAACCGTGTTAAGTTTTTGATGGAGAAAAACTGTGAAAATGTTATAGATCTTATTGCTATCTCTTCTAACATAGGCATTTAGGTCAATTTCATTGTATTTTGATCCTTATGCCACACGAAAGTGCAAAAACTAAATTCAAGCATTCAAAAGCAGTTGCAGACAAACTGAGTCCCAATTTCAACGGCATCTTCTACTAACCCACACCATAGATCATAGCAGTCAGATATTCCACAAATGAGATAAGGGAAAGAACAAGATTCAATAGAGAAGATTATTTGGTATGGCAAAGATAGAACACAACAATTATTATCTAAAACAGGCATCTGCTTGTGATGGATGGGTCCAATGGCTCTTTTGTTTCAACTTTCCAATGGATCTCTTTCTTTCTTAGGCCTGATAAATGCAGATGTTCCAACATAAGTGACAAGCCAATGTGGTGGATTATGCTTTATCTAGCATGTCCCTCAACTAAATCTGTGTTGATCAGGTCTCCCTTGCTCACCATGCTTATCCGGCCTTCATGTTTCATGCCTGCCCTACTTCCTCTACTTTTCCTATTAAGCCCTTGGTCCTTCCTAAGATCTTATTTTCTTCTTTCTCCTTTTAAATTCATCTCTATAATCAACTCTCACAGACCAAAGCCTTCCCACTAGATTTTATGCTAACTATCATGCTTAAGTTTACGTTGCAGTGCTGAGCACGAATTTTTTTTAATATTTTGAGAGCAACATAGAGTGAAGATGCAAGTTGGCTCATATAGAGACTTCCATCCAATTGATCATATTTTTACACTTTAATGTGTTATTGAGGAGGCTAGTCAACAATTATACGATGTTTTTTGCTGCTTTGTAGACTTCAGTAAGACCTTTAACTAAGTTCTGAGACTTTTATTTAGTCAGAAGCTTTGTTAGCATTTCAGATTCTTTAAGTACTACCATTGTGAGGCTCTATTACATACTTGTTGGCCAATTCCGAACACCCCATGGCCTCTCTTAACTTTATCAAAAACACCATCACAGTTGAGCTTGGTTTCTATAACTAAATATATTTGGTATCTACATTGATGAACTTGAGGACTTTCTTTGGCAGCAGAGTATCTACATTGATGAGTTTGAGGACTTCCTTTGGCAGCATACTCATGTTAATGATAGTTGTATGTCTCTTATGTTCTCATTGCACTACTACTGTCATTGCACTACTACTGTTTTTTGATGATGTTGTTCTCCTCCTGTGCTCTGCCAATTTATTATAGAGACAACTTGATGATGCCTTTCTTGTTTTTACAAGCTTTGCTTGCTTGTGATGAACCTTGGTAAACTAAGGGCATGTCAACACATCTAGTGGTGGTGCCCTATCTAAACTTTGGTCTTTCTACAAGATTGTGCATTTAGAAATAACAAAGACATATATATAGTAGCATCTTTGAAAGGGATACGCCTCACTTACAGTCTTGAAGCACCATTCATTTTAGACACATTTCCAGTACATCCCTTCAAAGATGTGTATGTTCAATGCAAGTTTTAAGCCTAAAATACTTTATGCATTTGAGTTTTGAGGCCCTAGCTAAGGATATCCTGACTAGGCCCGTCTAGAATGTCCAGATCTCATTTTCAGCATATGATTTGTTACAAACAAACACTTAAAGAATCACCTGAGCGGAGTTTTCTGCCTAGCCCCTTTGCCTTGAGTGCATCTTCAAGGTCATTTTCTATACCCATAAAGTCAAAGCTTTGGAAGATTTTGCTTCAAGCCATTAGAGATACCCTTGCTTGGCACTTAGCTCCTCAAAGAGGTTTGCTTCTTTAGGCCCAATTGGAAGCTAACACCATTAGTATTTCAAGGCAAGTCTGCTACTTCAATTTATCTTGATTGATCTCTAATAAAGTATTCCTTGGATACCCTTTCTTGCCTTCTTTCTTCAAAAGAGTTGTTAGTTAGCACATTTCCCTGTTGTGTATTCAGGTCACTTTGATTTTCAACATTTCTTGCAAATTGTAGATGACACCATCATTCATCTTGTTTATCTTCGGCATCAAATAGTCACATGGCTTGAGGATTCCCCTTGATAAGTTAAAGATGTGCCTCATCAGCTGTGCATTGAAACAAAAACACTGTATCTCACAGGACAATATAATCTGTCATCTTTGCCCTCCTTGAAGAGTTTGAACTTGAGACTAAAGACCATTGACAACCATATCTCGTGGGGTGATTGAAATTGCCATCTTTGCCCCTCCTTGAAAAGGTTGAAACTAAGGACTGCTTTATTTTTAGGTGTCTTGTATACTTTCTATACAGAAATGTAAGCAATTATTTTTCCACTTCATTTCAGTGGCATAGTTAGAGGTGTCTTTCATTTTTTCTTTAAGAGATTATTCTTCGACATTGATTCAAATAAGGCACTCATTGAGCTTTCATGCTAATTACTTCTTTCTTTCATCCCACTACAAGTATTGGGGGCATAAAGTACCCCCCTAGATATAACAAATGCACACCTAAATGAGGATAGATAAATGAGAGCACCACAACAACCTCAACCTCATCTAGGGGGGAGCAAGTCTATTTCATTCTAAGGGGGGACCAAGTCTATTTCATTCTGGTGTCAAAGAGATTGTCCTTGTCTATGACACGCATCTTTGAAACATGCACGTATAACCAATTTGTTCTCTACTAATTGAGGTTCTTTTGCCTTGGATGTTAGGAGAGGCTTGTCATGTCCCCAAAATCGTGACACTTAAATAACAAAAAAAAAACATATTAAAAAATATTAACCATTTAAATATCATTATAATTATAATTGTCAGACAATATTATAATTAAAAATATTAAAATATAGATATTAATAAATTAAATATTATAATAAATACTGAAAAGATATAAAATTATATAATACTAAAGTAAGGAGCATATAATAATCTATTAATAAAATGATATCTAGTATAAAAAATACAAATGATTAGCGATCACTATAATATTTGCTATGAAATATTATAAAGGACATTACACATGGTAATGTAATATCTTCGTTGTCATCATTTTCCAGCCGCAACCCTAACCTAGCGCCAGCTCAATCTCATCGGGATGTTGATAGTTGGCTATCACTATAGATTGAAGACCAGATGGAAGGTTATAGGGCTAGTTCATATTATGTGATTCGTACCTATTGAGAAAGGAGTCAAAGGATTACTTTGGGCGAAATCATGAGTCTATCGAATTCTTCTAATTTAGTGTATCATGTGAGGCAATTCCTTAGATATCAACGACTCTGTCATCAACTTGGGCTTCCCTCATATTCCTCAAAGCCTTATTACTGAGCATGATCATGGCATATCATTGGTAGTAGTACAAGTATATGATTAGGAGGCTGGAATTGTAAATAAGAATATATCCTTGGCATCGCAGACCTGTATCTAGGATAGGACGAAGTCAACTTGGCATTAGAATCAATTATCCGTTAACACCAAATGCAACAGCAAGTAACAAATGCTATCTATCGCACAAGAGATAAAGCCTTACAGTATGAAGAGATTAGTTAACATCCAGCAGCAAGATAATAAGAAAGGTAGTAATAAAGTATAGTAAAAATAAACAAATCGGTGCGTGGGAAAGCATCGATCCACCTTTTAGGCAAGAGACATGCCTTTAAAAACAGGTTGCAACGAAAGGATGTGTCCTTAGGCCAATCAGGGGTATTAAGGGAGAGTGATTTCAAAGAAGGGGCATTGACCAAGTTTAGAAGTCTATATACCTCTACAAGCAGACCAAGCGTTCCCAGGGGACCAGTGATCATATAATAGAAGCTGCATTAATCAGTGCTAGATATCAGATATCCAGCCAAGGCGCAAGTCACACAAGGAGGAGGAATTAAAATCATAACGGTTATGTGTTGGAGATCCATGTCAGCAAGTTACTGTGAATGGTAAAAAGACTTCTGTCTATTAACAAAAAAAAGACATTACAATATATAAAAGAGAGAGCCAACTGTAGATATTAAATATCTACCTACCTACCTACCTAATACTGTAGAAACAGTAAAACTAAACTAACAACAATAAAACATTGACCATTAACAATAGGAATAATATTCTAACAGTTACCCATTCATACTTTGTTATAGAATCATGATCAAGCAATAGTATCCTTATATGACATCAATAAATACCAGGATCAGCAATAAGGATTGTGATTGTAAGACTTAAAGCCAAGATTTATCTTACTTAAAGCATCTAACGGGTAAGCTACGTTAAGCTTGTGATTATAGGGCAAGATTTAGGGTTATCCCAAAAAGGGGACATTACAAGGCTCTAAAGGGAGCATCCAGCTTCCTCCTATGATTGTAGCCTAGTTCTGTCAGCGCAAGACAATTTCCTACGAGCACTTGATCAATTTAACCATAATGGACAATGACGTCGTTTGTTCTCCTTGTTGGAGTTGTACTGCAGATATGTGATATTGTTTGACTCCTTTCACAGCATCCTGCTTGATCTTCTACACCAGTTCCATGTTTATTTGGGGTTCCTTTCCTCTCAAGGATCTTTATATTTGTATCATCTCTTATGACTCAGTGTTAAACCATTTTAGGTTTACAGACTTGCCTTGTTCACCTTTCACTACAATGTGTGCTTAGTCTCTTTTCCATCCTGGGGTCTTCTGTGCCAGCATTTCTCTTTTACAAAGTGATTATACTCTTAAGTCTCGTTGACCTATTTCAGTTATTTGTAGACATTAATATAATTTCATTCTTTCTTTCTCCATAATGGTACCAAGAAATCTAATATATAAGCTCACTTTTTTAGAGGTTGCATAGGGTTTCATTCCTTCATGACATAGTTCAAAAACTCAGTAAGTACTCTCAAGTTTCTACGGCAAGCAACTCGCTCAACTCACAATTCATATATACACATAATTTGTCAAAAGTCGATATTTAAATACCTCATAATTTGCAAAGTGAAAATAAACAGAAATTCATAATTCAATGATTTGTCAAATATCAATATTCAATGATCTGTCAAAAATCAATATTCAATGATTTGTCAAATATCAATACACAATGACAATTACAATCAATATTTAATAGTCTTCATATTGCTCTTCATCAAAAGCATCAAAGTCAACATTTGGTTCAATTTCACTTGAACCACAATGAGTTACAATGCCACTTCCACTAGCCATTTACCGTACAAGTTGCCTCATCTAAAGATATTTTTTGGGAAGTTGTGCAACAATAATGTCTAAGTCAACACACTCGAGAGTTAGTTCCCAATTCCTTGTCACCTTCTCATCATAATCAAGTTTCTTAGGTGACGAGATCCTAATAACTAGAGGGGGCCTGAGAGTGGAAACCCCAATGGGGTTGAGGGGCAGCAACCCTCATGGGGGTTTGAATGCAACACCCCCAATGGGTTTGAGGGACAGCGCCCCTCTCATGGAGGTCTAGGGGCAACACCCCTAGCAGGGTTGAGAGGCAACTTCCCTCATGGGGGTTTGGGGGCAACCAAGCCACCAAACCCAGATTAAGGTCTTTGAAACCACACAAACCTTCATGACACATGCCATTTTCACAATTTTATCACTTAAGGTGTCATGTCCCCAAAATTCCAACACATTGAAATGCAAATAAATAAATAAAATAAATACCAAAAACATGAATATAAATAACAGCAATCTTAATATTATTATAATTATAATTATCGTAGATAATATTATAATTATAATACAATTATTATAAATACAAAACAGATCAAATTGATATTGTTAAATTGAAATCAATATAATAATAAAATATTAACAAGAAACTAATAAATCTAAATATAGTTGTGCATTGGTAAATAAATAAATGAATATAATTTACATCGATTAAAAGGCAACCTCATTATCCTTAATAGAACAGTGATACTATTAGTCACAATTGCTATATTATTTACAAAAAGCATACTAATTAAATAAATGAATGATAATAACAAAGCAACGATAAAGGCTAATGCAGGGGTCATTGTTATTCCAAAGTCAAACAATGCAACGATTCACTTTTAGAGACAGCAATTACTAAAAGGACGCCCTATCAGCAGGTCATGGGATATAAAAAGATGTTCATAAAACTTTCAAAGGGGATGATCGGAGGGAAAAGAGGAAGAAAGGAAGGAGAGAAGTCAAATAAGACAAAGTTGTCTTATTCAAAAAGGGGAAATATCTTGTCTTATTTCACATGAACAGAAGAATGTGTAAATGCAGCAATCCAAATAAGATTATTATGTTAACAAGACACAAATTATTATATTAATGTGTAGCGATTAAAGTCATGTTAAAATCAGCAGACATTCAACAAGGATCAAATGGAATGAATAGGAAATCAATTAGAAATCCGAGTAGGAAACAGCAGATTGGAAGAAAGAAATATTTCTGGATATAAACAGCAGATACATTAGTAGGCTATAATCATGGTAGAGAGATGGAGAAATACACCTGCATTCAGTGAAATCTGGAAACTACAGCAGAGGGAATGCATATATTGGAATAAGTATCATTGCCAAGAATATAAACAGGGAAATCGATCAAGGAGAAGAAATATGTAAACCAGGAAACGAATATGAATCAGTCCAGTTCATCACCACAGCGTGCTATTACCATATATAACATATATATTCATATGTATTTTCTGTAGATCATTGCTTGCATATGTATCCATATTGCCTATATGATAATAAGAATATTTAATGAATGATTTCTTGTGATAGAATATATGATGTGCTTGATTCTTTGGGGAACACATCCTGTGTAAGGGCTTGAGGTGCCAGTGGTAGGGGCCAAAAGCCCAGTTACGACCTCCGCCCAACTCCTAACGAAGGTAGGGCCTGAGGTGTAGTGGTAGGAGCCAAAAGAGCCCACTCGTAATCTCCGCCCGATCCCACAGGTTGGCAAGTGTCTTCCGAGAGTCGTGGCCTTGATGGGGAAAGTAGGTACAAGTTGCCAAGGGGGAGAGTTGTGGTATACAACCTCTTAGACTTGGCATATCTCTTCAAGCGGACCCATCATGTCCCTTCTCCCAAACTTGTTTGTATTGATTGATAATCTATCGATGTGATGAAATTGTCTAACCCTAACAAGCATATATACATATTTGCATATATTGTTCATGTGGTGAAATGTAGGATTCCAATCCAAGAGATATTTATTTCATAAGGTGAAACCCTAACCCTAATTTGTTGCAATTTGTGATCAATAGGTGAACTCTAGGGAAAATCGGGATAGGGTACATTACATAAGGGCGAAATTATGTACGTAGGCACTTTTTTGTTAATAAAAATGTTACTTAAAAAAAAATCTCCTTTTGGGCAGCCCTTGGCTCCTACAAGTTTGCCTAGGTTCAGCCCAGGGTCACTCCCCAACACCCTGAGTTCCCTATGTGTCCTTCATAGAAGGACTCACAAAGAACCCAAGGTGTTCGGGAGGGACCCTGGACAAACCCAATGGGGAACCAGCCCAAAAACCTGACTCGAACCATACCCATACAAGTACAAGGGGGGTTAGGGGAACCCAATAACATAGCTTTTAACCATACTCCAAACCCTTCAAATAATGTGAGTGTTGAGGCCACAAAGCAATAATTAGGCCCTAATTGAAAAAGAATGGAACAGATATTCACTGAAGAATGAGTGCCCTTGAATGTCCTAATTGATCCAATGTTTGGATACATTGGCAAAATCCAAATCTGCAATGAAAAAAAGAGGTTTCAATAGGAAATTCAAAAAGCAAGTATTTTACAAGCAAATTGAAAAAAACACAATTTAATTGCAATTAAACTAGCCTTGGGAATCATGCCAGCAATCAGTGGAAAAGCAGCAGCCTCAGGAATCATTACAATGAAAAGAGGACAAAATCAATGATCCAATTCAGAATGGATTGGCGATTGGGTCATGCAGCAATTTATCACAATATATTAATGATTTTTGCTACTGTGATTTATATAGCTCACTTGGGGCTCACACAGCAAGCAGTATGTGGTAACTTGCACCATGCTATTTGCATTTATGCTTGCCAATAAATTCTAACACACTAATACTTGTCCCATTTTTTATATCTGAGAAAGGCACACAAATTGATGAAGAAAGGTAGGCATTCGCCACCACTTACAGTTGTCCCACACATTTGTAGGATAGCAGCTACTTTAATTCTAAACTAAAGAATAAATATAATGGATATGTATTAATGTAAGGTGATATGCTTGTCAAATAATTGACATGGTCAACCATCCCCCATTGTCGGTAGTGGCTCCTATTTATGCAAAGGCACTTCCTTAAGTATCCTATCATTTCTCATTATTATGTTCATATTATCATTGTGTACTGAGATTTGATGGTCTCAGGTCTTGAAAATAATTTTGTATACTGTTCATTACTCTTCTCTGTCTCCTCTCTTGCCGATTGAACTTCCAAATGAAGCAATCTAGGCATTTTCTTAAACATGATACAACATCTCGACCATGGATTACAATTGTCTTCATTAGTATATGTGTAAGATGGCATCTAGAAAATGATCGACATAAGAACAAACACGATAAATCAACATAAGGGGAGACGAGTACAAAAATCTGTCAAGAACCTCCATAATTGAAACTAAACCAAATAAGTCTTGCCAACCAATCACAAGTATAGAAATGTCATTATGAGAGTAGAAATAACACATGATCACCACAAACCAGTTTGAACCAGGCACCATTCATAGCACCTAACTTCTATATAGCAACTAAATCAATAAGTTAACAGTTATTCCTTGAGTGCACCTCCAAATGCTGCTCAAGTTTATTACTGTACTTTCTTGTGTATTTTATGCTACCTAAAATTGACAGGTAATCAAGCAATGTAAACATCTTCTAGAGGGGTCTTCTACAAAAGCTTCACCAAAAGTACATCACTTAATGTCAAATTTTTTAGTTATAACCTTGTAGGAAAGAGGTTGAACTTGTATGCAAAGAATATCAATAGGTGAGTCAGGGTCTATAAATGCTTTCATTTGAGCCCATTCAATTCACAAATGCTGCTTAGAATAAAATCAGCTCCAGCCCAAACGCATATGCATTAATAACTGAGAAAATCTTTGGTTTTCATTTTCTTTTCTCCAGATTCAAATCAACAAGAAAAAGAAATTAAAAATATGTCCGCAACTGCAGCACCTTTGTTCACTGTAACTGCTAATAATATAACACTCCCTTTTCCTATTGTCTACTGCATTCTTGTATCTTTTCAATTCAATTGCAAATAAGTGCCACTGATCAGTAGTTTCCATGAGTTATTGTTTAATGTTTAAACACTTACCAGCAATGCAAATACAAAAAAGTGAATTTAACTCTGCATACTCCATTAACATGTTTCAGAAGAATGGCAACTGCAGGAAAAGAGAATATTCGACGTATCATGGCAAAAAATCTTCAATAACAAATAGAAGAGATCAATTCCATCTAATTAGCAATCCTTTCATGCCGTCCAAACTTATGAGCAAAGAAATGACATATTTGATTTTACTCTAGCTTAGTTGTATGCAATAAACATTTATACTGTCAATTTGTTAAATATATAAGCCATGCAGCAAAAATCAACCACCCACTTCTACTTTTCTACATCCTTCTTAGTATAATGTAAGGGGAAATGACTAGTCATTACCTTCTTTGCAGCATTGATTCAACCCTCACTGCTTCTTTCTTGTACAATACAAAGACAAGAACACGGTTCCTGGAGCAAAATTCACATTTAACCAGGTAAGTCCAACCAACCATTATGTGCAACAATAATTGCAAAAGAAGTCATGTCTAAAAAAGATATTGTGCTGCAATGTTTAGGTCCAGGATTAAATTACTTAGTTCAGTTGCCAATAAGAAAGAAAGAACAAAATTATATCTACACATGACAAAAACAGATCAATGGGACTCTAACCAGAAGAAATAACTTTAAGGACCCAAAAAGCAAAACATTAGAAATACAAGGAAAAACACATTAATGAAAAAGTGTATCTAACAAAGGGGATGAACCTTAACTGGTTAATTCCTCAAATATTGAGAAGATAAAGCCATCCATTACAAACATCACAAATAGCCATGAGAAAGGAAGAACTATTGTTGCAGAAAGTAGAAGATATGCTCAAAAAAACATTTGCCCCAGATCTGAATCACATGCCCTAGCTCCCTTATCATATGCTCAAGTCAGTTCATATTCAATAATCTGCTCAGAGAAAAACCCATAGGGCTACACAAACTCAAATACTGTAGTACACTAGTAAAACAGACTACTGTGATTCTCAGCTGGTGCATGAATTCAAACTTACGGCTTTCTCACAATTATCATCTGTTTACCTTATAAATAACCTAGAAAACCAAAATAGTCTAGAGAACTTACAAAGTACACCGCAAGGACTTGTCCACAAAACAAATTCTAGAAATGTCCAGTCTTTCTTAATAAACACATGGGATAAAAAATAAATTCTAGAATAGGAAATAAGAGTAATGTAGCTAATGTTCAATTTGTCCAGTCTTTCTTAATAAACACATAGTATAAAAAATAAATTCTAGAATAGGACGTAAGAGTAATGTAGCTAATGTTCAATTTCAATGCTTTGGAAGTTATACAAATAGCATCAACATCTTCCGATAACATCAACCGAAACTAAATTTCTTTGAATCCTTGCCAGCCATGCAAATGTCTTAACACTGCATAACCAAGAAAATACCTGCGAGATTTGTGGTATTTCTCAAGCAACGAAACCAATCGTGTGTCCTTTACTCGGTCATCCAAAACCTGAAAATGAGAGATTGGGGGTTTGTGTTAAGTCGAACAATAGAACATGGATTCTTCTAAAGTATATTTAAATTGCTACTTTTTAAGGGTTCAACCATGATACACTCATTCCCATCTGATGCACTGAAACTGAAAGAGAAAGTAAAGCTATTTAAAGAACATTGTAAAAATATCTTGGCTTGATTCAAGCTTCAAAATTAATGTTTCAAAATTTATATGTAATTTCAAACCACAAGAATTCCAGAATTTATATTTGAGGATAAACAGAAGCTTATGGACTGCCATAATATGCCAATAATGTGATTCAATTCTCTAGAGTTGAATCTCATACCTCCACTATTTGCATCACATCATGATTCGCAGACAAATCCTGGGACCCAACCACCACCTAGAACAAAAGGTTCTTCATGTAAGTGTACTTTGCTGGATTATCAATTTTGTGGTAAAATCGGACAAATCAATTCTACTAGAGAGGTGAAATAATTACAAATGTCAAATATGTGTGTTAATTATGATCACACAGCGGAACATCATTAAACTCAGGCAATACCTGCATTGAACCAGTTTAAGAAACTATGTGGCCTGTAAAAGTTGAAAACCATCTTTCTTCTGTTATTTGAGGTTAAACTAGCATGCTTGATATTGGTAAATAATCTGATTTCCTTAGGAACCAACATAAATACCTTTATAGGGTTTGGGTCCATAAACTCTTTGGCTAGTTGATGAACACTGGGTGGCCAAGTTGCACTGAACATAACCATCTGCCGAGCTGCATATAGTAGAAGAAACATTAGAGACTCAGTCTCACAAACATTAGAATACCAAGCTATCGGCATAAGTGAAAGAACTTGCCCACTTTTTCAATTAAAAAGAACTTTCATTTCAGACATACATATGGAGCCCACAATATTGGTCTGGTCCTGCAGACAATAGCCATGGAAGAACAGAAAAATAAACTGTTTTCCATGATGCATCTATTAGCTCAGACACAAGAAATGGACATCAGAAGTGTGGGACACCTAGGACCATGTGTGCTCTGTTTAGTCAGGTTTTTTGTTTGAAAAGTTTTGGTTAAATTTTATATTCATTGCTGGGTTTATTTGTGTTTTGAGGCCAATTCAGCTTTTACAAAAGCTATATCTATGAGATATGGACTCCATCTATTTGGCTACCAAATAAGCTCATGATTGTACTCACAGGCATGAGCTTACACTTTAAACGTAGCATATCATTTGTGACACAAGATTCTATGCTCCAGCACGTAATAGAGTAGAAATGCCATCTTTAACTCATTGAAAAATTTGATCAATCATATTTATTTTATTAATGTATGGAACCAGCCTTAAATGCAAGGCCTGGGGTAATGGATAGACATATAGATTTTAATAACATCCATGAGACCAAAACAGTCTATGGGACTCCAACAATTAAAAAACAAAAGAAGTGAAATACTACCAAAAAAAAAAAAAAGATTCCGCAGTTAACCCAGTTTGAATTTCTGTTTTTGAAGGTTCCTTCTCTTGCTGTGGATTTTGATAATCAATTTCCCTTTTCTCAATATTTTGTTCTTTGAATATTGTATACATAGACATCCCCTATGGGCTGTCTAGGTAACTAGCTCAAATTTTGTCATATGCCAAATATTCCATTATATAATGTCATTCCATCTCTACCATGCCTAATGATCAGAAGAGATATAATCTGTCTTCCCACCTATTTTTTGGGATCTTCCACCTACCCATTGTTGGTGCTCCAAACAGTACCCTGCAATTCTAGCAGATACACCTCAAAATCTAAACCTGGTGAACAAGGTTGGTTTAGACAGACTAAGTTGGACTCATGATCAAACTACAGGGGATCTGGGCCACTTAACAAGAGTGGCTAACTCTTCTACACTTCTAGCTCTATTACGCCAAGCAAGGTGTTCATATAGCTCTTACATGAACACTAATAAGAAATGAAAGAACATGATCACATGACTTAGCTATACCACATGCATAACAATATCCCAAAGATTTGTCATTAAATGCCCCTTGTACTAGCTTACTAGTTTTTCAAACTATAAATTTCTCATCAATTACTATCAGGTTAAAATGCAAAAGAAAATTTATATCCCCAAATATAATACCATTTACAGTTCAATATTTCACATGTAACCTATGAAAATCCAGATTTGTGTAGCTCTGTGAAAATAACTAATAAGTGCAGGCTCTCAAAATATATAGTAGATGTAAAATTCAATGAGTTTATGCAAGTTGGTAGGGCATAACTTACACCTAAGTTACCGGGTTCTTCTATTTTACCCCGGGTTCTGGTCCTGGTTCGCTCCTGGTTCGGGTCCTGGTTCGGTTCGCCTGTGGGTTCGACCAGGGTCCTTCATTTTTGGGTCTGGTTCGCCCAGGCAGAACCCAAGAGAACCCGGGCAGAACCCAAACAGAACCCAGGTGAACCAATACAGAACCCACATGCCTAGGCATCCAAAAAATGGTTTTTTGAGCATTTTTTTTAATATTTGGTATCCAAAAAGTGGTTTTTTGAGCTTTTTTTTCCAGTTTGATAGATATTCTATTTAATCAAACTTAGCACAAGACGGAGGTAGATTGATTGGCACGGCTAAGAACATGCATATATATCATTGGCAAGCAAAACTAGATTATTTCTGGCCTCATATAAGACTGGTTTTTGCAATATACTATGCTCAGAAATTAATATCAGATTACAACCAACTCAGGAATTGTTTTAGAACTTAATGACAATATGTTTTCAATAGAATGGACTATAGCAACAGGGCCTATGCTTATACACTGGCTATTCAATCTGTTACAAAGTATTTCCTGATGCTCCTTTACAAGCTTACATTAAACTCAGACTCAGAAAATAGAAGCAACTCAGATTATTTCTCTAGCCATCAGAAATCAGACATCTGAGAGAACGACCAGACCTGGTATCATCATGCCATGCTGGAAAAGGTGAACAGCAGCAACATAATTCAAGTTTATATGAATGTCATTTAAGTTTATGGTGGTTTTGTTGTTTATATGATGTTATGTGATATTCTAATCCTAATTCATGCTTCTAGGCTGCATATATATATATATATATATATATTTTTTACATGTTTTTTGTACTAACGAACCCAAAACGAACCGAACCCACCCCCCAAAAATTTAGCCGAACCGGCGAACCGAACCCCCGAACCCGAACCCGAACCCGAACCCGAACCGGCTACTTAGACTTACACTCATTTACAAAATACTGATGCATATTGATTTATAAAGCATGATTAGTTACCAAAAGAGGACCAGTGCCTTGGTCTATTAATGATAAAGTCGAAATCTAAAGCAATGTGCAAACACACTTGAGAACCTGAGCCTAAGAGTTAAATATGAATCAATAAAGAGCAAAGACCTAGAATTGCATACAAGATCCCATCAGTCTAGTTCCAATTTCCCTTAAATACAATGCAAAGATCAAAAAACTTCATATCACAAAACATTATTTGACCATCCATACATGAATACAGAAACCTGTTTGTTATTACTGAAAAGCTTTAACAACTACTGCAACCAAATACTAATCAGAAATAACAAGGAAGAAATGTGACCTCAGAGATTATTCTAACACCCCTTGAAATTCCTTATTGAAATGTATTGACATTCACACATGAAGAGGATAATTGCTTACAATAACCTTCTCCGAACTTACAAGACATGAAATACAAAAGATTTAGACTTTTGAAAGACAGCATTATTATAAAGACTAGTTGACACACAACAATTTTTTTGCAATAGCTCCTAAATATGACAAAAGATCAATAAGATTTCCATAGAGAGAGATTGCATTTATAACCAATGATTTTGCCCAGATCATCCACACAGCTGACACTTATTACAATCTTCCTAAACAAGGTTTCGGTCATGCCATACTTCAATTATGCAATTATTTTCTCAAATTTGTTGCAACAACCGTTTCCCCAAAACTGGTTGCATTCTAATTTCTACACTATGGCATTTAGGCATTAACTTTACCACAAAAGATTAAGTACACTCAATCAAGCTTCAAAGGAGAAATTCAATACTTGGAGGGCTCAATTATCATGATGCCCACACCTCATGCACTACAGGACATTCCTTTAGATCAGATTTTCTGTAGAACAGGGAAAAATCTTCCTCAAATGCAAACGCATAGTGCCTGGAGAGACCTAACTTTATTGATTTATAATGCCAATTAAATGGCTGGAATACAGCCCATAACTTAGGGAGTCAATCTCTTCAGTTTCCATGAACACTATGGGAAAAAATCAACTCTCAGCTACCATCTTCCCAAGCAGCAACTTTGCATCCAAATCATGGTCTGCCTCTGAAACTGCTCATTATGTCGTCACAAGTTAGTGATTACTTTAAGAAACCCCTCAAAAAAAGATATAAAATCTTGGTGAATCTTTCAATTTTTTAGAAAAAAGTAGAGTAATTTCTATTGGCGAATCTTCCTTTTTTCAAAAAAAAAAAATTAATTTTATTGGAGATTATTTTTACATCGCTAAAATTTTGTAGAATATTTTGGCGAATCTTGGAAAATAATAGGAAAATGCATTAATTATGATGGAAAATTCATCCAATCTAAAAATAATTCTCATGGAAAAGTAGGGACCTGAGGGTGGAAATTATCGATGGGTTTAAGGGGTAGACTATAATATTTAACTGCCATCATTGTTTTAAAATATAATATAATGGCCCTCAATGTATTATGTAAGATAAAATGTACCCATGATCTATAATTCTTATGGGGCTTGAAATTGCTTTTAGATCATTGATCTAACAATCCTCATACTCAATGAGGTAAAATGTAACCATAATATATAATGCTCATGAGACCCAAAATTGTGGGCCCCATGAGAATTATAGATCATGGGTATATTTTACCTAGTGGAATACAACAATGGCCATTAAATTATATTATAAATCAATGGTGGAAAGTAGAGATTAAAAATATGGTCCTAAATCAACTATATAATTATGATATACTAATGACGAATTAATATAGATTTCTACTATAATTTATAAAATTTAGACCAACCTGATCTAATCCTATATCGAATATTGTATCGAATTTTTGAGTTAAATTTTTTAATGAAATAAATTATTTGGTGATTTATATAAGACTACAATAAAATTTTGTAAAAATGTGGCGATTCAAGTCACGTTATGTCTCGAACTATTAGCCAATTTTGGATTCCCAAATTTCAACTATTAGCCAATTGGCGAATATTAGCCATTGAAAAAATCACCAATCACAACATCCCTAGCTATCACTAGAGAGTTTTTTTATCAACTAGGCAATTAATACTTTAGCCAAAACATATCAAATCTTCCATTGTAATTTCTCACTTGATTTGCCCCTCTCTTAAACTTGCATTTAAATCTTTTGATAGGACTTAAAAGCCATCCAATTTGAATTGATATTATAACATGATTTGTAAATTGACCCAATTTCAAATCCAAGCCTTATTTCAAGTTGCTTGAATTCAACACCCTCTTCATTAATCATGTAGTTGAATCAACAAACCCTATACTTTGCTACTTTCATTTGAATATCAGGAATTTGACTTATGGGATAACCAATCTTAAATGCATGTTTGATCAATGGCCCACATGTATCCCTTAGATGAAATGGCTGCAAGTGATCAACAAAACATCAAGCATATATTTAGCACTTTAGCTACTAAAAACCCATTCAAATCAACGGCTAAGAAATTTTTGCCATCAAGGTCTATGGCTTCAATAGATCAATGGATACCCAAGATGTGCAGCCCCTTAATCTACCAATATATCACAATTAAAATGATTGTGACACATAGCCAGAACACTAACTTGCTAAGAACATCATTGAGTAGAGAAACGGACCTGCCATCACTCATCACTAGGCTCCACATGGCAAAACTACATTCATTACTACAAAACTATACCCTTACAAGAAAACTCCCTGATTAATAGCCTACAACTATGCCAAGTGCTCTTCAAATGTTGCCTATTCATTACTTGGATCCACCACCTTAATTGCCTAAACACAAGACAAGATTAACAATTGAGATGCTTTGGCTTTGATGATCAATGATATCAATGGATAGCTGAACTACCAAGGTGGAAGGTGGACCAATCTACCAAAATCTACCAGATGACACCACATGGTTCTGCAAAAGCTAATTGATGACATTTAAACATCCACATACACAATATCATAAGAGGCAAACTTAATAATTCCTGATATTCTGGGCCCATACCACTGCACAATGTATCACAACAGTGTTAGAAGTTGGGTTGTGGAAGAAATGCCTTGCCTATTTGGTTATATAAAGAACATCCTTAGTTATTGGAGGAGATGTCTTGAATTGTATTGTATTCTTCTGTTAAAGGAGCCAATGGGGTTTATCCTCCTTTAAGAATGGTTGTATTTGAAATCCTACCTTAAAAGGAATGTTACTACTTCAACTTTCATATTTGGTACTGTATCATGCTCCTCAGAGATGGGTTCTTGTGAACCAATATTAATCTATAAGTCACAAAGATTGACTCAATATTAAAGCAACTTACTCCAAAAAAATTATATTACATAAATGTTATATCTCTTCAATTTAATTTGTCTGCTTCTCTTTATTGGCAAGAGCCTCTTGTTGGGGACTACTAGATGGTCAGAGACATCTGCAATAATCAATGGCATGCAATACATTTGGCAGAGATCAATTTTCTTTGGAGGACATGCTGAAAAACCAGTTTTCAGGAAGATAACTCACCACTCAACATGGCACTGGCCCAGAAGTTTTCTTTTATTGCCTACATAAGGAGAGATTTTCCAAGTAATAATAATGCTCATCTCATGTAACTCATTTTCTCTTTGGATTATTAGAAGATTCATTTCTTCAACAACAAAAAATATATCTATCTTACTCTTCTGGCATGCTTGTTTATTCTGCTATTGATTTTGATATTTCTATATCTATGTTGAAGTTCAAATCTATTCAGGCAATATTGCTCTTAAAAAATGGTATCAGAGTAGTTATCTTGGCTTGCAAACAATTTGTGTATTCAGGTGTTATGTAAGTCTCAAATTGTGTCACCACTTCTTTGGTTTGAAAGAACATTTGACAGCCTACTTGGGAAGTGGGCCTTATGGAACTGTTTTATTTTGTTGGGAATGGTGATCTGTATTTCAGTTCAAAACACTGAGGAAAATACAAGCTCTGAAACTTGACCTTCTGGAACTGTTGTGTTTTATGAAAATTAGTGGCTTCTGCTTGGTGGAGCAACTCTTATGTAAGAAATAAATTGACATGGGAAAAATTGGGAGGCATTTCTACCTATATGGGAAGGAAAGTATGAGCCAAATATGAATCGAGAATCCTACAAGGCTAATAAAGTCTTAATGATCTTAAATTTTGTAAGTATCCAAGAAGACTATTGCCTAATCATTTGTTTAATCTCCATTGGAATCCCTCTCAATCTCCACTACCTATAGTCTTTTGACTATATAACACATTCAACCTCTATTACCTATCCCTCTCAAGACTATTGAACATATTTCTGTCATTCATGTCATCATCCACATGATTGTTATCCCATCAATCATGCAACTGTTCACAACACTGTTGGCCTATCAATCAATCCAAAATACAAAAGACTGATGACCTATCAATCATGCCACCATCAAAATGGAGTAGCTAAAGACTCAACAATCACCATCCCTCTTGGGATTGTTGGTTAAGATCATAGTAATGGACATTTCATTAAATTTCAACCCAAAATATGATATTTAATGTTTTTGCATGTAAATAATTATCAAGTAAAGTCATTGGGATTCAAATGCCCTCAGACAGTCAACCAAAATCATCAAAATGCCTTTGGTCATAGCTGGAAACTGATTCTGTACTGTCAACTCACTGTTGCAAAATACAAAAGTTGGTAAAATAAGATCAAGATATCCAGTTGACCTGTGAATATACATGCAAACAAGTCAAATAGATTGACATCGTGCAGGTCAATCCAGTAGCCATAAAATAATTACATGGTTGGTAACTTAATTCAGGTAGACCAGACAGATCAAGCAGGTCAAAGTTGAAACGATAATTGATATTTGTTATTACTTACTTACAAAAGGGATGAAAGCTCTTAAATAATACAATACAGGACGAAGTTTCTAAAAAGAAACATTAAAAAAAGCAAAGAACGGAAAGTTACTAAAATAAACTACTGACTTACTAAAGGCTAAGATGACCATTAAATAATACAATAATACTTTAATACCCTCCCTTAATGGTCATTCTACTAACTACACCAAGCTTATCCTAGCATTTTACAAATTTATCTGGATTGAGAGACTTGGTGAGAATGTCCACAGTCTGATCCTCAATTGGAACATATTGCAACATCACAAAACCATCTTCAACAAGATGTCTGATGAAGTGACAATGAAGCTCAACATGCTTGGTTCGCTCATGGAAGACTGGATTCTTAGCAAGTTTGAGAACCCCTTGATTATCACAAAACAGGGGTGAAGGCCCTACTTGAGACATCTGCATGCCAACAAGCATCCTTCGAAACCATACAGCCTCACATGTTGCCTTAATTGTTCCCCAATACTCTACTTCGATCGAGGAAAAAGCAACTGCATGTTGCTTCTTGCTTGTCCATGTGACTTCACCTGTACGAAGACTGAAAACATACCCAAAAATGGACTTCCTGTCATCCATTGAACCTGCCCAATCTGAGTCTGTAAAGCCAACTAGCCTAGGATCTTTGCATCTGCTATATACAAAATGCCAAAGTCAGGTGTCCCTGTTGACATATCGCAATACTCGCTTCGCGGCAACCCAGTGTTCCACCTTAGGAGCAGTCATGAAACGAGAAATGTAACTCACAGGAAAACTAAGATTAGGTCTGGTGGCAATAAGATAGATGAGGTTGCCCACAAGTTACCTAAATGCAAACTCATTTACCATTGGTGAGTCTGATTTGGCTGAAAGTTTCAACCCCTTCTCCATAGGAGTGGATGAAATTTTGCAATCTTCCATCTTAATTTTTCAAGCAAACTCCTGGCATACTTTGACTAAGAAATGAAGATACTGCCACCAGTCTGCCAAACTTCTACACCAAGACAATAGTGTAGGAGACCTAAGTCCGTCATCTCAAGCGCCTGACACAAATTGGACTTGATCTATTCAATCAAATGTAACCTATTGCTAGTAATGATGATATCATCCGCATAGACGACAAGAAGGATGATATCACTTCCAATGTTCTTGACATACAAATTTGCATCTGAGGGACTCCTGTGAAACCCTTGTGCAACTAGGTACTTATCAAACTTCAGGTACCATGCCCTAGGTGCTTGCTTGAGGCCATAAAGATCCTTCTGTAATTTGCATACCTTGTGCTTTTGTCCTGCAACCTTAAAACCAAGAGGTTGCATCATATATACCTCTTCCTCCAAACCTCCATTGAGGAAGGCACTCTTCACGTCCATCTGATGGACCTTCCAGCCAAACTGTGCTGCCATGGCTAGGACAAGATGGATGGTGCTCACCTTGGTTGTGGGAGCAAAGGTTTCCTCATAATCAATACCTTCTCTCTGCAAGAGCCCCTTAGCCACCAACTGAGCCTTGTATTTATCCAATGTTCCATCAACCTTGTATTTGACCTTGTAGACCCATTTGCAGCCAATGGGTTTCTTCCCTGGTGGAAGATCTGACAGAACCCATGTGTTGCTCTTCAAAAGACTATATGATGCTCGAAATCCATAGCTTTTTCCCATTCAGGTTTACTATTGGCCATAGAATACTGTTGGGGCTCATAAACACTTTGAAGGTTGGCCATAAGAGCAAAATTTACTGTGTTCTTTTTGCTCTTGCCTCTAGACGATCGTCCCTTAACAAACTCATCATTATGAACATCACCAATGAGCTTCGCCCACCACTTAGGATGAGGAGGAGAAGAATCATCTTCCAAATTAGAATGAGCATCATTATGACTTGGGCTCCTTGGAAGAATACCATCCATATCATTCTACGAAAAAATCTGTTGAGACAAAATCTTGCCGAGGAGATTCAACAATGTGAGAATCATCAGACTCCCTCCCTACTGGTAGAGGATTTTATGTGGGAGATTCTACAACATTAGAATCCCTCCCTTCAAGTGGAGCTACTGAAAGCTTAGCTCCCAAATCCTTGGTCTTCAAAGGTTGATCGTCAAGACTCGAAGGGACCCAAAAGGGCCCACCTTATCAAACACAACATCCCTATTGAATGTCAACCGGTCAGTAGCCACATCAATCAATCGATAGGCCTTGAGATTGTCACTATATCCTGTTAGCATCAACTTTTGGCTCTTGGAATTCAATTTGGTTCTTTTGGCATCTGGAATCCAAACATACGCAATTGAACCAAAAACTCTAAGGTGGGTGATTTTTGGTTTCCTTCCAGACCATGCTTCCTCAGGGGTCATCTTCCTAACGGCCTGTGTGGGAGACCGATTAAGAAGGTATATTGTTGTATACACTGCGTCAGCCCAAATTTTTTTGGGAGAACTCTTGTTCTCCAACATACAATAAGCCATTTCTGTGATGGTACAATTCCTTCGCTCAACAACACCATTCTGCTGAGGGGTATAGGATGTGGTAAGCTAGCGTCTAATGCCTTTTTTTGCATAGAAGTCTATGAACAGGTTGGAACAGAATTCACCCCCATTATCTATCCTAAGAGTAATGATTTGACATCCAGATCCAGACTCTTTTTCAACTAATGCTTTAAACTTTTGAAATTCATTAAATACTTGCGACTTTGCTTTGAGAAAATACACCCACATTTTTCTGCTAAAATCATCAACAAACAGAAGGAAATACCTAGCATCAATGATCGATCCAGTATTCATTGGTCCACAAACGTCTGCATGAACCAACTGTAGGATCTTGGATGCTCTCCAAGACTTTCCCTCTAAAAAAGGAATAAGACGTTACTTCCCAGCTTGACAACCTCTGCAAACACCATGTCTCTATTGCTCAATCTCAAGTTAGCCTTCTATCAAACTCTCTTGAGCTAGTTGAGAGAGGTAGGCAATATTGAGATGCTCATACCGTTGATGCCAAAGAGTACTGATGGATGAACTCCTTCCAACCAGCGCATGCTCCAGAGGATCTCCAGTATCAAGCAATTGATACAAACCATGATCCTTGACCCCAACTGCCACAGTTTTCTTGGACTCCCTATCAACAATTCGACACTTGTGAGAACTGAAAATGAGGTCCAACTTCAGACTGTGACGCATAATTAGACTGACAGAAAGCAGATTAAGCTCCATGTCTGGTACATAGCCTACATTGAGAAATATTAAATTTTTCCCACCAGATGTGATCTGGATGTTGCCCTTGTTGACAACTGTATACTCTTCGCCGCCACCAAAGATGACGGAATCGGAGCAAGCCATATTTCTATGAACCAATCTCTCCTATTTGTAAAATGTCGAGAGGCGCCAAAGTCGATGTACCATGCAAATGATTTGACACGATCTACAAGACGTGTGGTCATTAGTGCATAAGAGGTAGATGCCATCCCTCCCGTTTTCCAAATGCACAAGAAAAGGAGTTAATGCTGATTTGTCTAAAAAGTAAGATTTTTCAGAAAAACCTTCGAAAACTCTAAAAAAGTTAATTTTTCCAAGAAAAATCCTCAAAAACCTTTGAGATACTGCAAAAATTTTATAGAAAATTTTTCAAAAACTCTTCAGAAATTCCTTTTTCAAGAAATATTTAGAAAAATCCTGTCCAAAATCAAAACACCCTAGTTGTGCAAATTCAGAACCAGGCAATTATTGACGTGTGTTTTATGACAACGCCAACACAGAATAAAATGTCCAACGGTCACTCTATTCTCTCTTGATCAAAGTATTTTGCATGCTAAGATTGCGTGAAAGTTCATGCGTTCAACTCCAAGGTTCCTTTTATTGCGAATAGACTCAGTTGGTTGATGTAAATATGTTGGGTATTCCAAGGGGACTTACGTAATTGTTCGATTTTCTCTGTCAAGCAAATGAAGGGTTTTGACTATGAGGCTCTTGATATCTAGACTAACTGGGAAAATACTGAATTTAAAGGGAAAAGGGATAGGAATTCTACAATCTATCTCTAAAGATGGAATGCGAGGACAAGCTTTAACAATCTTCAAACCAAACTTTGTTTCGTCTCCCCTTCGGACAACTCTAACAAAGTTGGTGCAATCTTCAAAGGATGGATAAGATATTCAAATTGTGATTCCACGCGCGCACCCCTTCACAACGAAGCAAGTGGACACACAAATCACAACTGAAGTTAGGTGTTGAAATTCCAGTTGACCATGCAGGGGCAGACTTACCGTCAGCAAGCCTGCTAGTGGTATGGATATAGGAAGATTTGCTCAAACCAACGCCACATTCCACAATTAACACTACTTGCATAAAAACAAAGCCTACTTTACTCTACTCTACTTGAATTGGAAAGACGAAAAGATCTCGTCAACTACCCACATTGCAAGATAGAATCACCAATCAATGAGAATCCTTATATTATGAGAGTCTTACACAACAATCTTTTACAAAGACTTTCAAAGGGAAAGTCTTTCTTTCCTTTCCAAACTAAGCTAACTGCTAGCTCTACTTTTAACTTCTATCTAGCTCAACTCTATCTCTGATTTCTGTCTAACTCTGATATCTAATATTACAAATGAGGGGGGATACCCCTTTTATATCTAGCCTAGTCCAGTGGACGGCTTAGATTCAAATAAAATGGAAGGCCCAAATTGAGCCACCTAAGCCCTGATTAGGGTTCTTGCCCTAAAAACCGCCACTGAGGGGAGTGGGGCAATGAATGCGCTGAATATTCTCCACTCCTCATCAATGAACCACTATCCCCATCAATGCACGTCATCCCCTTCCAGAAGCTCATCGTCGAGAAGGGCGTTTCCTTTCTCCTTCTCGCTAGCTGCAAATCTGATAAACCTGGCTAATACTGCCTCAACTTCCTGATCCGAAATGGGAGGAATGTGATCCAACTGAAATTCTAAAACTATAACTGTTTGCCCATGTCGGGCACAAGATTTCTTCCAGGCAACAAGGGCGTCCTGGGTGTTCTGAATAATATTGGAGAACGTAGAAGTGTTCTCAAAGTCATCCTGTGTGAAGGTCTTCACCTCAGAAAAGAATGGTGTTAATCTGTTCTTCAATCCATCTGCAGTTACTTCTTCAGAAGTCAACCTCCTGGCAAAGATTGCCTCCAATGTGTTGAGAATTCCATCTAAAATATTCATCATGGCCTTTCTGACCCTGACAGAATCTATCTGTGATGCATCGTAGAATCCTCGACCTGTGACTACTGAAGAGTACCATCCGGCGAAGTCGTATCTATCCCCCTACTGAATTACACCTCCCTCAACCAAAACCTGTAGAGGTATGCTCATCAAAGCCCCTAAACGGAGAACAACTCTCGTCTGATAGATACGCACCTCACCCCAAGCATGGTTAACTGCATCCATCCTTGCCATAATATCGGAGGCTTGCCGATAGGCATGTGCAAGGTCCTCCATAAACTTTCCTGTTTCGACATGGACACTGGCAACCCATTTGTCTGCCTGTTGTGCCATTCTCTTCAAATCCTCTAACCCACTGATTGATTCCCTGGAAAATTCAGCTGGAAGCTCAACTGCCGGATTCTCTTGCCCACAAGGACGGGACAAGTGTTGCACGTAGCCAATCAGTGTCTTGTGCTCTACCTTCAATTTCTTGTACTTGCCCTCAACATAGGACAATCTATCCTTGAGCGCTTGATAGGAATTATCGCACTCCTCAACTACCTGTGCTCCAGTAGGGTGGCCAAGTTCCATAGTTGTAATCACATAGTTTTCTGGAACGGCCTCGTCCCGATCACACTCTACCCGAGGCACTGCCATATGCAAAGTTTGGGATCCATCTTCATCTGTTGAGATTTTGAAGAACTTCCTGGCCTTCTTCTTCGTTGGAGGTGCACTAATCCTCTGTAACAACTCCATCTCGGCTGCAGGATCAGTCTCATCTACAGGATCACGTCTCATCCTGTCCCTTAGCCATTCTGGCACCTCCTGCCACATGTCTGATATAACAAAAGGCTGCTCAACCTCGGCCTCTACCTCATGGACCTCTCTCCTGCCATCGTTCTGACGAGGCTCATCATTATCAATAGGCTCAGTATCTCCTGAGCTCTGGGCATCCTGATCTGAAATGGCATCATCCTCGAGAGCTGCCTCAATCTCCTGCTGAAACTGAGTATTTGTGGCAATCCCCTCATCTGTCTCTTGCTGATTTTCTTGCTGATTTTCTTGCTGATTATCTTCTCGGGGCATGTTGATGCTCTGGCCCACTAATTCTCTACGGGGTGACCGACTTGCCACTTGCACTGTATGCTCTGCCTACAATCTCTCCCTTTGATCAGCAAACAATGATAGCTCCTGTAAACTTGGAGAGTTTGCCTGAGATGGTGTATGCGAGGATTCCTCAACTCTCAAAGGCTCAAGCTGAATTGGCTCTTTTCCTCTTGGGTCTGGAGTTTGATCCACCTGCCTTCTCTGTCTAGCTGCTAGCGATTTGTGATCTCCCATCAAATTATATGTAAGGGGAATTGATCTTCCCTTAAGTCGGCTGACATGCCTCTCTACCCAGCTCCGTGTAAATGTTAAGACGGGGATACAGAGTGTATCTAAGTCGGTGATCTCTGGCTCTGACCAATCTGGGAGTGGTAGAGGCGTATCTCTCACTGTCTCATAGTCAGCCTGTACAACATTTATGTCCTCTTCAATTTGATCTAGCACTAGGACAATCTCGCACTCCCTGATCATCACCAACGGTATCCGAGAGAACATTCTCTTCCTGATCTCGATCTCATCTACTGCACTGGCCTAAAAGTCTTCGATCTGTGCCTTGTGCCTGAACTCTTCTGACAATATCCATCTGATGTTCCTGTGGGGATCGTAGTGGTGCCTGCTAGTGTGGTAGGAAAGGTGGAAGAATTGGAGTTCATTTTCTGCCTCCCTAGCTGCTTGTAGCAATGGGCGGATTTCATTTGAATTTCCCATGGTAATTGGGAATCCAAGTCCACCTTTCTTCTTCTTCTTTTAAATTTTATCATAGGCAATAAGTTGCCTAGATACCTCTAGCATCACTATTCTGATTGTGGGATACCGGGGCAATCTATAAGGATAAGAAGAGAATCCTTGCAGCCTTATGTAGGTAAACTTCGGAAATTGGATAAACCAACATCCGAACTTCTCAATCAACTCTTGTGCTTCCCTGAATATTTTGTGATGGGTCCTTTGCTGCAAGGTCCTCGTTATATGCATAGTGAAGGCGTCATTGACCCTTTTATAGTTGGTGGTGCTTGTCAGATGCAACTGTGGACAAGCCTCATGTATCTTAAATTGACGGGAACCGCACCCAATTGGTTCCTTATAGGAGATTCCCCTATACTTTGTCATGCGAGCCAGCATATAGACAATATAAGAGCCCATGTAAAACGTTTTCGTTCTCCTCACACCACGGAGCTACTCATGTATGCTGTCACTGATCAACAGTGCCCAATCCATGCGATCTTTGCCCTCTAGTACCAAGTTGACATAATAAAACATCCAAGGTTCAAAGATGAACGCTTGGGGGCATCCTCCAACTCTGCTCAGCATCATTATCAGATCACCAAACTCTTGTCTCAAATCCTCTGAGATTATCTGTTTGGGTAATTTTGTACGAGTTGGCTTGGGCTTGATCATCCACCTGGTATTTATCAAATCAGCACACCGGTTCGTTGTGGATGAATACATTCTTTCAGCCCTTTCCTTTGTTTTATAGATCATCTTCTCATGAACTGGAATCCTGAATGCCTCTTCGATTGCTTCAGGTGTAAGGTTGGCCAAAATCTTGTCGTCTGGCGAAGTGATCGTCCTCTGCTCTGTGTTGTAGTGGTGGGTGCATTCCATGATGAGCTCTAGACAACGGATAGTTGGTGGAAAACTGGCAGCTGCGTATAGTCCACTCCTAACAATATTGTGTGAAGTCACTGATGGGTGATGGCCTCCAGTCCCCATTATCCTTCTTCTGAATGCCTCCAGGTTGAACGAGCCTAAGTTTGTGTCAGCTAGCTTGCCCAACTTCGAAGAAAATTTTGACTCTGGCGAGAAAGACTTGCTCAATTTCTTGATCACTGCTTGTCTCGATGTGTTTGCTTTTGCGGATTCAATGTGGTTGTTTCTACCTGCAGCTCTTCTGCTTGATTCAGCCATTCTGCAAGGAACAAAAGCTATTAGAAAACAAGATTTTAAAATAATAAAATAATCATCATTGAGGGTGCCAACAGATTTTTAAATAAAAGGCTGCAACGATTTGTCACTTTCAGCTGCAAACCTCAACACTCTTGTTCACTTCAACGTTTTTAGACGTCTCTGTGAAATTTCTGTAGTTATGAAACTTCTCTTTTCAAGTTTGCACTTCTCCTCCAAAATGTACTTTCAACAACTTGCTTGCTTCTCTTAAATGCGTTTTTCAGCAAGCTTGGGAATTTGTACTGCAGCAATTTCCAAATGTCTAGACTTAATTTCGTACCTCAGCAAGCAAATGAAACCTCCTCACAAAGTCGTGCCTTCAGCAACTGCAGCCTCAAGACTCTAAGTTCGAATTCCCCAGCAACCTCAAGACCTCTCAGCAACTTGGGATTTCTTCAAAAATTCGTACTTCAGCAGCTTCAGCAACTCCAAACTTGCTTAGCCACGCCCCAGTCAGCTCAACCTCTTGCCAAGTCGCACTTCACAGCAACCTCCAACTTCCTTCACAATTTCGAATTCTTCAACAACTTGAGGGTCTTCTACCTCTGCAAACTCGTACTTCAACTTCAGAAAGTGCTTTGCATTCAGCAACTTGCGAAAAATATGGAGAGGACTCAGAATATTATAGCCAGGTCGAAATCTAGCAGAGGCTATACTTAGCACATTTTCGAATTCATTTTCCCTCTCTTTTCCAGTCGTAACACTTGTCATCTGAAGCATCAGAATCTCAAGCTTCTAGAATTATGAATTTCATCATCTCTGCACAGGCCTACCTCATCACATTGTTTCCTTTAAAATATTAAATCACTCACTTCCTTGAACAATTTCGAATTTACCTGGCTAAGTCATTTCTATCTCATCTTTGCCTTCGCAAAATTATCCAATTTAATCTTCCAGCGAAACATCTCATTCATTTTATTTGTTTGCCTTAGAGAAATTCTTCAAATTTGCCTTAGGAATTTTATCAAAATAGACGTCGGGCAAAAATATCCACCAAAATGATGTGAGCAAGGCGTGGAACAAGTTCAAACCATCTCGCAATCGACAACGTTCAATACCCAGAAGAAAATTCTTTTCAAAACTCATCGTTGTCATGTGTATCCGGACGAAGGGGTACTTTTAATTTTTATTATTTGTAAAATAATAAAATGGCTAAGGTTTATTTCTCTTCACTCCGGACGTCTTCCACACCTGCAATCTCCAGTTTCTCTGCCTTGGCACCTTTCTTGATTTTCTCCTGAAGAATTTTCCCTCTGCTGGCATGTCTCATCTTGCCTCTGGAATTTTTTTAGCATCACCTCGTAGGCGCATTTCTTATTTTTTCCTTAGAAAATGCCTTAGAACATTTAAATTTAATCATCTCACCCTTGAAGGGCGCATTGGAGCATGTCAACTTCCATTTTATCCTTTTCTACACCTTAACAATTATTTTCGCCTTAGGAAAGATTTCTAGAAAAATCATTTTAGATTACCCATGAGGGGCGTATTTCACCTTGTGCATCAACTTTTACTTTAGGCACATACAACATGTGGAGGGAGAAAATTATCTAGCCTTAGCATTTTTCAAAATCACGCCACCCCTAGCTTTACCTTTACCTTTGGCGCATATAGCATGTGGAGGAGGAAAACACCTTGGGCACAAATCACACATGACACTTCCACTCTAGGGCGCATTTGGCCTAGTCAACCTCCACTCTTGGGCGCAAATAGGGGTGTGAAGGGGAATTTCCTTAACCTTAGCGCATTTCCTTTACCCTTCAACGTTTTCCTTTTACCTTGCCACCTTGGGCACATTTGCTATGAGGAGGAGGAACTTGAAGGCGCCTATGAGGAGTGGTGAAGGAATTTCCACGCCCTTGGTGACCCTTCACCTTCCTTGGGCGCATATTGTATGGTGAGCTTCCACCCTTGGGCGCATTTTGCCTAGGCAAAGGAAAGCGCCAACACTTAGTGACCTTTCACCTCCCTCGGGCGCATTTAGCCTAGTGTGCTTCCATTTTAAACCTTTGAGGGCGCATTTGAGGGTGTGTGAGGGATTTTACTTGCCTTAGAGAATTTTGCTATGCCTTATCATCATGTGGGCGCATTTCACCCCTGCTCAAGGAATTTGAGGGCGCAAATAGCATAGGCTGCTTCCATTTTAAACCTTTGAGGGCGCATTTGAGGGTGTGTGAAGGAAATCCCACACTTAGAGATTTTCACACCTTTTCATTCCTTTTGGGCGTACTTCATGTGTCTCCACGCCAGTTACCTCTTATAACTTTCCAACACCCTAGCCATGCCTTGGCTTTCTATTTTTAGCAAACTCGGAGAAATTAGGGTTTCCTTGCGTTTCATCCCGTTCTGAGCTGGAGCAGGCGTGGCTGTGCTTCCACTGACTTTGCTACCTTGTTTACATCCTCTGTCCACGCTGGTATGCTATTTTTAGCAAACCCTAAAATTGATCAATTTTTGTATCTCCGTTTGCTCGGAAATTCGTTCCACTTGTTCTTGATGTTGTCAGTGACCTGTTCACACTCGCCTCTGGCACAGTACGTGCTATTTATAGCCATGAGATGACTTACTAAAAATAGTAAGTATTCAAGTCGTGCTCAAATTTTGCTAGTAGATAGCCTGACAGATGCCGATCCCGGTGGTGTGCTTCATTTTGACATCTCTGCATTTTGTTCCATCTATTTTTAGACATAGCAGGGGAAGCCCTAATCTGACTTGCATGCGCTCCGGACTGCTCCCAATCCCCTTGATTTTTGTTGTTTGTTACTCTGCTTGCTAGACTGAAGTGCTGGACTGAAGCTGATATTTATGGTAAGTGTCCGGAAAGTGGTCAATCGGATGTCGCGGATGAGTTTGCATGTCATAGTGCTCGTGGGATCTCAAAAAACCCAAAAACTGGTCAACATGCTGGCACTGGCTAAAAATAGTAAGTCCCTGAAAACTGACTCATTCCGTTTGCATGTCATATCATTGCGAAGCTCTCGCAGAACCCATATGGAATATCCGGACATGCATTGAAAATCACTGCATGCAAACCCTAAAATAGCCTCTGAAGGCTGAACTGTTGAAAGTCCTTGTCTCGATTCGCATGTCATACCATCGCGAAGGTCTTGAAAAACCCAAATCCATTCTCCAGTCATGTATTGGAGAATCGTACGTTTGAACCCTGAAAATAGCCTCCAAAGCCTGAACTGCTAAAAATAGCCAATTGTCTGAATCTGCTCAAATTTCATGTGTAGGTGCTTGGAAGCTGCCTGAATGTGTTGAAGTAGTTAGAATCCCGAAATCCTGAGGAACAGACCTCAAATTAGGTACTTACTAAAAATAGTAAGTTGTCAGGTTTCAGTAAGATTTCAGTGGGATCCTGTCTTGGGCCTTCTGACTGTACTGCTGCACTTAGATTTTACCTTGATAACTCAATTTGACCTCAAACAAGTCTGAAGGATAGAAACCCTAATTTCGTAGACTTGGCAATCATTTCAATCCAGGTAAAAAGACGGGACATCCCCAATAGGACAAAAGACCAAAGACAGAGAGAACCAAAGCCAAAAGACCAGAATGGAGCAAAAATTAGGGGGGTCCCCATCTTGGATGGGGTGATGTGTGAAAAGGTCACAACAACATCCAAAGAGGAAAAGAAGCAAAAGTCTATAATTTTTGTCAAAAGGACGTGATTTGCAATAAAAAATGTGTGCACAAGCCATGCAGCCAAAAAACGACCAAGGAAAAGGGTCTCACAATGCGTGAAGAAGACTTGAATGCCCCAAAACGGCCACGAAACTGCAAAAAGAATGTGATTTTCTAGAAGCTCGAGTGCAAATTCGCCTAGAAAATGAACAATAAGCTCGCGATTCAAACAAATTGTGTCAGAAAAACGCAAAAAGAAGGGCACAAACATTAAAAAAATGGTGCGATTTTAAGTAGCAACGGAAAACCCTCGCGCAATTTTAGAGTCTTAAAAGAAACTACAAACTTCACCTTGAAAAATCTGTGATTTCTTCATCTTTGAAACCCTCAAAATCCACTGCAGAAAACCCACAATTTTTTTTTTTAAATCGATTTTCAAAAAATCGGTTCAAAAAATTTCTCACAAAAATTTGTTTTATTTTTATTTTTTTAAAATTAGGTTCAAGCCTATGCTTTGATACCATGAAAAGATAATTGATATTTGATATTACTTACTTACAAAAGAGATGAAAGCTCTTAAATAATACAATATAGGATGAAGTTTCTAAAAAAAAAACGTTAACAAAAGCAAAGAACGAAAAAGTTACTAAAATAAACTACTGACTAACTAAAGGTTAAGATGACCATTAAATAATACAAAAATACTTTAAGAAGGGTCCACCATGAGAGAGAAAATAAAGGGTTGTTTTGACCCAATTTAACAAATTTTGACATCATGATGTCAACCAAGTCAAATATTGTAGCCAGGATGTAATCATTATGTCACATATGATTATGTTATGTCCACCAATGCCTACTTGTTTGTTTGTGTTCCACCTCAGATGGTCTGTCTCAATACTTCCCTCCATTGTCTTGAAAATGTAGCTAAAGCTTTATAAACTTGTGAAGCAATGGCCTAGTCTACAATGTAATGCAATTGAGGAATGAAAATTGTACAATTTGAAACAAGATTCTTCAATAAAATAAGTGGAAATGCAGGTTTGCAGATTGCGCAAAGTGATGAAGTCACACAACTAGCAATCATTCAAAAAGAGTCTTACATGAAATGTATTTGAACTGAGTGCAACTTGGGTCACCTACATATTACCTCTTCCAACACCACTACCAAATTAGCACACAAAATTCACTGAAATACAGTTTGTCAATAAGTGTGAGCTGAGGACCCAAATCATCCCTTGTGCCCTCACCACTAATGCAGCCCCATGAAGGCAACCTATCAAACACTGAACATTACAAAATAGTACCTTTTCGTAACCAAACTTGCTTGTAACTGACATTTCTCGTGATTGTACATGTCATTGCATACAATCTTGAAAGGATTCTTCTATATCCTCCCCACATTCAGCATAGCTGTTCCATTCCAGAAAACAAATCAGCAAGGATTCACCTCCTTGGTCTCTAATCAGGAGAATTGATTTTTTCAGTCTTCTGATTCTTTGTAAACATAAGTACTATACTTGTTCACCATATCACTTCATATACATTTGACCTTGAATGGGATACTTCTACATTCTCCTTCAGTTCACCATAGTTGTTTCAATCCAGCAAGACAAATCAGAACTAGAATTCTCACCATTGGTATTGTGGTTCTTTGGACACATATATAGACATGATCAAGCTATAAAGCAGTGACATCATTTTATCTAAGGAAGGAAACCAACATTCACTCCAACATTCACTCTAGCCATAAGTCACTTCAGTTCCTACACTTATAAAGCAACCAGGAGAATGTGCGTCACATGAACTGGATGACTTGCTTGTTGCAATTACTTTTAGTAATCAGGCATAGGAAGACAAAAGAAAACAAGGCCATAGATTCCTCAGTAAACCTCACATCATTGTGCTTCTGACAGTGCTTGGCATTTATGTTCACAATTTCTCTAATTGGGTTTCTCTCTACTCATCCATTGTAGACTTTGTGTGCCTGTACATTCTTGCATAAGGTGAACAGGTTGTCAACTTCTATCTATCCAACAAATCTCTCAACAAGCTTGGCTATTCTTGTGTTCAGCAAGCACAACTTGCCAACAACTCACGTAGGAAGCACACTACTCCAAAATAGGGCATTTTAGGGTAAGAAAAACACTTGCTGCATTACAACAACATTTATATTTACCACATATACATAGAGATATATAGAACTCCATATCATGACTGATGACATGCATTCCTTGCTGCATTGTCAAGCAAACAAACAAGAAGATTAGACTCTATACACTGCTATTGGCTCCATGTAGGCCTTGGGAATATACGATGTTATAGAGTCTCGAGGCAAGGAGATGGTGGAGACAAGTCTCGGGATGGGGGGACCAAGGGCCTAGATTTGGGGACAATGAGGGGATGGCGGTGCAAATATAAATAGTACTTAAAAATAGTTATAAAAAATATACAAGAAATAACATATGATATTTTGAAATACTATTGCATTGAACAATGGAACTATTGAATATCAATATATTAATATTACATTCAAAATGACGATTACATTCATAATCCAAATATAACTAGCAAATGGCCCAATGCCTCAAATCATCATTCATTCCCACAGTCCACACGAAACTCCTCATCACTCGAACTACTGGACTCCTCAAGGCCAAGCTCCTCCATACCAATACCAACCAACCCTATCTATGTTGTTTCTTCGTCAACATATGTTGGCTCCTCTAGCTCTACATCCCATCAAGTTGTTGGACACTCCTTGTAGATAAGCATGTTGCAGTCAATGAGACACAAGGCACTATGTACAACAAGGTTCTTCGCCCTCCTAGAGGTAAGGTGGTTCCTCTTAACAAAGTGGATGAAACTATAAGTAGACCAATTCCTTTCAACAACAAAAGAATCAAAACTTAGGACAACAAACAAATGGCTAATGTGGTTGTCAAATAATTAGGCCCATGCATAGTCCGCAATAGAATTGGATGCTCCTATGTCATAGTTTCCCTACCCATCTTGGCTTCTTCTCAATATCCCTAAGTGTGGCAAATTTTAACCACTCAGTAAGAATGATGTTGGCTTGTGTAGAATCATACATCTTCTTAAAGGTCTTGAAGATTCCTACCTTCACCTACACATCCTGCATAGGGGTAATTATATCAGGCATTTGCCATGTAATGTCCTCATTTTGGAGGCAGAGTAATTTAATTAAATTAATTGATTAAGTTGTCCAAAATAATGATATTTCATTAGGATGACTAATTAATTATTTTAATTAAATTATAAAATGGTATTAAATTAATTATTTGTAAGGTTATCAAATAAATAAATATTATAAGGTCACTTTACATTTAATTAATTTAATAATATGACTTAAATAAAAATTATATCATAAAGTCAATAAAAAAATAAAATATATCTTTTATCCCACGTTGACAAGAAAAGTGTGTGAGCTCTCCCAGGAAAAGTATAAAAGGATCTTAAGAGCTCATTTCTTGGATATCCAAGAATTGATATTTGCTTTGATGTGATTGTGTGGTGAAGGAGCCACCTAGGGTTTCTGCCATTTCCAACCATTGGGAACGAAAACTCTCATTGGTTATGCAATTTTGAGGTTGTGAAATATCAACTGAATTATTGTTTCATTGTAGGCTTCACTTCAGAAGTTCAATTTGTGCTTCATCGAGGAAGTTACTTCAGACTTCCTATTGGGGCTTTATATGCAGATTTTGGAAAGGAGTTTAAGGCGATTTCATTGGGGCTTCATTGCTTTCACATTGGGTGCTTCATATCAGACTGTCATGGAGGCCGATTTTGCACATCATACTCAGATTTTTGACCATTGATGGCTTCCTTTGCATCGATTTCAGTAGGTTAAATAATCGCTCAATTTGGGGGCTTTGTAGTTGAGTTTTGTGGTGATTTTGGGAGAGTTTTGCAAGGCTTTGAATTGTTATCAGACTGCTGTTAAGGGTTCGTCCAGCTGCACTGAGAAGCACATTTTTGTTCATGTTCAAACAATAAGGCTGCATACTATGGTGTGCATTTGAGGGAACGATTTCTCCAGGCTAGACAATCATTTTTAGTTTCAGATTGAAGGATCTCAGGGCCGCATTTATTTATGCTGAAAGTGACCAAGCTTGAGCAGGGGCGGCTACAGCTAAGAGGGTCGATTTCACTTCTTGAAGCCTTCATAAATTCTGGAAAAATTCGAAGGTGACTGCTATCAAGTCTTCAACATAATTCAGCCATCACAAACAGGTTCTTAGCATCATTTGTCATTCTTATGCACTTTAGTCTGAGTACAAGGCCTGAACATTAATGGTAGATATTGAAGTCTTTGCATGAATTCTTATGTTAAGGAAATTCAGTCCATTTGGAGCATTGTAATCAGTTATAACAGCATTGTATATCAATTCATGCTAGCAAAGAAAGACATTGGAGGTTGGCTGCAATATGTTTTTTAAATGCTAATTGTTTGACTAAATGACAAGTGGCTGTAGATGTTTTTAGTGCATACTCAGTTTGTATGGCAAGTGTTTGCATTAATGCTTAGATGTTGTAGATGCATATTGGCTACTATAGGATGCATGGAAAGTGTAAAATACCCACTCAATTTTTTCCCTTAATTTCAATATTAATTACAATGCAACACGCACCCGTTAAGGTTAGCTCCAAAACCAAAACAATGCGGAAAAGTAACTTTAACCAAGAATGTGCCCTAAGACCCAATGAGGGAGGAAAGGCGAGCATATGGTCAGAGGATCCCTAGGATCTATATAACTCAATAACTGTAACTGATTACAACTGAAAGAAACTCAACGCCAAGAATGCACACTCAATCCCAAGGAAGGAGAGGTGTTGTCATATGGCGGAGAAAACTAAGCAATTACTGAAATGAAGTTACAATTGAATGGAGCTAGGCAGTGAACCAGCCATGAAAGGACATCCACTCAGCAGTGGGAATTCTCCACTTAACAATGGGTGAGAAAAAGAGATACAATTGTTTATTCCTCCACATTGGCGGTAAACCATCCAAGGGTTAAAGTGTTTGCATTAAAATTCACAAGTAAATGCAGCAATAATAATGATTGGATTAGTACTACTAATTCATAGCCTTACAAGGAAATAAATCTGCAATTTACAAGTGTTACAATGATAAAATCCATGCAAATATGTGAAGGATGATTCTTCCAACTTCTAAACTTCTCAAAAACTGAATTACAAATCAAAATCTGAACTTATTGAAATCTGATAACAATAATCAACAAACTGAAAATGTCTAACCAGCAAACTATAAACCACTAAAATGCTCACAAATCCCTAAAAACTCCTCCAATATACCTGAAATGAGATGCAAATGCTCTAAAGGAGGATGGCACCCAATATCCAACACATAAACTGCATCAAAAGCTCAACAATTAATTGTGCACGAATCCTAAGACAACCCCAGCATGGTATGGCCTCCCAAGATGGCGAACTTCAATATAAAATTGGAGACTTTGAATTAAAATCTGCAAATGCACAAGTAGTGTCGCCTCTAGCATAGGAATCAATAGAACCAATACCCACAAGCTAAATAAATTCACACCCAAAGCTGTAAATGAAAACTTAATTTAGCCTGTCATAAACCAACAGACACAAAACTGAAAAATATCACCAAATTCTTCAACGTTGATGCACAATATGCACTTCTGAATGAAGCACACTCTCAATCCACCACCTAGGGAACCATAGTTTCAGGAACGAAGAATGGAGTAGAATTGCTAAGCTCCCCCTTAGCCAAGTTTTGGATTCATTCCAACAGCATAACTTTGCTTTCCAAAACATCACATAATCAGCTCTCCAAAATGCAGCAATATATAAGTTTCAATGGGCAAATGAAACACTCTAAATTCCAAGAAGTCGAATCACTTCAACTTCCCAAGGGACGCCACATTTAACCATTCACTTTATTTTGAAATAATAAAACATTATTCACCTTCCCTTTAGGCATCCATTTCCATTTGCAACAATAAAGCATTTATTAAATCATTAAATGCTCAACTTGACCCCTTAATGTCCCCTCTTTAAAACAGCATGAAGTTATCACTCCTAGGCATGGGGTTACAGCTTAAAAACATGAAATTGACTAAGTATAAAACTTTAGTCCAAGGAGATAACCAAAACCAAAGCCAATACTAAAACTGAAGGATTACCAAAAATAGCATGATGACCTAAGCTGAACTACAGATGATGCTACTACCAAAATCAGACTTATTAAAAATAGTAAGTTCACTTCAAACTCAACAGAAAGCCAAACTGATCGACCACACTAAACTGCAAAAGATTGAGTTGTTGCTAAAGTGATACTGCTATAAATATACTTACCAAAAATAGCACATTGCTATAAATAGTAAGTTTGCCAAAAACACATCTGTACGCCAACTGAGCAATATCATGACTTACTATAAATAGTAAGTGTTTCCAAATATCTTTTAAGCACAAATCGAGCAACCATCATGACTTACTATATATAATAAGTGCCTGAAAAAAATGTCAGATTCAAATGCATGTCACACCACCCTAGAGGTCTCTGAAAACCCAAAAAAACCCAAAAACCTTTCTTGCATGCAAGGTATTAGTCAAAATTGTATGTCATTATTTTAACATGCATGTTACCTCATCCTGAAGCTCTTCAAAAACCTAGAAAGCTCCACTAGACATGCATCAGAAAAACACACATGCAAGCCGCAAGCCATCAAAATTGCATCTAAAAGTGGAAACCCTAATTTCCAAATCTGCTTAGCCTACGAGTTTTCGGAAATAGGCTAAATCCTCAAGAAGAATGTAGGGCTAAAATGGGGACATTACAAAAAGTGTTTGACATTATGTCAACTAGCTGTACAAGTTAATTTCAGTCACTTATATGTATGAGAATGATCAAGAACAGTTAGCAACTCCGCATATCACTTCTATTGCATTGTTAATCAATCTTGCATCTTTAAAAGCATTCAAAACATCAATTTGCAGCATTCATTTCATATCCCAACAAGCATAATCACACTGAAACTCAGAAATAGCAAGTAAAAGAGGTTGGATGCAAAGTGTTTGAAAATATTCCTTGAGCTTCATATCAGCATATTGAGGTCAGAATTAGCAAGGGATATTACATGCAAATACCACTTCGGGTTCAATGCATACGCAACCATGTGCAAAGGAGTATTAAGCTTCCCCCATCAGTGATGAGTGATTAGTTGAATATGTTCATTATAGAACTTTAATGTGGATTATTTCTCTTGTACAATGCCCTTCATTTGGCCAAGCATATTGTCAATGTGCTCATACACCTCTCCAAAACTAGGTGCATTTGTGTCCCCATATGTAGTACCTCTAAAGACAAGATTAATGATGGCAACAATGTATCTTGCATCAACCCAAAAAGTGTCACCCTTCACCCTCCTCCCTGCTTTGACTTCGAAGTAGGCCACTGATTCCACGCTATCATTATGACCATTAGTTGCAATACCTCTTGCAACTCAAGCCTCAAGAGAATGAAGTGTAATGCATATCTAGTATCTATAGGTTTCAAAAACTCCTCCTCAAAGAAAGTTATGAAGAGTGCATGTGGAGTATGATGGTTGTGGATAAGCATCTCCACATCTCTAGCATCATTAGCCACCTCTTTGATCCATCTGATTTTGCACATGCCCTTAAGTGCATTATTCATGGTATGCACACAAGGAGTCCATCAAATATGCAAGTAGGCTGCCTTAATCAATTTCCTTGCAACTTTGCACGTGTTGTAGTTGTCACTACTTGCACCACATTCTTTGGCCCAACCTCCTCAATAGCATCTATAAGGATTTGAACCAAAAAAATCAGCATCCTTGTAGTGCCTTAACCAATCAAGGGCACTAAGGAACTCAAGGCCCTCTATATAAATGACCATAATGTTGATGCCTAATATCTATCCACCCATCCATGATTATGTTGCATTCACTAATGACCCAAGTAGCATTCATTTTCTCCATTAGAATATTAATCTTGGTAAAATAATTTTCATCCAAGATTATTGTCCTCAATTTTGTCTCCCCTAGTGGCACATATAATGGTCGTGCTCTAATTATTTTTGCTACATCCTCCATATAATGAGAGTGAGCCACATGGAATGAAATGCCATTGGCAAAGAAGAATTTGCTAATGGCATCATTTATCTCATTCCTATTGTGCACTTTGGATAATTATGCCACCATGTTTGCACCATCACTAGTGGTCATTCTACATTTCCCCTTAGGCTCTGTTGTGGATACTCCTAAACTAGATGTGAAAGTATAAGTAAACAAGCTAAAACTCATGAATTTGGGGCAGGCCTAGTACTAGTAGGAGTAGAATCCCTCAAAGGCAAAGTATAAGGTACAAGACTTTGGTCATCAGCATAACCCCACAATTTATTTATTTCAATTATTATTCCAAGTGACAATCTCTTACATACTCCACCATCTTGCCAATGATATAAAGGTGTACATTAACTCTTGTAATGCTGCCTTGAAATTCAAGTTGACAGAAATGACATATCCATAGCCTAGTGCCCCCCATTGCCCCAAGCTTTGCTTGCAATCAAGTTGCAAATTGTCTCAAAGGTGACTTCTTATCAAAGGGATCCTTGGCAAAATCCTCTAATAATTTGAAAGGGAAACTAAACTATGCATTGCCAACATAACTAGTTGCTTCACCCACCCCCCACTCACATCTATACTTGAAGTCTCTAATTCAACCCCCATACTGTAAGAACCCTTACAGGTTCAAACTGAAATTTTTCTCCCGTGTTGGTCTGAAAATTCTGATTTGCTCTTAACTTTGATTTCAACTAGGGTTTACTATAACATGCAAATTGAAAGATTCCAAGCACAAATAGAAATAAATGAACTTGAACATAGACTTTAGGCAATTAAATAGGGCACATAAATATATAGATGGACATGCCCAGCAAAGATAGCTCAACTTCTTATTTGATTTGAAGCTGATTACAAATAGAGAGGGCTGGAAGTACAAACAGTTGGGTCTGATTTGAATTTCAGACCTCCAATTACATCCACTTGTGCCAAAACACAAGTCCAAACCCTAGCTATGTGAGGTGGGATGATATGCCCAGCTGGAGATGACTAAAAATTGGCTGTAGCAGCCCACTGGAGATTATAGATGTCCAGAAACTCTTCAGATATGATAATGACGTCTGTTTGAGGGCTATTGTAACAAAAATCTGGTTATGCTTGAAGCTGGAAACCGCCAAGATTATCCTTCTTTGCCACACGAACCTCTTGAAAGTCTCCTATCAACAAGTAGAGATGAAAGTGTCACCAAAACAAGGTCATAATCTGTAACTGAAACTTCACCAAAGCAATTTGTTTAAGCTCTATGATGAACTCCACTTGAATTCATCTCACATGGTGGAATGGGAGCATCACCATACCAAAATATTCAAGGGAGCATCACCTTGAATAGACTGAAAATTACTTTCAGTCAAGAGACAACTTTCTTCAATCAAAATAGCAACACAAAAACATGTCTTTCTCAACCTTCCAAGCCTTTTTAAATAAGGCCTCAAAGCAAAACCGCCCTAAGAAGAGAATTAGATTTGTTTCAATAAAATATTCACTTACTTCATGGCTAAGGCACCTAGTCCAAGTTACCCTAAAGAGGATCTGATTTTGCTCCATTAAAATATTCAATATCTTCTTGGCTAAGTTTCCCCAAACCACCCTAGAAAGATCTAATTGCCTTTTTGAGCATTATAAAATTCTATTTTTGAAAGCTTCCTTGAGCCACCCAAGGAAGAGATCAGATTTGATCTTAAAATACTATTTTTTGGTAGTTTCTCCCTTAAGTCACCTAAACCGCCATAGAAGGGGAATCTTCTAGAAACATATCTGATTTGATGAGGTCGACTCACCTCCTTGCTTGCTTTGACTTGAGGTAGACCTTCTTGCTTGCTTTGACCTTCTTGTGTGCTTTGACTTACAAGTGGACTAGGAGATAATGATAAAATAAGATCAACATTATGTTTTGATTGGATTAAGGATAATTCCCTCTGAATCCCCTAAACACATCTTAATAACAAAATTTAACTCTCATGGCCAAAATCATTCCCTTCTCGTGCCATCTAACCCACGGGAATGCTGGATGGACTAGAATCAGGTCACCATGGTTTCATTCCAAGAATGGGGATATTACACATACACTCTTCCTAACCCTCTTCAGCACTCATGTTGTGAGAAGTAGAACTCATAGTGGCAATACAAGAAATGAAATTTATGGTTACCATACATGTCATAATGTCATTAAATTATGCACAAGCTCGAGACACAAGGATTTTGTTTTTGTTCTTCTAAATTTAGGTCGCACAAGTGTAGAATCGGAGGATACACAAAATATGAATCCTTGTTCTTCAACCTTCATCAAACAAGGATTCCACTTTTGTTTTACATAATTTAAGTAACACAAAGTGTAGAAACAGAGGACACATAAGAGACGAAATCCTAATTTGACTTGTAAATTTTAATTTTAATCAAATATTTGAGCAAATTTGCTAAAAAAAAACAGTTATAAATAATTTCATTAATAAATTTAAACACCTAAATACACTGATATAAATTTTAATTTATTATTTTTTGTGTAAAACTAAATGGTAAATTGTAAACCCCTAAATTAGTTACTAAATTAGTAAACTGAAAACAAATAAAAAGAATTTAAAAAATTTAAAACTGTTATGAAGGGAATAATTTCATAAATAAATTTAAACTGTTAACCTAAATACACTGATATAAATTTTAATTTATTAGTTTTTGTGTAAAACTAAATGGTAAATTGTAAAACCCTAAATTAGTTACTAAATTAGTAAATTGAAAACAAGAAAAAAGAATTTAAAATATTTAAAACTGTTGTGAAGGGCCAGAGCTTACCTTGAGGCTTAAAGATTGTGTTGATTCAACAATTGATTGATGAAGATCTTGCACTTGCTCTTACTCTCACTCTTCCTAATTCTCTCACTTGCAATCTTTCTCACTCTTGCTAGCTCACAACTTGTTGCAACTTCTAGCTTTGTTGTTGAAACTTGGGAGTGATTTCAAACAAGGCTTGGATGTCTATTTATAGGTTTTTTATGACTGTTTAGGGTGCGGGTGGGACCCATTGACCATTAGGGTTAGGGTTACTAGCACAAAGATTAAAAAACTATTATTTTTTAAAATGAACATTTTGTTTCAATTGCTACCAAAGATGTTTGGGCATCTCGGATGTAGTTAGGAGATGAGAGGGAGTCCCCTAATGGTCCCAAGGACATCCTAGCATCTCTAAGTCATCTACCTTATAGGGGGCATTCTAGAAATATCCCCCCTCCTTGAGTGAGACATCCCAAAAACGTCCCCAAGTACTTGGAGGCAATAGGGAGACGCCAAGGGAACATTTCCTCCAAATCTTTGTCTTGAAGACATCCCCATCCCAAAAACACCTAGTGGAACAATGGGAATATATCATGGATTTCTTACCAAGCACATGACAAAGCACCAACATGACACAATGTTCATCTTATTGCATGGTTTTCTAAACTGGCCATCATGGTTGCAAGTAAGAAGAGTGTTGTTGTGACCTTTTCACACATCGCCCCATTCAAATGGGGACCCCCAATTTTTGCTCCATTCTGGTCGTTTGGTTTTGTTTTTGGGTTGTTTTTGCGTCTCTCTCTCTCTCTCTCTCTCTCTCTCTCTCTCTCTCTCTCTTCTTTTGGTTCTTCCGGGGATGTCCCTATCTTTGACCTAATCTGTAATTTTGGCTGTCTGTGAAATTAGGGTTTCATTCTTCGGGACAGTTTGGAGTTAAATTGAGTTGGCTAATTAACATCTGAGCTTAACATTGCTATCAGGAGGCTTCCAACAGACTCCCATTGAGTTTTCACTGAAATCTGACAACTTACTATTTTTAGTAAGTACCTCAATTTGGGACTGTTTCATCGGGATTTTGGAATTCTAACTAGCCAATCGCATTCGGGGTGCTTTCAGATGCTTGCACGCAAAATTTGGGCAGAATCAAACAACTTGTTATTTTTAGTAGTTCAAGCTTCAGGAGCCATTTTCAAGATCTTCACATGTGCTTTTCAAATGCATGTCTGGGGAATGTGTCTGGGTTTTTCAAGACCTTCGCAATGATGTAACATGCAAATCGAGATGGTGACTTCCAACGGTACAGCCTTCTGAGGCTATTTTTAGGGTTTGCATGCGGAGTTTTTCAACGCATGTCCGGACATTCGTTATGGGTTTTGCGAGAGCTTCGCAGTGGTGTGACATGCACACAAAATGGATCAGTTTTCAAGGACTTACTATTTTTAGCCAATGCCCGCATGTTGACCAGCTTTCTGGGTTTTTCTGGGTTTTTTGAGATCCCATAGGCACTGTGACATGCAAACTCATCCGACATCAGATTGACCACTTTCCGAACACTTACTATAAATAGCAGTTTCACTCTGACAGCCATCCAACACTTCAGTATCACGAACAGAGCGGCATGCAACAGAAACGAGGTCAAACGGAGATTGTTCAAGGCACATGCAAGTCAGATTAGGGTTTCGGGCTTTGACGCCTAAAAAGTAGGGTAAAAAGCCAAAATTTCGAGAAACGAAGGTATCCCACTGCGATCAGCATCCTTCAGGCAATCTACTGGTAAAATTTGGGCATAATCCGGGCACTTACTATTTATAGTAAGTAGTCTCCGGAACACGGCTATAAATAGCAGGTCAGGGCGACGGGCAGGTGTGAACAGATTCATTAAGTGATGAGGACCACGTGGTGAAAAATTCAAGTCAAACGGAGCTGCAAAAGTCAAGCAGTTTTAGGGTTTGCTAAAAATAGCAGGCGAGCTAAAAATAGCATATGAGCTTGGGCAACAAGTACAAATAAGGTAGCAAGGCCACAGGAGGCACATCATGTCGGCTCCAGAGTCAGAATAGGTGGAAGCCATGAAGAGTCATACACCTCCAGAATTTACTAAAAATAGATGGCAAAGGTAGCTGAGGCGTTGAAAAAATTTCTAAGTCCACGAGTGGAAACTGGTAGGAGGAAGTATGAAATGCGCCCAAGCATGAAGACTGGCATAAAAATCCTAAGTACGAAAATTCCTCCACCCTATGTGAAATGCGCCCAAGGTGTGAGAGGATGTTGAAAATTTTGAAAAAGTTAAAAATTCCTCCTCCCTACCTCAAATGCGCCCTTGAAGGAGGTATGAAGTAAAAAATTCTCTAAGTAAAAAAAAAAATGTAAGGAGCTACCCTCATATGCGCCCAAGGAGGATGATGGAGGCTTAAAAGTTTCTAAGGCAACAAACAAAAGCACCACCTTCAAAATGCGCCCACCTTGCATAAAGTCACTTCAAAATATGCTAAGGCGTGGAAGATGGAAGTAGACACATGAAAATGCGCCCAAGATGAGAAGGCAAGCTAGAGGCGTGAGAAATTTTCTAAGGCTGAAAAACAAAAGCATAGAGTGGTAAATGCGCCCAAGAGGGAAAGTGTTTAAAAATATTCTAAGTGTTTGAAGAGTTCCTCCTCCACCTCTAAAATGCGCCCATGTTGGGGAGATGATGGAAAATATTCTAAGGCAAGTTGAAATAAAAGCAACACCCCTAGAATGCGCCCTCAAGGACTTAGAAGCTTTAAAAAGTTTCAAAGTGAGATAGGATGAAAGCTCATGGGCTGGAATGCGCCCAAGGCAATGTGAGGTACTTGAAAATATTTCTAAGTCATGCAAAGTTAAGACACCACTAGGAAAATGCGCCCAAGGTAAGCAAGGGTCTAAGGAATTTTTCTAAGTTAGAAAATAGAGGCAGAGGACCTCAAATGTGCCCAGCTTACAAGGTTACATGGAAGAAATGGCAAGAGAATTTCAAGGCATGGAGAATACCTCCTCCATAGGTGAAGTGTGCCCAACAAGGGAAGTGAAAGTTAAAAAAGTTTTTAAGTGTTGAGAAATGGAAGCACACCCTCCCATATGTGCCCAAGGCAAGTGCAACATGGTGAAGAAATTTCTAAGTAAGAAAGTAGAAGCTCCACCCATAAAATGCACCCTTGGTAGCTTGCTGGTTGAAGTAATTTCTAAGGCATGAAAATTCCTCCTCCCTGCCTCGAATGCGCCCTTGAGGGAGGAAGACTTGAGAAAAGTTTCTAAGTAAAAATGGAAGTTCAAGGAGTAAAATGCGCCCTCAAGGCAAGCATGAAGGTTGGCAAAATTTGCTAAGGCATGGAAAATAGGAAGGGGCTATGTAAAATGCGCCTTCAAGAGAAATGAAAGCTTCCTAGGCAAAATACGCCCAAACCTTAGGGAGATTGATAGATGGTGGGAAAAATGCCTAAGGCATTAAAATTGAAGCTTACCTAGCTAAATGCGCCCTCAAGGTAGAAGTTAAGTGGCTGAGACTTGAAGGAAATTTCTAAGGTGGATAAAATAAACTAGGCCTTGTGAAGTGCGCCCAAGATGGAGTTGAAGACATTTTTATTTTCTAAGGCAAGGGCAAAGACAAGGGATGCGCTTGGAGGAGGTATTAATATTAATTTTTCCAGATGCAAGGTGATATAAGCTAGAGGAAATTTTTCGGAAAAATATGAGGAGCGCCAGGATTTTGAAAGGTTGAGGCTGCAGGTGTGAGGTGCGCCTAGAGTTAAAGATGAAATAAACCTTAGCAAATTTTTATTATTTTTTCAAAAATAATAAAAATTAAACTTACCCCTTCGTCTGGGTACACATGAAAATGATGATTTCTGAGGGGAAATTTCTTCTGGGTATTGAACATTTCCCATTGGGAGATGATTTTAAATTTTTCCACACCTTGCTTGTGTTGTTTCGATAGAGATTTTTGCCTGGCACCCGTTTGATGAATTTCCTAAGCAAAAATAAATTTTCTAAGGCAGAGAAATCTTTCTACAAAAAAATTGTCCTGGCTTGTGATGTCAAAATGAGTGCTTGGATTACAGTGGGTGAAATTCATAAAGAAGATAAGGTTGTCTAAGAAAAAGAGAAAATGAAACAACAGGAGGTCAAGCACGCTCACAAGGAAGAAATTTGTCTAAGGCATAATGAAGCTCGAACATCAAGCAGGCCTTGGAAGTTAGAACGTGTAGACTAGGTAAGGTAAGTGAGTTTCTATTATAAGTGTTCTGATTCTCTTCTTTTTGTTTTGCAGGATGAACACCGGAAGCAGAGCGTGAGGACTTGAGGTGATGAAGATGGACAACGTTACAAATTTGGAAAAGGAAAAGGCATTGAAGATTTGTCTAAGGCATCAAGGACGTGGTGCAAAAGAGGAAAATGCGCCCAAGGCAGTGGGCTAAAGAAATATGAAAGTCACAAGGAAGAAATGCATCCAGGAATTGAAACGACAGGAGGGATGAATGCGAACAACTGAGCGGACGAACTCTGGAGACAATCTTAGAGACTCTTTTATCCTCCTCCTAGCGCAACAGAATTGGCAGGCAGAGCAGTGGGAACGCGTTTCTGGATGAGAATCTTCTAGAAGAAGATAGTGGGCATTAATTGCTCGTAGTGGGGAGTGGAGAATCTTTGTGCATTTATTGCTCCACTCCTCTCAATGGCGGTTTTTAGGGCAAAAACCCTAATTAGGGCATATGTGGCCCGATCTGAGCCCTTCATTGTAATTCAATCTGAGTCGTCCGCTGGACTGGGCCAACTATAAAAGGGGCATCCCCCCTCTTTTGTAATTAAGTAGATTAGATCAAGAAGATTAAGAGTAGAGAAAATAGAAGTTAGAATAGATAGAGAGTTAGCTTAGAAGTTAGCTTAGTTTGAAAAGGAAAGAAAGTTTTCCCATTTGAGGACTTTGTAAGAAGTTGTTGTGAACACTCTCATAATACAAAGATTTATCATTGCTTGGTGGTTCTATCTATTATTGTGAGTAGCTAGCAAGGCTTTTTCGTCTCTCCGATTCATTTAGGGTCTTTAAGTAGCTTAAAGTAAAGTAGATTTTATTTCATGCAAGTAGTTGGTAGTCGTGGAATGTGGTGTTTAATTTGAGCAAGCTTCAGTTATCCATACCACTAGCGGGCTCACTGATGGTGGGTTCGCCTTGCGTGGTCAACTGGAACATTGTGAACTTAACTTCAATTGCGGCTTATGTGTTGATATGCGTCATTGTGATGGTCTCTACATGGTGAATCGTAGTTTGAACATCTTTCATTATCCTTCAAAGATTGCACTGGTTCTACGGAAACTGTCCGAAGTGAGGCAAAGTAGAGCTTGGTTTGAAGTTTGTAAGAATTGATCTTCGCGTTTCACATTTAGAGTAGATGATAGCATCTCTAATCCTTACATCCTTTTACATTCAGTATTATCCGGTTAGTTTAAGAACCTGAGCGTCATTGACAAATCTCCTGAAACTTGAGAATCCTTTCTTCTGAATGAGCAACTCACATAAGTCCCCTTGGAATACCCAACATATTCACATCAACCAACTGAGTCTATTCGCAATAAAAGGAACCTTGGAGTTGAACACATGAACTTTCACACAATCTTAGCATGCGGAATACTTTGATCAAGAGAGAATAGAGTGACCGTTGGACATTTTATTTTGTGTTGGTGTTGTCACAAAAAAACACATCAACAAGTGCCATTGCACTTAATATCATGTGGATATTCTTTAGTCATGTTTGGTTTCATCCATGGTATTTCATGGCCACATTAGGTTTGTCAATCATTTTTGACGTCCATTGTGGGAGATGATTGGTACTCAACTAGATGGGTATTCTTCATTATATTGTAGGTTACAATGAAGTAGGTCTCGTTGCTTTGTATGTCGTTCCCCTATTCTAATTTAACAAATCCTATGTATTGTATAAACAATCCTATCTTTATGTGTACTTACACTACTCAATCTTTGCCTTTACCTAGATAACATACACATGGTGGTTATCATAGGTTTTATTTTAAGTTTATTAGATACACAAAAAACAGCGTTTTGTTCGATAAATGTGAACCACCCCATGAAACATATCCATACAAATTGTAAATAGCAAGTACATATTGTTTAAATTAGGTTAGGTTTGTTTTTGTTTATACTTTACTAGGAGTTTCCCCTTCTAATTTGAAAATTAGTTTTACTATACACACTATTCCATTTCGTGTTGCACTGAAAAGTGCAAATTAAAACACTACTAGGACACATGGGCTAGGGTTGTACCGAAACATAAACAAACCCCAAACAATGTTTGTTTTAGAGAAAAAACAGTACATGAAAAAGGTAAAAACTAAAAAAGCTAAGCTAATACTAAAAATACCTAGCAAATAGGACTTAATTAGCACGCTCTATTGGCAGGCTTCTTGTGCTCGAATCAACTCAACTAGCCAAAATTTTATGGCATGGTTAATAGCAAGTGTCAAAGCTACACTTTTTGTTTAAAGCATTTATATTAAGTGGAAGACCATTTCTTAATGCATTTAGTAGAGGAGATTTTAAATACAACATTTAAAAAAAAAAAAGCTACTTCAATTCCTATACATTAAGTCATGTATTTTGGTGTACATATTTATCATTGCATGATTTGTTTTTTTTTCATGCAGCTTCTCCTAAAGGGTAATTTTTATTAAAATACTAGTTTTGAATGTCACCACTAATAACTTCTTTTGAAATAACAAATAGCCCTTAATTTTCCAAGTGCCACCACAATTCACAACAATTGGACCCTGCCTAATAATTGGTTTGCTTTCCTTACCTAACTACACTAACAACACAATAATCAAAAGTAAACAACACTTCCTAATTTAATTTGTCAATCACCAAAAACTGCATTACTACTAGTACTCATTGTTCAAGGCTGCAAGTCTGATTATTGTTCAGACATCATGTTCTCACTATTTCTTTTTATTTTTAATATTCTGTATATCTATTGTATGACAATACTCAGATGTACCAAAATCGAGTTATAAAAGAAATTTGACAACCACCAATCCTGAACCTCAAACTTGAACCCCAATTCAAACCGATAACTTAGTTCAAAAGGTTATTATTTCCAAGTCTTACACAAACAACATGGATCTTTCGCTCTATAAACTACAATGAATTTTTACAATAGTTTCAACTTCTTAATAAGATAGAGAAAGTACAAGTTGATGTCTCGCTCAATATTGCACGAACTTCTGGTTCAAATCCTAGGTCAAGCATCCGATCTGCTTCATCCAACACCTGAAACAAACCCAAACCTTCAGTCAAACATAAAAAATACTGCCTGGAAATAAGAACTCAGTTACTTAAGCAATAAAACAGAGTCTCTCCGTCAGTAAAAGAACAATTATTTACAGTACTATGTTCTTAAGGTCAAGAAAAAACAAATTTTGAGCTAAACTAAAACTTTAGTCAAAAAATAATAATAATGTAAGACAATCAGTAACAATTAACAAGTAATCCCTGACCTTTTTATACCAAGAAAGTATTTGAGCATAGGTAATTCAGAATATCTAAAAAGAAAGAGGAAAGGATGAAGAAAGGCACGGTTAGACTTTTCTCAGCTTAATATTTGATGCAACAGATAGAGTGCTATAAATCTGGGAAAGAGTGTGACCAATCATAACAGAGTTTGATGATTGCAAAGAGAATTATATTTAGTGGAAACCCTTAACAGCCAACTCAATACAATAGAACAGAAAGGTATAAGTAAGCTTCACAACTGAATGCAAAGCTAATTTTGTAGACTGTCATTGAAATACCCATTAAGCTAAATAATCAAAAAAAACTGACAGCTATTTTAAAAGTGATAAAAATTGCAAATCTATGTCTCTGAGCTACATATTAAATGCTACTGGAATCAATATTTTTAAAGCCCCTTTTGCCATTTATAATTCATTTAGCAAAATCATTGATATAATGTTATTGGACAAACCTATTTCTAGAAAAGCCTAATGGAGGGGGGCTCTACGCACCTTAGAAACAAATATTTACACTTTCCTAAATCAATACAAGCGGGATTCTTTTCATACTCTTTCCAGAGTGTAAATTAACAAGTGACATAATAATGCTCACATTCAGTGGCTAGTGATCATAAAATTGGAAAAATCAAGCCTAATCATGACAATATAACCATTTACACATTTTCCTTACCACAAATGAAACCTCACCAAGATTACAAACACCATCCTGAATCAAGTCCCTCAAACGCCCAGGGGTAGCAACAACAATGTCCTGGATAGTGATTAGCATGTCAGAATCTGTCTCAAAATATATTAAAAAAAGACCTTTCCCAAGATGTAACAAAATATGCATTACTTATTTCATCATTAGAGAATAGCATTTCACAAGCTCTTCAGAATATTAGAAAGAAGTGTCAAATAACTCAAATTCACCCTAACAATATCAAAAAATCTAACTATTAGCAATAGAAAGAATTTACTTTTTATTAGTTACATGAATAACTTCCAAAGCATTGAAATTGAACATTAGTTACATTACTCTTATATCCTATTCTAGAATTTACTTTTATCCCATCTGTTTATTAAGGAAGACTGGACATTTCCAGAATTTGTTTCGTGGACAGGTCTTTGGGTGTGCTTTGTAAGTTTTCTATATTATTTTAGTTTTCTAGGTTATTTACTACAGCAGAATAGTAAATATAAGACAAACTTTGGGTGTACTTTGTAAGGTTTTCTATATTATTTTGGATTTCTAGGTTTTCTAGATTTTCTATATTATTATGTAGTTTTCTAATGACAGCAAAATAGTAAGAATAAGACAAACTTTTTAGTGGCTTGCGGAGGACAGTTAGTCTTTTTGAAGTTAGTTGATACCTCTAGTGCAATAAAAAATGTTGAGACCTTATGCAACTTGTTCGATGAGGTGGTGATGGAAATGGGAGTAGAAAATATTTTCTAGATCATAGTTAGCATACTTGCCAAATACTTTCAAGCTTGGCAAGTACTCTGTCATATCCAATGTTCCATGAAGTTTCGGCGATGGGGACGGGGGGACAACGGGAGACGTGTTTCAGGGACGAGAGACGGGGGGTCTAAGTTTGGGGGTGGTGAGGGGGCAGCAAGGAGGCAATACTAAAATACATATAGTACTTGAACAATTAGTTATAAAAAGATGTATAACAATATAACTGTAGAAGCCTAAGGAATAAGTAAAGTTAAAATTTAAAAGTAAAACTTAAAACTTAAAAGTTTAAACACATTGCAATGATTTCATTGAACTAGTGAACCACTAAACATAGAAAATCAAAATATAGACATCGGAACGAGAACTAGATGTTTCATAGTTTGAATTTCATAATCATGATTCATAATTACAATCAAGTATCAACAATGTTTAAACTTCAAACTTCAAAAATAGAATACTAAATAGTAAATAGTAAATGGCTCCAGGCTGATGGCCTAATGCCTCTAATGATCTAATCATCTCCAAGCTCCATGTCAATCTCCTCATCACTGGAATTGTTGGACCTCACATGCTCAAGCTCATCTAAACCAATACCAACTTGCCCTATCTGTGTAGGGTCATCATCTATCTATGCTGGCTCTTCTGGCTCTACATCCCATTTGGCTGTTGGACTCTCCTTGTATGTAGTTGTGTTGCAGTCAATGAGATGCAAGGCACTATGTATGGCCACAAGCTTCTTTTCCCTCCTAGAAGTAAGCATGTTCCTCTTAACAGAGTGGATGAAGCTATAAGTAGACTAGTTCCTCTCAACAATAAAAGAACTAGAAACTTGGAATAGTAAATGAATGGCTAGAGTAGTAATCAAAGATCTAGGCCCATGCATAGTCCACCACACCTTGGGGTCCTCCTCTGACATAGTCTCCAAATCTATCTTGGCCACCTCTGAATATCCCCAAAGAGTGACAAATTTTGTCCACTCGGTATGAAGCAAATTGGCCTCTATATGATCATAAATTTTGTCAATTGCCTTCATGAACCGTTCCTTCACCTCAGCATCCTCTATAGGTGTCATTTTGTTGGGATGCAGCACGTACCACTTTGGGTTCAATGCATAGGCAGCCATGTGTAAGGGAGTGTTGAGATTCTCCCATCTACATTGAATGATTGGATGAATATGCTTGGTGTAGAATTGCATTGTGGGGTCCTTCTCTCACACGATAGCCTTCATTTTATCAAGCATGGAATCAATGCACTCATATAACTCTCCAAGGGAAGGTGCATTAGAATCCCCAAATCTAATAACTTTGAAGACTGGATCAATGATGGAGACAATATATTTGGCATCAACCCAAAAGACATCATTCTTCACCACCTCCTTAACCCTCAACCCTTGTTGTATCTTCGACTCAGGCCATCGGTTCCATTCTGCTGTCATTACCATTAGTTGCAATGCCTCTTGCAACTCAAGCATCCTCTCCAAGAGAATAAAGTATGATGCATATTGAGTCTCTACAAGTTTCAGGAATTCCTTCTTGGAGAAGGTCTTGAAAAGTGCATGTGAAGTATGGTGGTTGCAGATAAACATTTGCACATCTTTAGCATCACTCACAATTGATTTGATCCAACTGATTTTACCCATGTCTTTAAGTGCATTATTCATGGCATGCACACAACAAGGAGTCCACCAAATGTGTCTATAGGCTGCCTCAATCAACTTCCCTGCAACTCTGCACACATGGGTCGCATCTGTCACTACCTGCACCACATTTTGTGGCCCAACCTCCTCTATAGCATCCTTGAGGATCTGGAACTAATAATGAGCATCCTTGCTATGCCCTGAACAATCAATAGCCTTAAGGAAATAAGGGCCCGCTATAGATGTAACCATGATATTGATGAGTGGACGTTGCGTAATGTCCGTCCACCCATCCATGACTATGCTGCATCCACTTGTGACCCAAGTTCTCTTCATCTTCCCCATCAAAATATTAATCTTGAAATATTTTTGATCCAAGATTATTCTCCTCAATTTAGTCTCCCCTAGTGGCACATATGATGGTCCTGCCCTTATTATCTTTGACACAACTTCCTTATAATAAGGAGAGCGAGCCACATGGAATGGAATGCCATTGGCAAAGAAGAATTTGCCAATGGCATCATCTGCCTCATCCTTTGCTTGCACATTGAATAATTCTGCCAATGGTTGTGAAGATGCCATCTTACGTTTCCCCTTAGGCTTTGTTGCACTTGAACTGGATGGATTTGGTGGCCTTAGACTTTGCAAAGCAAGACTAGAAACTGTTGAAGTCTGATCACCCCTACTCCTTTGTGGCAATGTAGCACTTGTAGGTGCTTCTTCCTCATTACAAACCCATAATTTTAAAATTTCAGCCCTGTAATTCACGTTCTTTTCCACCTTTTTGCATACCTCTACACGCTTGCCTCGAATAAGAAGAAAGTGAGCATTAGTTCTAGTAATGTTGCAAAACCAATCAAAATGACAAATGTGGCACTTCCACTTTCTAGTGCCCCCACTTGTCCCAGGCTTTGCTGCTATCTTAGATGCAAATTGTTTTAATGGTGATTTTGGATCAAAGGGGCCCTTGGCATATTTTTGGAGGACTTGTTAAGGGAAGCTATCATTTCTAGTCCCAGTAGAACTTGAGTTAGTTTGAGACTGAGTATTTGAGCCATGTTCACCCCCTTCTATTTGAAAATTTGGATCATCAAATGATTCATTTCAAATTTCTGCTTCAACCTCTTGACCCTCAACGTCGAATGAACTCATTATGATAATGGCACTGCAAAAAATGATTTAAAACAAAATCAGACCTACTATGTTAAAAAAAAATTCAGACCTAGGTCCTACAATGTTAAAAAAAAAAATTAGACCTATGCAGTATGATTCAGATTATTAATTTTATAATTTATTGCAAAAAATGAAAAAACTTTAAAACTTAGAAATGTGGTCTCATGGTTTGCAATATTGCAGTATATGCACAAAATGGATTGAAAAATTCTGAAAGCAGAATGACAAATTCTGACATCAGAATGACAAATTCTGAAATCAGAATGACAAATTCTGAAAAGGCTTTAGAAACTTTCCAAGTTTTAAACTTTCACACAAATGAAATTATAAAATTAAGCATAACTAATAAGATGAAAGCATAGGTTGAAAATAAAAATAAAATAAAATAATAAAAATTTAAAAGTAAAACATTTAATTTCTTTTTATGCCCTATACCCTCTAGTAGAGATGTATGCATAATGTCGAAGCAATGGCAAGGCATGTGAGTTGCCTGACTAAATGCCTCAAAGAAATGTCATCTCATGGAATGCAATGATGGGCTATGTCATTGCATTCCATGAGATAACATCTCTTTGAGGCATTCAGTCAGGCAGCTCACGTGCCCTGCCACTGCTTCCACATTTTGCATACATCTCTACCAAAGGGTATAGAGCATGATAGTCGGAGCCCCAAACTAAAATAAAATTAAAATTAAAATAAACAAAAACAATAAAACTAAAAACTTTATACCTGTATTTGTGCACCCTTAATCTTGCAATCGCCCTTGCTCACTAACGCACCAATCTTCACTCTTCAGTCTAAAGCTCCCTTACTCGCACGATAAGTATGTTCAACTTTCAAACAAAACAATACTGGAGTAAAATCAAAAATATCATTGTAAAAGTCACTTTATTATTATTACATAGACTTCAGATTTTTTTAAACAAAAATCAATATTTTTTTGCCTTTTTGAGGGGATGTCTGGGCGTTTCTTGTGGTTGAGGGGACGTTTGGAAGTCTCCCAAGCATTTTTTTTGCATCTCCTAGGTAAAAACGGCTAAGAAACATCCCCTTCAGGAAGGAGACATTTAGGAAACGACAATGGGATTTGGGGACGGTGGAGGGATGTTTCCTAGGTGTTGTACCCATAGTAAATTTTTGCTTCAATAAGGCATTTTGCTTAAAATAATCCAAATCATGCAAAAATGTTGACAAAAGTATGTTTTAGGTCAAACAAAACATAAGGTTTTTGTGGGTTTATGTTAAGGAAGATGCTTGCAAATTTCTGAAAATTTGAAAATTAGCATTTCAAACCCTGTTTTTAAGAAAACCCTAAAAAATAGGACCTTTCCAAATATGATTGAAAATGATTTTGATAGGATAATTTGACTTCACGATCACACTGGTCAAGTCAAAATCACCAAAAAGTTTGTTTTACTCTAGTGGGTCTATTTTCATTTTTCAGGAAGAAAGTTAAGACCTCCAAGCCATTAATGGCAGAATGGCCAGTACCAAGCGTCGAAATCCAAGCCTCAAAAGCTTCAAGGAAGTATCCACGGTGGAAAATGTTCAAAAAGATGCTTCTCAACAAAGCGGATTTTCAAAGGTCAAAAATGCTGAAAAATTTTCTAAGTTTGGAAGATGCACACCTTGCTACCAAAAAGTTGCTATGCAATCAATGCCTTGGTGAATTTTTCAAGCACCCGTACATGCAACATGGTGAAAGCAATTGCTACAGTGAATGCGTCTGCGTCATCGACAATGCTGATCAAGTCAGTTGAGCTACAATGGTAAACGCAAAGCACGAAGGGATGAAGATCTTAAAGGAAATGATGACGCTGCAGTCAAAAGAGCCCCTACTGACCAAGGGCACCCATCAGTTCAAGAGGTCAAAGGCAATCATCAAGTCTTGCCAAGACAATCATCTCCTTTGTAATTCTATTGGCTTTCCAACACATCATCAAGCAGGTTCACCTGATTCATCGATCACCGACAATGGAGGCGAAGACAGAAGATGCTTAAGGCAAATAGCATCAAAATAGCAGTCAAAACATGAAAAAAGAGCCCCTACTGACCAAGGGCGCCCAAGAATGAGACTATCCAGATGTCAATTTTTGAGTAAGCTTATCTCCAAGTGATCTATCTCCCCGGCATCAACTCAACTTCACAATGAACCTGTTCACCAGTCTACAAGACGCATCAAACGATGGCGGCTATTGATCATCTGAGCGCGTAAAACGAAGGGTAAACTAATGGATATCAAAGCAAAAGAGCCCCTGCTGACCAAGGGCACCCATCATTCTGGGCAACCAAATGAAGTTTTCAACAACTGCTTCCTACAAGACATTTGTTCAGCTCTCTCTCAACTTCGTAATAAATACAGTTGCAGGGTCACAAGACCTGTCAGGCATTCAAAGAAGAAGATCTAACAAAAAACACCAAAGATGAAGGCGAAATGAAGAACACGAAAAATTGGCTAAGTGTTAAGGAGAATGCTTCTTCCTAGAAATAGACGCCCAACTTTTTGGGCAATCAGATGTAGTCTGCAAGCTTAGTAACCTCCAAGATGACCTTCTCCGTTTTGATCAATCTCAACAATGACACCATCAGCAAAGACAACAAACAAATCAAACATCTGACGACAGAGATCAAATTGGGACCAATTGTGAAAGTTTGCAAGTTGAAAAATCACAAGTCAAAGAGTCAAAAGTGCCCCTGCAGGCCAAGGGCGCCTATTCTTTTGAGGCACTTAAACCAACTTTCACAACTTGCGAAGCCAGTCATCCTTTCCAAGATTGAACTAGTTACCCATCCCATGTTTCAGCAAGATCACCTGAATCATTAGTCGTTGGTGATCTCAGATTAGAGCATTGAGGGTCAAATTGGAGGAATTGAAGAACACTCAAGAAATTGACTAAGTTTGTTGAAAAATGCACCTTCTTGGGAAAAGGCACCCAAGAATTAGAAGCACCAAACTCAAGTTTTGAGCTTTGCAGCTCCCAAGCACACTTCATCAGTGTTGTTCCATCTCAACCTAAGTTACCGGGTTCGCACCCACAGGCCTCGAACCCGGTTCGGGTACGAACTTGGTATGGGTTCGCCTATGGGTACGCCCTAGGTACGCACAGGGTGCGCGCCCAGCCCTGTGGGTTCGCTCGGGTGTGCACCCAGGCGAACCCACAGTGTTGGGCGCACACCCTATGCACACCCAACACGAACCCAGGCAAACCCATGGGCCAAGTCAAAAAATGTGGGCCCAAACTTGATTAAAAAAAAAAATGTTGATTTTTTTTCTTCCTAACCCTAAAATGGCCCAATATGAGGCCTTCAAACACATACATTTCATTTTTACCCCTCATTATTTTTGCAGTTTGTGTGTTTTGAAGGTCTTAATTTGAGCTTTGTCAGCACTATTTTTTGCCACTCAAAAAATCATGAAAATGAGGTGTGCCCCTCGACCCCGCTGGGGGCGTTGCCCCCAAACCCTCGCGAGGGATATTGCCCCTCGACCCCGCTAGGGGTGTTGCCCCCAGACCCCCACGATGGGCGTTGCCCCTCAACCCCACTTGGGGCGTTGCCCCCAGACCCCCACAAGGGTCGTTGCCCCTCGACCCCGCTTAGGGCATTACCCCTAGACCCCCACAAGGGGCGCTGCCCCTCGACCCCGCTTGGGGCATTGCCCCTAGACCCCCACAAGGGGCACTGCCCCTCGACCCCATTGGAGACACTGCCCTCAAACTCCCATTGAATTTAATTGATTTTCTAGGTACTCTCCAAGTCCAAGTTTCCATAGTTTTCCTACAAGTCTTCATCTATAATATCGCATTTAAGGCTTCTGAAACCATACAAAACTCCATGGCGCACCTCATTTTCATGGGAAAGAGGAAGATGTAAATTTGTAAAATATATTAATGTAGTATTTACTTTCATTTTTACAAAAACAATTTTCTTTTCTCATTTTGTTTAAAAATATCAACATCAACGCATTCCACATGAGGATGCCATTTTGTACCCAATTTGCTTTCAAATCAATCAAATACAACTATCAATTGGCATTTAATATTTATCTTTGGCATTTGTCATTGATCAATGATCAAGTATCATATATGAAATGATTTAGTTTTACAATTCTATGTATTTCTCTTATTTTTTTGTATATATATATATATATATATACGCGTACCCAAACCCCTAAAAAAAAATTCACGTATCCACATACCAGGTTCTCGCACCCACACCCATCCTCGCATCCGAACTGGTAACTTAGATCTCAACAATGAATCTCTCAACTACACTTCAAGATCAGCTGAGCAACTAGGATCAAGGATCAAACGAAGGCATTTCATCACAAAAAAAATGATTAAAAAGTGTTCAACTCTCCAAAAGGATGCCTAAAGTCAAAATGAGGCTTAGTGGACTAAAGTTGATTGTTTTGAAAGCCTTTGGCTGAAACGTCCCTAAATTGGAGGAAATCAGTGTTGTGAACTCCAGATCAGGTAAATGAACTCCTCCATCAAGAGTTGGTGCCCTAAACTTGATTGCTTCAACATCAAATGATATTTATCAAGTCAAGGCGTCATTATTCATTACTTGTCTTTATAGGTTGAAGCCAAGAATAGTTGTTTTCTCTCCAAAACGTCTTTTGAAGGTCTGAAAGAGAGGTTTTCATTGTTCTTCATATTTTTAAAGATCAGTTGCACAGAGGGACAATTTATCAGAGGTTGCATCTTAAAGCATAATTTTCCAACAGATCTAGAAAGGCAATTGATAACTTCCAATCTTCTTCTTGTCTTTTTCCTCTATTTTTGCCTTAGATCTTCTTGCATGTCCAAGAAAATAGAAAACATTCACAGTTCTTGGGTATGATCTACACAACTTTTTAAACAAAACCCACGTGTTAGATTCCAGAAAAAGTAGCCTTATTGCCCCTATTTTTTAGGGTTTCCGAAAAAAGTTGTAATTTTGAAAAACAGACAAATTGGGTTTGTTCAGCTTTGAAGCACGAAAAAAACCCATGTGTTGGATTTTTTCGAGAAAAATCATTTTTTGGTGCCTTTCTACCTCTACCACCAAGGGCTCTTGCATGCCATACAAAAATTCATTTTTTTATTTTTTGACGATTTAGGTTTGTTTAAAAAATCATTCTCAACAAAACCCATGTCTCAGAATTTTTCGGAAAAAGTTGCCCCGACAAGGCTATTTTTAGCAATTCCAGAAAAAGTTGTTCGAACAATATCGTGTGCACAATCAATCTTCAAGGTTTTCATAATGCAATTCTCCCAAGCCCAAGAACAAGGCCAAGACAGTCAAAAAACGATTGACACCAATCTACATCGGGCACACCCAGAGGTCAATTTGGACAGATTGACAAGCATAGACACACAAGTCCACAGGTTCCATAATGGTTTCACCTTGTATATCTGATAGCCTTCGAAGGCTAGTTTAGAGAATTGATACTGTTGGAATTTTGTGTGTGCAACGAGTTCGTGTGCATTTCTCACGGTTGGAGTGTTCACAGTCAAACTTCGCAGTTTCATCAAACAACACTCTTCCATTGAGAAAGATCAAGGAAAACGTCAGAAACATAAAGCTGCAAAAGAACGTGGAAGGTAGTCGTTCCCAATATAGAGCCACCACCGATTAATACTACACTACCTTCAATGTCAAAATGGAAAAATAGACAGAAAGACAAGGAGTAACCCTCCCAAGGGAAGCAGAATGAAGGAGATACATACATCAAGTGGCTGACAAGTGGCTGACAAGCAGCAAACTGACAGTTAAGGCATGTGATGATCTCCGTATGAAAAAGTCAACAATTGGTTTGAAGAATTATTGACTAGAATTGATGAGGTGTAAAACACCCAGTTGGGACGTCCTACCCTCCAAAATAGCATTCATGATAGCATTAATGACAAATAGGAGTTAACTTGATGCCTCTTTCCAAGTTAACTCATCGTCCCATTGATCATGCATGTCAAATCCCACTAATTGTGGATCTCTATTTTGGAGGCACTTTGTACATTGGAGTTCCCTTTTAGTTTAGTTTCAATTAACTGAAGTAGCTTTCCAGTTAACTACTAGGTCACCTACATTTAAACATATGAATAAATCTTGCAGATTGGCAAGAACTATTTGGTAACTCAAGGAGACTTTAGGGTTTCCTTCTCCTTTGAGCTTCTATAAATAAGAGTCTTTGCTCATATTTTTGTAACTTTACTTCACGGCAGCAAAATGCTGAGCTAATAAGCCTTCATATTGTTCGCTTAGTATATGTTCTTGGATCGTATTTGTGATAGGCAAACGCTAAGTACAGCTTGCGTTCTTATTCAAATAGGTGTATCCAATCATTGTTCATGTATTCTTGTTTTGATCACATCATGTGTGATTGTCTCTTTGACACACATTGTTGTCCCAAAGTGTAATCTTTGATGGAAGATTGAGATAATAAATCAAGAGAGCTACCTTGCCTTTGTTCTAAAAGTCTCAAAGTTTATCATTGAATGTTGTTCTAATAATGTCTTTTCAATCTACACCTCGGAAAGATCTTGGTACCTCATTGGGAATTTAGTGAGTTAGATTATCATTCTTTGTTGTTTCTAGTAGACTATTTTTCAGCCTACACCTCGGAAAGGTTTTGGTACCTCCTTGGGAATCCTAAGATCTAGCCTACCGTCTGAAGATTACTTGTGTGGATTCAATTTTGGTGTAAATCTGGGAGTTCAAAGCCTTTAGATGTATTCTAAGAGAAACATTTATCCAAGTGATCAAACCATCCATTCCCGCTCGTATGCCCTCACGTTTTGTTTATCTTGAGGAGATAGGATAGATTTAAAATTAGCTTAGTTGTAGTTAAGATCTGCAGAAACCAAAGTAAACCCTTAAGCTGCAACGCATTGTGTTTATGCACCCTTGTGTCCTACCACTGAGTAAAAAGATATGAACATTAGTTTACTTTACTTTTTATGCAAACAATTAGCAACAAGAGGGATCTTCCCCTCCCAATTTGAATAGAAGTGACTACACACTTGCAATAGCTATCGTTTTCCAATAAGTACTCCAGAGGTGCTAATTGAAACGCCAACACCAGGCATCCCCCCATCTCAAGTGTGTTGATGCGTCTTTTGTGACACACACGAACACACAAGAATAAAGTGTCCAGAGATGCTCTATCCTCTCTTGATAAAAATCACCTTTCGTGCTAAGATTGCTAGATAGATCACAAGGTAATTCCAATGTTTCTAAGTTGGGGTGCGGATAGGCTCTGTGGTAGTATGAGGTTTGCCGGTAACCCAAGGGGGCATAGTATTTCAGTAATTTACTTTGAAAGCAAGGGTTTGAATGCAGTGTTGTATCTTTTGGATTTTCTGATTTTGGATTAAAAATAAAATAAAATAAAAAGGAAAGGGGTGAGAAATCTTATGCTAATCCTAAGGAACTAGGAGACGGTAACAATCAAATGCAACTTAAAGGAAACCATGCTTTGCTTCGTCTCGAAAAACGACAACTACACGAAAGCAGGTGCAATCTTCTGGGATTTATGCTTGAGATTTTTCACTATAAATAACACCATCAATTCGAACAATATTATTCAAGTAAACGTTTTAAAAGCATTTATATCAAGAGCTCAGTCTAACTTTGCACATCAAATGAAAAGCATCCATTTGAAAAAAGTATGAGCTAAGTTACTTTCAATCCTCACCATCAATCTCTCGCTCCACTAACAAATAAATTTTAATCTATAATAATCATATGAGAAAGAGCAAATATGCAACCATGCACCCATTGGACAATAAAGGTTTCAAAGCAACTCATGCAATTATGAATTTTATTATCTCAATAGTTTTCACAACAATTTCATATAACTCTTCTCTTACTTCTAAAAGAAACTAATTCTAACTCAAAAAAAAATCTAATCTCTAATCCTCTGATAACAATTTTTCTGATTTCTTCTCCTCCTTTGAAATGGAAAAGAAAGGGTACTTATAGAATTCCCCGATACAATGAATGGCCGAGATTGAAACAAAATTAAGGGCCCAGATTTAAACACGAAAACCCTAATCAGGGTTGCCCAAAACATCGATCAGTTAACTGACAGATGAGTCACCCACTGGCAGTTGTATCCCTATCCACTCATGCAATGCCTCGTTCAACGAACCTAGACACAATGGCGCCAATCTCCTCGATGGTAATGTCTGGCAAGGTGCTGACATTGTATTCCAGCAGGTCCAAACTGTCCACACTATTAGCAAAAACAACTACCCATTCTTGTTCGTGCTGCAAGAGAGTACTACGGATAGTCAACAGGTCAAATGCCTTAGTCAGATTTTCGCCCAAAATTGGCATGATGGAGAAAATCTTTTGCACTTCCCTTTGCATATTATCCAGCCACAAGTCATTTTCTCGAACAATGTCTTTGTTCAATATATCTGCAGCCATATGAAAAATGCCATTTTGGATGCTCCTTACTTGCTCCTCGACCTTGATACTCTCTACCTTAACCTTTTCAAGCATTTCCCTACAAGAGACCAATGCGCAATACCAGTTGCTGAAGTCGTAAGCCGCCCCAGCTGCAATAATCTTCTCGTCAATCAGCCTTTGCTTAGGAATTTTCCTTATATCACGGAGGCAAGGAATGATTCTGTCTTGCAAGTCTTGCAATCCGTCCCATGCCTCAGTCAAATTTGCAATCCTTGTGAGCAGGGAAGAAGTTTGTCCATGAGCGTGTACTAACTTCTCCACAAATGCCATTACTTCTCCCTCTTTTCTTGCCATCCATTCTTGTGCTTCCCTAGCAGTAGTTAGTTCTTTCTCAAGACTTTCTACCGGCTCTTGTGATGCATTTGAGAGCAGAGGGTTTGATTGGTTGCCTTGGTTGAGTGGCCTTGTCAAATGTCGGATATACTCCTTCAGGCGCTCAACCTCCATCTTATATTCCCTTTTTTTCTGAGTCTCCTTTTCTAATCTGGACTTAATGGTGGAAACGGAATTGTCCAGATCTTCTACTTCTTGCCCTTTGGTAGATGGACCAATATCAATCACAGTAATGGTATAATCGGCAGGAGTAATTTCATCCTGCAGTTTCTCAACTGTCGGGACTGCAATTTGCATTGTGCGGTTACCAGTCTCATCTCTTTGAATAGTAGAGAATTTCTTGGCCGGTTTTTTCGTATTTACTTGCTCTAACCTTGCCAAGAAATCGTCAATATCATCTGCTTCTGGTGCTGCAACTGGTACCTTAACCTTGATTCTTTCCTTAAGCCAGTTTGGTATTGTAGGTTGCTCGACTCCATTGTCTTCGCAGTCCGGAATATCCTGAATCTCTTGGATTTCTTGTGCCGGCGGGTCCTCATGAATCCCCCTTAGGGCTGAAATCATCCCTTCTTGGAAGTCGCCTTCCCTGTCATTCAGGTCCTCATCTGATTCACAAATCTTTGTGCCGGTTGGAGAATGGTGAAAGTCCTGCTCAATCTGCATAGGCTCCGTGTTTCCTTCAAGCACTGGTGAAGGAATTCTTATATTTCCCCATGATTCTTCTTCCATAATCAGTAGCTGCTTGATATTCCCAGATGCGGCTGAGTGAAGGGCCTTAGACTTCTTCAGGATCGACTTCTCGCTTGTTGCCACTTCTTTGCCTTTCCTCTTCTTCGGGTTGATAGGCTCAATCTGTTCATTTTCTTGAGAAGCGCCAATATTTGAAGAACAAGATTCAGCTTCGCCCATTAAATCGTAGGTAAATGGCACACCTCGTTGCTTCAAAGTTTGTACCCGCTGATCTACCCACCATTGTGAGTATTTGACCACTGGTCTCATAAGAGTTGTCAAATCACTTAACTCAGGCTCTGACCATTTGACAGAAGGGAGCGGCAATCCTTCATCATATCCTGGTTGTATGTACACTTCATCGTCATCTAGCTGGTCAGGCACACGGAAAAGTTCTGTTGTCCTGATCATGCTCAAGGATAACCTTGACCAAAGTCTTCTCCTTACTTCATACTTGCCAGCAGCATTTGCCCAAAAATCTTCAAGGTCAACTCTGTGCCTGTATTTCCTTCCGTTTACCATTCCCATGTGATTGAGTGGATCAAAATCCCCTCTGGACTTGTACGAGGTGAACGGATATAACTGTATTTCTATCCTGGCATTGTCTGCTGCCTGCGATGACGGACAAGATTCTACCATGTCTCCTATGAACTAGGGAAACGTGACAGCTGCTTTCTGCTTTGGTCTCTGGATATTCTGGAATGTTTCCAGTTGCCTGATTACTTCTAGTAAAATCATCTTGTCAGTAGGATAGATTGGCAACCTGTAAGGAGATTTCGTGAATCCCTGTATTCGGATGTACGTAAATCTTGGAAACTGGATGAACCAAGATCCGTATTTACTGATTAAACTTTTTGCTTCGGGTGTAAGTCTCTGATGCGTTCCTCCCTGCAGCACCCGAGTGATGTACATGAGGAAAGCGTTATGTGCCCTGCGCCAATGTGACTTCTCACTCAACTGCAATTGGGGATAGCAGTTATAAACTTTGAGCTCTCCTTCGTTGTTGCCGACTACACCTTTGCATATCAGACCGATATATTGGTACGTACGAGCGAGTGAATACACAATATAAGAACCCATATGAAAGGATTCAGTTTTCTCCAGGTTGACCAATTGTTCATGAATACTATCACTGATCATCCTTGACCAGTTGATCATTTTTGTCCCAGCAGATACTTCATCAATGAAGTAATACATCCAACTTTCAAAAGGCGCTCCTTGAGGACTGCCTACTAGTCTGTTTAGCAACAAGACTATGTCTCCATATTCTTCCTTCAAAAATGGCCTGAGTAATTTCTTGGGCAATCTCTTGGATGAGCATCTAGGTTTTTCGAGCGAGTTCTTGTTCATGTTGGCCATGCAAAGAGTCTATTTATCTCCGTACAATTTCTGCGCATCCTCCTTCGACCGGTAGTACGTTCGGTGGTAAGCCGGAATGCCAAATGTTTCCTGTATAGCCAACTCGCCTAAGTATGCCAATACTCTGCCATCAGGCACCTCAATTTGTCTTTCTTCAGCGTTATAGTGCAAGGCGCATTCTACCATCAACTCCGGACACTCGACTGCTGGCGGAAATCCTGCAGCTTGAACTATACCATTTCACATCATCCTTTGCGCAATTGGAGTCAGCATGCGTGTGTCACTTTCGTACATTCTTTTTCGAAATTCCTCCAAGTCAACATGGCCGAGATCAGTGTCCGCAACATTCTTCCATTTGGAGATAATTTTAGACTCCAGCTGCGCACCTTTGCTTGCAAACTTCATTTTCTTCTTCGATGATTATCCGGCGTTCAGCATAAATCTGCAAAAGAAAAATTTAATAATTAGAAATTATTTATAAATAACTTCCAGCAAACTTGATGAGTTAATTCGTGAAAACAACCGTTGCTGGAAATGAAAGAATTAAATCGCTTGCAAAGAGAAAACTTTGTCGAAAATAGAGGAAGTAAAGTATGCCTGTCAATGAAAACTGTGTTGCTGCTGAAGTAAATTCGCACTCAGCCTTTTACTTCGCAAAAAATATAAAACTTCACAAACTTCTCTGCCTTAACAAATTTTCTCAACTTCGCTTTCGAAAGAATGAATGAAAATGAAATGCAAAGCCAATTTAAGGCTGAGAAAATCGACCCATTTAGCAAAAATTAATTGTTTCCAATTAATTCAGTTTGAACTCGGCTGGCACTTGTCTTTCAAATGGCACTTTCCGTCTCCAGCATAAGTCTTTAAAGAAAGTTTATAATTTCGTTGCCAGTTGAGTGAAGTTTATTTTTCTTCTTTCTTTTCTCAGCAATTTGCCTAGAGAAATTCGAATTTTCTCATTAAATGGGTTTGGAAAATAAAATATTAAAATAATATTTTATGTGTTGTTTCCAACCCGTTCGTTAAAATAATTAAATAATAATATTTAATTATTTGTTCATCCAAAGGCAATTTCGAATTTTTCAAATCTCTCTGTGCCTTTGCGAATTTTAATCTTGCCAAGAGATTTTTTTTTTACTTAGGCGAATTTCAACTTTGCCAGACATACCATTTGATTTTTTTAATTAAATTTCTAATCGTCTGGACTTAGGCAAAAAAAATTTTAAATCTTTTGATTTTTCTAGGCAAACAATTAAATCCTTGCTCTTCCGAGTATTTTTAATGCCATACACGACTCCAGCGTACTTGCCTTGTGCAATTTTTTCACTTTATCCATGCTTGGGCGAATTTTCACTAGTAATTGTCATTTAATTTCACAAAATGGCGAATTTTCCTTGTATTTTCACCATCTCCAATCATCTTGGAGCGCACCCCTTAGCATTTCACCCCTTTCCAGCCTTCTTGGAGCGGACTTTATGAGTATTTTGCAATTTCTTCTAGGCTGGGCGGACTTTGAGACCTTTTTACCATCTCTTTTCCTTGCTAGGCGGACTTGCTAACTTCTTTGCAAGTTACCTTGGGGCGGACTTTGTCATGATTTAGCATTTTTTCCCTTTGCAAGCTGCTAGGCGGACTTCACATAGCTTTTGCAAGTGCATGGGCAGACTTTGACTCCACTTTGCAATTTTCATTTCCCATACCCTTGGAGCGGACTTTGTGAGTATTTTGCAACTTGCTTATGGCGGACTTGCCAACCTTTTTGCAATCTCCCCTAGGGCGGACTTCATTTGTTCTTTGCATTTGCCATTTTTTCCTTTGGGCGGACTTCAACATTTCTTGGCAAGTGCATGGGCGGACTTCATTTGCACTTTGCAAGTGCCTTTGCACATGGTGGACTTCATTCTCACTTTGCATTTTCCTTTTGCATATGGCGGACTTGCCAACCCTTTTGCATGTTTGCCTATGGCGGACTTTGAGATGTTTTTGCAATTTTCTCCATTGCTGGGCGGACTTTGAGATTTCTTTGCAATTTTCATTTGCACTTCACCATTTTCATCTTCTCCATGCAAGTCCATGCCTTAGGCGAATTTTCAGATTTTCAAACTTTTACTCATTTTTCCTTGCAACCTTCTGAAGTTGATGTTTATGAAGCCATGACCTGCATACTTTCCCGAAATAGTAACTTTCTAAAAATAGAAATTTTCCAAAAATAGAAACTTTCTAAAAATAATCCCTAAAAAATAGGGATCCCAGAATGTGCTAAAAATGCCAAAAAAAGTCCCTAAAAAATAGGGGCCCGGGATGGAAACCCTAAAATTTAGGAAGTGTCAGAATTGACTGAACAGACAGTCGATCCTCGTCCACAAGGCCTTCTAAGCGCTTTGGCAACATTCTATCATTGATTCAGGTTCACAATCATTTCTTGACTCGGATGACCTTCAAAATTTCAAATTTTAAGTACCCCACCAAAAAGACCAAAACTCAGAAGCAAAACCATCAGAGGGAAAACTACTAGGGTCCCCATTTGCAATGGGGCGATGTGTGAAAAGGTCACAACAGAGTGCAGGTTTGGTTTTTGGGGGGGATGCATCCCCGTGGAATATTGGTCATATCCCTTCCAAAAAGGATAACACATTGAAGTGAAAATAATAATATTGACAATTCGCTAATATTATATTTTGAACTATGTTCCACCAAGTTTCTGATACGGAGGGACGGCGGGATGGTAGAACGCATTTCAGGGATGGGATTTTTTAGGGGATTTTTGGGGACGACAAGGGACAGCTATATATATATTAAAAATATAGGGAAATTTCAAATTCCCGATATTCATATGAGTAGTGATAATCATAACAATGAACATTGATAAAGTTGGAAATGTAATCACTAATCATTTGACATATACATTATAGAGTCAAACAGTCAATCATCTAGAGCCCTATACCAGCTAGCTGCCTTGTCATACTGAGCGATCTACATGGTGCAAGGATTATTGTTGTTATTATAACTTTGTTTCAGTCATATCCAGCAGCCATTCTTGCTGTTCACAAGGTTTCTTCGGGTGTGATAGCTATACCATCAGCCTTTTTAGTCATTGATCTACTATGAGTGAAATTTCTAATTGTTGCAGAGTCTGAAACTGTATTTCCAACTTGTATATCAGTCAATGTAATTGTTCTAGTCAATCCAGCATTTTGACATCGATGCCTCTTCACACTTCAGTTAATTATCTTTAACAAATCATTAGTCAGCAATCATGGAAAGGCATCGGTCAACCAAGAGTATCGATGCTTCCTTAAACAAACCTTAACATAAACTAAAGTGCAATCCTCCCAAGGAAAGCAGTTAAATCAAGGATCATGTCCCTTGTGAAAGGTTATCGGATATTTAAAGAAACTGCCGCAAGATTAAAAGATCATCATCGCTGGGCATAGATAAGTGTTGGTGGCTGAATATAGAATAAAGAAAATTCTGGAAGGAGATAGAGGTCTGCTGATCGAATCATCTTTGAAGGGAATAAATATATTATTCAATCTGAAATTTGGAGGGGAAGCAAATGAATTATAAGGATAAAATATATTTGAGCAGAAGTTAAATACTATTAGTATTATATATATATATACATACATGCCAATTATAGTAAAATGAAATCAAGTAATGATATATATATTACTATATATATAATTGAGCAATAATGATGCTTGCAGCAATTATTGAGACTTCTAAGTAATTATGACTCTTTTATAAATGGATAGATTGTATATATGTTTATGATCAATCAAATGTAAGGTTGAAGAAAGCGAGTCAAGAGGATGTTATTTACGGGCCTCCCATGCTAAGTACGCCACTCCGAGGGTGGAATAGTCTTGGTAAGACGTTCCTGCCGCTTGGGGCCAAGAGGTGGGTATTCTTGGTCGGACGCTCGTGCTCTTGGGCTTAGCTGGGTTGAGTAGTTTACAGGCAACCCTTTCAAGACTTTCCTATCAAGCCAAACTATGATTGATTGTTAGGATGGGTCCAAGGAATCTCAATCATAAGAAGGATGGATAAGACAACATAGATAGGAAAAGCAAATACAAGTGTATTCCACTAAGCATGCCACTCCAAGGGTGGAATTGTCTTGGTTCGGACGTCCCTATCGATCGGGGCCAAGGGGTAGGTAGTCTTGGTTGAACGCTCATGCTCTTGGGCTTAGATGGATAGCTTCAGGCAGACTTATCCTGCCTCTCATCCAAGTCCTATTATGATTAAAGACTTCCACTATGCATTATGAATATTGGTAGTTTAGATAGTCTTATGTATTTTGTATAGCTTAATAGATAAGGCATTTATTATTAAAGAACATATGAATTATATTCCCAAAATTATCTAACATGATTGCAAGACTTAAACCAAGATTTATCTTGCTTGAAGCATTTAAGTGGAAAGTTATAACCCTAACTACATTAAGCTTGTGGTTCTAGGGCAAGATTTAGGCCAATCCCAAAAGGGGACATTACATACTCTTGAATAAAAGCTTGAAATGAGTAGCTTGAGTAGAAACTTGCCACTCGTCAAAACATAGGAGAAAATTACTAAAAGGTGCCCAAAAACGTTGCAAAGATTGGTGTGTGCCCTTGTGCCCTTATGTTTGTTGTTTTAAAACATGGCCATTGAAAAATGTGACTGTAGAGTGAAAAACATGACCTCAATTACAAAAATGTGCCCCAACAATGCATGTAGATTGAAAAATGTGCCCTAAAAAATGTGATAGAGATTGAAAAACATGCCTTCTATATTTCAAAATGTGCCATAAATTGTGAAAGCATGCAATTGTTTTCTAAAGTAATTCAAGTATTTTTTTAACTTGACAATTTTCGCTATGCCACAAATTTGGGGTTTGTTGAGTTCAAGTATGTGAACTATGACCTAGAGTGATGGAAAATACATGTGTGCATGTAGTGGCTGATATACTTCAAGAGGTGAGGCTCCCTACATTGTTTTGAAGCCTTTGTACTACCAACTACCTTGACCTTCCCCTTGAGGACATAGAGAAACTAAGATGGGTGAAGAATGTGGTGGAAGATGCAAGGAATGCCACAAAATTCATCAGCCACCACACATGGGTCTTGAGTCTCATGAGAGAGCACATTGATGGCAAGGAGCTCATGTGGTTAGGAATCACACACTTTGCCACTAATTTCATCACCTTACAAAGTATCACAGCCCCATTGCCCAACCTTAAGTGCATGTTTGAAAGTGTAAAGGTGGTTGGAGAGTCTTTATTGCAGGAAGGTTGAAGCACAGAGGATTATGAAGACCATTTTGGATGATACATTTGCCAAGGGCATGCAAGAGATCATCAAGCTAAGTTTTTGATTAAAAAATTCCTCTTTTTTTAATTTTATAATATTATTTGCTGATTGTGTAAAATTATGAGTTTTTTATTTGCCAATTTTTTTTCTAAAGTTTACGATTTAGTTTAATTTTCCCATTCCATTTTTTTTCTTTGCTATTCAAGGGGAACGCATTCAAGTAAGTATTCCATTTACTGTTTTGCTTCATCCAAGTCTTCTTTCTTTCACTCATAGTGTCATTGAAAACAACCGTAAGCCATCTACCTACCTCCATTTATTCAATTCTTTTTAAATACCTTATGAGAGGCACCATAGCAATTGCTTCAATAGGAGCTGCCCCTGTTTCACCTAGCATAATCTCGTAAGAAACTGAATCTTTTATTTTGAACTTGTGATCAAACACTTTTAAATTTTCTCAATTTGTTCCCACTTTGAATCTGAGGTGCTGCTAGCCCACAACTTACACCCATAGAGCACCACCAGAATAACTAAAAGCCTAAAAAGAATCTGAGTAGTTTTTCAATCACATAACTCTACAGTACAACCTTGTGCATGACCTTGTCTTTGTGCAGTACAACCTTTGATTGCAGGCAAAGAAGGTAAGGGTTAGGAAGCACATCATGCATTTGACCTCAATGACATTGATTCATGTTTATTTTGGGTTGTGGAGGATGTGGATACATTGTTCATTGATGATGATTTGGCTACTTGGGAGAGGGAGGCATTGGCACCAGAAGTGGAAGTGGCAGCATTTAATAGGGCAAAAAGGGAGGCTAGTGAGACATTAGTGGGGGTTATATTGCATTCATAGAATGATCCTATGGCTGAGGCTCTTGTTGAGGATGATGCAGCTATACCATCCAATTTGAGGCCATCCAGACAATGGTGATAGACATTTTTAAGCTTTAGTTGTAGAAGAAATTTATAATTTGTAATTTATATCTCTATTGGAACTTGAAGTTGATATGTATTGAACTTAATTCTTGATTTATGATGTGTATTGGACTCTTTAATTTTGATCTATAAACCAAAGAAGCGTAAATCAAGAAATAATCACCAAGATCACGATTAATTGCGAAATGGTGAAGTTCCCAATTTTTACCCTAAAAAAACATGAAGTTTTATTAGAAACGTTGACCACTGTGTTTGACTGATTTTCCCCAATTTATTCTGGTATTTTTGCATTTAGTCACAGTTTTTTCAAATTTAGTCATGATTTTTTCATGTTTAGTTGCAGTTTTTTCAAGTTTCATGCATCTGAACTATGGGTTTTGGCTGCTATTAGGTCAAGTTGATATGCAAAAAGCTGTTTAAATCATCTGAGCTAGGGTTTGACAATTCCTTACAGTAGTGTATAAAATTTGTATAGATCACTTGTGATGTGTGTGCGCATTCCTCCTACATTTAACTAGTGTGATTTCCAATGAGCTTCAAGGTAAACATAGTATTCCAGGTGATCAAGTACATTTGGAGCCTGCTCCTGCTTGTGGAGAGAAGCGTAGAAAGGACTGAAGTTGCTCGCTGGGAATATATTCTGCATGAACAGGTATTTAATGAGAGACCTTTACCTGTGAACAGATAATTACTTAAGTTACTCCTGACTGGGGCACTGTTTATATCTCAGACAAATTTGCAATCATAATGTTTATACATTTGTTGCATTAAAGGATAAAAGAAATGGTTTGAAATCATCAGCTAGTTATGTTTTTTCCTCTCTTTTGCAGATATAGTGACTATTCAATCATCAATCTCCCAAATATTTTATACAATTACTATGCATGGTAAAACTGTTGGCAAAGATCTTTTGTCATATGTAAATAGCTAGCCAGTTCAAGGAGGGTCATATCAAGATAGTCAATTTTGCTAGTAAAAAAGAGTATTTCTATGATAAATTTTGTTAATTAATGAAAGAGTTCACAAACTAATGTCTTAAGGTTAACATTCTTGGCAACTTTTTATTCTTTATGCTGAAATAGAAGCTTAATCAAAGATGCTTGATCTCCTTGCTTGGGATAACAAGGGGAAGTAAATCTCTGGCTAGAACATAAACTTCGAAATATTGTTTTTTTCTAACATATAACACATTTTCAATAAATGCATGAATATATATGTACATGTGTGTGTGAGAGACAGAGACATCTATGTTTTGAAGTCCCACAGAACTGTGTCCTATTATGACTCTTTACATCTTTGAAACCATAGTGCAACACAACCAGATGAATAACCCAATGTTTGGCTTACTACTAAAAAATATTATACGTAGTCTAATTTCACGTATTTTTCTAATCAATGTATTTCATTTGGTAAGGGAAGAAAAGAAAATGAAGGAGAGAACCTACCACTCCAGCCTTAATAGCAGAAACCTGCTGTCCTTTGGAAGTGCCGCCATACAAGCAAACCAACTTTACTCCACAAGAATTTCCAGCATCAGCTAACACATCTGCAATCTGTCACAAACATTAACCATTTTAAAATTCATCAAAATGATCTAGTCTTTAGAATCAAGTTAAAAGCATCTTCCCTGAGCAACTACAATATGATGTCATTTACGCATCGTAAAAAATACTCCACATTGGGAAGGTAAAGAAGTCCTCTTTGAATAAATTGTCAACATAATGATCATTTCAATTGAAACACGCCCAAGGATTTAATATTGAAGGGAAACAATTTAGTTATTAAACATTCATTCACCAGAATAGGGAAAAAAAAAAAATTGAAGGAAAGGCCCTAGTTGGTTCCTCTGAGGTTAACTGCAATTTGAAGTCATTCAATCCACTTTTGGATTATTGTTGACTATTAAGTCCTAAATTTCTCAAAACATTTATAACTAAAGAAAAATGTTTACTACAAAATGTAAAATTATGTACTTACCATTATATTAACGATTTAATGTGTCCCTTTCAAGACAACACAAAACAGAACAGTGCTCAAGGTAAAACCTTTCTTCAAAGTAGAAGGGAAGCTCCCTTGATTAAATACTAAAATAAACCCTAAAACCTACAAGGAAGAACTTTTTCTTTTAACAAAAAATTTTGGGATTCTCAGCATGCAACACAAAAATACTAAAGAAAATCTTGTATTTTTATTCTCAGGTATGGATACAAGGCTAATTAACACTCACACCTGAATGAGATATTTTTTATCTTTTTTAATGATGCAGACAACCTAGTGTATGACAGCTAACACACTTTTTTCTGGCAAAAAGCAGAGACCAAAAACAATGAGCACAACAAAAAAATTGAATTTAATTTAGTGCAATTGAAAAGAACCAATAAATCGAATAATAGAAATTGCATACAAAGCTACAATACCCACATCGATGAAAACTGCAATACAAATCCTGTAAGAATCACCGATTTCTATTCAATGTACCAAATCATTTCTATTCAATATACTAAACCAACACAAGACAAAACATGGAACATGAAAAACAACTCCAGCAACAAGGAGGCACAAAATTACCATTCCATAAAAATATAAGTGCATAAAGCACTGATTTATAAGTTGTTTACTAAGTTTTGCATGAGAAGCAAATTAAAAAGTATTAGTATTCTTTACTTCCTACACTAAAAATAGTTTGTTTGCAATCAAAGCAAACCTTAAATACAAATTTAAATGAAATAGATCATCTAAAACAAAAAATCCTAAAATACAACATAAATCATATAAAAGATCTGTTGATGTTATAGCAGCTTAGGGCTGCACTTCCTTTGCACGAATTCCAAGAAGAAAGCATAAATTAAATAAGTAGCCATTCGGCTATTTAATTTATAACAATAACATTTAATAAATGCAAAGGGCCGACCCTATATGGTTCGCATACTTTGATTATTGCATGGGCCGACCTCATTTGTAAATTGTCATTTATTATGTTCTTTTAGAGGGCCGACCTATCTTGAAAAGGCGCCTCTCTTGTATAAATACAAGGTCTTACTTGTCATTGTATTCATTTTCATTCAAGTCAAGTAAATTTGCAATTAAGAGCAGAAGTTCGCATCTTCATTGCAGCAGTTTGGATTCAAGGAAGATCTCATATTTATTACTTATCTTGCATCTAGGAGAGGTGCGATTTCTTTGTATCAAGTATTGGCCATTGTTGGGCCTAAGTTGTAAGCAGATTTCTGCTCTTGTTCTACTTTATATAAGAGATTCATTTGCTGGGTTTTTCTCCCTCAAGAGGAGGGTTTTCCCAGGGTATCTTGCTGTGTTCATTGTCTTATGTGTTGCAATATTATTAAGTGCTTTCATTGTTTAATCTGATCTAAGAAACACTAACAAGATCATCTCATAATAGTGGTCCTCCAATATTAGCAATAGCTGTGTTAGGTACCAAAACTGCAGCTGCAAAATCCTAGAACATTTTTTACTTTCAAGGCCACAGATATGTCATCAAGAAGGCAAAAAAGGGGGTTCATCAATAGATTCTGGATGGTTAAAAGCTAACAACAAGAGTGGGTGGTCTCTCCTACACTTTGGGCTCAATTTAGACCTGGTAGAATATTCCTAGAGGTATTCTTAATAGGTTTGTTCATTAGACAAAATATTACATGACAACAATACTCAGCAACTATATCCAAATGTACACTTGACCCCTATATTTGTCAATAAGTCAAGATTAACTAGCTACATAAGACCTCTTAACATAGCTGATACAATACCTAGCACATACACCTATAGATAACAGCAATGTTAGTTTTCTATGATCAGATTAAAAAAGCACAGAAATTTAATTAAAATTGATGCACAACACAGCAAATACCCTGGGAAAACCCTCCAATCTGAGGGAGAAAAACCCAGCCAATATATCTCCTTTATATTGATGCAAATAAGAGCAGAAATCTGCTTACAACTCAGGCACAACACAATGCCTTAAAATATACAATAAACAGCACCTCTCCTAGATGCAAAGATACAAATTATATGTTTCTCCTAGAATCGATCTGCTGTATGAAACATTTGATCTGCTGCAATAGTGCGAACTTCTCCTTTTAACAATGCTGAATGAACTTGATGTAAAACACAAATGAAATGCCTTGTATATATAGGCAACCACAAAGATTTTGCACCTCTTCACCAAGAGAGGTCGGCCCAACAATAGAGATGACTTTTCATAACAAAAGGTCAGCCTCAAAAAGAGAAAGACATCTTTTTGCAGGGGCACGATTTCCTAGAGAGGGTCGGCCCTTTAATTAAATATTATTTAATCATTAAATAAAAATCGTTTATTTAATTCAATGAGGCACTTCATCATATTTAATATTCAATATAAATTTAAATAGCCTTAGCTATATTTAAATTTATTTCACAATTTGATTCTGGAAGTTACTCACACAGCTGTCATATCATCAACAAGCAATACTATAACCCCTTAAGATGATTTCACTTAAGCATTTCTTACACATTGGCAAGGTTCAAACATACTGGACATGATATTCTAATCATTTAACAGTTTTGGTTTGCTTAAGATTTGTCCTTGGTTTGTATTACTGAATCATGAACAGCATATATAAATCCTACTCTACTTCCCATAGCTACTAGTAACTAGTTTTGTTGATTTAAATGTGCAAGGAAAGCCAATGTCTTCAAGACTGATGTCTTACTTGGAATACAAAGTTACATTTGGCTATTAAGAAACAGCAAACAAGAAATAACATCAGAGGTACGACACACAATAACCACATCTACTTAATTATCCTTCTCCAAACCTGCAAACATTCATATGTAACATGAAAGAGACCATTACAAATATAATTTGCAATGATTTAAAAAGCTGCAGCACTTACCAAATTTGTCAAATGTGGTGAGAGAAAACTTCACAGGAAGGAGGGCCTATCGCACCTACATACCCAAAAATCTTTCAGAATGCCAACAACTAGCCAAGGATGCATATGATTACAATTATCTGCTTCAAAAGCTACCTCTTTGCAACTTCTGGAATACACTACCCTAGTGGCAAACAAACTAACAAATTTGAAACCTTAGAACACTCTTTGCACTTCTGTTCTGTGAAAAAAAGAAAGACCAACCCTATTGAATGATGAATAAACTCATATTTATAGATCTCCTATTCAAGTATGCATTCCTAGGAAAAGAAGCATAGTCATTTTGCTCTATAGAGGTCACCCATGCCTTCGACATCACTACATTAATATTCACATGCAGAAAACGCCTCTTTGGGATGTGTAGAGAAGCCTAGAAGATGAGGAAAGTCACATCTTCATGACTGCCATCATTCTAAGCACTAAAGGCATCAATTGTTTTGGGTGTATAAGGTAGAAAAGAGCCCAAATGGTGACCTAGAAATGTTGCGACAATAATTGGGGTTTGAAACCTAATTGCTATTGTAACTAAAGTATGGGCACTTTCATCTTTTATTTCCTTTGACTATATGCCTCTAGAATAAACAATAATTTATAGGCGCAAAAAAATTTGATTGAGTAGTTGCAAGGACTTATTGAACCATTTATGCATTCTAGGTCATACAAGGAGGTAAGTAGGAGTGAATAGAAAAAAGCAAAGGAAATTCAAAGTTCGAGGGTAGGAGATACCTCATGGCTCATGCTACTATCAGGGATCAAGAATCGAGAATACCAAGGAAATCATCCTTTGAGGTATGCAAATGGAGGGAAGTCCAAACTCATAATTCTAACGAGATAAGATAGTGGAAAGTGTCGAGGATCGAGGTTCGGGGATGACTCTACCTTGTACCAAATTAAGGGTATGACGGCAACTCCAACTCCAAAGGGATGTATGAAAGGAGTTTATTGGGCGTTGGGGTTTAGGGATGCTCAGAAGTACTTGAGTAAGGGGATAAGCGAAATTCAAACTCCAAAAAGATGTGTAAAGGAAACAACGAAGTTCAAGGATCAAGAATGACAAGGAACACGCACCCAGGTAGAAGTAAGGCCACAACTCCAACTCTAGTGAAGTAACTTATTGAAAATATTGAGTCGAGAGTCAAGGATGATAGTTACAACGTACCCAACTAAGGGCAAGTGAAAAGGATGTTGGGATGGAGAACTCCAAAACTCTGAAAACTTACACTTAAAAATTTCTCTTTTTCTTAGCCAATTTTACTCATGAAGTAAACGAGGAGGGCAAGGCAAGGACTTCGAAGGTTTTTGCAGTATTAAACTTAGGCAAGAAGGGAAAAAGTTTCTAAGTTTTGGAGCAAGGAACGAGTGAAAAGGATGTTGGGATGGAGAACTCCAAAAATCTGAAAACTTACTTAAAAATTTATCTTTTCCTTAGCCAATTTTACTCATGAAGTAAATGAGGAGGGCAAGGCAAGGACTTTGAAGGATTTTGCAGTATTAAACTTAGGCACGAAGGGAAAAAGTATTGGAGTTTTGGAGATCGAGGATCAAAGATGCCAATGAATGGATACTCAAGGAAAGGGATAGTCAAAAATTTGACACCGAAAGGAACTTTAAGTCGAATGGTCGAGGTTTCAAGGATCAAGAGTGCTACATGCGAGGTACCCAAACAAGGACAAGTTTGAACTCGTAATACCAATAAAGTACTTAGTGAAAAGAGTCAGGGATTGGAGTTCAAGATAACAAATCCAATAGTACTCTGGTAAGGGAATGCTTGAAACTCCGACGCTGAAAGGAATTTAATGCAAAGGATCGAGGTTTTGAGGGTACCTAGGTAATAGAAACCTTGAAAGGCTGAAAGTCAAACACAAGCACAAGCCTTAGAAATTTGAACAACATTAATGAAACATACACACTTATTATGAGAGGGAGGGTGAATCAGTATGAAGTCAATATTTTATCTAATTTAAACTTTAATAATCACAATGAAGAAATTAAAAAAAATCCACACATAAGAAACACAAGATTTTACATTGAACCCTTAAGAGAGAAAACCATGGAAAAATATTGCTTGTATATAACCTTCTTACAAATTTCGTAGGCACCAACCCACTGGAGACATCAATCCCCACCACTAAGCACCAACCCAGCAAGAGACACCAATCACTTCTAGTGAGAGGCACCAACCTCCCGATCTCTTGAATTAGGAGGCACCAACCTCCAAATGAATATTATGTTTGCCTTCTTGAGTATCGCTGCTGCAATATGCTTCACAAATCTGCCTTAATGTCTTCACAAAAATCAGTTATACTTTGGCTCACAAATCTGCTATTTTTCTGCTCTTAGATCTCCTACAAATCTGCTATAATCTTCCTCTTGGAACTGCTAAAATTTCTTCACATAATCTGCCATAAATATATTCTTCAAATCTGCTGATATATAGAAAGATATTTGTTAATTGCTTGCCTTCAAAACTCTTCACACACTCCGCTTATATCTTCTTGAAAGGGGGCGATTTTTCATTAAAAGACTGGCATGGAGGCAATTCCTCATATATATGCAACTCTTCAAACAAAACATGGGCGCTAGATATGGGTCGGCACATTCATAAAGTAATATATATTTATTTTTCTTTTAATTTTGTTTCCAAAGTGGGGTGCCTTTATGAGGGGGTTCGGCCACTAAAATAAATTAATTTAATTTTTATTTTAAAGTTTCCAAGGGGGGATTAAAATTTCCAAGGGGTTCAAGGGGGCGACCAGCATTAGAATAAACTAATTTTATTTTGGGGCCACCAAGACACTTGCAAAATGCCACCAAACTGCCTTTGACATCAATGACAATATTTTTCCAACAAACACAACCCCCACACTTAGACTTTTTGAAAGTACACAACATCCAAAACATTGATAGGTGCATGGGGGATGGCAAAAGACAACACTTACACAACCTTAACAAATGTAGACCCATACAAAGATTTCTCAAGTCAATTATATGTGATGGGAAAAATGAGGCCCAAGTGCACAAAGAAGCTGGGACTTGAGCAAAATTTGGCACTATAGGATTGAATCCCAACAAGCTAGACATATTTGGTCTGATAGTTAGCCCCTCTCTATGATTCTGGCACAACACCTTCGTTCTGGCCATGGCAAATTATTAGAAGAAAGCTTTAAACCCTAAAAATTTATTCTTTGCTTGATGAAAAACTCCATACAATTTCCCTTGGTGAAAATCAGACCAATGACCTTAAAGTGCCTTGAATGAAGAGTGAAAGGAAATGATAAGGCTCTTAATGTCTTATCAAAGCATTGTATGGTGCTTCCCAATGACTAATGATTCGTTGAGAGCTATTGTAAACAGCTCTTTTTATTATGTTTTAAAGTTGACTTTTGCCCATTACATGAAGAGGAGCACTCCAATAGTCTAAGTGGGTGAGATTCTGAAATATGGTGTGTATAAATAAATCTTCTAGTAGATCATCTCAAAATAGCAATCCTCTAATAATAGCAACAGCTGAAAATAGTCAATCTGATAGTTGGCTCATGTAAGTGATTTTAATGCAACACCTTCATTCTAACCATGACAAATCCTTGAAGAAATTTAAAACACTAAACATTCATCCTTTGCTTGATGACAACCTCCATACAGTTTCCTTTGGTAAAAATCAGACCAATGACGTTGAAGCACCTTGAATGAAGAGTTAAGGAAATGGCAAAGCTCTTAGTGTCTTATCAAACTGTTGTATTGTACTTTGCAGTGACTGAACATCAATTGAGAGTCGTAGTAAACAGCTCATTTTCTTATATTTTCAAGTTGACTTTTGCCCATCACATGGAGAGGAGCACTTCAATGATCTAAGTGGACACTTCTTTTGTTTTGATTTTCACTTAAGTTAGACATCCCTTTATGAGGAGCACTCCAATACATTACATGTCCACTTTTTGTTTTAGATTTCATTTAACTTTGTATACTTTAGTGAAAAATAGTCATTCATTACATATCCACTTCTTGTTTCAACTTTCACTTAACTTTTCCCACTTAGTGAAAAAGAGCGCTCTTTTTCACTTATACACCACATTTTATGCTAATATCAAGTTGGCATTGGACAACTTACGAGAAGGAGGGCTCTTTTCCACTTAAGTTACTTTCTATTTGAATTTTAGGTTGACATTGGACAACTTATGAAAAGGAACACCCTTTTTCACTTATAGACTATTTTCACCTGATTTTCACTAAAGATTGGCCACTCAATGGAAAGACACACTTTCTCACTTATGCACCACTTTTTTTACTTGAAACTTTTAAAAATGCTGTTCCTTCAAAGAGAAGAACTCCGATACACTACAAGTTCTTTTTTCCATTCCTAAACCATTTTTTGCCTCTATTTTGCATCAAAGTTCCATTTCGCCTATCGTCTAATGTATTGTAAAGCAAATCTCATTGGCTATGTACAACATTGATCAGAGCTTGGGAAATATGGCATTCACAAACATAGGAAACAAGGGTCCAATTAAGACTCATTGAGCAAGAAAGACATAAATTTGACTAATAACAACTTGATTCAAAAACAATATATGGGTACCCGTACAATACATCATAAAAATTAAATTTTGCCTCTTAAGATCTAGTAACTAACAAGAAGCAATATGCATTGACATTGTATAGGCGTTTCCTTTACAGAGCAAGTCGCAATCTAAGGAGGATTAACAATAAACCTATGCAAAATAAGCAATGCTCACAAAGTCTTAATGCAATAGAAAGAAAATAATGGCATATTCATAATATACCACAACTATTTACCTTGGGAAACCCTTTTTGGGAAAAAAACACAACAAAAACAACTCACTTACTACATTAACTCAATTGTTCACAATACAATAAGATATTCGCTCAATACTAATCCATGTAAGTATTTATAGGTACATCATTATAGGGAACTACTAATTAGTATTACATTACAAAACAATGGGTACAAACCATGGACTGAAAAACCACCTATATGGACAAAATGTATTGTACATCACCACTCATATTCACTTGTCAATGTGGGGGGGGCAATAGAGCATGCACCACCATCCATTTTCTTTATTGACAAAAAGGCCTAGATAAGGAAATAGGTTACCTAATTAAATTATAGTAGTTGCCACCAAGGGTTATGGTCGGGTCCCAACACCCTACCCTAGTTGGCCTTCTCATGAATCTACTTCAGAATGTGGCAGTAACCCACAAACCTTAGCATGAATCTTTAGGTCATCCAAGGAGGTGAGGCCTAGAGATTGATGTCATAGGGTAGATAATGTGCCAAGGGGGGGGGGGGGAGAAGATTTAGCTAGACTCACATTTTTCTCACAAACTACTCCCACCCACCCATCAAAAAAAACCTGAGCATTTTTTCCCAATTACTATAATTATTCCACCAAAGAACTATACATTCATATGTAACATACCTCCCACAGCTCAACTATTCATACTAGCTAGGAATTGGCTAACTCCAAACTATAGCACCGTCTTTCAATCATGAAATACATAAGCAACTATAGTTCACACATGGTAATTTCAGCCTTACTCTAAGATTAACCATCTATCTATTGGGTGAGGATGGGAAGTAGTGCCCTATCTCTAAATCCAATTGAAACGAACTTTGATTCCGATTGCCCTATCTCCCATGTTCTCTTGGCATTCAAGGGCCCTATGGACTGTAAGGCTGCCCCACCTTTATATAGAATAGTAGGGGCAATCAATCATGAAAACAATGTAATTACCTTGTTGGCAATGCCAACAAATTCAAATAGATCAGTTCAAATATAGTTGGTAATGGCCATTTCATTGCATTGATGAAAACTAACACTATGTGATTGGTGTTAGGGCAAGGTGAATGAGGTTAATTCATATGCTCTACGAGACAAGTGGGAGAGCCCTACCTCTATACTGGTCGTGAGCCTTGTGTAGTCCACTACGGGCTACCATCTCAAAAATGAACAAGTCTAGGAGGTTGATATATAGAAGCTATCAACGATGACTGAACCATCTACAAACCACTGAAATTTTCTCCTCATTCACCCATTTCTCCAAGACTATTAGAGGCCCAATTGTAGAAATTGGTCGAGGTGGGGCACAACCCAAACCCCCCTAGGTATGGCAAGGTGTACAACATGCAAAGTTTATGACACATATCTAGCACAATCCATAAACAAATGGTATTGAAGCCAAAGGAAATGATATGCTTACATTTACATGGTTATTCATCAAAAACATTGCACTTCTCAACATTTTAATACATTATTGTTCTTTAAGGAATAAAAAGAGTCCTATAATTGAAAGGAACAATATCTTGCCCAAAGTACATTAACAAACCCTATAGACTACAAACGCTACCTGGTTAGGTAACAATTGTCTACATGTACTATACAATGTACATAATGGCTAATCCATCATAACACAAATTTATAAATGCAACTAAAACTTGTACATTGATTGATGTATTATATTATTGTATGTGAAACATCGTTGAAACTAATATTTGTCAATAAGAACAATATTATGAAGATTAATAACACTTACTCTTCATCTCCCCTTCTTGTTCATGGTCCAATGCCCCATTAAATCATATTATAAAAACTTAAGGGGATGGCAAAAGTAGTGCCAGGAAGATAAGCTTTTTAGAACCAACAAGCTCTCCTAGGTGGATTGCAACTAGGTACATTGCTGCACTAGCTGCTACAAGGTTATGGCTTCCCCCATCCTTAAACATGTGAAAGCAATATCTTTTATTGTGAAAACAATAACCTTACTCATATTACCAATGTTAATGAGAATGATAGTATGGATACTGGTACATTATGCCAAAAAATTGTCCATGCCACAAAATACCAATTTTAGTAAATAAGTTAAGCGAACCATGTAAACTTCCTAATATGTAATGGTTAATTCAATTATATTTTGTTCAACTTTCGTTTTTGTAAGTCAAAGTGCATCTTAGCCAATTCTAGATCCTGAGCAAATTTTCTTAGCATATGAATATAAAACTTCATAACTTCTTTTGCATCTCTAATTTAAAAGAGAATATTTCCTTTGCATGGAAATATGTCACAACTTGTATTCAAAGTCAGAAACATCTCTAGTGATTTTCTATGTTGCAAGGATCTTCAAAACAATCCCCCTCAAGTAGTTTGCCCAAGGTCAGAAGGACCCAAAAGGTGCCAAAGGTAGACCTAGGTGAACCCACAACCTGCCCAAAAAAATATACATTTCTTTTAACATTTCTGAAAACAAAAAAGTGCCTATTAACCTAATTTCGCCCTCGAATGAGAGCTCTTCACTTCTTTTCCCTCATTTCACAAAGAGAAGTGAGTAAAACAAAATTGAACAAAATGCTGACCTTCATGCTCCCAGTGAAGAGCACTATGAAGATTATTGAATATTGACTATAATTTTCATTTTGCATTGACATTTGACAAATCACTGAATTGTGAACTTATGAGTATTTCCTTTTTGCAAATTATGAGGTATTTAATTATTTTGTTTATTGGCAATTATGAGTATTACTATTTTTATAATTTAAATATACGTTAAGTTATATATATATATATATATAAACAAAATGCTGACTTTCATGCTCCTAGTGAAGAGCACTATGAAGATTATTGAATGTTGACTATAATTTTCATTTTGCATTGACATTTGACAAATCACTGAATTATGAACTTATGAGTATTTCCTTTTTGCAAATTATGAGGTATTTAATTATTTTGTTTATTGGCAATTATGAGTATTACTATTTTTATAAATTAAATATGCATTAAGTTATAAATTATATATATATGCAAACCTCAACCCATACCCAAGGGAAAAAAATGTAATACCAATGTCCCAAACTCCAAACCCTTGCCCATCCCCATACCAAGACTGGCAGCTTAGGTAATTTTCTTTGGCCCAAGAAACATTTTAGAAAGAACACCCCATTAATTCTTCTAGTGTGCATCAAAGCTTAAATAATTTCAAAGTGTTTATGGTGCATCAACAAAGTGGATTGTGTGGGCATCAAGTAGAGAATTGCGTTCTCTTTGGTTTTATTTGGTAAGTAGCCATCTAGTTGTAGCTTGTCTTTGTCACAAGCAATTTCCTGGAAAACTCAACCTGTGGCCATACTTTGTATCTTCAACATTTCTAGTATCTGATATCTATTAGTTTATGATATCCTTCAGTTCTAACCAACTATCCAGTTGACTATCTAGTTGGTTATTCAGTTGTCTGTATGAAATCGAATGCTTCCTTGTATTTATTTGCTTCTTCACATAATGCAGATTGCTCAATTACTCTATCTCTCCCTCACTCAACATGGTATTAGAGCACTTATTTTCTCCTGCTCCTGTGCATATTTTGTAACCTTGTAGGGCATGAGGATGTGTTGGTGCAGTCTAGGCATGATACATTGCTTCTAAGCGCAAGAATCACCATAAAGGTGTTGAAATCTGCAGCAAGAATCTGCAGAGGGGAATGACAATTATCTGTAGTAACCAACATGTAGATGCTATACGTTTGGCAATGATAAAGGCTACAGGAAATGTTGTTGGGCAAATAAAAACTTGCTGTTTTAATATGCTTGCTGATCACCTCTCAAGTCATTTGAAGTCTATGATACATGTAAAGAAGAATGTGACGCATATTTCATTGTTAGAATCCCTAGAAGGATCACATAACCCTAAATCATGAGTTCATAACACCAAATCGTCTGAAATAATCACCATAGAAGTTGTCCAAGTCTAAGATAAACTTAAAAGAAGGGAAAGGTTGGCATAACGTTTCTGATGAAAACCAGTTGTAGAAGATTTTAGGCATAAGAAGCAGTCTAAAAGCAGCAGAAGAAGAAGTGAAAGAGTACAACCTACAACCTATTGAGATTGGATCCATTGCAATTGCAAGCCTTAGAGGTGAATGATGATAAAGGATGTTGTGTAAAAGGTGCATTTTTTACAATTTCCCTAGTTTACAATCAGCAAATATAGTTATAAACTTTTAAAAACTATATTTTGATTGCATTTGAATATTTAAATTTGGAAGAAAAAGTGTATAGTTTGTTTCAACTTTCAAGAAAGCCATTAGAAGTTTTATAAAACTCTTATAAAAATCAAACTCTTAGGGAGTTATAAGGAAAAATTTAGAAAGTAGCAAATAATGCACCCACAATTATGCTTTCCGACTCTCAACTTTTGAGAGGAGACAATTATGCTACATGGAAGACAAAAATCCAAACCCAATTGCAGTTTGAAGACTTATGGGATATTGTATCCGAGACCATCACCAAACCTCCAAATGTCGTTGTAGACCAAAATAGATTTGACAAGGCCAATCAAAAGGACAAATTGATCATCTTGTTTGGAGTTCCAGATGAGGTTCAACCTCACATTAGAACATCCATCACTACAAAAGACGCTTGGGATCATCTTAAAACAGTCTATGAGGCCAAAACTAGAATCAAATTCTCCACTTGCAATGACTTTACATGCCTTTAAATGCAACATGAGGATAAATTAGAGAACTTTCTTAAAAGATTAACAAAGATTAGGAGATCACTGCAAGCATTAGAGGAAGAGGTCAGAGATGACTTTCTTGTACCCATAGTCTTGAGAGCACTACCCCCTTCATTTCACGTGTTTGTCACCTGTCTAAATGTGGCAAGTACAAAACCATCCTTTGAAGAGTTGGTAAACTTGCTTCAACAAGAAGAAGCAATCCATGGTGAGACATCAAACTCACAAGAGAATCAGGCCCTCACAACAAGGCAAAAGGGAAAACAACCTGAACATAGAAGTGGTCAATCAAGATCTTCAAAATCAAATCTGCAAAGCTCTTCCAAGAAAAAGAAATGTCTCATTTGTGGAAGAAAGGGGTATGATCTCAAAGATTGTTGGTACAATTCCTATGCAAATAGTGAATCCAATCATAGAAAGCCACAAAAGCCTTCTCAGGGGGACAAAGAGAAGAATCCCCATTGGCAAAAAGAGCTAAATGAACGACATGGTAATGTTGCATCCACAGGAGATTCAAATGATGAGGATTTCTTGTATGCTACTAAACAAAAGCCTCCACTTCAAACAATTCATTTTGGCATGTTGATTCTAGAGCATCCAGACATATGATAGGTGAGCAAGAGTGGTTTTGTGATCTCACTCCATCCACATCCTATGAGCAAGTATCTCTTGGAGATGACACATCATATGAAGTTAAGGGAATTGGAGATATATCTTTGCCTCTCAAAACTCACAAATGCAAAATTAAATAGGGTCTTTATGTTCCAAGGCTCACAAAGAATCTTCTTTCAGACAATCAGTTATTAGAGCACAACTTGAAAGTTGAGTTTGATTGTCATCATGGTGAAAAACTTTGTCTCATTAGAGATAAATTTAAAAATGTTGAAGTTGTTGCTCATGCTTCACAGATTGGCAAGATGTTTCAACTTGTTGATGTCACACATGAAGTTAAGGCCCTTGCAGTGAAGACTATTGCATCCACAACTCTTTGGCATCGAAGATTTGGCCATCTTAGTTTTGGCTATCTTCTTGCATTGAGTAAGAGAGATATGGTACGAGGACTTCCTCCCATGCAGAAATCAAAAGTTCTTTGTTCACATTGTCTTGCTAGAAAGCAACATCAAGCTCCTTTTCCTGCTATAGAGAATAGAGCCTCAAGTCCCTTAGAATTGATTCACACTAATCTATGTAGACCAATGCCACCAAATCATAATAATGCCAAGTAATTTCTACTCTTTGTGGATGATTTTTAAAGAAAAATGTGGGTTTCTTGTTTGGCTCACAAAAATCAAGCACTTGAGAAATTCAAAGAATTTTGAGCCCTTGTAGAAAGGTCATCTAAACATTCTCTCTAAGCCCTCCACTCAGATCGAGGGGGGGAATTCACACGTAAGGATTTTTCAAACTATGTTCATGAACATGGTATACAAAGACAATTGACCACTATTTACACACCTCAATAGAATGGTGTTGTGGAGACGTGTAATCGTACTATTGTTGAAATGGTGTGATGTATGTTAAAAGATGTAGATCTTGCTCCTCCATTTTGGGTCGAATTGGTTCACACAACAATATATTTGTTGAATCAAGCACCCACCAAAGTGCTTGGAAATATAACACCTATAGAAGCTTGGACTAGTAAGAAGCCCTCTATATCATATTTCAGAGTGTTTGGATGTACAGCTTACATGCATGTTCCCAAGGTACAAAGGACCAAATTGGATGGTAAATCTTTGAAATGCATTTTCCCTAGGTGCAATTTAGAGACAAAAGGATAGCAACTTATGGGTGCATTAACAAAGAAAGTGTAAATTAGTAGAGATGTTTTTGATGAGGAAATAGTGATCGCCATTTTGATCTTACACTTTGCTAATGGAATCCTCCCGTCTCATTCTCTTGATGGCTTGCACAAACAACTTGATGCAGCTTCTGAGTTTTAAGATTTGTGCCAACTTATGGTCAACCTTAGTAAGATTAAGGTCATGATCTTCAACACCGCCAAGGATGCTCTTTTCAAGTTTCATTTCTTCTACAAAGGAGACCCAATTAAGATAACCACTAATCATACTCATCTCAGAGTTCAATTTACAAGTAGTCTTTCTTTCCAACCTATCTTTTAGTCTCATCTTTGCAAGGAGTATACCTTTCTCTTTGTCCTTGAGCACTAATGCTTTCAAGTACATTACCGAGGTATACCTTTGAAGATGCACCTCTTTGACACAATGATTAAGAATTTAAGACTACAATGTTGTGTGGTTCTAGGCTTTGGTTCTTATGATTAGGCTTGAGTTGAGAGGGTATACTTGAGCATATGATCTAGTGCAAACGAACAATTCCTCATTATAAAGTCCAAGAAAAATATAATGCCCAACCCCTTCATCTCGAGGGTATCTTCAAACTCACATTAGTTTATACATATGTGTAGATACATGAGTGGTTTTGATTTTTCCTATGGGAGGTATCCTTTTTTTGCAATCCCAAATGTTGATGTTGTGGGTTCTTCAAGGTTTGTTTATTGTTCCAATCTATCAATATTTATTTGGACAAGCTTCCTTCTTTCAAGTACTCTTATGTGCTCATCACCTTCTTCTAGGGAAAACGGTTCTCAATCAATTTGTCAAAGAGGACATTTACCATCAATGCATCCAAGTTACATGGATCTGCCCTCTAAATTCTCTCAATCCCAAACTAGCTTTCTAAACAAAGCATGTTGCACAAGTGTTGACGAAACCATTGTTTGTCCCACCTATCTTCAATATTATTCATGTCTCATGGTTTGAGGATTCCCCTTAGACAACTATAGGTGTGTTCCCATCAACATCACATTGAGATTGACCACCACATTTTACAAAGCGTAAGAATATGCTGCCTTAGTTCTTTTTAGGAGGTTGATTTGCAATCCCAAATGTTGATGTTGTTGGTTCTTCAAGGTTTGTTTGTTGTTCCAATCTATTAGCATTTATTTGGACAAGCTTCCTTCTTTCAAGTACTCTTATATGCTCATCACCTTCTTCTAGAGAAAAAGGTTCTCAATCAATTTGTCAAAGAGGACATTTACCATCAATGCATCCAAGTTAATTGGAACTCCCCTCTAAATTCTCCCAGTCCCAAACTAGCTTTCTATACAAAGCATGGCGTACAAGTGTTGATGGAACCACTACTTGTTCCACCTATCTTCAATATTATTCATGTCTCGTGGTTTAAGGATTCCCCTTAGCCAACTATAGGTGTGTTCCCATCAACATCATGTTGAGATAGACCACCACATTTTACAAAGTATAAGAATATGCTGCCTTTGTTCTTTTTAGGAGGTTGGGTCTAAGAAGCATTTTATTTTCTAGTCTCTAGTCTATTATGAAATCTATGGGAGATACTATTTTTATACAAAGATTCGGGTGGTTCTCTTTCCACATTCTTTTGCTACCCTAAACAAAGATGTTCCTTTTTCTTCATGAAGTCACCATGTCAAGCTTTCAAATCAGTTAGATCAATTATTTCCTTCTTTCAACCCACCATAGATGTTGGAGGCTTTAATTGCCCTTTGAATAATAATTATTCACGTATAGATGGAGATAGATCAATTAGGATCACTCATCCTAGTGTTTTGCAACACCTCAGTTCCCATTTTATTGGTTGTGGTTTGATCTCTTCTTGATGTCAAAGACCCTCTCAGACCCCTCTTCCAAAATACAAATCTCAAGGGCAAGCTCATATTGCCAATTTCTTCCCTGCCATCAACAGATCTTCAACTTTAATTGGTAGGAAAGGTTCCATGCAGAATCAACTACCTCCTACGATTGTCTAGCCCGGCCACCTTAGCCTTGGTCTTTCCCCAACGAGCATTCTCAAACTCTCATTGGTACTCCTATAGGGATCAATGATAATATAGCTGGCTCCTCCAACACACAACCAAACACTAACCCCTGAGGATTTTGGTCCTTTGTAAGCATGGACTTCATTTGCTTTCACTGCTTTGCAAGGCCCTCCCCTCACATCTATATATACTTGTGCTATTTTAGGGTTACTCTTTTTCAGTTAACTCTCGTGTGCCTATTTATTTGTTTTTCCTGCTTTTCTTGCTTTATTGTATTTTCTTTGAGTCTAGGGCCCCCTTTTGCCCTAATTTTTTGCTATCATAGCTTCTGTACATTCCAATCCCTTTGACCTATTATTGGTCATTCATGGATTAATGTAATTTATTCATTTCTTTCTATTTCTTTTTAGCCAAGTCACAATGCAGTGCATCAGCATCCAAAAACCAACTGATCAACCATTTTTGTATGTATGGTACATCCATCTGATTCACCTGTCTTTCACAAGAAAAAACTGATGGATGAGCCTCTCTCATAAATTGCTGTAGATCAAGCACGAATCTGGCATGGAATCGCCAGTTTCACATGGCACATAATATTATAAAATTTACCTATTTGTTAATTTATGGTCACTGTTAATTATGAAAAGCAATGATATTTTATATTATGTATTTACCCAAATCACTGATTTCTCACCACCTGACCATTTTTGCATGTTTGTCCATCACATCTTTACACAAATCAATATTCTGATCTGAAGATTGAAACTTGGAATCACAAGATTTTCTCTATTGAAAGGGCAGTGTGGTAGTTGTACCAGAAGGTCTGAACGGTTGCACCATAGAAAGCTTAACTGCTTGAGATTTGGCCTGACTTCTGGTCTAGCTTCTGGACCACTACAAATTTCTTAATAATTGCAATTGGCTCTACTGATGTCTGCTCAATTGTCACAAATGTTTTTCCAACTGACAAAGGCAATGACTTGGTCTAAACACCAACTGGCTGCTCAGGTAATACATCTGGCTTTCTTTACAAAATCTCTCCACCTTCAACATTTAATTCTCCGAGATAAATGTCAAACTTGGGAGCAGATGTTGAAGAGGGCTGCAATTTAACAGATTCAAATTTATCAAGTTGTGCTCAGATAGACATGGCTATGTCCTTATCATCAGGCATAAGTTTGAAAACATCCAAAGAGTTAAGAATCTGTGTTGAACAAACATCAGTGTAAGGTGTTTCCTATGAAGCCATAGTTTTTTCTAACATGACTTGGGCAAGTACTGATTGATCCAAAAAAACACTCAATTTCTAGGTAGAGTAAAGCAAAGGCACAACAATAATGTATGAGAAAACAATGAATGATGAGGCTGAGATCAATATGGAAGCAACATCCATACCAATCCTTTGCTCCACATTTTTAGCCGAATCAACAATAGGATCAGCCTCTATGTCAATATGAACAACAAAAGTAGTAGAGCAAGTTCTTCTTGAGGTACTTGAATGATTACCATACTAGAGGCCAGGACTGGGGCAGTGTCTTATTCTATGATATGACTTCTTCAATCGTCTCTTCATCTTCTCCTCCATTTAACAAAATTTGTGATGTTTACTTAAACTCCACCTTATCCTCTGCCTTATCAGTAGCCAGCATTTGTCACCATTAACCTTTGTATGAACTGTTGAATGGGTATATCTGTGTCACTTCTATCATAGCGTTCATGTGAGCATCGTACCATACAGTTGACTTTCTTAGCTGTTGGAAGATTACCTGATCCTATGTTCATGATTCTTATGTCCATGCACAAGGTGCACTCTGGAAAATGAAATGTAATCTGTGATTTTTGTGGTTTATCTCCAAGGTCAAACTACTATTGCTAGTAAACAACAACCTTGTCATTTAATATAAGCTACCAAATGCAACTCCCTTGAAGTCTATCACTCTGCATATTGGCAGCAACATATATATCAAGACAACACAGAGAAAGATAGATTGAATTCACATAACTATCAATTTTATTCTAAAATACATATAACTATTTCTATCCAGATGCCGCACCTAATTCTAAACAGCACACAAGAACCCTATACAGTACCATTCTCACTGTCTAATCACTATGGTTTGAATCTCCCACTAACTTAAATAGTGGAATATCTAATGCACACCACAGTTACTTTGGTGCCTTGAGTTTGATATAGAATTTTTCTGATATATGAAGCATCCTTCTTATTTACTTAGTTCATCAATCCAAATTTTCCTGCAATAGGAAGCCCTAAAACTCTATTCATTCCCCAAATTCATAGGAAACTTTACTAGACTGTCATTTTTTCAACATCATCATTGATTTACTTGCTTGGTGGTCATACCCTATCGTTGATTCCTTAAGTGCATCTACAACCTTCTCAAATATGAATTGTTCAAAAATTTTGTCCTATATGTCTAATTTTGGATACAAAATTAATAAGCATTGAAGTCTTTGCTCAAGAATATTAACATGAATAATCAACATCCATGGGATTTGGAGGGCACTGGTTATGCCAAGAAAAAAAAATTGCAGTCTCTCTCACCAAAAGGTTTTTCCCTAGGTGTTCTGGTTGAATTAGAAAAACAATCGCAAACATGTGTATTTAGAGGCAATCTTGGAAGAACCAATCACTGTTACAGTATTATTTTAAAATTTAAATCCTAGGCTAATTAGAACTAGACCCAAGCTTTTGTGTCAGCTGATTGGAAGGAAGCTCTCCTGTAGCACTTGCACTGTTGAAACGTGAATTTTGAACAAAGAAACTTGCACTATTGCTTTCCCTCAGTCTGATACCATGAGAACCATTTCTAAAATGTCATTTCAGATTCAATGCCAAGAAAGAAATAAATTAAACTAATGGTCACAGGTGTCCAAAGTGGGTCACATATATTGAACAGTAACTTTAACATAGTAGGTGTGTAATTTATTGTTGGGGAGTTGTGTATAGAAAGAGTAAATAGTAATTACTTATGACATAAGAATTTAAATTTGAATATATTAAAATACAAGCAATTAATGTCAATATGTGCACTTATAATACAACATATAGCATGGTTTACATACTCGGCGAGTACTCGCCGAGCCTGCAAGCACTTGCTGGAAAACGAGCCTGCACGTACTCACTGGAAAACGAGCCTGCACGTACTCGCTGGAAAAAAAACCCCAGCGAGTAACTCGTGGGTTTACTCATGACATGGCTGGAGAAAAAACTCGCCGAAACCCTGGCATTGACTTGCCATTAACTCGCTGAAAAAGCACTTGTGAAAACCGCAGGAGAAAAAAATGCAGGTTTGACGCATTTTTTGGTCTTTTTAACCCTCGAAAATGTTTCTTTTCTGCACACCATCCATTGAAACTTGAAAGCAATTTTACTTGGCTTTGGCGATCTGTTCGAGGGAAAATGGTGTGTGCCATGAAGGTTTGTATGGTTTAAAAGGTCTTCATTTGGGCATGGTGCCAAGGGCTCCATGTTGATGTTGTTTATAGCGGCGGGAGATATTTTCTCCAAATAAAATAAAATAAAAATTAAACAATCATTCATAAAGGTAGGTCGGCGTTATTTTATTTTCAATAATATTATTTCTTCTAGGGCCAACCCAGAGAGTAGGCCGCCCTAGTCATGTATATATACAAGGTAATGCTTCTCCATTTGTACATCAATTCATTCTCTCGTTCAAGTTCGCATTTCCAAGAAGAAGTTCGCCCTCCAGCAGCAGATCGCCATTCTTATAGCAGCAGATCAGATTTCTTGAGAAGCATATTTATGTATATTCTTGTACCAAGGAGATGAATCATTATTCATTGTATTCGACCTTGTGTTGGGTCTGATTTGTAAGCAGATTTCTGCTCTTATTCTTGCAATATATAAGAGATATATTTTGCTGGGCTTTTCTCCCTCGAGAAGGAGGGTTTTCCTAGGGTATCTTGCTGAGTTCTTTGTTTCATGTGTTGTATTTCTGCTTATTTACATTTCTGGTCTAAAACTAACATGGTATCAGAGCCAAGTTTAAGCTAAGATCCGATCAGATTTGTTTAAGCAGTCAAGGCATCTTATATCTAGGGCAGATCTATCAAAGAGTCGAAGATGGTGAATAGAGTCAAGGTTGAAGATAGGCTTGATGGAGCATCAAATTTCACCTCTTGGAAATTCAAAGTTCTTATTGCCTTAGAAGAAAATGATCTTCTAGATTTTGTGGAAAATGATGTGCCCAAGCCATCCGATGATGCTAAGAAAATTCAATGGAAGAAAAATGGAACGAAGGCTAGAAAGATCATGATAGATTTTGTGAAGGATCACCTAGTTCCGATAATCTCCAAGACGAAGACAGCCAAAGACATGTTCGAAGCTCTACAAGGATTGTATGAGATCAACAATACCAACAGAGCCCTTGCATTGAGACAATAGCTCCATCATATAAAAATAGCTAAAGGAGATTCAGTCATTTCCTCCTTCATGAAAATTTTGGAATTGAGAGATCAGCTATGCGCTATTGGAGACATAGTCGAAGATAGAGATCTAGTTATGTTGGCACTGAACGGTCTTCCTCAATCTTGGGAGCTCTTTATTCATAGCATCAATGGGAGATTTAAGCTGCCCAAGTTTGATTGTTTTCGAGCTGATTGTATTCAAGAAGAATCCAGATTGGCAGCAAGAGGAAATGGGCGAAATACTCATAATGAAGAATACCATGTCCTTGCTACACAAGCTTCTAAAAGAAAAGGAAGAGAAGGGAAAAAAGGAAATTTCAAGAGGAATAGAAACAGAAAATCAAATTCTGTTCCAAAACCGAAGAAGAAGAAGGACCTCTCTCACATTCAATGTTTGAGGTGTCACAAGTATAAAATCAGCTCGTGTAATTGGTGTTCGTCAGGAGAGCCTATAGAAATTATCAATTCATCCAATTCAGGCCCTATTGCACGACTCTATCAGTTTGAGTGAGCTTTGGCACAGGGGACTTGCCCACTTACACTTCAGAGCCCTTCCATCCATGGAGAAGCAGGTTACTGGTCTTCCTAAGCTTGGTCTGGAGCACGGTGGTGGTTGTAGAGGATGTGCACTTGGTAAGAATATCAAGAGTCCCTTTCATAGTAGTCAAAGAATTCAAGGCTCAAGTTGAAAACATGTCTGAGAAAAGGATTAAAGTTCTGAGATCTAAAAATGGAGGAGAATAAACTTTTGGAGTTTTTGTAATTTCTGCATTGAGGCAGGGATCAAGAGGACGTTGTGTGTTCCGTACAACCCTCAGCAAAATGGTGTTATTGAAAGAAAGAACAGGTCCATGGTAGAGGCAGCCAAGGCTATGATTCATGATCAAGATTTATAGACTTTCCTATGGGCAGAAGCTTCCAGAACTGCTGTGTATGTTCAGAACAAAAGCCCATATCGTATATTGGGAAACATGACTCCAGAGTAGGCCTTCATAGGTGTGAAACCTGAGGTTAGTCATTTAAGAATTTTTGGTTGTCTTGTTTCCATTCATGTACCCAAGGATAAAAGATCTAAGCTAGAACCTTTAAGAAAGAAAGGTATATTTGTGGGATATAGTGAGTCTTGAAAAGCCTACAGAATTTCTATTCCAGGGTAGAAACAAATTGAGATCAGCAAGGATGTCTCCTTCGAAGAGGAAGTAGCCTTCAAAAGATCTAAAGGGTCTTACATGGAGATAGACAGTGAAGAGCAGGAGACTCCTCAGGATATGGATATATCTAGTGATCATACTCTTGAAATTTAGAGGGAGACCGACGAACCGGCCGAAACTATTGATCCAGTTGATCCTATAGAACCAACTGATGGGCCTAGAGACATTGTCGTAGGACAGAAGAGGCCTCTATGAGCTCGACAAACTATGCAAGAGGCAGAAATGTATGCAGCTCCTCGAGGAACCTTTAGGGAAAGCAAGAGACCGCAGAAGTTTCCAGGTTATGTGGCATTGATGAGTCACATCATTCATTCTGAGCCTTCCATTTTTGAGGAGGCATCCAACCAGCAAGTATGGAGAGATGCAATGACAGAAAAGTATCAGTCCATCATTAAGAATGATGTATGGGATATTGTTCCGAGACCTAAAAGGGAATCAGTAGTGTCTTCCAAATGGCTCTACAAAATCAAGCATGCAGCTAATGGAAGCATTGAAAAGCACAAGGCAAGATTCGTGGCAAGAGGTTTCTCTCAGAAGGAGGGAATAGATTATGAGGAAACATTTGCTCCTGTTGCTCGATACACTTCTATCAGAACAATTATAGCCATTGCATCCGATAAGGGTAGAAGTTACATCAAATGGACATAAAGACTGCATTTCTTAATGGTGTGATTGAAGAAGTGTACATTGAGCAGCCAGATGGTTTTGTGATTCATGGGAAGGAGTCTCATGTATGCAAATTGAAGAAAGCATTGTATGGCCTTAAGCAAGCACCTTGTGCATGGTATAAAAGGATTGATAGATATTTGATGAGCTTGGGATTCTCTAAGAATGATGCAGATTCCAATCTTTACTTCAAGATAGTTGATGGTGAGGCTTTGATATTGGTTCTTTATGTTGATGATTTATTTCTCACTGGAGAAGAGCATCTCATTATCAAATGCAAGAAAGAGTTAGCCTCCGAGTTTGAGATGAAAGATCTTCGTCTTATGCATAACTTCCTAGGACTGGAAGTGTGGCAAAGACCTGATGAGATTATTCTAAGTCAAGGAAAATACACTATAGATATCTTGAAGAGATTTGGAATGATGGACTGCAAGTCCATGTCTACATCTATGGAGTCAAATTTGAAGAAGTTGAGTGATTCAACAGCCGATTTAGATTTGGTAGATCCCACCATGTATAGACAATTGATTGGATCATTGATTTATCTAGTGAACACCAGACCAGACATTTGTTATGCGGTGAGTGCTCTTAGCCAGTTCATGTGTGATCCAAGACAAATACATCTAGTTGCAGCAAAGCATATTTTGAGATACTTGTGTGGCACTGTGGGATATGGCTTGAGATATACTTCTTGTGAAGATCTGAAGTTACAAGGCTATTCTGATTTTGATTGGGTCAGGAGTGTAACTGATAGGAAGAGCACCTTTGGATGTTGCTTCAGTTTGGGGTCTGCCATGATTTCTTGGTGTAGCAGGAAGCGGACTTCTGTGGCACTAAGCACTGCAGAGTCTGAATATATTGCAGCATGTGTGGCAACTCGAGAAGCAGTGTGGCTTTGAAAGCTCCTTGTAGGATTGTTTGGTCAAACACTGGAGCCGACTGTGATTCATTGTGATAATCAAAGTTGTGTGAAGCTCTCGATAAATCCAATGTTTCGTGATAAAACAAAGCATGTGGAGATCAAGTATCATTACATCAGAGATATGGTGTTGAGGAATGCAATTCAACTCAAATACATTTGCACTGATGAGCAGACGGCTGATATTCTCTCCAAGCCTCTTTCCAGAGTGAAGTTTGCATATTTTTGAGACAAGCTTGGGGTAGTGGAGAATGTCGCCCTTACTGAGAGGGAGAATCAGCATTAGTGAGCTTTACTATAATGCATATTTCTCTGAGACAGAGAAATATGAGGTGAAAGCCCTCGTACATCTTTGAGAGAGATATGTGGTTCTTTCCACACATGGGAGTAGCCATGGTGGACGACATGTTGAGACTCCATGATGAAATCACGTTGAGAGACTCCGTGATGAACCCTTGTACTTGTGTTTCTTTCCACACATGGGAGTAGCCATGGTGGACGTCATGTTGAGAGGCTCCATGACGAAATCACGTTGAAAGACTCCATAATGAACACTTGTACGTATGTTTCTTTCCACACATGGGAGTAGCCATGGTGGACATCATGTTGAGAGACTCCATGACGACATCACGTTGAGAGACTCTGTGATGAACTCTTGGACGTCTCTGTGATTGAGATGTGTTTTTCACAAATGGGTGTAGCTATTGTGAGCGTCATGCCAAGAGACTCCATGACGAAGATACTTGGAAAATACCTCCCTAGCTAAGAGGGAGTGTTGATGTTTATAACGGCGGGAAATATTTTCTCCAAATAAAATAGAATAAAAATTAAACAATCATTCATAAAGGCAGGTTGGCCTTCTTTTATTTTCAATAATATTATTTCTTCTAGGGCCGACCTAGAGAGTAGGCTGCCCTAGTAATGTATATATACAAGGTAATGCTTCTCCATTTGTACATCAATTCATTCTCTCATTCACGTTTGCATTTCCAAGAAGAAGTTCGCCCTCCAGCAACAGATCGCCATTCTTATAGCAGCAAATCAGATTTCTTGAGAAGCATATTTATGATTATTCTTGTACCAAGGAGAGGCATCATTATTCATTGTATTTGACCTTGTTTTGGGTCTGATTTGTAAGCAGATTTCTGCTCTTATTCTTGCAATATATAAGAGATATATTTTGTTGGGTTTTTCTACCTCGAGAAGGAGGGTTTTCCCAGGGTATCTTGTTGTGTTCTTTGTTTCGTGTGTTGTATTTCTGCTTATTTACATTTCTGGTCTAAAACTAACACTCTGCCCCTCAACCCCACCTCATACCGCGACAAGGAGCGCGCCAGGGGCACTACCCCTGGACCCCTGAGGGGCACTGACCCTCGACCCCACTGGGGGCATTATCCCTAGACCCCCACGAGGGGCATTGCCCCTCAACCCCATTGGAAGCATTGCCCCCAAACCCCCACCAAACTCATTTGATTCGTTTTGTAGCTATATTTTGCATAAAACTTATCTTTTTTCAAACATTTAAGTGATTTTTAAGGTGTCGAGTTTTAGCTGAGTTTTGCCGATTACTCTCCAAGTCAAAAAAAAATTGGCTTGCCAAGTACTCTCCGAGTCCGAGTTTATGAACTATGATATAGTATTGATAATGCAGAATGCATATATGAGAATATATAAGAATATATATATATATAACTAAGTTGTAAACAAACCTGATAGGTGGCAAGACTTGCATTACAATGTAAAAATATTATGCATTGGTTTATTTGTCAATATTCTATTAAAAGTGCATGAGTGATTGCATATACATGCATAAGCACGCCCCTGCAACCAAATGCACCAAAAAATTGAATGGAATGCATCTACTCATACTTGCATCTACACCCCATGAGCCCTGACAGCATTCCTTTGCACCTTAAAGTATTCAAAAAAAATTCATTACTGTGTTTGGGTTAAACAAGTAGGTCTAACATAGCAATTCATAATCAAGGATCCAATTCAATGGCAACATGAAACAATAAAATATCATTATGAAAGCAAACTTACTCAAGAAGAGATCAATTGAAAAACGCAACAAATAATCATGTAGAAACTAGAAACCAATTAGACACTATTTTTAATATTCTACTTTAAGTACATTAGTATTACTTGAAGAAACAATACAAGAATTGGTTTTGATAAACTATTATAGTGCTTCCCTATTTTTATTGCAAAAATCTCAGTTTTTAACTGATTGATTGAGAAAGATTATTTTTCATTCAACATTTATGAGTGTGATTTTTTCCATAACATTCCACATGTTCATTTGATGCTTGCAATAAAAATGGTTTATATCTTCTCATACTATTTCTTTTTAGGAACACAGGCTTTTGCAGGATGAAATTTATTTTTCATGATAATGATGAGGTAGCTGTCTCAAAACATCAGACAAAAACATTCATCCAGAAGTTCTTCAATGAATTATTATTATTACATAATGCTTAGAAATACTTACTTGTTGAGCGAGTTCTCGAGTAGGTGAAAGTACTAGACAAAAAGGCATGGATTTGTTGACTGTCTTTCTATTCTCCTTTTTTAATATATGCATTAATGCTGGCACACCAAATGCTATCGTTTTCCCTACAGAAATCAGAAGACTGTTGTTAAGTCTCTACCTCTATCATACACATACAATCTCAAAAGTCACACCCAACAAAAGCAATTTCCTGCTTATTACTTATCTATCAACTAAGCACATCTGACAAGTCAACAAATTGGAAGCATTTAACAACTTCAAAGAAGATGAGGGATGTAACCATTGAAATGAAATAATGAGGGTAGAAACATAGAAAAATGAAAAGCTTGACATCTTCAACCAAAAATGAAAGGATTTATTTATTGTACACATAAAACCCACTATAACAAGTCATAAACTATAGTGAGTTAATGGGTTTTTAGTGTATTTCTCAAACTAATTAAGAGTGTTATTAATAATAATAATAATAATCAAGTTGTTAATGTCAAATGGGATGAGCTCAATTGGTGAACCATCAAACCTTTCTCAAAGGAGATGCATGTTCAAATCCCTAGGAAACATGTTATATCATTAAACGTAGAAATTAGACTGTCGAATCAAGTAAATTAATATTCTAGTTCTATTCTAGGTGTTGTTGACATGCCAAAACTCTGCTGAAATTTTGTTAGGTCGGAAAACTTGTAATGTTGTCCTCGGAGGATTAATTAGGAAATTGTTGAATATTTCTTTTCATGAAAATTGAACAGTTTATCAAAACACACACCATATTCCACTAAATGTGAAGCACCATTGTTTTTAGTATAAAGGTGATACATGAGCATACCGTTTTTTCAGTACAAAGGTGATACATATGCATTCAAGGAAATAGTTTGAGTATAAACATCGTAGATAAACACCCTCTAGTGAAAGTACAAAGTATCCTCTTAATCAACACCTAGGGGATAATGAATTGCAAGGTAAGTTCACTGGTATACTAAATCTGCCACTATGAAGAATGGAATCCCACACCATGAGTCATTATATCCACCATATTGCAGGTATACGAAACTTGATAGCATTATGGATATACAATCCTAAATGGTCGGCCTCCAAAAAGTTATTTTATAAATATTAACCATTAATTAATTCTGAATTTTTCACCTCAATGTAAGATATTATAAAGAATTTCAAAATTGATCACAAGCTTCTTATCTCGAGCTTTCTCTAATAAAACATCAAGGGAATACAAAATTATACAGGCTTTCCACAGGATTATGCTAGGAGTTTACCCTGATCCAAATAAAGAGGAAGAAGAATGTCCAAAGAAAATTTCCAAACATCTCTTTAAATAGTGTTCAACACTCCCACGAAGTTGTCGAGTAATCACAATGCGGGATAATAGTGAGATTCTGATCCAGCTTTAAACCTCCCTCATCGTACCAGGATGGCCCAGCGAAATGTGAAAATTTATATGTCCTAGCTAAATTTATAATAGAAATACAGCTGAAATAAATTTCTAAATATCCATTATTCATAATAAGGTAGCTTGTAATTAGAGTGGTCATATGGCATGTACCTCACCTTACTAAGATAGACTGTAACTCTAGCAGGCATGTAGCGAGCGTGTGGTTTAACAATTATGGCTATAGGGCACACATTGTGGCGTGACAAATGTTTGAAAATCTGAAAAATATTATCCAAGTTCCTATAACTTCCTCGAAAATATATCAATCAAAAACATATAGAGAAACAAGTATAGGTTGTGGAACGAAGAGAAGGGCGGGTACCTGAGCCAGTGGCAGCTATTCCAATAAAATCTCGGCCATTAAGAAGGAAGGGCCACGCGTGTGCTTGAATGGGCGATGGCTTCTCGAATTTTTTACAGCAGTGCAGCACATTCGAAGGAAGCCCCGCCTCTTCAAACGACTCCAACGCTCTGAACTTTAAATCCCCACTCCCCTCACCAGACACCGACACACACATGTCATTCTTAATCTCCTCCTCTTTCTGATTCTTCTTTTCCTTCTTCCCCGTATTTCCATTTTCAATTCCATTCTCAGCTTTCTCTTCTGCCTCGATTCCATTCTCATGCTGCTTATGCTTATTCTTCTTCTTTTTCTTCTTAGCCTTCTCTGATTGTTGCTCTTCTTTATTCCCATTTTCAATTACATTCTCAGTTTCCTTTTCTGCCTCGATTCCATTCTCATGCTGCTTCTGCTTCTTCTGCTTCTTCTTCTTACCCTTCTCTGATTGTTCTTCTTCTTCTTCGGTGTGAAAAGAGAGCTGGTTCTCTGGTTTGTCTGACTTGTGCTTTCTCTTGTTTTTCGTGGGGAGATGAGATGGGCTCTCCCCAAATAACTCAAAGATTTGTTCCTCCTCCTGCCCCATATGATTCGATGTTTAGTGCGATCAGCAGCACAGGGTAGCTTCACTGTGCAGCAATATCCAGCACTGCAAAGCCAAAGAGAATGAAATATAGAGGGAATCTGAGAATAAGATGCTAACATAGGAATACACCTTCTGATTTTAGGTCAAATTGAAAAAGTGCTCTATGGGGTTGCCAAAGTGTTTAAAAAGTTTATTATTTTTTAATTTTGTAAAAGAAAATAGACTTTTCTAAACTTAATCAAGGCTAATCCAATGAGATGCAAATATATTAAAAAAAATTAATTTAGATTAATTTAAAGATACTTGATTTTGAATTAAATATTATTTTAAATAAAAAATAAATGTAAAGTAGATTGAGTTGTTAAGTTTGATGATTTAAGATGGATGATTTTGAAGAAGTTTGTAGAATTTGAAGTATTTTGGATTGAAAGCAAGATCTTTTTGTTTGTGTAATGTTATAAATTTTATACAAAATGTGTGTTTTGTCTAAGGTCAAATATGCACTTTTATATCACTTCCACATATATGGACCTATCCTTCTATTGTGCAATTCTATTCTCGTTGATTATATACTCTTTGATATGTTGAATTTACCTTTATTTGACCTATTATATGGATTAGCAACATTTAGGAATACCTTTAGAGGGTTGTCAACTCACTATAGAACAAGTTTTCTTAGGTCAACCTCTAGAAAAAGACTTGTTTTACTATCATGTCAATGATTGAAAATAACAATATTTAATCATCTAAATGCTTGTGGGATGAATATATAAACTCTAATTATTTTTAGTGCATCAATGGAATTGTTCCTAGAATTCTCCTCCTTAAATGTGAATGATATTTTCTTGAATTTTGATGATGATAAATGAATATAATTAAAAAAAATTAAATGCAAGGCCATATCAATAAGTTGCACAAATGTGTGTTTATTTGGCTCATAATGGATTATGAAATGAGTTGGAGTTAGCTAAGTTTGAATTTGAATGTTGAAAATTTAAGGGTCAAATCCATTGTTGCAAGATTCATCTTACACCAATCGAAATGACCTAAGATAGGTAAATGGTAGCATTGACATGAGGAAGGAGTATTTAAATGTGTGGGATATAACAAATGAAGGATATTTGGAATGATATGTAGAGATGGATAAGTTGCAGGTAAATATATGAGAATGTTTGAATAAGTGAAGCCTAGGAGAACAAACCCAAATTTACACAAGATTGTGTCATTTATTGATATGTAAGTAAATTGAGAAATTCTCTCAAAATGGGCACAAAACTAAATGGGGAATCGCATGGATATGCAAATTTCGCCATTATAAATTTGTGTCATTGAATTAATTTTACATTAATAAAAATTATGTGACAATAATAGTTTATAAGGTACTACACATTTTCAAAGTTCTACCATGATGTAGACCATAACTAGGCACCATAACAAGATTAGCTAGTTTAGGTGTACCAATAACAAAAACTCTATAACATCATATTAAAGATGCTCAAAAAATTATAAAGGCTTAAGCTAATAGCCTTGATTTTATTTTCAACAACCTATAGGCACACATGCCTCTTACATTGATAGAAATATGTTCAAGTTAATGTTAGAAAAAACAAGTTTATATGAGCCAATAGACCTTCATTGATCTCTCTTCATTTTCAAAATTCATCTTTCATATTCAAGTCTAGAGGAGTTCAATCTAGCCACTGGGTCAATAGGTTTTTAAATAGTTTCTAGAAGTAGTTATCATATTCTAATTATAGTATATAGTTTTTTAGAGGTTACCACCCAAAAATACTCAAGTAACCATCTAGAAGTGGTGACAATAATTACTACTAGGAGAGAATTAAGTGTGGCCAACAAATGGAACTATCATATTTTTAAATATGTTCTTTTGTAACTATTACCAGTCACCCACACTAGGAACAACACTAAGAACTTGACAGATACGTGGACCCTAGTATGGAACTCATCTAAAACCAAAATGTATTGTTATTTAGAATGTGGGTCCCAAAAAATTATAAATTCTCATGTGGCACAAAAAATAACCATAAGCCCACTAATTTTGGTTGATTACCAAAAGGGAAGAGTATGTGGGTCCCAACAAGGTTATGTGGAACCCATGTTTTAAAAAGTAGCCAATTCAATCAACCAAACAACATAAACTTTATAAAGGAAAATTGAGGATACTCAGAAAAGGTTAACAACCTTGATATGGTTTTCAACAATCTATAAGCGCATTGGCCTCTTACATTGACATAAATATATCCAATTTAATGACATAAATAACAAGCTTATATGGGCTACCAAACCTTCATTGATCTCTTTTCATTTTCAAACTTCACCTTTCACATTCAAGGTTGGAGAAGTTTGACCCAAACACCAAGTCAATGGGGGTCATTTGTATAATTAGATGTTTCTTTACATCCTCCTTGATTTTTTATGCCTAAGGGGCCCACCTCGATTTGCACATGGGAATAAATAAATAAATATAAGAAAAAATATTTCTTAAAAATAGTAATATGGAGCTCTGCTTGGGTTTCTTGTTTATGCAGTCATCCTTGGCCCCTCTTACATCATACCATGCCTTAGGTACGAGACTTCTCATTTACTTTATGTCGTACGATCGCATTTACTGTGGGTTTTGTGGGTTTTATTATGCCTACAACTGGCTCTAACCGAGCAGTTCTTACTGGTGTTGGTGGTTTGATGACTCTACCCAATGGCTCCTCCTTCGAACAAGAATCATCAAAAATTTGTTCTAAAAGTGTTCCACAAGGTATTTTTTTTATTCTCCAACTGATGCGGTATTACCCATCCCGGATTTTGATTTTGTGTGTTAATGGTTAGAACAACATACTCTTGATGGTTTTTTTTTAGGAGGACTCCCCTGAAAGTGTGCTTAAAGAATGGGTTCAAAAGGTTTGGGTCCCTCATGGGGTCCACCTTGATATGGTTCAAAATTTGATCAAAGGCTTTTTTCTTTTTTGTTTTGTGGAGGTCAGTCATGTTCGGGCAATCCTGAATCACGGGCCTTGGTATGTTTGATCCTCTTTGTTGGTTTTCCAGCCCTAGACCCGGGACTTCACTATCTTAGATAACACCAAGTAACGAGTTCTAGTAAGGATTGAATTTCCTAGTTTTCCCTTGCCTTGTTTTCATTTTTTATAGCATATTGCTTCCTCCCTAAGGAGAGTTATTTGTGTTGAACTAGATAGGTTCTTTCAATCTCACCCTCAAAAGTGATTCTATGTCGAAGTGGACCTTTCACAGGATTTGAAAGAGTCCATTAGTATTCAAATTGGTACTTTTCGGCATACCCAGAAGGTCACTTATTTTAATTTGTCGAACACTTGCTATCGGTGTCAGTCCATTAACCACGAGATTAAGGATTGCCCTCTTGCAGTCCCTCATGCTCAATCGTTGTCATGGGAAGCTGATGATCCCCATCAGGTGAAAGGTGTTACCGCCAAACTAGAGGAAAAATGGACAACAATTACTAACCAGAAAAATAAGTTCGATGGCTCCGAGGCGGTTTCCAAAACCCTTGAGCCGACAAAAGAAGTTTCAAATCCTTCAGGGAAGGTTAAGGGAATCCAAGTGGTTTCGAATAGCATTCCATCTCGGCCAAGGCCCTCAGCCATGCCCCAACCTACCTTAATGATGATAGCTCAATTGGTTGCATCTCCTCCCATGTTGGGAATCCATAGGAGATCTGTAGCCCTTCTCGACCTCTCGAAGAAGGAGAATATGTTCAAGAAAAATAGAGACATTTGTCTCCCCCCATTTAAATTGGGTCAGTCCCACCAATTTTGTTGTAAAATCGCTATTCCTCTCTAGAAGAGATGGAATCCGATGAAATGGTTGAGTTTCTAACATGAATTTTCTTTCTTGGAATGTTCGAGGTCTAATAGACCTCTCTAGGAAGTATTTTGTTAGGGATACTCTTCAAAAATATGCTAGTATCGATGTGTTGTGTCTTTAGGAAGTGAAAGTTGCTAGCTTTTTGCTCTCTTCTATTTGCCAAACTATTTGGCCAAGTAGTAAAATGTTTTGTTCTTATCATGAGGCTAGATGTGGCGGATTGGTCACCCTTTTGTCCCATGGTGGCACACTTGTGTAGTTGATCATGGGTCTAACTCCATACATCGGCTCATCTAGATTCTTTTGAACATTGATAATCATTTCTTTGGGATTATTAATGTTTATGCCTCAAATGATGTTATTGAAAGATCTCTTCTCTAGTGATGGATTGTTGACTCATTTTTAGTTGCTTCTTGGTTGCTTTATGGGGATTTTAATATGGTTGAGATGGCATACGACAAGGATGGTACTTTTCCATTTTGATGGGCAGCTGGCGAAAGGGAGGCCTAGTTTTACATGTGTAATAAATTAAGTCTTTTTGACCCCAATATCGGTCGCCAACACTCTCATTCTCTATGGAATACTTGGTGCAATTTGTAAGCTAGGTATGATAGGATATTTAAATGCCTTGATTGTGTCATGATCTCTGCTCAATCTTTTTTATCCTTTCCCATCTCTTCCCCACTTCGGGTTAAGTCATTAGTGGATTTGACGTTGGCATAACACTTTTCCATTTTGTTTTGCATTGAATGGCAAGTAAGGAAGCTTCGTGCTAGTAGGACCCAATTTTTTTTAATACCTCTTTGCTAAGTCACCATCCCAGGTTGGCCCACATTAGCACTATCTGGAATCTTGAATGTAGATTGACCCACTCAACTGGTTGGATCAAGTGGTGGAATAATGCTATCACATGTACCACGAGGTTTCTTCACATTTATGGGTGCCAAGTGGTTATCTTTCATAGACAGTATTATGAAGTGATAATGTATGACCTTCGTACTACCACTGAGGATTTGGCGGCTAACCCCTCCCCTTCTCTACAAGTCAGAGTTGTGGAGTCAAGACATAAAAATCAAGTTGTTGATAATTATGCGACCAAAGGGGCACAAATCAAGGCTAGATTACACTGGCTCAATATTGGGGATCATTCCTCGAAAGAATTTTTCTTGGCTCTTCAAGCCAAACATTCATCACCTAGCATGAAGTGAATCAAAGATGGTAATAATATGCTTTTAGAACTTCTTGATATTCTCCAGGTGTTTGTTAAGCACTGTGAGCAAGTTTTCACATCCCAAGATTATGGTCTAGAGAAGAATAATGCATTTCAGGACTGCCTCCAAATAGGCTTTCTTCAGCCCAAAAATCTTTTTGTGAGTAATTGCTCACAATTGAAGACCTCAAAGAAGCTATTTACATAATGGTTGATGACAAAGCTCCAAGAATTGATGGGTTCCCATGTGAGTTTTATAAAACTCTTTGGGACTGTGTGGGGAAGGATTTGCATAAATTTTACCTCGAATCTTTCATTCTAATTCCCTAGGTAATCTTATCAACAAAGGCAATATTAAATTCATACCTAAAACTAGTGATCCCGAGGATATTTGTAACTAGCGGCCCATCACGTTCTTTAATGTTTCCTACAAAATAATTGTCAAAGCCCTTGCTTTAAAAATCCATCATCTTTTGCCTCAGATTATGTGCCCCAAACAGACTGGTTTTATTAAATGGACAAGTACATCTTGGACAACATAATTGTTGTTTGGGAAGGCATGGAGTGGGTGAGACGCTCTAACCAAAAGGCAATTTTTCTCAAATTTGATTTTTCCAAAGCTTATGCCCGCATAGAATGACCCTTCATTTTAGCTATGCTTTTTGTACTAGGATTTGGCCCAAATTTCATTCAGTCTATGAAAATGTTGTTCTTCGAAGCTTCAACTTGCATCACCATTAATGGACGCCAGTCCCAATCCTTTGGTCTATTTCGTTCCATTTGTCAAGGTTGCTTGCTTGCCCCCTCGCTTTGTGTGCTAGCTACTAAGGGATTTGGCTATCTTCTTGCTCATTCCATTTCCCAAGGGCTTGTTTGAGAGATATCCTTGCCTAGTTCACCAACTCAGCTAGTCAATGGCCACTTTGTCGATGATTCCTTCCTTACCTTGATAGAAGAAGAAAATAATGTCAAAGCTTCTCTTGGTTGTCTAGAGACCTTTCGCTTGACCTCTGGTTTTGCCATTTAGTGGCACAAAACATTGTGTTACAGAAAATTCGTTCTTCCTAGTCCTCTCTAGATTCAGAAATATGGGTGGAAGTGGATTGCTCCTAGAAAAAAAATTCAATTTATCGGCATCCCTTTCACCTTTTAGGCCTCTTCTAATGATCTTTGGCAAGCAGTTCTATCTCGAATTGAGCAGAAATTAGCTTTTCTAGGTTACCAAGCCGCTCTCTTTGGCTGGTAAATTTTAGGTGTGCTCTAAAATATTGGCAATGACTCATGTGTATTACTCCTCATGCTAGGCCTCTTATGCAAAGCTAGAAAAATTTCTCAAAGATTTTCTTTGGTCCTCTTTTGAGACTCGCATAGGCTTTCACTACATTGCCTAGGAGTTTTACTACCTCCCTAGAGATTCTGGTGGGCTTGGCCTTCTTTCCACTCAGTGACAAGGGATTGCTCTTTGTGTCAAGTGGATTATCTGAGCTCTTACCGGAAACGAGGCCTAGAAAATTATCCTCAAGCATTGTATTGAAGCGGGTTATCCCACTCATAGACCTTCTTGGAAGGGAATTGGATTTCAAACCCTTCTTGTTATGAGGGATCCAATTCAGATTTTGGGTACTTTTGTTGCCAAAAGCATTTGGTGTGGATGGGAGGTGGTCAAGCCCTTGCTCTGTTGGGGTGGGATTGGATTTCATGATAGGCTCTCATTTAATCAACAGAATGTTTGGTGGTCTCCTCTTTTTGCCAGTGCAGGTCGACCGTTGGCCAAGCTTCCTTGGCTTAAGGCCCTCATATTCCACAAGAAGGGTATCTAAAACCTTCAATATTTATTCCAAAGACCCACCATGAGTATTTTGTCATGGGATGCTTTTCGTGCCCAGTTTGATTTCCAAGACCATGATCGTGAAACCCACAATAACTTGGTGAGCGCCATTCTAGTTGATATACTTCATAAAGTGGGTATCCATTCCACCAAGCCCTAGTGGAAAGACTGGAAATGGTATCCAGACATCCCATTCAAAAATTACAAGCCTCAACTCGGTTATCAATGGCTTTCGCCTTATTTTCCAATGATCGACAACTTGAACCAAAGGTGGCACCTCTAGTCCTTGGTGCTCTTTTGGTGCAAAATATTTTTTGCTACATGGTTTGCAAGTGTTGAGACAAATCTTTCCCACTTTGCTTGGTGTATTCTTTTCCAAGGCTTACCAGTGGGGTCTTGACTTTCTTACTTGGGGGTCCAAGACCCTCATTTCCCTTTTTGTGGGCAAGCCGAGTCATTTAAGCATCTCGCTTGGTTCTATACCAAAGCTTAGCAACCGTGGAATTGGATTCATGACTTCTTTCGGCTATTTCGATTGGAGCCCTTCTCTTGGCATATGGTTTTGTTGGGGGACTTTCCCAGGCTCCCCGCTAAGTATACTTAGATTTGGTACACTTTCAGGGTGGAAATCCTCTTCAGTATTTGGAAAGATAGAAATGCCTAAATATTTTCTCACAACCAAATTGGTAAATTTATTTCTGTATATTCTAAAGCTATTATTTGTTCTGATGTTCTTTTGCAGATTTAAGTATAAGGAAAAAAAGTTGTGCTTGAAGTTTCTCACCTTTAGGAGCTTCTAGACCATTGGGGCAATGCCCCTTGCATTGTGGCTCATGTGCCTCCCTCTCCCACTTCCTCCCAAGTTCGATTGCCTTTACAGGGTCGATGGCGAAGTGGCTCTGCCAAGGATTTTTGCCCCCGTTCTGAAGCTCCTTGTCACGACTCTCACCCTTGTAGGCAATCACCCTCTCCTCTACAAGCTAACCTGGGGTGCCCTTCTGGAGGAGCGACGAGGGGTGGAAGTAGAGCTTCTATGTGGCCTTTTGGTGATGCTCCTAGAGGCAGTTCTAGTTGGCCCATTGATACTTCAAACTGACTCTCATGTTTGGATTTAGCAATTTCACCTCATCGTGAAGATAAAGATAAAGAAACTGAAAAATATGATGATGGTTGGGCTCCTCCTGATGTCACTCTAGACCCCACTGTTGTATGGGAAAAAATGGATGATAATGACCCTCCACCCTTTGCTAGCACTGTTATGACCGCTTAATGGCCTTTTTTATTTGTTGTTTTTGTAATGTTTTCTGATTTTTGGGCGTGGCCCAAGACTCTTTGATATTCTAGGCTCTGCCCATGTGACTCTCGGGGTGTGCCTTCTTACCACCCACATTTTTATTTGAATATGTGTATTTTTATCTTTTATTAATATAGATATTGACGCCTATTCATAATATATATATATATATTATGAAAGAAACTTCCCCAAGTTGGGAATTGCATACTCTTTTTGGGACCCATATACTCTTCTTTGTACTGGTTGACTAAAATTGTTGGGCTCATACTTATTTCTAGTGCCACATTAGAAATTAAATTTTTTTGGGACCCACATAGTGTTCTCTCTACTAGTTGACTAAAATTGCTGGGCCCATACTTATTTCTAGTGCCACATGAGAATTTATAATTTTTGGGACCCACATTTCTAACTAGCAATATTCTTCTTATTGGGTGAGTTCCATAAAATGGCCTACATATTTTTCAAATTTTTAGTGGTATTCCTAGTGTGGGTGGCTAGTAATGATTGTAAAATAATATATTTAATAATGTGATAGTTTCATTTGTTGGTAACACTTAATCTTCTCTTGGTGATAGTTATCGTTATCACTTCTAGATGGTTACTTATGTGTTTTTTGGTGGTAGCCTTTGTGGCAACCTTTTAGGTGGATATAGACTATAATTAGAAAATGACTATACATCTAGGATCTATTTCAAAATGACTGAGCTACTGACCTAGTGGTTAGCTCACACTCCTCCAAACTTGAATGTGAAAGGTGAAGTTTAAAAATGAGGAGAGATCAATGAAGCTATATTGCCCCATACAAACTTGATATTATATTATTAACTTAAACATATTTTTATCATTTTAAGAGGCCTATGAGCCTATATTTTATTGAAAACAAAATTAAGGATGTTAGCCTAAGTCTTTTTTATTTTTTGAGTATCTTCAATCTATTGTTATAAACTTTTTCTATTGGGTTGCCTACAGTAGCTACTTTTTTATGTAGACAAGGTTTGTGAGTTTAAATAAGGGATACAAAGAAATAAACTCCACACAAAAACCACTCACAATAGCATCATGAACTTAATAGAAAATTTAGAAGTTATAAAATTGATGCAGGAGCATCCATGGCCTAGTGGTAATCTTATTTCAATAGATTTTGCTTAATTTTGGAGTGGCAATTTTGGAGTGAAGGTATTTAATTTTTTTGGCTTGTAAATTTCATTTCCATGATCATATGAATGTCAGGGTATGTGGTGAATTCAAATCTACATTTTGGACCTGATTTAAGTGCAATTGAGATAAGAGTAGTGGTGGAAAAGGTGCTTTAAAAGCACAATACCTGAAAAAGCATAATGGAGGCGTTGGGATTAGCATGGAAATAAATTTTATTTCACATTTTTAAGATCCCTAAAAAATAGGGAATGTGGGGGTGGATGCCCAAATGGATAGGGATTGAAAATTGCTTCAAAAATCAAAAAGTGAGAAAGAGATAAGCATTCCACTTTCTTTGTGTATCATGGCATAACTTTAATTGGTTCTATTTAACATATCATTTATTAATTTTCGCTGCATTGTAACTCTCCCAAGAACGGGCGAACCATTTTGGGGTCTTCATGAAATGCTAAGAAATGAAAGTGTGTTTCATTTCATTTCATGGGCAGGCAAACAAAAGAGTGGGTTTTCATTTTTCATTTTAGTTTTTTCTTATTCATTTTTGGAGGAGAGACTCAGGTGGGCGTGTGATTTCTCCAGGAAGGATTTTTAGAAGAATTTATTATAGGTTGAAGACATGTAAATGAAGCTACAATAGTGAGCATCCATTGAAAGTTGTTGATCATAGGTTGAAAATGCAATGTTTTATGTGTTATTACATGAGAAGGGTTTGAAGATTGTATGGGAAGATTTGTTTGTTGTTGTTGTTGATGTTAATTTTATGTAGTTTGTGCATTTAAATGGGCCATGTTGTAGCCCTTGAGTCCCTTGAGGAATAATGTAAACATTGAGCAATATTTTGTAATGAAGTTTGTGATTTGGTTGCAAGTAGAAATTTGGCTATGATATTTTGCAGCAGTGTGTGTGAATAAAAGTTTTCATGTTTAATTTGAATTCAAGAAGGATTTTTTATTGTGACATTTTTTATTTAATCTTCATACATTAGTGGTATTAGAGAATCAAGATCTTGAGTGTGTAACAAACCACCGAAGAGAGGCAGTTGTACCAAGATTGTGTTGTGGGTGTTGAAAAGCAAATGGATTGGAGAGGAGCCCATAGAAGTAGAGGTAGAGGTAGAGGTAGAGGTAGAGGAAGAGGAGATAATTTTGTTAGAGATGATGATTTTAGAGCCTTGAGAAGGCACGTTGAAACTTTGCAAAATGAGATAAGGAGAGGATTTGCAACAATGAGAAACCCAAGAAGTGAAGATGATGAATATGAAGATGAATGTACCAATAATGATAGTTTAGATACTGAGCAAAGAGAATAAATTGTAGCAGTTTCAAATGACCCACTGCTGAAAGCTTTAATAAAAATAGGAAAGAAACCGAAAATGGAGGTGCCTACATTCAATGGTAGTTTGAACCCAAAAGAATCGATAGATTGGCTTTAATGAAATGGAAGAGTATTTTGAATTTGAAGAGATAGAGGATCCTGGTAAAGTAAAATTTTCCAAGACAAGGCTGAAAGGACATGCCTCAATATGGTGGAGAGAGGTCCAATTAGAAAGGGGAAGAAGAGGCAAAGATAAAATTACCAAATGGGATAAAATGGTGGAGAGATTGAAAATACAATTTATTCTTGCAGACTATGAATTGGACTTGCTCAAGAGGATGCAAGGTTTGAAGCAAGAAAGAAAAATTGGTAAAGAATATACAAAATAATTGCATAAAATCCTCATAAGGACTAGACATTTAGAAGTAACTAAGGAAAAGATTGCAAATACATGAACGGGTTGCGATCAAGCATTCGAGAAGAAATGGCATTGGTTAGAGTTGTGACAATGGAAGGTGCTTATCAAATAGCATTGAAGATAGAAGAAAGGATGAACAAGAGGTTTGAGAATAAACACAAGGGAAATGATAAAGCTTATATGCAACAAAGGGAGGATGAATAACAGATTAGAGACATTAAGGACAACAAGGATGAAAGATGTGAAAGCTCGAACAAGTCCCATGATCAAAATTTTAGAAGAAGAGGAAGATCGGGTAGCGGTTTTGGAAGAGGAAATTACAAAATAACTTGTTTTAGATATGGCGAAGAAGGTCATAGGGCCTATGATTGTCCTCATGAAGATGAAATATCTGAAGAAGGACTAAAAATCAGAATAGAGAAGCAAACATAAATGGAGAAGATGTTAAGTCTTCACACTCGGAAGAGGCGAAGGATGGAGAGGCACTTGTTTCAAGAAGAATCCTAATGAACGAAGGAAAAGAACCAGATCAAAGGAAGAGCTTGTTCAAAACTAGATGTAAGTTTGAAGGTAAAGTTTGTAATGTTATTATTGATGGTGGAAGCATAGATAATTTATTTTTTGAAGAAATGGTAAATAAATTAAAGTTGGAAAGATGAAAGCACCCGCATCCATATAGGATTGCTTGGTTGCAAGATGAAAATAAGTTTTGGTTAGCGAACAATGTTTGGTGAAATTCAAGATAGGTGATTATCAAGATGAATTTTTATGTGATATAATGTCTATGGATGTTTGTCACTTGTTATTGGGAAGGCCTTGGCAATTTGACAGGCGTGCCATGCATGATGGGTATGCCAATACATACTCCTTGATGAAGGATATAATCAAACACAAGTTGAAGCCCTTGAGTAAGGAAGAAGGAAAGGTGTGTAATAAAGGTGGAATTTTTTTGGTTAATGGAGTTAAATAGTTAATAGAAGAGGATGAGAATACAAATTTTGATTTGTTGATGCAAGTTGCTGTAGTGTGGATTGCACATAAGAAAGATAAGGTGCAGATTTTAGTGGGGAAAAGGAGGTAAAATCTAATTTTGGTGAGAATGTAGATGAATATGATTTACTCAAGGATGATAAGATTGATGTAAAAGAGTATGCTGCAACAAAGAGTGCAATTTTAGATGAATGTGTTACAGGTTAAAGTAAGGAAGAGGAGGAAGAAGTGATTGCAGCTAAAAATTGTCTTTTAGAAAGCATGGAGAAAAAGGAGCACAGTGTTGTAACCAAGCTTGATGATGAACAAATGATTTCAAAAATAAAAGAGAAAGAGGTAATGAATGATTTTTTCTATTTTTTTGAAGGAGAAGTAGTATATGTTCATGAATTTGTAGATTTTAATAGTGTAAGTTGGTGGGAGATTAATTATGTGAAAAAAAGGGAGAAAGAGAGGAAGAATGAAAGAGGGAAAAAGACACCAAGTTGCAGGGACATGCGAGGAATAAGGTTAAGGAGAATAAGGAAGAAATATGGGTGAAAAATGAGCATCATATCTACAATTTTTTATGAGGCACTCATGAAACATTTATTTTCTATCGTGGGTGTCTGATACAGGAGCATCCATGGCCTAATGGTAATCCTATTTCAATCTATTTTGCTTAATTTTGGAGTGGAGGAATTTCATATTTTTGGCTTGTAAATTTCATTTCCATGAGAATTTGAATGCCAAGGTATGTGGTGAATTTGAATTTATATTTCATACTTGGTTTAAGTGCAACTGAGATAAGAGTAGTGGTGGAAAAGGTGCTTTAAAAGCACAATACATGAAAAAGTACAATGGAAAAGTACAATGGAGGCATTGGGATTAGTATGGAAATCAATTTTATTTCACATTTTTAAGATCCATAAAAATAGGGAATGTGGGGGTGGACGCCCAAATGGATAAGGATTGAAAATTGCTTTAAAAATAAAAAAGTGGGAAAGAGATAAGCATTCCACTTTCTTTGTGTATCATGCCATAACTTTAATTGGTTTTATTTAGCATAACATTTATTTATTTTTGCTGCATTGTAACGCTCCCAAGAATGAGCGTGCCATTTTGGGGTCTTCGTGAAATGCTAAGAAATGAAAGTGTGTTTCATTTCATTTCATGGGCAGGCAAACAAAAGAGTGGGTTTTCATTTTTCATTTTAGTTTTTCCTTATTCATTTTTGGAGGAGAGACTCAAGTGGGTGTGTGATTTCTCTAGGAAGGGTTTTTAGAAGAGTTTATTGTAGGTTGAAGACATGGAAATGAAGTTACAATAGTGAGCATCCATTGGAAGTTATTGATTGCAAGTTGGTGTAGAAGTTGTCAAAACCAACTTCAGACTCCAAGAACACCTACATGCAAATGGATACCTATCACAAGGAAGAGAATGGATGGAGAAAATAAACAAGGGTTTGAAGCTCTGAAAAATGGAGAAATTATCCTATCAAAACAAAAAAGAATTATGAATATACAATGGATCAATCCTTAAGAAGGAGATCAAGCAAACCCTAAAAGAAACCCTAATAGGAAAACATTTAATAATTAATATAATTATTAAATGTCACTTAATGCAAACTAAAGTGAAATCTTAAGAAGGGAATAAGGTAACTTAATTAACACAATTAAGTTAAAACCTTTACTCTAACACCCCCCTTAAGATGAGCAGCAGTGCAGCTACAAACAAGTGCAAGAAAGCAAAGGTAACTACAATGCAGGAAAGCAAACATGGGTCTCGACAACTAGGCCAGAACAGGTACCCAAATACAACCAAATCTCTATAAAGTGGAGAAATAGAGAAAACCTCATGGGAAAAACTCTACTCCAAAAAGAGATGCAAAAAGCCACGAAAAACATCACTGAAGCAGAAGAAGTTGTAAACAACTATTAAAAGATGACTATTATGGTGCTGAAGAACCTCCTCTAAAGATAGGATGATCAGGATCAAGAAGACAACAATCTGCATGAGTGCCCCAAATGACACTACTTGAATCAGATGGCAAACAAAGGCAAACACTTGGAATGAAGATACAAATGACACAAGTACCAATAGTCTGAAAAACATTGATCGACTAAGAATGGAAGATTCCTTCCAAGGTGAAACTAAGGAAGCATTAGCACGAACAGTATAATACCCCCCCATAATGCTGAAGTGGGAGACCTTGACAGATCCACTGAAATGGTGTGTAACACCCTGTAGTGCATGAAGGAGAAGAAGCATCTGAAAGTGCGCAAGAAAGCACCTGCAACTAAAAAAGTGGTGTGCAAAACAAAGCACACATGCATGAGGCTGGAATCATATGGATCCACTGTCGTCGTGGAGGGACACTCAATGGACAAAGGTGTGATGGCAAAAAAAAGGCACTACACAACCCCCCATGGCACTTTATAATACAGTGCAAGTACAAAATATGGCACAACCTTATGTGCAAAATCCCCAAAATACATGTACTATAGTGTGACACTTTATCTCAGTGCATTTACATAGAATATTGCTTACAAATGATGCGCAAAATGCCCACAAAGGACAAAAAATTGGAAATACATGAAGAACAACCATAAAAATGAAGCAACCCATGCAATCGAGAAGTTCCCAAGAGCTAATATGTCCAGGTAATTTACCAGAGTGTGAAAACACAAAAAAAAAAGAATAAAATATACCTGGAAGGAAATCTGGAAATATTGCATGGATGGAACTAAAAAGATCTAAAATATGGTTCCAACGCCGCTGAGATCACAAAAAATGGAGAAACTAGTCAAAAGTTACAAGCTCGGGACATAAAACAACTCCTTTGACTTCAACTAGCTGTATAATGTACCAACAAAAAAATGAAGTGATGAGACCCACACCATTGGAAAGTTGACAGAACCAGCTTTTCGACGATATCTCGTTTGCCAAAAAATGATATCGTATGCCCAAATTATGGCCTCTGGACGAAAACAACTCCAAAGGGGAAAAAAACCAGTGTTGCATTAAATTTGACGGTCATACGGTCGTCGTTGCAAAAATTCGGGCCTAAAATTGACGGCCAAACGGCCGTCACCGCATTTCTTCAATTTGGCTTATTACAAAAAAATTGTTTTTTTATAAAAAAAAACTTTGAGTTTTTTTTGAAAGAAAAAAAATGGGTCGGGGCAAGGGCCGGCAACCTAAGTACCATCGTCGGCGATACTGTGAGACCGCCAGTCGGTAGTAAAGCCGTCGACGACTGACAGTACGTCGTCCAACATACTTAAGGGCCCGCAGGCCTGCATATGTAGGTACTTGTGGGTACCCTAGTACAGGCCTGAGCAAGCCTTTAAAATGCTTTTTTTTTGTGTTTTGATTTTTTTTAAATCAAAAAAAAAATTCAATATTTAAAAAAAAAAAAAAATTCTGACGAAAACAAATGCAGAAATTTTTTTATTATTTTTTACCAGGTAGACGGACGGTCGTACGAGTAAAAAAAATTTGCCTCTCAAATCAACTTTGTCCAAAATGGACGAATGAACAGTCGATTTAAGGGTTTTGGACCGCTGCGGATCCAACAACGAGGTCCGTTTGGACTCAAAATGCTTTGAAATTGCAGGTGATTGCCTAGATCAAAAAAGCAAACCCCAAAACTATGAATGCCTAATCCAACACTTTTAGCTCCAAATTTTTCAAACAAGAACAGGCATGCAACAGGAAAGCTCTGATACCATGTAGAAGTTGTCAAAACCAACTTCAGACTCCAATAACACCTACATGCAAATGGATACCTATCACAAGGAAGATAATGGATGGAGAAAACAAACAAGGGTTTGAAGCTCTGAAAAATGGAGAAATTATCTTATCAGAACAAAAAAGAATAATGAATATACAATGGATCAATCCTTAAGAAGGAGATCAAACAAACCCTAAAAGAAACCCTAATAGGAAAACATTTAATAATTAATATAATTATTAAATGTCACTTAATGCAAACTAAAGTGAAATCTTAAGAAGGGAATAAAGGTAACTTAATTAACACAATTAAGTTAAAACCTTTACTCTAACAGTTGGCAATGCAATGTTTTATGTGTTATCATAGGAGAAGGGTTTGAAGATTGTATGGGAAGATTTGTTTGTTGTTTTTTTATGTTAATTTTCTATAGTTTGTGCATTTAAATGGGCCATGTTGCAGCTCTTGAGTCCCTTGAGGACTGATGTAAATATTGAGCAAAAATTTGTAATGAAGTTTGTGATTTGGTTGCAAGTAGAAATTTGGTTGTTGTGATATTTTGCAGCAATGTGTGTGAATAAATTTTTTCATGTTTAATTTGAATTCAAGAAGGATTTTGTATTGCGAGGGTTGTGATTTAATCTCCATACATTAAAAATGATAGTATAAAATTTCCTTACATCAAAATTTTAGATCATACCATTCTATCCAAGAAATTAGCTTGAAACATTTACCTTAAATGTCAAATCAAAAAAATAAGAATGACATTTAGATTCCCAAGCTTCCTATAGACTATAGACCAACCATTCAAGAATTCCAACCCAATTCATTATCATGACCTAAGTTCAAAAATTTAGAACTCAAAAAATACTAAGCTCCACTTGTAGACTTACTACTAGTATTTTAGCTTATTCAAAAAATACAAAATATATCAAATGATTACCCATTCACATCAATAGATTTAATTATAAGTGCAAGAAAATGGGGGACAAAAAAGTGGCCAACCTTGAGAATTTCTACAAAACATGAATATGTTATATAAAATGTATACAAAGTTGTAATGTGTACACATTGTATTTTATAAAAATGAATGTATGTGCATTTTTTTATTCTTTGTATTCAAAATTTGATGATCTCACCCATTTAGGCTTGAATTTGCAAGCCTAAGGGTTGGGTTGGACATCTCGTTTGACTCCTAATTTTATGCTTTCAATATAAAACAATGAATTTGAACTTTAAGCTCATCAATTTTACATGCTTGGTAATAGGATATTATGAAACCACCACCAAAATGACAAGCTACTCCTTAGCTTTCTAGCGTTACTATATTTTTTTAGTATTTTGAATACATTAAGGCATTACTTTTATTTTCTATGAAGAGTTTCTCCATATTCTTCTATTATATATGTATTGATTTTTATTTATAACTTTTGACTCACTTATCTGTATAGGATTGTTCTACACTTCATTCTATGCATTAAAAAAAAATGGATTAGTTTTATGTAAGTTATTTGACATACACACTCAGTGATGCAATTTTTAAGATGCATCCACTTCAAAAAAATAGAAATATATATAGACACACAACACACACACAATTTGTAGAACTCGCTCTTAGCTATATTTTTGCCAAATATTTTTTTAAATACCTAATACAACAAAAATAAGGGGGACTCACACCAAACACTATGGTATATTTTATTGATAAAAATAATCTAACACTTTTGTGTATTCTCAACATTTCACCCCCTAATCTTAACTATTTAAAATAGTAGTTTGGAAACTAGAGTCATGGTACTATAATTCTTGTTATTATATCTTCAAATTTTGAATGTACGCGCCTTGATTTACTCATATAAATCTAAGTTTAGCTAATTTAATTAAAAAAAGTGTTCACTTTTGACCTCCCTTTTGTCCCCCATTTCCATACACTTAAAAATTTAACATGTAACATCACACTGATTTTTAAATTAAATGAATCACATCCAATTCTTGTGAAATAAAACTTCCACCATTTATAACCACAACAACTTATGTTACATGAGTGGGCATTTCCAACTTGGAATAAGGAATCAATATGATTTGAATAATATCTACTATAGATGCTTGAATATTGGCACAACAAACCTTATTTCCCATCTCCCCCTTTTTACACCTTTATCTATATATATCTTTATTTGAAGACAATCTCTTGTAGGATGAGACACCCCAAATATTTGATTACTTATGAATCACCATGCATAATCAAAATACCTTGATTCATGAAGAGTGGAAGGCATGCCTCTAGGGACCCACAACCTATGTAGATTTATCCAAATAAAATATTTTGAATGCCCCAAAGATTTTTAATTATTCTACTTAATATCTAACAAAGGTGTTGTGCCCTTTCAAAACTATCACTTATTTATTTGATATTGCCAAGATAGAAGGTAGCCATCTCCAACCAAAAAAATTATAGAATTCATTTATACAAATCCTAATTTTAGTACCCAAACATACAAGATTATTCCATGGGTACTAGTGAAATCAACTAGTAGACAAAAATAAGGATTATTCCACTTGAGGCTTTAGTGGCTCCCAACATTTTAATAGTTTATCAATAAAAAATATTTTTTCTTAATCACCACATTATTATATAAATTTTAATTAATGAACAAATCAGATAGGAGGTGCCAACTCTATAGAAATTACACCTCAACAGAATTAATATGTCAATAAATAGTTAGGAAATAAAAAAACATTGGAAAGAGTTGGCCCCGTCAAGAAAACCAATGCCCAACAAAAGAAATCAATTTTATTCTTTTTCTTCCCTCTTCTAGCTCAAGGTAGATTCCAATAGGATTGAGAATGGAAATAGTCAAACATATTCATAAATGACAACAAGGGAAATTCCAAAAATCTAAGAAGACACAAATAGAATTAAAGTAAAACAAAATTTATCATGCAAATAATTTTAAACCTATTTTATTTAATTTTCTTTTATTTTTAATAATAAGCTATTTCATATTAACTATTGTAATACGATTAGGAAAGATAAGGGATGTGACAATGTGCAAAGGAGTGTGCGAAGAAGTGTGCGAGGGAGATTGTGCAAAGATTTATTGCAGCTCAAAGGCAAAGGCGATTGGCATTGCAGAGGTAGGTAAGAAGTCTCATAATCATGCGAGTAGAGGTGGTCACACTTTCTCTTATGCTAGGATTGACGGTGTGGAGTGGTGGCGATACCAAATGTGTTTTGGCTCTTGCGAGGCTAGGGAAATTGATGATACTACTCCACCTCTCTTCTCCAATCTGTTGGGTGATCTCGTGCAAGGTGAGCTCGAAGCAAAATCTTTTTAGGCTTGTAAAAATAGGGCTAACCCTTTTACGAGTTCAACGACTTCTGCTTAGCTCAAATTCAGGTTTCAAACCCTAACCTATCGCCTCCCAAACTGACTGATCTTGCTTCTGGTTTGAAGGAGTCTAACTTACACTGTAATCCTAATCTGGCTATTGGCGATGTTATGGTTTCCTTTGCGGAAGAGCTTGCTTATTTTTACAATTTTGATGACTGTTTAAATTCTATTTCTATCGAAGTGGGGAGTTGATCTTTGATTATTCAACTCTTACAGAAACAACCTTCCTTGGAGGATGTTCAGGCTTGGGCCTTATCAATTTGGCACAACTTATCCCCCGAAGGTTCTCTGCTTGGATTTCAGTTTCTTTATGATTACTTTCTCATCTATTAAGGATTGCAAATTTGTTATTCAAAATGGCCCTTGATTCATGGATAATTTTGGCCTCTTCCTTGCTCCTTGGTATCCCTTCTTCGATCCTACGATGGTTGTAATTTTAAAGATCTTGATCTAGATCAGACTTTACAACCTCCCACTAGTGATGTGAAATATTGAGCTCATAGGGCAGATGATCAATCAGGTCAGGACCTTCATTATGATTGAATTAGTGAAGAAGGCTTCACACAGATACACTAGGGTTTATGCCATCATGGACATCTCCAAACCCTTCCCTAGTTCGATTTAGATTCATTCTTCTCAGAGAACTTAGGTGCAATTCTTAAATTTTGAAGGTCTACCTTTCAAATACTTTTGCTGCAATGCTTTGGGTCACAAGATAGGGACCTACTCTACACCTAGGCAGCCTAGCTCCTGGTGTTTCAGCCTAAAGAAGTGGATTATAAAACTTGGGTCTTCAAATGCGAGTTTCATTTGGCACAATCATGGAAAATTCTTTGATCCCCTCTTAGCCTCAAGGAGTGTTATGGTAATTCCTGTTGACCCTCCCTTTGCTCATACTTTGATCGATCCTCTTTTCCTTAACTTGGATATTGTCCCTGTTATGGATGGTGTAGATGATTTAGAGTCTGACGACACTTTCCCATTTATGGAGGATTTGGATGACCCTTCTCCTAATTTTTTTGAGCAAGACTTTTTTGTGGCCCCTTCACAGAAATTGAGAATTTCTCAGGTTGAACCCAAAAAGCTCAAACCTGATTGTGGTGATAAGAGGAAGAAAGGCAAGAAATTTGAGGTGGAAAAACTTTGCATCGAAGGAAAGGAGGTGGTGGAGGAGGGCTCTCAATGGACCATGGAGGTTCTCTTCTCCCGAAAAAATGTTAAAACTTAGCTTGGTTGTGGCCGATTGGCCTTAGCATTTTTCTTACTTTGAGTCTGCATCTTGATGTCCTTCCTTTTGTTGCCTTTAGCGGGTTACTTTGGCTTCGCTCCTTCTTTGGGTCGCTAGAGGTTTTGCTAGTTGGTTTGCATTTCTACTGGTTGACATGTTTATGCTCCCCTTTCTTCAAGGGCTTGCCTCATATTTTTAGATTTTCTCATTTCATAGACAACAAACTTGCTTATGAATAAAAAAAAGCTATTTCATATATTTATATATATAAATAATAAATGTCCTTATTATATTATATATAAATATAAATTATGAGATTTATCATCATTAAAATTTAAAATAAAATCTATTATTTTCCCAATTAAATTACTTTTTGTAAACAAAACATCCAATAGATAGTCATTATTTAAATCATGACCCATAATAGGCAATGACATATTCATGATAACACAATGCAATCATAATCATACACAATACAAGATGAATGCAACTACAAGAGTGTTTGCATAGGATTTCCATCATGTTGATTATTGTCGAGTGACTAGGTCATCTCTAGTTCAACCATGTTCTCACCTTCAACCTGTTCCTGCACTCATTTGCACTCAATATCTTGTCAATAGGTTAGTCCATAAAACCATAATCAATAATTGAAATATTTGCATCATAATAATTCATCATTATTTTAATCACAATAACATACATTTAAAGATAACATCTAATTTGTCATCAACAAAAACTCATTAATCTATATGCTTCAACACATATTGTCCAATCATCCAATTCTATTTATCATCAAATAAAGTTTATGCAAGAAAAATCGAGATGTGACATCCTTCCCCACTGGGATGAGACATTGTCTTTATGTCTTATTAGACACACACTAAAACATATAAAAGTATCACACTAATGCAATCAAAAAAATATCTCAAAACTAAGTGCTCAAATAAGGAAGCAAGTGGTCTATGTCCTTTGCATTCTCCTATGTAGTGCTATCCATTGAATATTGGTCACACTGGACCTTATACTGTACTATTTCAACTTAATGAACATTGCATCATTCAAGAATTCAAGTGGGCTCCATGAACACCACTCTTGGATCTTGTACCTATAAAGCATGCCAATCGAGTATATGGGTGGTGTCAGGATTATACAACTTAAGCATAAACACATGAAACACATTATGGATTCAAGCAAAAGCAGGTGGAAAATCAAGTCTATAAGCAATTAGGTTGATCACTTCTAATACGTCAAAAGGACCCACAAATCTTAGTGCTAGTTTGGAAGATTTTCCAAATGATATGGAACTCTTATGAGGCTTAACCCTCAAGAATACCTTATCTCCAACAAAAAAATGTTTGTTAGAGAAGGGGGATTTGCTACTCATGAGTCCTTTAATTCTCAAGAGATTCCCAAGGGGAAAACTACCCTAAACTACCTCGAGGAACAAAACAAGAGTTTCAAAATCAGAAAGAGCAAGTCACATCGATTTTTTGGACAAACTAGCAAGTTATCAGCCAAGGGACGACAACACGGAACAAGGACGACAACATGACGCGTTGGCATCTCGTACAAACTAGAAATCAAGAATATCACATAAAATAACAAGGTGAATACTAGCAACTTGATTACTAGAAACTTCCAAAATGCGGGAAAGTAATAGAACTAAAATAAAGTAAAGTAAGTGATAAAGCTAAAGAGGATCACACTACAAAATGATGAGAATGGGAAAAGCACAGGGTTTAACGCAAAGCTGACGCATGAAGGTAGTTACTGAGAAGGGGTCCTGAGTATCTTGAGAGGGAAAAAAGTTGATGTAAGGGCTAAAATGAGCCTACACAAGTTCTAAGGGAGTGGGCACTAAAGTGGATGCAATAATGTATGTGAAATTGCAAGGGGTGCAATTTTATGACATTTCAGCCTGAAAGTTCTATTCTTATCTACATAACTCTTCTACCTATTTTTTTCTTCCTTCAATCTCCCCTTGATCAATTTCATTTGATCATCCATCTATCTAAGCATATCTGGACCAATTACAATTATGTCTTCTACCTTGTCCCAACTGATAGGTGTGTCACTTTTACCCATTAAGAGCTTCAAATGGTGTCATCTCCAAAGATGCATGGTAGGAGTTGTTATAATAAAAATCCACCAAGGGGAGATAATATTCCCACTTGTACTATTCTTCCATACTATACATTATAAGTAGGTCTTCAACTACCTAATTCACTCTCTCTATTTTTCCATTTGTTTGTGGGTGGTATGTTGACCTAAAATTCAATCTTGTTCTGAATGTTGCATTTAATATTGTCCAAAATCTATATGTCATATGAGTATCCCAATCTGATCTATTATTATCTCAGGTACTTCATGTAAATGAAATATCTCTTGGAAAAATCTCTTAGCTAATGTCAATGAACCATCCTTAAGATTTTCTAGAATATTGAAGTGTACTACCTTAGTCAACTTATCCACAACTACCAAAATGATATCATGCTTGTTCTTGGATATAGGCAACCCTTGAATGAAATTCATACTAATCACTTTCCATTTATACTCAGGTATATCACGTGGGTAAAAAATCCTTGTTGGATGCACATGCTTAGCCTTGACTCAATGGTAGTCTAAGCATCAAGCCACATATTCAATTACATCCTTCTTGAGTATTGGCCAAAAGTATAGAGATCTCAATTTTGCTACCATCTTGGTTACTCTAGGGTGCCCCAAATAAGGTGTATTGTGAATTTCTTCTAGGATAAAATTTCACAAATTCTTTGAGTTTGGAATGTACATTCTTCCTTGTTATCTCAAAATTCCATCTAATTCCAACACATACCCATCGAAACGATGGTCTGAAGAGTTATTCTCTAAGGATTGCTTTACTCTAGAATAATGCTTGTCTCCTTGTAGATTTTGAGCCATTTGTTGTCTCAAATTAGACCTTGTATTAGTCATGGATGATAGATGCCTTCTTTTTCTAAGAGCATCAACTACTCTATTTTCTTTCCCCTTGATATACTCAATGCCAAAATCATATTCACTGAGGAACTCTAACCATGTCCTTTATCAAGTGTTGATGTTGGGTTGTGTGAAAGTATACTTGATCCCTAGGTGGTCTATCTTTAATTCAAATGAATTTCTCAAGAGGTAATGTCTCCACATTTGTAGTTCATGAACAATGGATTCTAACTCTAAGTCACGTGGTACATAGTTTGGCTCATACTGCTTCAACTTCCTTGATTGATAAGTTACCACTTGCTCATTTTGGATTAGCACTCCTCCTACACCTTCTCATGGTGCATCAATTATCACTGTGAAGTGTCCATTTGGATTAGGTATAGTTAAAATTGGAGTTGTAGTGAGATTTTCCTTCAAAAGTTGGAAAGCTTGCTCACAATTGTCAGTCCTGATGAGCCCAAAATATGCTCATAATTTGAATATCATGATGTATTTTTAATACCCTTACTCATTTTTTAATGGTTGTTTTAAACTCTTTGATTATAAACTTTTTATCTAAAATCGGATAGTATCATGTGGCAATGCATTCCTATTTTCCTACAGCTTAATATCTTTGTATGTCTCTTCATTGCCTTGTTTGACCTCCCAATTGACTGATATGATGCATGTGGTTTTTGGATAAATGAGATGGATTTAATGTGTGTGATTAATGAATGTGCATCGTGTTATTATATGCATGCTTTCTTTTGCCTCTATCACCATGTGTTTCGCAGGTTGTTGAAGTTAGCATGAACGAGTCAATGCGCAACAGATCTCGGCCCTGCAGTAAAGTCCATTTCTAGCATGGCATCGAGGAAGTTGTTCCAGCGAAGACTCTTTGTCCGGGTCGTTGGGAGGAAATCTAAGTGGTCATCAATCTAGGAAGAGTGGAATGCTAGATTCTCTCTGAATTGGTTGAACATATATGCTTTCATTTATGGGAAGTTTGTTCCTCAGTATTAGGAAGCATTTATGTCCACATCTTTCTCTGTTAATTTAGTTAGTTAGTTGCTTTTCTATAAATAAGTGTTCCTCCTGCATGAGTGAACAAGTAGAAGGGAGAAAAGATTAGATTGGATAAGATTAGACTAGATTAGAGACAAGAGAATAGAATAGAGTATGTTCGAGTTGGTATTATAATGAGAAATAAATTTTTGTGTTAGTTTTCTTACAAGCAGAATGACCATGTATACGGACTTAAGTTTATAAATAAAAGCTGATGAAGTTTTGAGTTCAATTCTTGCATAAATTGGTTGATGCTTACTAAGGGGGCCCACTTAGTAAGTATCTGTAGTTAGTTATTTATTATTAGAATTTCATTCTAGGAAGTTTGAGCGCAAACTCAGTCTTATATTGTTCCTACAGCATAAGGAATCCATCCTCGTGTCTGTTCTTGCAGCATAAGACCAGTTCATGGTTTGTTTCTCAGTAATAGTTGTCACGATTTCTACTTTAATTAAGTTATGCTTAAGTTGAAAAGACTTTGCCTTACATTCCTGCATTAGAAGTATAATTCCTTTCAAGCATTTATTTCTAGTAAATTGTGGCTAAAATTGGTTCTTAGTGCACATACAGTGCCGCTCCATTTCAAGTATACGTTCCCTGGTTTGACAAAGTAAATGGAAAACCATAAGAAGATGTTAGTCACCTGCTGGAATGTCCGATTCCTTGGTTAGGATTTTCCATGACTTTTGTATCCTTTTATGCGTGACAACCATTTTTGGCACCATTGCCGGGGATTGTGTCAAGTTAAGAACCTGTCATAGTCATTATTAGCAGTAGTTTAATGTGATTATTCAAGAATTTTCAAATCCTTCAATTTTCAGTTAAGTCTGTTACATGTATAGAAGAAGAGACGCTCTAGGAAGATTCCTCCCAAACCCTCCATTCACTGATAACAATTTTGAACCAGCTTATAATCTATTTGAGGAAGGAGGAAACCAAGATATCAATCCATTTGCTGAAGACCCGCTTGCTGAATTTCCCTTTGACCTAGCTGACAAAGAACTTCAAGAAAATCCATTTGCTTTGATACTTTATCAAACAAATATGGCACAAAATCCACCTAATCAACCTCCTGCTTTTGAATTCCCTATCATACCCCAGCAAGATAATGATAACCTCAAAAATATTCCTTCTTCATTACTCCCCAAGTTCTATGGACTAGTTACAGAGGACCCAGACACTTTCTTGTTTGAGTTCGACATCCTTTGTCGAAGCTATGATTATACTTCAGATGCTCACAAGCTGAAGTTGTTTCTTGCTACTTTGAAGGAGGGAGCTCTTAGATGGTTTATGAGTTTGGGAAGAGATGTTGTTGATAGTTGGGCAGTCATGCAAACAAAATTTCTTGAGAAATACAAGGAATATTGTAAGAGTGGTAGTAAGGGTGATGGTATATTCTGAATTCAGCAAAAGGAGGATGAAAGCCTAGAAGACTATATCTCAAGGTTCTTGTTTTCCTTGAAAAAGAATTCAGACCATACTCTTAATGAAGAATCTCATAAATTACTTTTTTTGAGGGGAATCAATGATTCCTGTATTGATGCCCTGGATCTAATGGGAGGAGGAGATATAACCCAAGTGCCTTGGGATGATATTAAGTCCATATGTCAAAATTACTCTCGAGCAAATGTCAAGAAGGGAAGAGGACATCAAGCAACAGTAGGAAAGTCTTCTACTAATGGAGTTTCACGGATGGAGATTTCAAATTTTCTATCTGATTTCAAGCAAGATATCATAAACAATATGGCTACACAATTGGATACTATGCAAGCTCGGAAGAAACATGAGGAAGCTGAAGCAATCTTGGTCGAGTTCTGTCCACATTTTCGACAGAAGAAGCGTGACTGCAGATGTAAGATGGTGGCTAACCTAGAGGCTAAGCAATTACCTACTGACTTTAAGGCAGTAGAGGGTGATGATGACCAAGTATTCTATGTTGCACAAAGGCGCCCATGGGCTCAAAGATAAGGTATGCCTCAAGACCCTTTGGATTTTGGTAATCCTTACTCTAATTATAATAACCAATGGAAACCTACATATGGCCCATCACCACATTGGAATACCTCTCAACCACACTGGCCTAACTATCAGAGTCCTCAATGGCAATCTCCTCAAGGAGGTTGGCAGCAGCCACAAGGACAATGGACTCCACCCCAAGGTAACTGGCAGCAGAATCCTCAATGGAGAGGTTCTCAACAATGGAAGAGCCAATCCCCTAGATTCTTGCAGCTTCAACAACCACAACCTCCAGCCCTCATGCCACCTCCTACAACATCTGCAGCAAATACTGGCCCTCCAAAACAAATGCCTATGCCTGCTCAACCATTGCCAAATCCTAATAATAAACAACAGCAACAACAGCCTATGTATTTTATAGAAGCCAATCAGTATCCAACCTATGCCCTGAATATTAATGATATCCATCTTAGGTCTGGAACCACTCTACCTACTCCACAGCCGCTAGTAATTACTAAGATTCCAGACCCTGCCTCTGAACAATTGACTGGTTCTGCAGACATATACCTATATCAGATACTGTCTCTAAGGAGCCTGTCCTGCAACATCAAGCCAAACCACCTTTTCCTTAGAGATTGCAAGTCAATACACCCAAGTCTATGGAAGAGCCTACCTTTGATAATTTGGATCAGCTAAAAAATGTACACATTCAAATCCCCTCTTTCAAGCCATTAAAGATGTTCCAATTTATGGGAAAGCCATTAAGGAGGCTTGTTTGAAGAAACCTAGAAGAAAGAAAAAGGATCCCCAAACTATCCATGTTCTAGGACATTTGGCAGATATTATGTTATGGAAGGTAGTCATGCTGAAATATGTTGACCCTGGGAGTCCTGTGGTACAAATAAATATTAATGGTCAGATAGTAAAAAAATGTTTTGGTTGACCTTGGTGCAACCATTAATATAATGACCAAGCATACTATGGAGTATTTGAATATCCTAACCATTAGGTCTACACCTACCGTCCTACATCTTGCTGATAGTTCCACAATAACACCTGATGGCATGGTAGAAAATATAATTATCAACCTTGAGTCTTGGGAATACCCAACAAATTTCACCATATTGTCCACTAAGGCAACTTTGGGAGGATATCTTATCATCCTAGGTAGACCATGGTTAGCCACAACTGATGCTTTTATAGGATGTCGTTAAAGAGACATGACAATTTATGATGGTCAGTCAACAAAGAAATTGGCTTTATACCCACCTGCCCAGCCTCACCTAGATTTGTCTCAGCCAATTTGGCCAGATTTAGGTGAGGAAACTGGAGAAGTCAGTTTATTGGCTCACTTAATGATGCTGCAAACTAATCCATTTTCCCAACTTCAGAGTGAGGATGACCTGTTGTTACAAATTTTGTAGTCCAACTCTGATATGAGTAGCCCATCTATTTTAGATAACTGTCCTCAGCAGTGCTTCCTGCAACAACTAAATTCTGAAAGCCTGTCACTAAAAATTCCTGTAGTTTATCAAAATTTGCTTCCACAAGAAATACAGACACCACCTTTATCAGTAGACTCCATGAATGATCTTACCAAACAAATTGAGCTATCTCTAGGCCACTGTCTGAATATCAATAATAAGTTGCCTCAATATCAACAAATTGCCCTAGTCACAATGCTGCAAGATCAACACAAAGCTTTTGCATGGGACTATGGGGATATGAAGGGAATAGATCCTCAACTCTATACTCATAGGATCTACATTAAGGAAGATTGTTCACCTGTTAGGTAGCCTCAAAGAAGGATAAACCCAACACTCAAGGAAATAGTTAAAAATGAGCTCCAAAAATTGCTTGATGCTGGTTTTATCTACCCCATTTCAGACAGTCAATGGGTATCTCCATTGGTGATCGTTCCTAAAAAAGGTGGCAAATGGAGAGTTTGTGTAGACTATAGAGAACTGAACAAAGCAACTAAAAAGGATCACTTTCCATTGCCATTTGTTGATCAAGTGCTAGACTTATTGTCTGGTAAAAAATATTTCTCCTTTTTGGATGGATATAGTGGGTATAATCAAATTAAAATTGCCCCTGGAGATCAAGACAAAACAACTTTTACCTGTCCATGGGGAACTTTTTCTTACTCTATCCTACCTTTTGGCCTGTGTAACGCACCTGCAACATTTCAAAAGGCAGTAATTAGTATTTTTGCTGATATTTTTCATGATTCTATGGAGATCTACATGGATGACTTCACCACTTATGGAGTTACTTATGAAGAAGCATTAGCAAGTTTGGAGGTGTTGAAAAGATGCCAGGAGCACAATTTGTCTTTAAATAGTGAGAAGTGTTTTATGATGATGCAAGAAGGAATTGTTTTAGGCCATCATATCTATCCAACAAGAATTCAAGTTGATCTTGCAAAAATAGAAGTCATTCTAACTTTGCAAACACCTATGAAACAAAAGGATGTTAGAAGCTTTTTAGGACATACTGGATATTATAGAAGATTTATTAAAGATTTCAACATAATAGCCAGTCCCTTGTATGCCTTACTGACTAAGGATTGTGAATTTAACTGGACTGAGGCCTATGACAAATCTTTCCTACAGCTTAAAACTTACTTACTAAGGCACCTGTTCTTCAAGGACCCAAGTGGAGTTTGCCCTTTCATATACACACAGATGCTTTTGATTATGCCATAGGGGCAGTTTTAGGACGAAAAGAGAATTCCATAGAGCATGCCATATATTTCACTAGCAAAAACCTTCAAAACCCAGAATTAAACTATACTGTCACAAAGAAAGAATTGCTAGCAATTGTGTATGCCCTAAACAAGTTTTGACATTATGTCACTGGTTACCAAATATTTGTTCATACAAATCATGCAGCAATGAGGTACCTCATGAATAAGCCTGCCATATCTGGCAGATTAGCAAGGTGCCTCCTATTGTTGCAAGAATTTGATATTACAGTTATTGATAAGCCAGGCAAGGCAAATGTGGTGGTTGATTTCTTGTCAAGACTTCAAACAACTACACCTACCACCTCTGAGGTAATTGATGATAGCTTTCTTGATGAACATCTATTTTCTATTGCTGCTCAAACTCCATGGTGTGCAGATATTGCAAATTATTTAGCAGCCAACAAAATTTCAGCTCACTTCTCACCAAAGGACAGGAAGCTGTTGGTCGAGAAAAGTTTTAACTTTTCATGGATTACAGACTGTTTGTTTTACACAGGACCTAACCAAGTCATGCGAAGGTGTGTTAGAGAAGATGAGACCTATGACATTTTGCATGCTTGTCATGATGGACCATGTGGTGGGCACTTTGCATCTAAGAGAACATCAATGAAAGTGCTTAACACAGGGTATTATTGGCCCACACTACATAAGGATGTTGTAGCCTACACCAGAAAATGTGACAAATGTTAACGAATGGGGATACCAACAAGGTCTAATGAAATGCCTCTGTATCCGCAAGTGGTAGTTAGTCCCTTTGATAAGTGGGGCATGGATTTTGTTGGGCCTATTGATCCTCCATCCAATGGGAAATCCTATATTTTGGTTTGCACTGATTATGTAACCAAGTGGGTGGAAATGAAAGCAATGACACATGTTCATGACAATAAAGTTGTTGAGTTCCTATATGAGCAAATTTTTACTTGGTTTGGAGTCCCAAGGGAGCTTGTTACTGATCAAGGAGCTCAGTTTACATCAAACCTGATCACTGCATTGATGAATGATTACAAGATCAGGCACAAAAATTCAAGCCCCTATCACCCTCAAGCCAATGGTCAAGCAGAGGTTACTAATAGAGAATTAGAGACAATCCTTACAAAAACAGTACAATTACACAAGAAATATTGGAGCAGTCATCTTCCAGAAGCAGTCTGGGCCTATAGGACAACATGGAAAACAACTATAGGGTTTACCCTTTTTGAGTTATTTTATGAAAAAACTACCATGTTACCAATAGATTTTGAGCATAAGACCTTAAGGACTGCTCTTCAGCTTAATAATGATCTTTCAGAAGCCCAAAAGGAATGCCTCCTACAGCTGAATGCATTGGATGAGATAAGGAGAGTTGCCTTGCAACATACTGAAGCCATCCAACAACAAAGGAAGAAATGGCATGACCACAATATCAGAACTAAGCATTTCTCTACCAGTGATTGGGTGCTATTCTATGAATCCAGGTACAAGGAAATTCAAGGTAAACTCACAACACGATGGCTTGGACCTTATGAAATAGAAAATGTATTTGATAATGGTTTAGTTCAGTTGGCTACAATAGATCCTATCTGATTCAAGCTGCTGGTTAATGGACACCGTCTTCGGTTGTATCATAAGCCTGCATCCAAAGAACAATTTATGAAGCAATTTGTTTCAGATGTAGCCACTGATCTTCATGCAGCAAAAGGCTTTGGTCTTCTTCTTGCAGTATCTCTTTAAAAACTATGTTGCACGTCCATAATAAAGGTTTTCTTTTTATGGAAACCACTTTCTCCATCACCATCCATCACCATAATGCATTCCATCTTTCCTTTTCTATGTCACCCATCCATGTCACCATCTTGCCGTACCACCTTCATTTATGGTTTATTTTCAAGCAGTCATTTCAGGTTGTGCTGTGATATCTCCCAACATCCACGAGCGTTAATTACAAGGTACGTGATATTTTTTTTATTTGTCACATCATTCATTTATTCATTTATTACAATGTATCTATTAGTCATTACTGCCAGTTCTTTGCCTATCCTTTCGCACATCTGTGGACACATGCCAAATCTTAAGTAGGGGGTGAGGATAATCTGTTTCAAAACTTTTTCTTTTTGCCATTGCCACGTCTGTTAAAGACAATTTTTATTGTACTTGTCAAGAATGAATGCGTGCTTTTACCTTGATCAGCAAGTTAATTGCTTAATTAAGTAGTTTCTAAAAATCATTACATGCAATTGTCTTTTATATCATTTTTGGTAAGTAAAGAAGGGTAACAAGCCGAAAAGAAAGAAATAGGGTGAAGAAAAAGTGTTTTTCAAATTTTTAGAAGAGGTTGAGTTTCGGGAATTTTAGCAGAGACAGTTGTGAATATGGGTGGTCAGCTAGTAAGACATGAGCCAACAGCTCACGAGGCCTTCATGCAAGATCCTCAAGTGGTTCAGGCATTCAGTATTTGTGGATGGCTGAATTATTTTCTGAAGATAGATTCCTTCAATGAGGAAGCTACAGGTGAATTTTTGAGAACTCTTTCGAAGGGAGAGGCTACAGTATGGGGTTTAACAGTAGTCGTGACAGAAGAACGAATAACTGAAGTGACTGGGCTTCTGACAGTAGGAGAGAAATTTCCTTTTGGAAGGGACGTTGTCTCTTCTAGGGCAGAATTCACATTGCCAACAGATGGACCCTTAGAGGTTTCAACGCAAGGATGCAAAGGGTGTCACTGCCTTACCCATATTCAAAATGTGCCTCATTCATAATAAGGTATTTAACTTGTGAAGGACATTTTTCCTATTTGCATTCATATCATTTTAAACTGTTGAGTCATATGAGGCATGGTTTAGCTGCCAACGTCCCAAACTTTTTGTTAAATATTTTGGAACATAGTGCCCATGAAACCCAGAAGGGTAAAGACAATTCTATCACCCATCATGCCCTTATTAAATTATTGATTGAGCGTTCCCTGAGGTATGTATCACCCCTTTCTTGGCAAGAATTTGCTGCCCATAAAGGATTGCAACCTCCAAAACCTCCTAGAGCACTCCCTGCACAGCCCAAAAAAAAGAAAAAAAGAGTAGAACCTACGAGTAGGGAAGCAGAACAAGAATCATCTGCTCCTATAGCACCTAGTCCTACAACCTCCACACCCAAGCCCTCTACCCAAATAAAAAATAGGTCTGCTACAAGAAAAGAAAAGGGGAAAACAAAAGTAGGAGAATCATCCAAGGCTGAGCAAACCCCAGAAGTAAGCCCTCAAACACAAAAGCGAAAATGTGCTACCTAGCTTTTCCCTGCAGCAACACCTATTGTCACCACAGTTTCATCATCATCCTCTCCTGTTGAGTATGAATCCCCTAGGCAAGTTAGGAAGAGGAAAGTTGCAAAAGAACCTCCCGTGTCTGCTACATTGCCTAAAAGAGCTTCAACAAGGAAACAGAGTAAAACTACCTCAACCTCCGTCCAACCAAAAATTATAGTCATTTCGGAGGAGTCTGAGGAGCTTAGTCATGAGGATTCTCAGAGTGTATCTGAGAATGTTCCACACAGTTCCTCTATTATTCCTGAGGAATTGCAAATTAAAACAGAAGTTGAGGAAGTACAACATGGTTGTAGTGATGAAAGGAGGATGCCAAGTCTCAATGATTTGGCTGATGCAATTGAGAGAATTTCAGGAGAAGCATAATCTCCTCCTGAGCAGCAAGAAGAAGAACCTGAACAAATTGAAATATTCAATGAAGCACCATTGCCCTCAGAACCTTGTCGTGCATTAGTTGTGTATAAAAGAACATTACTGATTGAGTATTTAGAATATCTTAAAATTACCTGGAGGCCTGTTACACTTCAGACTTTGAGTTTCCGCCACCTGGCTAAAACTAAAATGCAACAAAGTCTATGGGAAGAGGAGAAGAAGAAATTAAAGAAAGAAATTGAAAGCCAAAAATAGGAAATCTAGGAAATAAACGAGAAAATGAATGAAATGATGAAAGTAACTGGACAAATCATGGAATGTAGACCACCAACTAGGATGTATGCAATGTGCCTTAAGGAGCAATTTTTGTGGTTCCAATTAGTGAGAATTTCCAAAAATCTGGACCCTGACATTCATTCTGCTAAAGAGTTTTATGATGCATATCAGACAACACCCAATTGGCTAAGAAATTCTTTATGTGAATTTTATTTGCATGGTTTGTTAATCCCTTTTGAAACAAAATGGAATTCGCTTGTCTACATTGGTGACATTCATCTGAGGTCACTTATGTCTTGGGTGGCTAATAAAATTAATTATGGGAAGCAATTAGAGGATTATGAGGAAACTGAATGGAAAGAACCTATTCCCCTACGACCAGAAAGCTTAGATCCTCAAACAGTTCTGAGAACTTGGTTCACTGTTGCATATGGATTCTAGGATCCTGCAGCAAGAATAAAAATATTTGATCTCTGAAAGTAGGTATATGATGAGTTTAAAGTCCAACCATATTTGTTTTGGAAGCTTTCATCTTCGAGAATCAAAACAAGATGGGAGAAATTGACAATTGGTCTAAGAAAATCTAAACCGCATAGCCCTTTAAATTTTAGAGTAGCCATCAGAAGGTCAAAAAGGTATATACAGCTGGGTCTCCAAGAAAGGTTTGAATTATGGTTGCCATTAAAATTTTGACCTCCTATTTTAATGTGGCCACTGTACCCTTATTTGGCTACAAATGTTAATGAAGATACAAAAGCTCGTAGGTATGAAAGATGGCAGAATTACAGAGGCTTCTACTACAAGTTTGGAACTTCAATGCAAGGCCATGCTACTCCTACCGATTTCAGGGAAATAACCAGGAAGATTAATGTTGGAGGACCAACATTAGGATAAGTAGGGGGAAAATGATGAGCCCAAAATATGCTCATAATTTGAATATCATGATGTATTTTTTATACCCTTACTCCTTTGTTAATGGTTGTTTTAAACTCTTTGATTATAAACTTTTTATCTAAAATCGGGTAGTATCCTGTGGCAACGCATTCCTATATTCCTGTAGCTTAATATCTTCATATGTCTATATTCATTGCCATGTTTGACCTCCCAATTGACTGATATGATGCATGTGGTTTTTGGATAAATGAGATGGATTTAATGTGTGTGATTAATGAATGATTATCGTGTTATTATATGCATGCTTTCTTTCACCTCTATCGCCATGTGTTTTGTAGGTTGTTGAAGTTAGCATGAACGAGTCAATGCACAATAGATCTCAGCCCTGCAATAAATTTCATTTCTAGCACGACATCAAGGAAGTTGTTCTAGCGAAGACTCTCTGTCCGGGTCGTTGGGAGGAAATCTAAGTGGTCATCAATCTAGGAAGAGTGGAATGCTAGATTCTCTCTAAATCAGTTGAACATATATGCTTTCATTTATGGGAAGTTTGTTCCTCGCTATTAGGAAGCATTTATGTCCACATCTTTCTCTGTTAAGTTAGTTAGTTAGTTGCTTTTCTATAAATAAGTGTTCCTCCTGCGTGAGTGAACAAGTAGAAAGGAGAAAAGATTAGATTGGATAAGATTAGACTAGATTAGAGACAAGAGAACATAATATAGTATGTTCGAGTTGGTATTATAATGAGAAACAAAGTTTTGTGCTAGTTTTCTTACAAATAGAATGACCATGTATATAGTTCCAAGTTTATGAATAAAAGCTGATGAAGTTTTGAGTTCAATTCTTGCATAAATTGGTTGATTCTTGCTAAGGGGGACCACTTAGTAAGTATTTGTAGTTAGTTATTTATTTCCCATTGTTTATCAGTTAGAATTTCATTCTAGGAAGTTTCAATGCAAACTCAGTCTTATATTGTTCCTGCAGCATAAGGAATCCATCCCTATGTCTGTTCCTGCAGCATAAGACCAGTTCATGGTTTGTTTCTCAGTAATAGTTGTCATGATTTTTGCTTTAATTAAGTTAAGCTTAAGTTGAGAAGAATTTGCCTTACATTCATGCATCAGAAGTAGAATTCCTTTCAAACATTTATTTCTAGTAAATTGTGGCTAAAATTGGTTCTTAGTGCATATACAGTGCCGCTCCATTTCAAGTATACGTTCCCTAGTTTGATAAAGTAAATGAACAACCATAAGAAGATGTTAGTCACCTACTGGAATGTCCAATTCCTTGGTTAGGATTCGCCATGACTTTTATATCCTTTTATGGGCGACAACCAAGTCCACTCAAATATTTTTCCTTTCTTTTGGAGTGAAGTGATTAGTATTGCAATTCTAAAAAACCCTTCTACAAACTTCCTTTAGTATCCCACAAGTCCCATGAAGCTTTGAACTTCAGTTACATTCTACGATGTAGGCCAATCAACTATTGCCTTGATTTTCTCTAGGTCTATCGTAATCCCTTCTACTTAAATGATATGGCCTAGATAATGCACCTTGTCTTGATAGAAGGTACACTTGGATAGCTTTCCAAAACAAAATCTCTCCCTCAAGCATTGTTACATTATCCTTAAATGATTTTCATGCTCCTTAATATTCTTGGATTAAATCAAGATATCATCTAGGAATATCACACATAGAGTCATCTAAGCAATCTATAAACACAGTTCATTAAGTTCACGAAATTTGTAAGAGCATTAGTTAACTCGAACAGTACTACAATGAATTTTCATAGTGGCCATAATGAGTCTTAAAATATGTCTTAGAGATGTCCTCCTCTTTAATCCTCAATTGGTGATATTTGAATCTTAGTTCTATCTTAGAGAACATTTTATCCCCTCTCATCTGATCAAAGAGTTTATCAATTCTCGGAAGGGGGTGCTTATTCTTGATAGTTGTCTTGTTCAACATCCTATAGTCAATGCACAAGCACAAATTTCCATCCTTCTTCTTCACAAACACGACTAGTGCACCCCATGGTAACACACTAGGTCTAATAAAACCTTGGTTCAACGACTCCTACTTGTATTGGGCCTTCAATTCATACAACTTTACAGTGGTCATACTATAGGGATCCTTGGACTAAGGTTCAGTTCTAGGTGTAACATAGAATAAAATTTGGATATGATCTACAACTAGAATAAACGATGTTAATCTTAATCTAATCAAAATTAGTCTAAATCAAAAAAAAAATAACGAATAAGTAAACATAATGAATAACTAAACAAATGAATTGAAAATATCTCACCGAATATGCGTTCACTCCTTCAAATTATCTTGATTGCTCTTCTTCATTTTGTTGTTTCAGTATTCTTGCCCTCAGATTTTTAGTATTGATGCAAGCATAACTTCGTCGAGTGTCTAAGCAAAATATTGAAGATAAGTTTCTTCTCAAAAGTGTATGATTTCGGGAGGAGGAATAATGATAATGACAGGCCATTTTATAGATTCTGGGTTTTTGAACGATCGACGAATGAGATTGATGAATGCCATGCGATGTGAGTTCTGTGTCAGATAGAATGTGAGTTAGAACATGAGTCAAAAAAGACTGTAAGATAAAGATTAAGTTAGAACGTGAGTTAGAACACGAGTTCAAGATTTTAATCTTTAGTTAAGAGTCTTCGAAAATAGAAGAAACAGACTTTGACTGTCAAAGACAAAGTTAGAAGTTGAAGAATAATGCATTCGAATGCAAACATGAGTTAATTAATTAAATAAAGATATTTAATTAATAAACATATCATGCATATGAGTTAGAACTAGTTAACTGACTAGTTGTGACAAAGAGTCCTCTCGCAAAGATAATCAGATGTTGAATCCGGAGATAATTGGAGAACTAAAAATAGATCTTGAGTCAGAAGGTGAGTGAATGACTTATATAACTGAATGATAGAAGAATGTGACATAAATAATTAAATATGAATTAAATGTTAATTTAATTCAACATTCGAAAGTGAGAGATTGAATTAAATAAATAAAGATAATCTATTTAAATTGACTCTTGTAAAGGTGGAATTGAATAAATTAAATAATAAATATTTAATTATAGTTGAAATATGATAGAGGGGTAATTAAACAAATATGATTTATTTAATTAATCAAGTTGAATAAAGAAATTAATGAATTAGTGAATTAATTAAAAGGGGTATTTAATTAATAGAGGAAATGTGTTAGAAAGGGTAATTAAATAATAAACATTATTTAATCATGACCATGGATAATAGAAAATTATGTCGAAAGTGGTGTTCGCAGGCCTAGACCAATTTTCGGTGTCTACACTAGGTAGAAACTAAATAAAAAAGTCAATTTATTTTTTGGTGGCAACTCTGTTAATTCCTCTAGAAACACATCCTGAAATTATCTGAGGATGTGGTAGTCATCAAGTATTGGCTTTGTAATATCAAGGTCACTAATGTGAACAACATGAATGGAACATCCCTTCCTTTGGACCTTTTTTAGTTGCATATCTAAAATTTGTCTAAGTTCCAAAGGTCTACATGATTCCCATAATCATCTAGACATCTTACAATCTTATCTTCACAATCTACTATAGACTTGTGTCTAGTTAGCCAATTGATTCCCAAAATCAAATCATATGTTCCGAAGGGAGCTACATAAAGGTTGACCTAAGTCTAAAAATTGAGAAGTTCTAACTTACTACGAGAAAGACAAGAATCTACCCTCTTTCCTGTCTGATTTTCCATACTGAACCATCCATGAACTAGCCATGTGTCTTGGTCTAACTAGTAACTTGGAAACTATTTTTGGATCTACAAATAATTTATTTTCTCTAGTATTAATTAATACAAAAACAAGTTGGCCATAGAGCTTATCGATACACTAAATTTGTTACATGCCCATTGTTCTACACATTAATCTTCTTATGTTTTAACCTCAAGTAAATAGTTTAAGCATCTAACCATTATGAGTAATATTTTTTTTCCTTTCATATAAAAATATAACATGTACATTTGAAATAAACATCTTTCCAAACTTTCCCCACTGCATGATATCAAAGTATTGCAACTTTCCACTGTATATATTTCATAGTAAATATTTCTTTTAATAACATTTATCTTTTACAATCTTTCTATAGACACATGGATACAAAAATACAAACAAGGCTCCACTGAGCTTACTGACAATAGATATACGAATGGTCCAGGTATCCTCCATCAAATATTGGTTGCCAAATGATGAGGAGAAGCATATCTCAAGTGCTTTTTTGTCAACCTTGGACTAACTACAGTCCCCACACATCTACCAAATTTATAGATGGCCCTACCCTTTGACGAAGAGATTGGTTTGGTAACCTCATAATAAAATTGACTTTCCCTGATCTTGGTGGTGTGTCATAAATGTTTCTAGATCTATCATATAATGGCTATGACCTACTCATATGACATTCCCTGCCTAGTACGTAAATTTGGATCATAGTGAACTGGCAGTGGTGACTTACACTACTTTGGCCAAAGTATTCATCACCTGAAATTATGGAGTGGACGTTATAATACTTCACCCACCTTCCTAGCTTGATTTGTATTTGACCATTCATAACCTATGCATAGGCTATCCCCTTACGCCATGGAGTAACCTTAAACCTAGGAATAACCTATAACCTCTAAGTTATCTAAAACATATATACTAAGTAAATCAAAGTAACTCTAAAACTCAATTAGGTTAAACATTAGCTATATATGCTCTATCCATAATATAGTATTTAATCCCACTATTTCCACCCATTCCTTAATATGTAATATGTACAAACACTTCAAGAAATATTGGACCTTACACTAAGTACATCAAGCATTCTTTCACTTTCACATAAGAATATAATAACCTTTCCCTATTAAGCAATTGAACTATTTTCCCAAACAAGACAAATAATGTCACACAATCTACACAAAAAGGTATAAAAGAGTAGAAATCAACTTGCCTATTTATGCAAAGCTCTAATTGATCGAATTGGATTCCTAACACAACCTTCCCAAATCGGTAAGCAATTCCCAATTATCCTTCTCCCTCTTCACCAAAATATCACTCTCAAAATTCTCTCAAAACTCTAAAAAACTCTCCACTCTGAAAATCAGAAAATAAAAACTCAGAAATTCACAACAAGAATGTAGATATGCATCCCTATTGAGGTAGAGAGTACCTCTATTTATACACAAAGGTGAGCAACTGCAGGCTAGAAATAGGGTAGTAAAGATGACACTTCTCAACTCAAAAAGTTTGACTCAACAAGATTAAGAAAAGGTGGTAGCTAAGATTTTTGCACAGTAAACACATGCACAACCAAAGTGAATGAGTCGCTTATTCAAGTGGACAACAAGAATGATAATCATAAATGCAAGGTTATTGTCTTCTACAAGTTGACTTACTTTGGCCAGCTTCACATTTGACCATTTCACATATTTCAAATTGCTTCATAATCTAGAATTTGTATTGCAGTTTAGACTTCCATTTGGTTTACACTACTCACAAGTGGGTGCCACATTATGCATTTCACACCCTATTATATTGGTTGTTGTTTCCTAATGACCAAGTCAAAGTTTCACATGTTGAAGTAATCATTTGGCTTTTTTTTTTTTGACTTAGTCTTTGTAGATTATATCACACGTTGGTTGGCATTAGATACTATGTGTTTTACCCAATGCTGCCCATATTCCATAATACTCGACATTTTAAATGCTTTAAACATCACTTATGTTTATGCGCTACTTTAAGCGCTATTCTCTTTATTTATATAATGCATGTAATACTTAGCATATGCTATGTTTAATATGTTATGCACTTGATAAATAATAAACATCGCTATAGAAATCATTATCATATATACATACATATAATGTATTATGTATACATGTATATATGTACACACATGCACATGTATATATATCTTAACTTACAAGTTTATAAAATTCTATTATTTGATATACGAATACACATATGTATTCTCATATTTTATATATTAATACATGCGTATAAATACACACACACACACACACACACACACACACACACACACACACATATATATATATATATATATATGTATATATATTAACATACTAGTATGGACATTTCCATTACGACAATACATACGTGTATGTTAATATATATGTATATACTCATATACTATATATATCATTTCTTGATATTTTAAACACATATTTACATAGTCATATTGATCGATATTCTCATACATATGGGTAATCCATCCACGAGCATGCGTAGATATGTCTATCTATGGGTACTTATGCACATATTTACTCATGTGTATGAGTTTATCATTGACACATACATATATATACATTTTATGTATATATCCCATCAATTAAATAGAAACACATAAAGAAGAATTCACACGTCACAAAGAGACTCAACACTTTTAACCCCTAGACAAGAATGTTCACAAATAAAACCACAAGAAAGACTAAAGGTAACTTACTATTTCCCAAACTATTATCCTGACTTGACCAATCTAGAAGTGTGTGCGTGTGTGAAAGCTCAGTTTAAGTCTTATCAAAGGTTACCGGACCAAGTTCTTCTCCCCAAGTGATACTTTCCCTCTCTTTAGGAGGCTTGATTCAATTCCTACATCCAACTTAGTGCATTAAAACAGTAGTCATATAGAAACAATGCATTCATTTGCATCATATATTTCACAATCATAATCATTTCATAATATCAAATTAAATCTACATTTATTCATCATATTCCAAAACACATAAAACATAAATACACCAATTTAAAGCATTTTCACCCAACTAGTTAAAAGTAAATAAGTAGTAACACAATGGGGTGTAACAAAATTGGCGTGTCTTGGAAGTCAACCTATTGGTTGTCTATAACTACATGGATTTGATGTTGAGGTGCTCCTTGTCAATTTATTTCCCTTCATCCTCCTGAATGTTGAGGGAAAACATTGGCATAATGTTATCCTTTGTATATAAACCCTCTGTCATGAGGTGCTCTTAGTCCTTCAGGCCTATCCCTCTTATTATTATTGTTGTTGTTGTTATCCCTTTTATTGCCTCCAATATGATCCCATTCTAATTTATCCTTGAAATTGTTTCCTTGCTTCATGTTTTAGATTTGTTGACTATTGCCTTTGTACTAGTTATTATTTTGAATTTTTTTATTTCCAAAACTAGATCTAGCATCTTGATTCTTGTAGTAGTTAGCCACGTATTAAATTTTCTGCTCTTGTTTGGTAGACTTTTCAAAAACTTCATCCATAGTCAAAGGGTTATGGATATTCATATCTGCTCTGATGTGAGGCTTTAATCCCAAGATGAACTTCCTGATTCAAAATCGCTCATCCAACTGATACCGAGGTATATACTTAAGCAAATTGGTGAACTTTTCCCAATACCAAGTCACCATCATGTTTCCTTGAATCAAATTCTAGAATTCTATCATCTTCTTATCAAAGAAGAGTCGAGGTAACCGCCTCTTCCTTAAATGTTGAAGAAATATTTCCCAAGTTATCTCCCTTGGTAGTAGCTTCTTTTCAACTTTTTCATTGTCCCACCAACACTCAATTGCTTCACTAGTGAGTTGATATGTAGCCTAAATAGCCTTGGTATCATTGGGTAGATTTATAATTTCAAAGTACTTCTCCATCTCAATGATCCAGGATTTAACTCTTATAGAATAAAATAACATACATATATCCAATAATCATAAATAACTCTTATCTTTTCATGCAAAATGATTATATGAAGGTCTTTTATTATTCCAATCCTTTCATGCATAATGATGGTTAAATGTATAATTGACATGCAATTTAATCACTGACATGCAACTTGATTATAAATATGCAATCTTGATTATTGACATGCAACTAGATTATCGGTATAGAATATGACTATTGACATGCAATTCGATCTCTAATGATATTTCTCAATTTTATGCCATATTTAATGTACATATAATACTATTCTCAATTTCATGCAATATTTAATGTACATGCAATACTATTCTCAATTTCATGCAATACTTAACATGTACATGCAATACTAACTAATTTTTAATGTCATGTAGGTTAAATCCATAAAAAACTAGTTCATAACGTGTGAATACTTTTTCCTTCTATGGTCGTTTATTTTCTAAAAACTTATTATAGGTTTGTTGAGCGATTGTAATATCCTCTTCATATATTTTGTTAATTGTTTTTTATATTTTATTTGTTTGGGAATAGGGTATATACCCTGTGTTTTATTATCAAATTTTGATGCTATATAATTTATACCTTGCTTCTTATTTTTTAGGGAGAGATTTGAGCTCATTTAACTAGTTCAGATTCCATTAATCTTATTTTTATTGATATATTGATGTTAAAATAGTCCTCTCTTTATTTAACAACATGATTTTGTATAACCATTTTTATATCCTTCAATGATTTTCTCTATGGATTAAAGGACAACTCTAATGAATTTAACCATTGTCTATATAATTATACCTCTTTATTTTTTGTGGTGGTTGTTGGGTAAGTATCCATGGGCCACTTCTAATGGCTTCCTTCTAGTGTATAATGTTTTGAATAATTTATTCATAGCTGGAGCAAGTGCTTGAGCTTCCTCTTGGATTGCTCTATGCTATATTCTTTGTAGTAGTTGTTCTACCTTTGTAGTTTCTCTTCTTCCTCTTCTAAATTATCATCACACTATACCAATTTTATTTGTGCTCTTTATTCTTTTCTTATTGGTTTGTTTATCTCGTATTTGTTTATTTGTAATAGGACTTCTACAATTTCTTTATATGAGTTTTTTCTTGTAGGGGATATCTTGTATATGAAATATCTATATTTTAGTATAATTCTTCTTTTTCTTTCTTTGCATTTGGTATTCTAGTATTATTTCTTTATTTGTCAATGGAGTGATTCCACTATCAACTCGTAGTGATTTTGATTGCTATATTGGAGGTTTTTTGGCTTTTTTCTTTGTATTTTTTTTAAATATATCCTCAATTATTGGAGGAAGAAGATCTTTCTTGGCTTTGGTTTCTTTAGCTATTTTCTCCTTTTTCTTCACAATTTTCTACTTTGTATCTTTGTAAAGAAAGAACTTGAACAATAGAATAATACAAAAAGAAATATGCTACAAATACTTAATAATAATATGATACTTTGAGGGGGAAACTTCATAATCCTCTTTAAAGGGAATACCTCCAATAGCTTTAAATAAGAACATAAAACTCAATATGATAATAATAATTAGACACTAGCTTAGGTGTATATACCTAATTATGTCTCGATTGCCACCTAGGCCTACTTAGGTACTTAACTATAACCCTTAGGACAAACTAACTATCTAGATATTATTATAATAATTATTGTATAACTTACTTAAGGGTTGAGTTAGCCATAAGATGACTACTTATTGTTGGAGCATCTAATATTTGCTTGCAAACTCAAAATAATCCACAAATGAACATATACAAAATAAGAAAATATTATAATCATGTGATACATTGTAAAATGTATAAACGAGCATTTCTCACAAAGGCAAGCAAGAAGAGGTGAGAAGGTAGGAGTCAAACTCTGATTATCCCTCCAAGTATGAAACAAGTGTAGGAATTTATGGATAAGTGTTGATACACTTGGTGAGTCTACATGAGGTGAGACAAAAGTATAGATAACCTCTACGTGAGCTTAATTGTAGTGTGGATATGACTATACTAAATATGTTAAAAGATAACTAGTTTGATAATATCTCTTTTCACACTAACACCCCCTTAAGTGATACTTAGGGAGTAATCTAAATACTCAAAATATGATTCTTGACAACAAGGCTTGATAAGTTACTCATGTACAATAATGATCTCTCACAAATGGATAAAAAGGCTCAAAAACCCAATGGGAAAAAAAATCCTCCAAAATAGAGAAAGAGAAGGATAAGACCTCTTGAAAAGATATCCCATGAAGACATGGACATGATGATGAATAACTCCTGAATCATGTTGAAGTTGTAAAATCTACCAAAGATGAATCGATGTTTATTAAAATCAATGAACCTCTAAGAAATGTAGATCAAGTTAAGAGATACAAAACACTACATGAGTGAACATATAGAACACTACTCAACCACTAATCTGTAGATGACACAAAGGAAATCAAACTATGTGAATTTGAATATGAAAATAGTACTATTATTCTAGAGTATGATCAACAAATACACAAGTTTCACGTAGTACACTACTAAAATGTACATCACGGTGCTCTATATAAGCACTATATAATCTCATAAAATATGATCCATTGAAATAATCCCCCCATAGGAGAGATAAATATAGAAGGTCTATGAGACCCCCCAAAAAGTAGAAGTTTCCTCCACTGCTTCATTAAAACCAAGGAAGAATTAGTATAACACTGTAATAATTCCCCCCTTAATACTGACGAGGAAGAGGTATAGGTAGACCAATTGAAATTGGGCACAAAAGTGTGCATAGAAACGTAGACCCAACATCAGGTCCAAAATGATGTACAAGAAATGAAAAAGGGTGTGCATCAAGGTACACACACATGAGGTGGTAATAACAAGGATATTTTCCTGTGATGGAAAATCAAGGCACTACACAAGCCCCCATTACACTTTATAATTCAATATAAGTACAAAATTTCCTCCCTAAGGAACACACTTTTAGTTGTTGTGGAGCTTTATATGAGTGCATTTACAAACTTATTTTCTATATTGAGTTCTTGCAAGTTTATGGCATGAGGTGGACAATGAAGACATATATCAAGTTGTGATCGACAGATTAGTATGGGCCGAATTACACTTGATCCATGAAGAATCGAAGCATAACGAAGCCACTAACGTAAAACATCAACAAGATCATTCAAATGAAAATTAAATGAAACATTTATCAAAATTAAGCACACAAGACTACAAAAGCTTTAAAATGCCCACTCTAATCAATCTGAAACTTGAGTGGTGTTGCGTTGATGTGGAACGACAACCCTTTCCCAATCCCATGGATAAATGAGCTTGTTCCAGTCAGTTTTATTGAAGAAAATTGATGGAATGATTGTGAAATGTGTATGAAAACATGATTTTAATCTAAATGAGCATGATGTAAGCTGATTAAACATGATTTTATAATAAAATGATGTTTATATGCAAATACTAAGCTAATCTAGATGGAATCTAAACTAAAAGATTCAAACCCTAATTAATTTATAAGTTAAATGGATGCATTATGTGATCATAGAAGCCATAAATGGAAGCTAAAACTATTTAATGCAAGTAATTTAAACTAAAAGATGCTAAATATGTGTTAAATATGAGTGTGAATGTGAGTGATTTCGACATCATAATTTTTCCTTTTAAAATATTGATCCATTTGTCTCCAAATAGTGATCTATCTATAGGAGAGCAAATGAGAAATAAATGGCTGAGATCAAAAAGGTCAATCAACAGTCAAGGATGGAAGAAATTGGAGGCATGGATCATGGATTCTCATCAACGAATGAGAATGCAAGATGAGATTTAATCAAGGGTTAACATTCCTTCAAACAAACACACTTTCAACTTGTCCAAGAGGTCACATGTTAACTTGCACAAGAGGTCACAAGTTTACTTGCTCAAGAAGCTAAGTAAGTTTGTTGAGAAAAAAGAATATTCCCCTTTTTCAAATGAGTGAGTAGTCATGGGTGAGGAAAAATGGATGATTTAGTTAATTAAAACTAAATTAAATTGTGCAAAGGAATATTCCATGAGAATATTCCTTTTTTGGAGGAATGTTTAAAGGAGGAATATTCCCTTGCAAGTGGGGAGAATTAGATTAAATTAGATAATTGATAATTAAACAATATTAATTATGTAATTAAGGGATTTGATGAATTACATGATATTCATTAAATAAATGATTTAATGAAAAGGGGAAAAGGTGAAATGACATTTAATTAAATAACCCTAAGTTATTTAATTAAATAAGAAGATTTAGGGATTTAAATTAAATAGTTTGATTTATTTAATTTAACAAGACAAAGTGTTAGCATGAAGGGGGGTGAATTAACCTAATTAAATTAATGAGGTTAATAGGTGAAAATGATGCCAATAATTAATTAGCTAAGATAATTTAATTAATTGAGCAAAAATAGGATGGATTTTAGGAGGAAATGATGTTAGTATACCTGATTCAAGTGTATTATATTATTTAGGACATTTTTTAGTGTCTACATTTTCCCCCTCTTTGAAGTGAGGTACTTATTGCTTCGGTTCAAAGACTGATGCCCTCCGGATGAAAACTGTTGCTTAAATAAAAATAATTTTTTTATAAAATTTTTAGATGCCCCACTGTTGTCCCAGCGGAAGGAATAAGCTGGTTCCCTGCCTCCTTGAGAAATCGGGCAGAAACTTTGAATTTTGGGTTGATTTCTCGACAAAGGTAAAAGGCTGCCCCAGGGGTCCAGAAAGGCTTCAGGATACAAAAAATATGCCAAAAATGCAAAAAACAATGCAAAATAAGCTTCAGTGTGGCAAAATTGGTGAAAATGGTGAAAAACCCTAGCTTGATGGTTAAATTAGGGAAAAAAAACCTAATTTGCAAGCATAAATAGGTGAGGAAGGGTCACTTTCAATTCATTTGTACATTCACACCTTAGAGAATTCTTGCATTTTGAGCTCTGACCCTCTAATGAAATGGCACAACAAGTGCTCCCATGACACATTTTAGAATGGGTTCGTGAGTACTAGAGGCTTCCAAGCACAGGACCACTGGTATGTGATTTGAAACTTGATTTTGAAATTTGACTTTTAGGTGCATTTAATGCATTTTGCAATTTGAACTTTGGCGGTGTTGCTCTACAATGACGCTATTTCTAGAATCAGTGACACTAATTTGATTTTTAGCGACGCATATGTGTTTAGTGACACAGTTCAAGATTTAGATTTAGGGTTTTAAATTTTAAATCACAACACATCTTTTAATTTAAAAATTAGGGTTAGGGTTTTGCTAAAGTTAAATTATAATGCATATGTGTTTAGTGACACAACTTGTGATTTGCAATTTAAATGCCTCAGGCGTCATAGTTTGAAATTTGAATTATAGCAATGCTATCATAAATAGCGACATTATTGTCATTTTGGGGGATAAAAACTCCAAACTTAGCCAGTTTTTTTGAATTTTGACGTCGTGCATTTCGTGGGTGTAAGAGGTTATCTCGCCTTTGATGTCTAGTGAGCATCGAACCATAGTTTTGTCCATATTTAGTGATTTGACTGAGTTACGACAGGAGCACTTGGGAGAGATTGGATTGTGGTATGTTGCTTACATGCCCATCATTTGGACACATTTGGTGATGATGACAACATTGCACGAGCGATGGCACAATGAGACCTCATCGTTCCACTTACCTACCGTTGAGGCGACAATGACACTGGAGGATGTATGGCAGATATTGCATTTGATGATACATGGTGAGCACGTGATCCACAACTTTCACACCAGCTATGATGCCTACCATGAGGTGCTTGATCAAGAGGACATTGTCTTGATCACTTCCCAAATTGACCTTGAGATGTACAAAGTTTGGGTGTCTACTTTCATACTGATCATTGCAACGATTATCTCTAGCTTGGTTGCTCCAGATCAATGGAGCAGAGGGTTCATTTCAGGATGGGGTCTGGCTTGCCATAGGATTTATTTTGGAGGACCCAACATGCATGGGGTCCAGTGATTTTGGCCTCCTTATACCATGATATGCATGATTTTGTATATTGCGATGGCAGGGCGATTGGCACATGGGTCACCTTACTTCACATTTGGGCCTGGGAGCACATCGCTATGCTTCGACTAATTTTTCAAATGATGGATGTAGAGCTAGATGATCCAGTTGTTTGGAGGTATAGGGGTGCCATCACATTACAACATACAAGACAAGCTCAGGATTCCCTACTAATGTAGGGTCATCGATGATATGACAGTTTTCAGATGGTGACCCTAGCTTCAGATTCTAGCATGGTACGATGATGTGCAACAACTTTTCTTTGCTCGACAGACTCGATACATGTAGGGTCAAGAGCATACCATTATTGAGTGGTACTTGTCCGATAGGGTTGCTAGATAGTTTGGCAACAAGCAGGATAGGCTAGATGATGCATGCACCACCATCTTTGCCAGGTCAGCATGAGAGACAATAGTGTGGGGACCTACGATCCCAGCCCACGAGGTTATCGAGGGCTTTCGACAGTTAGTTGCTTGACCATGGGCATATGATCAGGGACAAGCGGATGCATAGACGACACCTACGTATGATGCATGGATTGTTCCCCCTCATTGATTGACAAATCTAGTAGGTGCTCCTCCATGATGGAGATCGAGAGGGAGGGGTGCAAGCAGAGGTAGAGGGCAGCCTAATGATGGGCAGGGCAGAGGACTAGATGGCAGGGGTGGAGGACATGATGGCCATAATGGCCAGGATTAGAAAGATGGACAAGTTCCAGGGGTACCACTAGTGCATTAGCAACCTCCATATTAGCCTCTGATACAAAAACAACCAGTACAACCACCATCATTGGGGCCAAATCCCCGTGATGTACAAATATAATAGCTACAATAGTAGATACAGGTGATTATGGGCAAGAGGGATCATGCTCGTTAGCAGATTTTGGCCATCACTGCTAAGAGAGACCAGGCTAGGTAGTAGGTATAGGCTATCACGATGGAGAGAGACTAGGAGTGTCAGCTCAGGTAGACCATCGAGATGCAGTTAGCACAGGAGGTTAGGCAACGTTGACAACTAGAGACCATGACAGTTTTAGCCCAAAGGCAGACAATATCTGCTAGATTGTACAAAGAGGTTGTGACTGAGGTGACCTACTATCAAATGCACTACCATAGGGATGTCCCACAAAAACTCAGACAACCAGATTACTCACAAAGGAGTGGGGCACACCCTTGATTCGAGGATCAGTCAGAGAGACAACTTGGTGAGGGGAGCAACCATCAGGATTAGCTTGCTCGTACAAACACTTTTTTATTATTGCCTAGTTCTTTACATAGATATACATTCATGGGATCCCTTTTTTTTTTTTATTAGACTGCAAGAATCGGGTAGCACGACCCCCTATAAACTGCAGTGCGCTTGGTAAAATTTTTAACGTGACTAGTGATGCTGGCACAACACGCCCTTCGGTACCACAAGGGTGGGGCAGACTAGACCTTATGACCAACCTCCCACAACAGGAAAGATTTAGCCAATTGAGCTAGGGCCCCAACCCCATGGGATCCTTTTTGATAGCCTCGTGGATATTGTATTTTTTATTGATATACATACATTGATTCAAATATTGTAGCATGATAGTTTTTTTTTATATATATAATGATATGATACATATTCGATGTGATGCAATGTGTTCATGCTTTATGAATGCATATGATGTTGATATGGTGTGTTTTATTTAGCTATGCGAGATGTGATGATATATGTTATATGCGATGCAATGTAATGTAATGTAATGGATTGATGTACTTTTTTTCAGTATCTTTTCATGACATGTTATGACATAGATGATATGATATACAGATGTTATGCCTATGCAAATGATATGGATGCATTTCTTTTGTGTATTTTCTTATGCATTTTTATGATATAATGATGCGATGCATGTGGATGTATGTATGGATAATGCAGATGCTCATGCTTATGATACGTCAATGCAATGTATATAAGATGTGATGCAACAATTTAAGATGCTTAAAATAAAAAATCTATAGTATTCATCACAACTTAAATTAGAATAATGATGCAGGATGTATGTTTTTATGATATGCTATGATGCATGAATGCTGACGATTTGTGGATGTAGGATGGATGCATTGATGATGTTTTTGTTGACTGTCATGATACCAGGTTAGAGCGGAGAGAAGATAGAAGAAACAAGATGATTGACCATTGATTTTGATGATTAATTCAAAATATCCAACAAGTCTATGATCCATCAAGACTTTATTACAGATGATGATGAGAAATGCAGGATGATTTTCTCATATCTTAGGATTGGGATTTTTTCGTCATTTTTTATTGTTTGATATAACACATAGATACAATGCATCAAGGTATTAATAACCAGGATGACGTTGTATCTAGTGTAATGGAATTTGACTCTACGAACAAATAGAATAGCTCTTGTTCACACCTTGACATACAAAAACCTCATTGGAATGTAGTTTAGAATTTTAGAATACATTAGACCCAAGCATACACATTAGTCAACAATGTACTCCAAACAACTAAGCAAGTATGCACCAAGATTATTTTAGAAGAGTATCCAAAAGCATAGCAAATGAAAGATAATGATCGATGCTCCATTCCTTTCTCTCTAAATTGTTTTGATAGACATCATCGAGAGGTCCTCAGAATGGGTCATTAAGATAAATCATAAGAAAAAATCAAAGAAAAATAGTTAGTGTTATCTATATCTATTTCCAGTTTAACTTAGTGTAAATGGTGATCCTAGACCTACACAAACATAAGAAAAAACACATAATTAGTCCAATATGAAAGTTAGAAACAACATTCCCCATGAAATCCATTTGAAACATGAAAACAATAAATAATATGAAGAACACAATAATAAAAGCTATTAAATCCTATTTAAATGATCAAACTCTCAATCCCATGGGGGACTTGGTGCCATTTTGATGTGGAAAATGGCCCTTTCACAATTCCTTGCAAGCTTGATGATCAATGGTGAAGATTTGATGCTCCTTGGTGAAATTTATTTATAACCTAGCTATGACAATATGAAAAATAGATGAAAATGGAAAAAGATGGATGGAGATTGCTCAAAACTTGAAGATAGTAATGTTGCATGAAGTTGTGGATCAAAATGCCTAAGATTTTGGATCCAAAATCAAAATGAGAGCCTTCTATTTATAGAAGAGAATGATGGAGAAAGAGGCAAAAGGGATGAATGTAGGACAAAAGACCAACCAATAGCAAAAGACCACTTGTCAAAATGTGAGTGGACAAAGGTGAACATTTTGATGAATGTGCACATAAAAGCGTGGATATTTGAAATTGATGAAATGACAAGTTGGAGGGAGAAAGAAATGGAGTTAATGCCACTTGGCTCAAGGCAAAAGACATGTAAGAGGCCTTTTAATGTCTTGTTGAATGTACACACCCTTTTGGAGGGATTTTTTAATTTGAAGAATATTCCCTCCTTGATGCCATGTTGAGAGAAATAGGAGATTTAATAAATCAAATAAAATGATTTACTTGTGCAAGTTACAAATACTAGAGGATTTGAGGGATTAAGATTAAGATTAATCAAGATTTGATTAATCTAAAAGGAGATTAGCTGATGTGACAATTTGATTTGGATATTTTGGATTGATTTAAATCAGAGTTGAGAGGAATATGAATTTAGACTTAATTAGATAAAGTTTAATTTATTTAATTAAAGAGAATGGTGTTAGTTTTAAATCAAATAAAGATAAATTTATTTAATTTAAATGAGATGACTTTAGAGATTAATTAAATAAAATGAATTATTTAATTAAAAGAGGGACTATAGGATTAAGTAATCAAAATGATTTATTTAATTAATAGAAGATGATGACTTAATCAAATAAATTTGATTTATTTAATTAAGAGATGAAATATGATGAATTTAATTAAATAAAGATTATGTAATTAAATGACTAGCAAAGGAGATGATTCAGGATGAATTGGTGTTAGTAAAATCAGGATCAAGTGTATAGGATCAATCTGTATATTTTTCGTCTCTACATTTTGCCCCTCTTTGAAGCAATGTACCCACTGCGTTGGTTTAAAGAATAAATTTTCAAGATCAAAATTCAAAAATTATTTGATTTTTTCAGCCGCCCCACTGCTGCCCTAGTAGGATAATTATGTTGGTATATTGCCCCCTCAAGAGATCGGATGAAAATTTGATTTTTAGGTGATCTCACGAAAAAAGAGGACAAGTTGCCCGACAGGTCCAGATTGGGTCCAGGATGCCAAAAACATGAAAAAAAGATGCAAAACGACCCTCTATTGGGCGAAAATGGGATTGGGGGTCCAAAACCCTAGTTGGATAGCTAAACAAGGTAAAAAACCCTAACTTTCAAGCTTAAATAGGCCTTGAGGGGCCACTTCCAATTCATTTGCACATTCAACACTTTAGAGATTTAGCATTTTTTTAGCTCTGACCACTGTTCAAGATGGCACAACGAGTGCTTCCACGTCATGTTTCAGAGCGAGTGCGAGTGTACTAGTAGCTACCAAGTGTAGGACCACCGATATGTGACCCTTACCTAACTCGCCGTTTCATTTTTTATGTGTATTAATTAGGGTCAAAAGTCAAACCGAGTCAAGTGACACTGTTTGGCACAATTGAAAGTGTTAAATTGGCATCGTATGACCTTAAAGTGTGTTGCTATTAAGTCTTGTGTCATGGTGGTATAGTTTAGAGATTATTGTTTAGGCTTTAAAGTCCGTTGCATATGCAAATTGTGCCACAACGGTGCAATTAGGAATTTAGGGTTAGGGGTCAAAATGGTCCACGGTCAAACTATGACGTGGTAGCGTAGTTTGGACTTTAGAGGGTTCTAGCAGTGTAGTTTGGAACTTTCAAACAATGACGCATTTGCAAACAGTGACACATTTGTTGTTCGATTGCGAAATCTCCAAAGGGGATCCCGATTTTTTATGAAACTTGATGCTGTGACTTTATTAGTACAGGAGGATGCAAAGATTTTACATTCATGAGAGCATAGGTCCCCAATACTTAGCAGATTGGTTGGATTGCATGAGCTACTCCAGGAGCACCTTGGGGCGATAGGGCTATGGTATGTTGCCTATGCACCTCTTATCTGGACACACCTGGGTATGATGACAGCGCTAGCAGAGTGATGGCATAGTGAGACGTCATCATTTCACTTGCTTACAGGCGAGGCGACAGTGACTCTAGAGGATGTCTGGCGCATTATTTGATTGCTGATCCATGGAGAGTGAGTCATCTATGGAGTGGACGTCGAGAGAGATGCCTACTTTGATGTTATGGGCTTTGATGAGATCATCTTTATTTAAGGGACAAATCAAGCTGGAGTAGTATAGGAGCTCAGTGCCCACCTTTCAATTGATTATCGCTACAATCATCTCAGGCCTTGTGACACCAAATCGACATGATCGATACTTCAGTCTGGGATGGAGTCTTGCTTGGGAGTGGATGCTCCACTGGTGAGAGTGCTTTGTGTGGGGGCTAGTGATGCTAGCCTCACTTTATCATGATCTACATGAATTTTCCTACTTGGATAGCATAGCCATCGAGGCCGTAGTGACACTTTTGCACATCTGGGTTTGGGAGCACATTGCAGTGCTTCGCCCGTGAGTTACATCAGTTTACATAAATTCAAATGATCTCATAGTTTGGTGGTACAGAGGGGCCTTGAAATTTACACATACAAGAGCTACCAACATCCCTCAGTTGAGGAGGGTGATTGATGAGATGATAGTATTTACTTGGAGGCCTTGGCTTGGTATGCCTGCTTGGTATGACAACGTTCAACAACTCTTCTTTTCCAGACATGACAAACTTATGCAAGGCAGGGAGCATACAATGATAGAGTGTTATTTGCTAGGTTGGGTGGCTAGGAAATTCAAAGAGACACAGGATAGACCTGATGACTAGTACATGGCCATATTTAAACGCACTACGAGGGAGACCACATGGGGTCGACCGATTCTAGCTGAGGATTTAGTTGCTTCATTTAGATAGCTAGTGGCCAGGCCATGGGCATATGAACAGGGGTAGGTGAATGCAGGTGCTACGCAGGAATACATTGATTGGTTTAGGCCACCGGTCATATTGACAGTGCCCGAGGCAACCTTACCACGATGGAGAGCTAGAGGCTGGTCAGCAAGGCGAGGGAAGGGGCAAGGAGGTAGAGGAGGCAGAGGAGACAAGGACAAAGATGGTAACGGAGGTAGAGGAGGATGTGGACCACCTCTAGATGAGAGGGGACAGAGAGACCAAGTTCTTGGAGACCAATAAAGAGATGGGGACAAACAACCTAGAGATGGGGACATGCAATAAAGAGATGGGAACCCACAAATAGATGCCTTGAGAGACTATCAGTAGCAACCCCCACCACCACCACCACCGTAGCCAGACCAAAGAGATGCATTGATCCAGCAGCTGTAGGCACAAGTTCAAGAACTGATGGTCGAGAGGGACCAGGCTAGATAGTAGGTCCTGACCCTCACCACAAAGAGAGATCAGGCTAGGTTAGAGCAAGATCAGGAGGTGGGAAGGAGAGGCCAGTTAGAGAGCATGGTTGTCACATCCCAGGGTAGGATAGTCTTGTCCATGGATGTACTGCAAGGTTGTCAAAGAGGTAGAGTATTATAGGCTACATTATCAATAGGTCGTATAGCAGGGGCTCGAGTGCTAGAGTACTCTTAGCAGACTGGGTTGAGACAAGCAGAGGACTAGGTTGAGAGACAGGTGGATGAGAGGAGTAGCCAGCAGGGCCAGCTACCATGAAATTTTTTTGATTGACATTGTTCTTTGAGATCCACGGGCTCCATTTTTGATAGCCCTGTGGGCATTGTATACTTGATTGATACTCATACATTTGATCCCGATTTTGTACCATGATAGTTATATTTTTTGAGAGATATATATATGATCAATCCATTTATTTATGAGATGTGTCCTATTCTTATTTATGCATGATGGATGGATGTATTTAATTTTCTAGATATATGATGATATGACTCTATCTTATGTGATGCATGTATTTATTTTATGTGATGTAATGCGATGTATGTTTCTATATGATGTTATGATGTGATGCAGTGATCATGTAGATATTTATGGATGGATGCATTTCTTTTTTTCAACATCTTTTTTGTGCACTTTTTATGATGATGTGGATGCAAATGTTATGATATGAAAATGATTTAAAATTCTTAAAAGATCTATATGGATGATGATGTTTATATACTATGGTCATGAGATGTGTGAAATTCTCTTTTTTCCTTTTTAGTACTTTTTCCAATATGGATGCATGATAATGCACGTAATATGATGTGATGATGTTTTTATTATGATTCCTATGTGATGATGCAAATGAATGATGTGATGATGCAAAGGATATGATGGTGTATATGTGATTATGCAATGGATTTTTTGTATATGATATGTTTTAATAATGCCTATATGATGATACTTTTATGTTTATACAATGAATGCAAATTTATGGTTTATGAGATGCTTAGAATAACCAGTCTATATTAATGATAAAATGCAGTGCATGTGAGATGATTAATGTTTCATCTATGATATGATATGATACACATTATTTTGATGGTATGTGGATCCAGGGTGGATGCATTAGCGATGTTTTTGATTAACTGTCATGGTACCATGTTAGCACGTAGAGAAGATAGAAGAAATAGGATAATGAAAAGAGGATCCAACAAGCCTACATTATTAATGACGACGATGATGATGATTTGCTTATCGGGAATTGGGATTTTAAAAGGGCCATTTACTTTATGTTTGATGATACACATAGGTAAGATCCATCAAGGTATAAATAACCAAGATGGTGTTGTACCTAGTGTGATGGACTTTGACTCAACAATCAGATAGGAGTACTCTTGTTCACACCTGACATATGGAACATTATCTAAAATGTAGTTCAAATATTCCAAACATCTCAGACCAAAACATAGAAAGGAATTCCTTCAAATGTGGTCAACAAGACACCTAAAACATCCTCCCTACACCCAAACAAAGTATGCATGACTAGGTTATATTACAAAAATATCCAACAAGCACAATAGATAAAAATATAATGATCATTGCACCATTTATTTCTCTCTAAATACTTTTGTTTGGACATCATCGAGAGGTCATCAAAATGTGTGCAAAAATAAGATAATTCAAAAAGACAGAGATAAAGTAAACAAACAAGCTAATGTTCTTCATATCGCTAGCTAAGACTAAACTACAATGATTCCTAATGTGTATGTCCATTGTAGGAAGGATGCATCCTAGGACATGATGTTATCAAATGATTTTGGGATTTGATTGGATGATGAGCTATTACTACCAAGAGTTTACCAACTTGTTTACTTACTGACCTAGACTTGGGACTTTGACGATTGGATTTTCACTTTTGAACCTGCTAGACTTGTTTTCGACTGTTTCACCAAAGATTGAGGTTGATGATGATTTATTACGAGCAATGTTTATTTCGGGTGAAATCGAGATGAGATGGATGGATTTTTTCAAATATTTGGATGTTTTTGGTGTTTTGCAATGTTTTGAGGTTGTTTTGGTATTTTCAAGATGTTTTACAAATGTTTTACAAATGTTTTGATTTTTGAATTTTCCAATGTTTTTGGTATTTTATGAGATCTTGACCAAGAGACTAACCTAAAGATCTATCCTAGGGGTCTTGGGGACTAATCAAAGATTAGCCTTGCCTACGTTATACACACAAAGACCACGTAGTTCGACTGACGTAGATTCACTTATTGATGAGATATGAACAAATGGATTTGCTTGCTTATTATGATAGACGCCTAATGGACTGACCTAAGTGTCTTGGGGGCCAAATAAAAGATTAGCCTTGCCTACGTTCAAGCCTAGAGATGGCATAGTTTGACAGGATGACTTTATTATTTTTGAATTTTTTGGATTTTCTGATTTTACCAATGTTTTTGGATTTTTTGAAGGATTTTATGAATGTTTTTGTATTTTTTTGGTTTTAAGGAAGAATACAAGAATATACATGAATCTGATTAGAATGCAGGTAAAAGAACACACCCCTAGTGTGGTGTGATATAATACTTCAATATAGGCAAGACAAACTTACCGTAGGAATGTGCCAAGTAGTACAAGGGTGGAACATGATACAAACACAGGATCAAGCTATGATGCAAACATGAATGGGTGAATGGAAGGATCAATGGAGTGCAATGGGTGATGCATAAGGCGATGGTAGGTGATGCAGAATAATCCATATAGATCATGGTGGATGGAGAGTGCTTTATTTACACAAGGCACCTGTTTGCCAGGTTTTCACCAAGGTACTTGCCCAAAGTGCCACCGAAGTGGTTTTCACTAGAGGATGATTTTTATCTTTACTATTTTTAATCCTTTTTCTGATTTTTTTGGATCTTTTATATTTTTTATATTTTTGGTTTTACCCTTAAAAGATCAAGCATAATTTTTTTTTGAGATGAGAGCTATTGATGGGCTCCTACAGAGGCTCCCCTTTGGGTGTTGATAGTTGATATGCCCTTGACTTGTAGCTTGCAATGACGATGAACGGTCCTAGCCAATTAGGTTCAAACTTGTCCCTGCTATCTGGATTTGGCAAATTTTTCTGATTCTCCTTTAATACCAGCTCTTTGATTTGGAAGGTTCGACTCCTGATATTCTTGTTGTAGTTCCGCTTGAGATGGTTTTGGTAGACTTTTAAATGGTTTAAGGCATCCATACATCGCTCACCCAGTAGTTCTAGCTCGTTTAATCGAGATACCCGATATTTTTCATCTATAATGAGATTTTACAATGATATTCTTAGGGATGGCAACTTGATCTCAATGGGGAGGATGGCTTCTGATCCGTAGACTAGGGAGAAAGGGGTTGCACCTGTTGATGTGGGAATACTTGTTTGGTAGGCCCATAAGGTAGGATTCAACTTTAGATGTCAGTCACGACCAACTTCATTGACTATCTTTTTGAGGATTCTTAAGATGGTTTTATTTGTAGCCTTAGCTTGGTCGTTACCCTGGGGGTAGTATGGAGTGTGGAAAAGTGGTGTTGGATGTTAATTTTCTGGCATAGGTCTCAGAAATCCTAGTTTTTGAAAGGTATCCCATTATCTGAGATAATGGCTTGTGGGACACTGTAGCAGAAAATAAGGTAGTTTAGGATGAACTTGGAAATATTATTTCCTATGATATAGGTCATTGGGATGGCCTCTACCCATTTTGTGAAGTATTTTGTGGTAGTGATAATGAACTTATGTCCATTAGATGAAGTGGGGGTGATTTTTCCAATGAGATCGAACCCCCACTGCAAGAAGGTCCAAGGTGTAACAAGCGGGTGAAGCTCTTGAGCTGGTGCATGGATGAGGTCTCCATGCTGTTGACATTGCATGCATTTCATGACATATTCATGGGCTTCCTTTTCCATTGCCGGCCAATAGTACCCTGTTCTCAACAGCTTCTTGACCAAGGTCATACCACTTGAATGTGAATCGCAGATGCCTTTATGTACCTCTATTAAGTAGTCAAAGCTTCCTCAACATTTAAGCATCGCAACATGGTTACCTCAATACTCCTATAGTATAGGGTATCACCTATGAGAACAAAATAGGTCGACTTCTTGACAAAGGTTTTCTTAAGGTTTGAGGTTATATCAGCGGGGATGACTCTTATTCTGAGATAAGTGTATATGTCATGATACCATGGGTTACCAGGACCAATGATTTCACACACAAATACAGACTCTGATACCTTGAATGCTGGTATGAGAAGCTTCTCTACAATGAATTCTCACTTTGGGACGTTGCGTGGGATGTCTAGTAGTGATCCAATTGTTGCCATAGCATCCGCTGCTCTATTATTTGCTCTTGGTATCTACTCAAATATAATATCAATGAAGGAATCTTTGAGGTTTTCCACCAATTTCTTGTATGGAGTCAACTTGTCATCCTTTGTTTGGTATTCATCATCGACCTAGTTGATGATAAGCTATGAATCTCCATAGACCCAGAGTGCCACGATCTGCCATTGTGTCGCAATTCTTAGCCCTATGACAAGAGCCTCATATTTCACAATGTTTTTTGTGCAAGCAAAGGACAACTTATATGATTTGGGTATGCATTATCCTTGTGGTATAATGAAGAAGACTCCGGCTCTTGACCCATGTTGTTTGTAGGATCAATCAAAATACATTTTCCAGTGATCTTCTATGCTTATGTTAAAGATGGATTCGTTAGGGAAGTCTGATACAAGTGGGTTCTTTGAATATATTGGTGCTTTTGCCAACTGATCTACAATCGTTTGTCCTTTAATAGCCTTTCATTCTACATACTCAATGTCGTGTGCTATCAAGATCATAACCCATTTAGCTATTCACCTCGTGAGCGTTGCTTTAGAAAGCAGATACTTGAGAGGGTTTATCTTAGTGATGAGTTTTATCTGGTGTGCCAACATATAGTGTCTGAATTTTTGTGCGGCGAACATGACTGCTAAGAAGGCCTTCTCAATGGATGTGTAATTAAGCTCATGTCCAACCATGGTTCTACTGATGTAGTAAATAACTCTCTCCTTCCTATTTTTGTCATGTTGTGCTAAGAGAGCGCCAAAGGCTGCTACTATTGCTGATATATAAAGTATATAAAGGATTAGGGGTTTTTCGAGAATTGGTGGCATAAGAACTGGTGGTGTGAGCAAGTAATCCTTGATATTTTTGAATGCTTGGTCACATTTCTCATCCCATTTGTATACTACCCCCTTGTGGAGTAGATGAAAATATGGGATTGCCTTATCTGCTGATTGTGTTATGAATTGACGAATGGACTGGAGTCTTCCTTGTAAGCCCCTTAGCTGCTTCAATATCCTTGGTGCCTCCATCTTGAGGATTGCCTTAACCTTGACAGGATCTATCTCGATCACTCTCATTGACAAATGTACCCTTGGAGCTTTCCTGATTGCGCCCCAAAGACACACTTTTTAGGATTAAGTCTAACCCGATATTCTTCTAGCCTATCAAAGATGGAGCTTAGTGCTGATATATGATCTCGTCATTTCTTGGACTTGGCTAGTATGCCATCCACAGAATCTTCCATAGTTTTTAAAATCATATCATGGAAGATTAGTGTCATTTCTCTTTGATAGGTAGCTCCTGTGTTCTTCAATCCAAATGACATCATATTCCAGCAATATGTCCCCCATGGAAAAGTTATTTATGTTGGTCATATTTAGCTATCATGATCTGGTTGTATCCCAAGAATCCATCCATTAGTGATAGCATTTCATGTCCTATCGTCATGTCCACAATCATATTTATGTTTGGGAGAGGGAAGTCATCCTTTGGACATGCTTTGTTTAGATCCTGAAAGTCAGTGTAGATTCGAATGCCCCTAGTGCGCTTTGAAATAGGTACAAGATTTGAAACCCACTCTAGATAGTCAATTGGTTGTATGAAACTAGCATCTAGGAGTTTTTGTAATTCCATTTTGACCAACAGTGCGATCTGTGGGTGCATTTTCCTTAGCTTTTGTTTTACTGGCTTCGCCTCTAGATATACAACTAGATGATGCACCACAACTTCTGGATCAAGACTAGGCATGTCGGCATAGGTCCATGCAAAGTTCACCTTTCTTTCCCCTAGGAAGGCAGCTAGGAGCTGTTGTTGTTCGGTTAGAAGTGACTTTGCATAGAATGTTATATGTGGTGACGCCTCAATTCCTAAGTTGATGAGATTGCATTTTTCTACTAAGAATGTTGAATTCTCCTAATGAATAGCACTAAGAGGAAGATAGAATCTCCCATCCTTCGACGTCTTAGAGAGGTTTTCACCATTGGATGCGTCCTTTGTTTTTACTATTTTTAGGTCTGAAAGTGCCATAGTATGGTTTTCACTTAAAGACCTAGAGATTATTCTCAAATTTTCACTTTTGCGACTGAGGGATTCAATTGTTTCCCCATAATAGGAATGTGTGTCTAGTTCAATGTTGAATCTAGCTTTGTGGTCTCCACAAGGTACACTATCCTGCACTCCCATTAATTTCGAGAGCTCCTCATCATTTTTGAATGTGTCTAAAATTGGCGGTCCTCGTTGGTCGTACTCTATGAGCTGGGGAATACACTAGTTTTAACTCATGGGTTTGGTTGTTCGACTCAAAGGATACAGTGGAAATCATGAATAAGGAGGAGTCTTCAAACAACATAGGTAGGTCAGCAATGGTGCCCTCGTCACTATCACTCCCACATACGTCAATTATGTCAAAGGTAAAATTGTCTAAGGGTAGGCCTGTGCACACTGGTAAGCGAAGAGGAGTGTTGACTATTTTAATGGGGGAATTCTGCCACGTATGGTTATCCTCAGAGGGGTACATCCAAGGCCAAGATTTCATGCGCTTCTCAGCAATTATGGGTTCTAATCGACCGTTGTTGTTTTTTCCAAGGATTTAATTCTTATTATAACTCATGCCCAACAATTAATTGAAGTCCTCTATTAGCATCATCCATAGGAAGGGTTGGTACAGGTCTTTTGTCTTGATAGAGACTAGATATATCTCTTTCATCCACCTCTTCTTGGCCTGGATCCCCCCAACTTCTGAATCAAGAGGGATCTTCTCTGAAGGTTTGAGATGTTGTATTGGTGGGTTGTGGTTGTCCATGGGACCTAGGAGATTGAGGTAACTCTCCTAGTACAAAGGCACTTTTCTTCATTTTATAGTCTCTGCACCCGTTGTCTTGGATAATAAATTTGATATCAGAAATGGTGGGGATGAAGGGTGTCTCTACCTCATAAGTAGATGTGGATGGTAAAGTGGATGGGTCCACATATGGAGTTGTAGGGCCTTCATCATTTTTAGGAACCTATGAGATTTTGTAATACTTGGCTTCCAAGTTTCTGCAATAGGCAAAGGGCTCGAGATCACCATGAATTGTGACCTCTTGGTTCTCATAGGGGAATTTAACACTGATGAAATGTGGATGCAACAAATTTCATCCCATGGATCCATGGGTGCCCCAAAATAATGTTATAAGGTAAATCAAGGTCAAGGATCTGACATGTGGTTTCCATGATGGCTGGCCCTACTTAAATAGGGAGTTGAATAGTGCCTTGAGATGCTCTTTCTTGATCATCATATGCCCTGATTGTAATACCTTTACCTTTTTCAATCATGTTCTCAAAAAATCCCAGATTTTTTATTAGCTTTAGGGAATAAATATTCAACCTTGCACCTCCATCCACCAAAACCTGTTTGACTTTATTTTAATGGACAAAGACATCAAGATGAAGCACACGGTTGTGAGATGGTCGATTTGGGAGGTCTTTCTCATAAAAGGTGAGGAGGTGTGGTGTAGTAATATGTCTAACCATAGATTAGAACTGGTCTGCATCAAGGTCAATGGGTACAAAAGACTCAACAAACACTTTTTCTAGAATATCCCTATGTGTAGGTGAAATTTTCAACAACTCCATGATGGAGATCTGGGCGGGGGTCTTCTTTAGTTGTTCTAGCCACTGGAAATTGACTTTCAATCTGCAAGGGTGCCCTAGCTTGTGCAGATGGTCCAAGGATGGTGATTTCACTGCTTTGTGTGGTGACTCCATAGTTAGCTTTGGACCTTGGGATATGTACAACACCTACCCATTCATCTAGAGATGTGATGACATGGTCATAAATGTGGTTAACATTGCCATTATTTTTACCTTTGCCATTATTGTTTGTCTTATTGTGATCTGGCATCAGGTTCATGTATATCTTGAGATCCTGATTCCCAGATCCTGGTGTGGGATGTTCAACAAAAATGATCTTGTTTTAAATGAGGTCTTCGATTAGGTTTTTGAGCCTTAGGTAACTGTCTATGGTGTGCCCCTTTATCTTATGAAAGTCACACAGGCGCTTCTTGTTATACCATGGTGGCTTAACTTGAGGCTCCTAGTAAATTTCAATGATAAGGAGCATGATGATGTGGGTGTCAATGAGTCACTTCATGACAGCTTCAACTGATTCTCCAAGTGGTGTGTACTTTCGCTTTGGAGGGTATTGGTTTCTTGTGGATGGCCCACTTTGATCATTGACATTATTGATTGTTTGCTAGTTGGTTTGTTGTTGGGGTGTGTTGGATCGAGGGGTGTTTTGGTTGTTATTTTGAGGTTGTTGATATGTTTTTCATTGTCTGTTTGGCTTTGGAGCACTGATTACAACCTTAGCATCAATAACCCCATCATTGGTAACATTCTCGTTTTTCACCCATGTTCGTGGTTTGTCATTGTAACTTGTGGATGGGCGATTATTTTGATAAGCAGGTGTCCCCCCTTGTGCAATGAGGGCTCTTTCGATGTTGAGAGCCTTAGGGATGAGTTGGTCTTAGGAGGTGATGCACTGTACTTTGAGATGGAAGGCCAAAGTTCCTTCAAGATTTGCGATGATAGTCCCAACTTGCTGCTCTTCTGGCATGGCCCACTTTCTTCTATTGGCCTTGGATCACCATCGTTGCAAGAAAGATGCAAATGATTCTCCCTTGTTTTGCTTGAGGTTGGACAATTTATCCAAGCTTACATCCATGCCCATGTTGAATGTATAATTTTGTATGAAAGCATCCAAAATTTCTTGGAACTTTTTGATTCCAGGTGGAAGATGAGAGAACCATTCCATAGTTGGGCCAGCTAGACATTTGGGGAAGAGCCTTATCCGATAAGAGTCATCATAGGAAACTTCCATGCAGTGTATGCGAAACTCCTTGATGTGATCTTTAGGATTTTTGAGTCCACAATACTTGTCGAACTTGGGTATCTCAAAGCCTTGTGGGAATGGCTTCATCACAATGCTCTTGTCAAAAGGATACAAGCATATATTCCCTTGTGATTTAGGGGTCTTCGTGGATTGTATGTCCAACACCTTTTGTGAGAGATTTTTGATTTGGGTAGAAAAATAACCTTGTGGATTAGGCGGTGGGATGAATGCATTTTGAGTTGTTGTAGTGACTTGGATGATAGGTCAGGTTATTTGCATACTGGGTGGTGCATTAGCAGAAGTTTGTTGTGCAACCAATGCTTTCTGATATGCTTGTAATTGTTTTTGTGCCAACAAAGCTTGTTGTTGGTCTTGTTGCTGCTATTGCACCAATAATGCTTGTTGTTGGGCTTGTGCCAACAACGCTTGTTGTTGGGCTTGTTGCTGTTGTTGTGCCAACAATGCTTGTTAATGGGGCTTGCTGTTGGGATGCTTGTTGTTGTGCCTAATACTGTTGTAGAGCTTGCTAATACACCTATTGCTGTAATAAGGCTTGCACTTGAGCTTGTTGCTCTTGATATTGAGCTCAGGCTTGTACTTGGGCTTGTGCAGCTTGAGTAGTTTGATGTTGTTGTAATAAAGCTTTCGCTTGTTGTGCGGCTTGCTGCATTTGTGCTTGTTGTGCGGCTTGTTGCAAAACTTGTGGAGCTTGGAATTGATATAGCGCCTTTTGTAAGCTTGTTGAGCCACTTGCAATGTGATGCTGTATTGGTTAGCCATGTTTGGATTTGGTGGTAAAGGTGGAGGATTCAGAATGGTATGAGATGGTGTTATGAGATTCTGTTGGGGTGGTTGTTGAGATGCTATTGGATTGATGATAGGGGGTTGGGTGGTAGATGGTGTGATTGTTATGCTAGGCCCTTGGGAGGCCACATTTTGAGATGTTGTGGATGGTGTAATGGTGGATTGAGATGTTTGGATTGGTGCCACCCGTTGTCGTGATGTTGGTGGTATACCTAGAGGATTTGGTATGCTTGGCAGATTGATTTGATTTGACTAATTTTGGAAAGTAAAGGGGTTGCCCTAAACCAAGGATTGGTGTGGGTGTTGGTGATAGAGGGAGAAATGGTGGGAAGATGGGTGGTGTGTTCCCTTGAGGGAATGATGATGATGAGGGGTGGAAGATTCCCCCTTGTCCAAATAGTTCACCTTCTCCCTGTGAGGTCATGGGGAGAGAGACTTGTGTGTTAAGAGGATATGCCGATATTGTAGCCAAAGCAAATGGATTATTGGTGTCATGGAAGACGAGTGGAATGTATGGGTGTTTCGGATCTTGAGGGATGGATTGATCCAAGATAATGTTTGCATCTAATTCTTGGTTGTTCACAAGGGGATGTGTTTGAAGAGCATGAAGTAATGACCTTCCCTTGTTGACAACTGGTTGAGGTTGAGCAAGAGATGATGTGGGTTGGGGGATGGGTTGAATGATGCTTTGAAAAGAAGGTGTGAATGAGACTGGTGGCATAATCTCAAGAGGTTTCTCCACAATAGTGTTTGCGTCAAAATTAGAAGGGAGTTTAGCCCCTTATTTTGCCAATTCTAGCATGTATTGTGAAGGATTGAGTCTCATCATGGCATTGACAATTTTGTGATTCTTGGGATTTTGGACCATTTCTATGATTTCATCTCGAGTCATCCCCAATACATTATTGGTGATGTCTTCCACTTGACCTTCCTCTTGAGGATCTTGTGGTAATAGAGGAAGATTGGGTTGGGTATAGCTAGATCCAATGGGATTGATTTCAGGTGAGGTTTGACTCAAGTCTCTTGAAGTAGATGTTTCCTTGTTGGTTTCCATGCTTTTCTTTTATTGAGATCAAGTTTGCACCATAAAAGAAGGATCAAATTTTAGGTAAAAAGAAGAAAAACAAAGTTTGTTCAAGGATCAAAGGATGATGATGAGATAGATTAAGGGTGGATGGTGTGAATGATTAAACTCTTAAGAATCTTGAAGGGACACTAGACTTTAGGATTTTTGATTCTCGATTTGATTTGTTCTGGATTCGGATTTGGATAATGAACTCATAAAATCCAAGAGGTTGGATGTTTATCTTGGAATAAATTTGTTCACAAGGATTGATAATTTAACTAAGCACATGAAGAAGGATTCATCTACACATACTTTTTCAAACAAGATGATTTTTTATTTGATTTAAAGGATTTGCCAAAAGTATAGCATGATTTGATTTTTCAAAGATTCAAAGAGTTATTTGGTGGGATGAGATTTGATTGATGTTTGAAGGGTGGGTGAGAATGTTTAATTTGATCCTCGATTAGACCTAGATATAACTCCTTTCTACAAGAACTTAGTATTGAAGAACATGCTTGTACTTCCTATGTGAGAAATGAAAATTTTTGAAAGAGACTTGGATTTTGATTGTAATAAAATTCGTACAAATTTAGATTGTTCTTTGAAGATTTCTTGTAAAAATTATAGACCAACCTTTCTCTAACTTTGTGAAGCCTTGAAAGATGCTCCTCATGAGATTTTGGACTAAGGAACTTGTGATGACTTGGTTTGGGAACTTTGACTTTTCGGGAAATCATGGGATCAAGCACATGTGAGGTTCAATTGTTTGTTATCTTGCTTAGATTGATTCTTTTTACCACACACACTTTCTTGATTATGTTTCAAACTGAATGTATAATATCCTAATTTCTTTTCATCCCACAAGGTCTATTATGTGGAAATCAAGTAAATCAAGGCAATAGTTTCCTAATGTTGACTTTAGTAAGAGAAAATTGTGATATAAATCCAAATACTTAGAAGCCTCTAAGGATGAAATCCCTAGGGCAAGCAAGAGAATTGGATTTTTCAAAGGTATTTGTTCCTCCTAAAGGAGTTAAAATTTTGAGGATTTGGTGAATGTTTGTTTTCAACTGTTTTAGATCCAAGCAAAGTGTTTTTATTCCAAAATGATGCACAATCCTAGGATAAAATGAGACAATATTTTTTGAGTTCCCACTTCAACAAATCCAACTATGCCTACTCTTAGCGGATGATTAGATGCTTGACCACATTGGCTCCCCTCCATGACACACACTTCTTGGGTCAGCTAAGCATCAGTACCCATGAAACTCCCATAGCATACTTCTCATCTCTACTAAAAACCGTAAAAATGTGGGGCAAATTTAGAATGATCGTTCTTGCATCAACAAATAGATAGGGATTTTGGATTTTACACAATTTTTTTCATAATCAAGGCACTCATTCAGAAGGCCACACGAGAGGCAAGATCAACCCAATAAAGAGTATCACCTGCTTGTTCGTAGGATCTTCTATAATGCTGAGCTTTCCTCAACATTCAAATTTATATACCGGTTGGGAGTAGCTTGGCGTTTAGCTCATTATCGGTTTGAGTCGTTCCCTGGGGTGATTAATTTTTTCCACTAGGCAGGCCCTTTAAGGATAAACAAAAGCGACAAAGCACATCCATAGTTTGATCAATATTTGTTGAAAAACAAAGAGAGAACACTCATGATATACTCCACTCGCACTAGAAAGATTTTGTTCAATTTTAAGAATCCAAATTGAAGTGTGGAGGTAATCACTTATACAAATTAATATCACAAAAAATCCTTTTGATTCTCAAGATCTCTGTGAGGTGCGAGAGAAGCACATACACATTTTTAAATGATATTACTTTGGATAAGGGATTACGAAACATAAAAGACACATGTTCATTTTAATCCTTCAAAAGCAAGAATATGAGTTCTTTTTAAGCACCAAATTTGAAGTGTGAAATTTTTTTGTTCAATTGTTAAGTCCAAAAAAAAATCTAGTAAATTGCCTATGGTTCTTTTTAAGCCCAAACGAAATTATTGTCCTAAAAAGCATGAAGATGACAAATTCCTTAGAAAAGGGATTATAATTTCTCCCCAAAGTGTTTAAAAACACTTGATACAATGAAGTGATGATTCCATAGAGAAGTCCTTGTCTTTGTTTCCTCCCTTCACTTTTGATCAAGCCAACCTACAAAAATGGGTTAATACTATAGAAACAGAGGCCAAAACCAGTTAGGAGTCAAAAGCAATCAAAATGAGGAAACACATGTTGAAATTAAATTGAAAGCTACCTTTTACCCAACTCCAGCGACGTAGTTTGTGATGGCAACACAATTTAAAGAAGTCTGTGTTGCTATATAGTGCCGCTAGGAATAGCGACAGACTGTGCAGAAACCAGTGAGTGTAAATACAACACTATTTTGATCAGCAATGGAGTTTGGAGTTTGGATGAATAGTCGATGAGAAAATGGCAGAGCGTCGTAATTTGGAATTGAAATTTCTTTTCAGGAATGACTCAACGTCGCGGTTTGGAGTTTGTTAGCATTGCTATATGGCATCGCTAGATTGCTAGCGGCGAAGTTTGATTATCAGTGGTGCGACTTTCCTGTAGACATAAAAACTTAAAAAAAAACAACATAATTTCTTAAAAAATGTGTTATATTCTTCAGATTCACCCTCCTTCTAGCACCAAAATGTGAATGGTGATCCTAGACCTGCACAAACACAAAGAACAAACACACAATTAGTCCAATATGCAAGTTAGAAACAACATTCTCCATGAAATCCATTTGAAACATGAAAACAAGAAATGATATGAAGAACACAATAAAAAAAGCTATTAAATCCTATTTAAATGATCAAACTCTCAATCCCATGGGGGAATTGGTACCATTTTGATGTGGAAAATGGCCCTTTCCCAATTCCTTGCAAGCTTGATGATCAATGGTGAAGATTTGACGTTCCTTGGTGAAATTTCTTCATAACCTAGCTATGAAAATATGAAAAATGGATGAAAATAGATAAAGATGGATGGAGATTTCTCAAAACTTGAAGATAGTAATGTTGCATGAAGTTGTGGAGCAAAATGCCTAAGATTGTGGATCCAAAATCAAAATGAGAGCCTTATATTTATAGAAGAGAATTATGGAGAAAGAGGCAAAAGGGATGAATGTGGGACAAAAGACCAACCAATAGCAAAATGCCACTTGTCAACATGTGAGTGGACAAAGGTGGAGCACATTTTGATGAATGTGCACATAAATGCTATTAGGTGGATATTTGAAATTGATGAAATGACAGGTTGGAGGGAGAAAGCAATGGAGTTAATGCCACTTGGCTCAAGGCAAAGGACATGTAAGAGGCCTTTTAATTCTTTGTTGGATGTACACACTCTTTTGGAGAGATTTTTGAATTTGAAGAATATTCCCTCCTTGATGCCATGTTGAGAGAAAATAGGAGATTTAATAAATCAAATAAAATGATTTACTTATGCAAGTTGCAGAAGCTAGAGGATTTGAGGGATTGAGATTAAGATTAATCAAGATTTGATTAACTTAAAAGGAGATTAGTTGATGTGACAATTTGATTTAGATTTTTTGCATTGATTTAAATCAAATTTGAGAGGAATATGAATTGAGACTTAATTAAATAAAGTTTAATTTATTTAATTAAAAAGAATGATGTTAGTTTTAAATCAAATAAAGATAATTTATTTAATTTAAATGAGATGACTTTAGAGATTAATTAAATAAAATGAATTATTTAATTAAAAGAGGGACTATAGGATTAACTAAACAAAATAATTTATTTAATTAATAGAAGATGATGACTTAATCAAATAAATTTGATTTATTTAATTAAGAGATGAAATATGATGAATTTAATTAAATAAATATTATTTAATTAAATGACTAGCATAGGCGATGATTCAAGATGAACTGGTGTTAGTAAAATCAGGATCAAGTGTATAGGATCAATCTGTATTTTTTTTCGTGTCTACACTTAGCTAAGGGTGATTTTTGATACTAATGTCCATCGCAAGAAGGATACATCCTAGGACATGTTGATAAGATGTTGTTTGATTAGGATGAGGTGTGTGATAAGCCATTGATACAAACTTCACTGACTCGTTTACCTATGATCTAGACTATAGATTTTGACACTTGGGTTCTCACTTTACGACTTGCGATACTTGCTTTCTATTTGTTTTTCCAAAGGTTGGAGATGATGGTTGGTTTATTATGGATGAAGTTTTATTGTGAGTGAAAGCAAAATGGGATGGATGGTTTTGGATTTTTTTGGAATATTTCAATGTTTTTGGTATTTTGAAAATGTTTTGAGGTTGTTTATGGCCTTTTTCAAAAGTTTATGTGAATGTTTTGGTTTTCAATTATTTGAGATTGTTTAGGGTTTTTTCCAAGATATTTGAGGTTGTTTAGGTCTTTTTAATGTTTTTCTAATGTTTTTGGGATTTTCCATTTTTAAATGTTTTTGTGTTTTTTGATATTTCAATGTTTAGGGGTTTCTCGATATTTGAATGTTTTGGGGTTTTCTAAGTTTTTCAACCAAGAACCTAACCTAAAAGACCTATCTTAGGGGCCTTGGAGACTGATCAAAGATTAGCCTTGCCTATGTTATACACACAACGACCATGTAGTTCGATTGACTCAACTCATTGAGGATGAGAGATGAAAAGTTGATGTAATGTCAGTTTATTATGATAGACTCCTAAAGGAATAACCTAGGGTGTCTCGGGGGCACATCAATGATGGCCTTGCCTACGTTCAAGCTCAAAGACTCGTAGTTCGACAAGGTTTTGTTTTTGGATTTTTGACATTTTGACCTTTTTAGGGCTTTTGATGTGTGTTGGATGTTTTGGATTTTCCCTTTACAATTTTTTAATTATTTTGGATTTTAGGTGTACAAGATTTTGAATATTTTTGTATTTTTTTATGAATGTTTTACGAATGTTTTTGGGATTTTCGACAACCTTAAGATATACAAGAACCTGATATTAACGAATTGCCCCCAGTGTGATATGATAGACTACCTTAATATAGGTAGGACAAACTAACCTTTGGATTATGCCAAGTAGTACTAAAGGGGATATGATAATTTACAATATCAAGAGGATGCATATGGGCGATGCAATAAATAGGATGGATGCGATGGATGGAATGATAGGATAAAGAGCCCAGGTAAATGGAGGTGCTTTATTTATGCAAGGTGCTTGTTTGCTAGGTTTTCACCAAGGTACTTGCCCAAAGCATCACCAAAGTGGTTTTCACTAGAGGGAGATTTTTTTCTTTACTGTTTTCAATCCTTTGTCTCATTTTTTTGGATTTTGATTATTAAATTGGATTTTTTTTATATTTTCAAATTTACACCTTTAAAGACTAGGCATAAAACTTTTTAAGATGCAAGCTATTGGTTGGATCTTGCAAGGGTTCACCTTCAGGGGTTGAAAATTAGTATGCTCCTGATCCATAGCTTGTTGTGATGACAAAGGGACCCAACTAGCTAGGCTCAAAATTTCCTTTAATGTCCTTATCTGGTAAATTCTTCTAATTCTGTTTTAGAACAACATCCCCTACTTGGAAAGACCAAAATTTGATCTTCTTATTATAGCTTTGTTTTAGTTAGTTTTGATATACTTGTAAGTGATTAAGGGCATCAAGATGATACTCATCCAAGAATTCTAGCTCATTTAGTCAAGATACTTTGTATTCTTCATCAGTGATTAGGTTATGTAGTGACACTCATAGTGATGGGAGCTCAACCTCAATAGGAAAAATGGCTTTTGATCCGTAGACCAAGGAGAAAGGGGTTGCACCTGTTGGTGTGTGGATACTAGTTTCATAGGCCCAAAGATCAGGATTTAGCTATAGATGTCAATCACGTCCAACTTCATTGACCGTTTTCTTTAGGATTTTTAGAATGGTCTTGTTTGTAGCCTCAGCTTGACCGTTTCCTTGGGGGTAATACTTTTTAGAGAATCAATGTTGGATGTTGAATTTTTGACATAGCTCTTTCACATCTTGATTCTTGAAGGGTGTTTTGTTGTTTGAGATAAGGGTTTGTGGAACACCATAATCATAAATTAGGTAATTCAAGATAAACTTGGCAATTTGTTTCCCTATTATGTAGGTCATAGGAATGGCTTCAAACCACTTGGTAAAATACTCATTGGCTGTTATGATAAACTTGTGGCCATTGGATGAGGTTGGAGTAATATTTCCTATGAGGTCAAGCCCCCACTGTGAGAAAGGCCAAGGTGTGATCATTGGTTGTAACTCTTGAGCTGGAGCATGAATCAAATCTGCATGCTGTTGGCACTGAACAAACTTCTACATATATTGATGAGCTTCTCTTTTGATGGTTGGCCAGTGGTACCCCGTCCTTAGTAGTTTCTTAGCTAAAGTCATACCACTAGAATGGGAACCACATAGGCCATCGTGTACTTTTGTTAAAGTGGTCAAGGCTTCCTCTTGGTTAAGACATCGTAGTAATGTCCCTTCAATGCTTCAACAGTAAAGGGTATCACCTAGGATCACAAATTGAGAGGCCTTCTTAACAAAGGTCTTTTTAAGGTTTGAGGTGATATTCGATGGGAGGGTTCCTCTGCTTAGGTAGGTAAAGATGTCATGATACCACGGGGATCCAGGACCAATAATGACACACACAAATTTAGATTCTAATATTTCAAAAGTTGGTATGAGAAGTTGTTCTACCAAAAATTCACATTGCAAGACGTTGTTTGACATGTCTAATAGTGACCTAATTGTTGCCATAACATTTGTTGCTCTGTTGTTCATGCAAGGAATCTACTCATAATTTATATCTATGAAAAGGTCTTTGGGACTCTCTACCATCTTCTTGTAAGGTGTAAGCTTGTCGTCAGTTTTTTAGTTGTCATTGACTTGGTTGATAACCAGTTGTGAGTCTCCATAGACTTTTATTTCTTATATCTGTCATTGAATTGCTATCCTTAGACCTGTGATTAGGGCTTTGTACTCAACAATGTTGTTAGTACATGGAAATGATAGCCTGCATGACTTTGGGATACAATCACCTTGAGGGGTAATAAAAGAATACCCACTTCTGATCCATGTTGGATAAATGATCCATCAAAGTATATTTTCTATTAATTGGCTATATTGACAAAGAATACTGATTCATCCTAGAATTCAGATATCAAGGGGTTCTCAGGATAGATAGGTGCCTCTGCTAGTTGGTTTGTGATTACTTGTCCTTTGATTACCTTGCGCTCTACATAATCTATGCCAAATTTAGTCAAGATCATCACCCATTTGACCATTCATCCAGTGAGATTTGCTTTAGATAATAGGTATTTCAATGGATCAATCTTTGCAATAAGCTTAATTTGATGTGACAAAATGTAGTGTCTAAAATTTTATGAAGCAAAAACCAATGCTAAGCAGGTTTTTTCAATAGATGAATAGTTCATTTCATAGCCCACTAAGGTCCTGCTGATGTAATAGATAGCCCTTTCCTTCCCATTTTCATCATGTTGTGTCAGAAGACCACTTAGTGTTGTTGATGTTGCTGAGATATATAGGATCAATGGTTTGTTTGGTATTGGTGGCATGAGCACTAGAGGTGTCAATAGATAGTCCTTGATCTGTTGGAAAGCATTGTCACACTTCTCATCCCACTTGTAAATTATTCCTTTATGGGTAAGATGCGAAAAATAGGTGGATTTTGTCTGATAGTTGCACTGTGAACCTCCTAATAGACTACAATCTTCCTTGTAACCCTCTCATCTACTTCAATGTTTGCGGTGGTTCCATGTCTAAGATAGTTTTTACCTTTGTTGGGCCAATTTCTATCCCTCTTTATGAGATGATATATCCAAGAAGTTTCCCTGATGTAACCCCAAAGACATACTTTTTCGAGTTTAGACGTACCTTGTATTCTTCCAGTCTATCAAATATGGGTTCTAAGACTTCTATGTGCTCACTTAATTTTTTTGAATTTTCTAAAATATCATCCACATAGTCTTCAACTATTTTGTGGATCATGTCATGAAAGATGAGGGTCATTGTTCTCTGATAGGTTGCTCCTGCATTCTTTAGCCCAAACGACATCACATTCCAACAATATATCCCCCATGGACAATTGAATGTAGTTTTGTGTTGATCCTCCTTGGCAATCATGATTTGATTATAGCCTGAAAAACCATCCATGAGTGATAGCATTTCATGCCCAGTTATTAAGTCTACTATGATGTTGATGTTAGGGAGAGGGAAATAATCCTTTGGGCATGCTTTGCTCAAATCTCTAAAATAAGTGCATATTCTGATGCCCCAGTGGGTTTTGAGACTGGTACTAGGTTTGAAACCCACTCAAGATAATCTATTGGTCGAATAAATCCAATATCAAGAAGCTTTTGTAGCTCAATTTTTACCAAGAGTACTATCCGAGGGTGCATCTTTTTTAACTTTTGCTTTACTGGTTTGGCTTTAGGATAGACTGCTAAATGATGTACTACTACTTCTGGATCAAGACCTGACATATTTGTGTATGACCATGTAAAGTTAGCTCTTCGCTCTTTCAGGAATGCTGCTAGGTTCTTTTGTTCTTCATCCAACAGGGATTCAACATAAAAAGTGATCTTGGGTTCTTTTTTTTCCCACATTGATTGGAGTGGCCTTTTCTGCTAACACGGATGATTTCTATGGATCTATTGCACTAAGGGGAGATTGAATCCCTCATCCTTGGGTGCCTCAAAGAGGTTTTCACCCTCAAATATGTCCTTTCAATTTACTATTTTGGGATTAAAAGTGCCATAGTGTGGTTTTCACTCAAAAATCTGCAAGTTAGTTGTATGTCATTAATTTTGTGACTGAAGGACTCAATCGTTTCCCCATAGTATTCTCCCATGTCTATCTCTATGTCAAAACCTGCCTTGTGATTTTCCCATGGTAAGTTGTCACAAAGTCCCATGAATTCTGAGATTACTTCATCGTTTTTGAATAAATCTAGAATCGGTGGTCCTTGTTGGTCCAAGTCAATGAGTTGCAGATATACTAGGCATATTCCATTTGGTCAGTTGCTTGGGGTGAAGGTTGATGTGGATATCATGAAGAGAGAGTTATTCTCAAATTGGTCAGCAATATCAAGGGGGAATTCATCTAGGGTAGTATTACGTGGTTTTGGTAACCAAGAAGAAGCCTCTACCCGTTTAGTGGAAGTACCTTTTCCATGTGGGTGACCTTGCTAGTAGTACAACCTAAGCCAAGATTCTTTGGAAATTTCTTAAGAACGATAGGTTCTAGCAAACCATTGTCATTTTGTTCCAATTTCTCATTCTTGGTATAACCCATGCCCTTCATTAGTTGTAAGCCTTTGTTATCATCTTCCATTAGAAGAACGAGAACAAGTCTTTCATCATGATATAATAGTTTAGAGACATCTTGCTCATTAACATCTTCTTTGTCAAGGCCCCCCCATTTGGTGAAGGTAGTAGCTACCATTTTGATAGTTTCTGGGATGTTGTTGCTAGGTGTGGGTTTCCCATGAGATTTGGGAGAAAGAGGTAACTTTCCCAAAACAAAAGTATCCTTTGTTAGTTTATAGTTTCCACAACCATCATCCTGGATTACTGCCTTGATGTCGAGTATGCTTTTCACAATGAGTGCTTTTGTTTTAAAGATTGATGCTAGGGATGATGGGTCAACAAATGAGGTAGAAGGTGTAGGCCCTTCGTCATTCTTGGGTATTTGGGGAATCTTATAGAACTTGGCCTCAAGATTCTTGTAATAGTAAAAAGGCTTAGGATTTCCATGGATATTAACTTCTCTACCCTTGAAAGGTAACTTGACACATTGATGATAGGTTGAAGCTATAAATTTTAAGGCATGGATCTAGGGTCGACCAAGCAATATGTTATAGGGAATATCTAGGTCTAACACTTGGCATGTAGTTTCTATGATGAGGGGGCCCACTTGGATGGGTAGTGCTATGATGCCTTGTGATACTCATTCTTGGTCATCATATGCCCTGATGGTGGTGCTTTTTGTCTTCTCAATAGTATCTTCTTAATCTAGCCTAGATTTTTGATCAACTGAAGTGTGCAAATATTCAAACCAACACCTCCATATACTACGACTCTTTTAACCTTGTTCTTTTGAATGATAACCTCAAGGTGTAAAGCATAGTTATGAGATGGCTATGACGGTAGGTCTTGTTTTGAGAAGGTAAGGAGATGATTAGTGATATGCCCTACCATAGCCTAAAAATATTTAGTATCTATATCCTCAGGAATGGATGACATAGACATAAATTCCTCTAGAATTTCCCTATGTGTGGGGGATAGCCTCAATAGTTCTAAGATAGAAATTTGTGCAAGAGTCTTCTTAAGCTAGTCTAGGAGTTTGTACTTGCTAGGATTTGATGTTAGTTGGGTAGGGTGTGCCCTAGATTGAGATGGGACTCCAAACTCCACACTATGCCCTTTGATGGCGATGACAATAATAATGCTATCACAAGAAGTGACCACATTAGAATAGGTATGCTACACGTTTGTGTAATCTTTAGCTTTTCCATTATTGTTCCCTTTGCTATGATCTAGCATAGCGTTCTTGTATATCTTAATATCTTGGTTACTGGTTGGTACTTCAACAGATATGGTATCGTTATCTATAAGGTCTTGGATAATATTTTTGAGCCTCATGCAGTTTGTTGTTTTGTGTCCTTTGATTTTGTGAAAATCATAAAGGTCGTTCTCATTGTACTAGGATGGTTTCTCTTGTGGTTCTTGGTAGTTTTCAAAGTCGGGAAGCATTATCAGGTTTGAATCTACCAATTTCTTCATGATTGTTTCGATGGGTTCTGATAATTGTGTGTACTTGCATTTAGGATATTTATTCCTATTAGGAGTTCACCGTTGTTTTGTTTCGGTGTTGTTGATCTGATTGTTTTGAGGGGGCGTTGTTTGCTGTACAATTGGTTGAATGTTAGCAACTTCGTTGTTGTTTGGCCTAGGAGAACTTAGGACTACCTTGGCATCTACCACACCATCATTTGTCACACTCTTGTTCTTAGCCCAAACACGAGGCTTGTCATTTGAACTAGTTGATGGGCAATTATCTTTGTAAGCTTGAGTATTTCCTTGTGAGATTAAATCTCTCTCAATGTTAAGGGCTCGAGGGACAATCTCGTCATAGGATGTGATGCACTGCATTTTCAAGTGGAAGGATAGATCCAGATCTAGATTTTCTATGATGATCCCCACTTGTTGTTCATCAGGAAGAGGCCATTTTCTCTTACTAGCTCTTTGTCTCCATTGTTGTAAGAAATTAGTGAAATTTTTTCCTTTGTTTTGTCTAAGAGTGTACAATTCTCCTAGGCTTACTTCCATGTCAAGATTAAAGGATAAATGATCTATGAATTTATCAGTAATTTCTTGAAATTTTTTGATATCAGAAGGCAGTTGAGAAAACCAATCCATAGTAGGATGTGTTAGACTTTGGGGGAAGAGGCACATTAAATAAAAATCATTATAAGAAATCTCCATACATATGACGTTAAATTATTTGACATGGTCCACAAGACTTCATCTCCCTTTGTATTTATCGAATTTGGGGTTTTCAAAGCTAGGAGAGAATGGTAGCACTGTGATGTTTTGATAAAATGGATAGGGACATAAGTTATGTGTATGAGGCTTCTTTGTCTTGCCCATCCAAAGGTCCTGCATTTCTTGTGACAACACCTTAATTTGTGATGCTAGATCATCTTGCAGGTTTGGTGGAGGAACATATGGTGGGATGATGGATGGGTTTTGATATGATAAAGTGTTGTATGGGGTGTATGGTGGTGTGAGATTTTGTGAAGGTGATTGAGGTGTCGATGTATATGTTCCTAATGCATTTGTATTGATGATGTTTTGTTGAGGGTTATAATAGGAAACTTTTTGTTGTTGTTGTTGTTGGGCATACTGTTGAGCTAGTAAGGCTTTCTATTGAGCTTACTATTTTTGTTGCACCACTAGGGATTTTTGTTGGGTCTGCTGTTGTTGTTGTGCTATTAAGGCTGCTTGATGGGATTGATGTTTTTGTTGTGCTAAGGTTTCTTGTTGTATTGCTAAGGCTTCTTGTTGTTGTTTCTATTGTTGTTGTGTTGTTAGGGCTGCTTGTTGTTGTTGTTGCTGTTATTGTCTTGCTAGGGATGCTTTCTATTGTTGTGCTACTAGGGCTACTTACTGTTGTTGCTGCTATTGGATGGATTGTTGACAAGCTTATTGTGCTTGTTGTAAAGCTAAGGCATGCACTTGTAATTTAGGATTAGGTGGTTGTTGGGACATCTGTGATGGGTTTTGAGTGATGATGTTTTGAGTGGGTAGTGGATTGCTTATGAGTGGTTGGGGGTTCCATTGGTTCAAAATTCCTTGTAAGATAGTGGATTGAGGTGGAGGAATGTAAGATTGAGGTCCCATTTGATTTTACATGACCTGGGGGACAAATGGAAAAGGTGAGGATGACAACGTAAGATTTTGTGATGTTAAGGGCATATTAGGACCTTGGTTCCATTGATTGACAAGGTTCCCTTGACTGATGCCTTGGAGATTCCCTTGTGTTTGAGATGCAATCAAGGTATTACCTTGGTTGATAGGATTCACAATCAAGGGATTGTTTTGTTGTGGGTTGATGATGGATGGGGTAGAAGTGTTCTGGAAAACTGTTGTGTTTGAGGTATCCAAGGGAGGATTGGATGAAGATGTCCCTTGTGGTGTTAAAGGCTGATTTTGCATGAGGGTATTTCCATTCCCTTTTGGGTCCAGTTGGTCCACACTACCTTGTGCAATGTTGGGCACACTTACGGTACTTGCAGGTATAGATGAAGAGGGGTGTGCTTGAAAGGTTGAAGTTGTCGTGGATTAATGAAGTGTAAGTGGTTTATATGGCTGTTTAGGATCTTTAGGAATGAGAGGAGTTTCCAAGTGGTTGTTTGGGATGGAGGATTGGTTTCAAGGGTACCCACAAGTGTGTTGCTCTCAAATGGAAGAGTATGGCCAAAATCCTTAGCAAGACTAGCTGCAATACTAGCTGTTGATGTTTGATTTATCCCTAGGGATGGAGTTGTTGAAATAGTGGATGACATCAAGCCTTGTGTTAATGAGTGTGCAAAAAAAGATGGGGAGTGAGGAAATATATTCTCTAAGGCTTGGTGCTCCATGATTTCTTCCCTAGTAAGTACAAATGGATTGTTCATGATGTCTTCTATCTCATATGGCCTTGATGGTGATGAAGGTTATTATGATGGAGTAACGTATCTTCTCGGGTCAAATTCTAGAGGATTTGGATCACTTGAGGTAAATGTGTCTTTGGTTTTCTCCATGATTCTCTTGTGTTGTGATCTCATTTTCACCATAAATTTTGGGTCACCTCTAGGAGAGTTGTGTTGTGATTTGCAATGTTTTAAATCCCTAGTTGACTCAAATCTAGGTAAAAGGGATGCTCTAAGTATTTTTGGAGCAATGATGATAATGGGTGAAAAAAAGGTTCGTGATGTGGGAAGTGTTCTTTTCAGACATTTTGGGACAACACTTTTGACTTTAGTTTGAAGTTTTGATGTTTTGGATAAAGGATGTTGATGAACTTGAAAATATTTAGGGTAGACTCGTGACCCTCAAGATGAACTAGTTCAAAAATGATAACTAACTTAGCCAAATGCATGGAAAAGGATTCATTTCACATATAAAGTAGCTGAGTTAGGGGTTGGCTTGATAGATTGTTTAAATCAAAAGGTGTTGGTGTATTTAAAACTTTACAAAGTTTGGCGAAGTGAAGGATGAATTTTGATGAAGGGGTGAATGAAATCTTTGACCCAATTTTGACCTAAAGTGAACCTTTGTTTGATAAGACCATGGTGGTGAGAAAAATGCTAGACCTCTAAAGTTTTCAAATCCTAAAGAACCAATGATTTAGAAAAGTTCAAGATTGTGAAAAAGACCAGGGTTTTGACTCCAAAATAATGCATACAATTCTAGACTATTCCTTGAAGCATGTTTATAAAAGTTTGCTACCAACCGGTTTCTATTTTGGTAAAGTACTAAAAGGCGTATTTTGATAGATTTTGGACTATGATGCCTATGTTTAAAGTGATGACATATAGACCTTCTCTTGGGGATTTTGATTTGTGTGAGATCATTTAGAGAAACTTAGGATCATGAAAAGGAGGATATTTATTGCCATATAGGTGGTGGTAATATGGGCCTTCCAACCACAATATCAGCTTGTTCCTCTTCTTCATCTATGATGTATGTTGCATTTCTCCACTAGGTTGGTATTTCCTTGGTTCCAAAAGTGAAGCTTCACAAACTACTAATTATATCGGTTTGTTCTCCATTAATGAGTTAAAAGTTTGGTTGAAAGATAACACCTTCGAGATCAAGTTTTTCAATGGGAGTGATCGGTCTCCAAATAGTCATGTGGGGGCTCAATTTGTCAATTTATCTTGCTTAAGTGAGTTTATTTTACCACAAAACTTGTATTGATTATGTTTTTCAAACTAAATGTCTATTTCAAAAACATCATAAATTTCACAATGTCCTTTTGTGAAAATGATGAAATTCAAGCCATAGTTGCCTATGTTAACTTTGGGAAGTTGGATTGAGATATAAGTCAAGATATTTAGGAATCTTTAAGGATAAAAATCCTTAGGACAATCATTAATATCAGGGCTATTTCAAAAGGTATCCATACTTAGACCAAAGGGTTTGAAATTTTGAGGAAGATTGTGAATGTTTGTTTGTAATGTTTTGGAACCAAACAAAGTATTAAACCGACTCACAAGCATTTACAACCTTAGGTTCAAAAGATACTACTTGCTGAATCCCCACTTGGATTTCTCCAAACACTAAGACAATGCGAACAGATAGAGATTTGGCGACATTGGCTCCCCTCCACGACACACACTTCTTGGGACCACCAAATCTTAAATCTTGAAGATCCAAAGATCCTAACGATTTTCCTATTTTGACAATTGAATAGTAAAATGTGGGGCGGATTTGAAACGATCATTTTTACACCAGGCATAAAGGTTTTTGGCTTCTAAACAAATGGTTTATAATAAGGGCTTTCATTCAAGGTGGCCATACACATGGCAATATTAGCTCAAGATTATGTTGAATCAATAGGTCTCCCAGTCTCTTCTTAAGAAGAGATTTTAATGTATCACAAGGATACTAAGGGTAACAATTGTTGGTATGACACATCCGCACCCGTTGTTTATGAATTTCACCACAAACAAATTTTTATATAGCGACTTGAAAGAGCTTGGCTTTAGCTTGTTATCGCTTGGGTCATTCCCTCCTTTCAAAGCAGGGAGGCAGGCCCTATAAATATAAACAATAACAAGGAATTACATTTGTAGTTCGATCATCCCAATTCACATGAAACAAGGATCAAAGAACACACACCACGCCTTTTCCCTACACTAGCATGGAGTTCATTTTAATCCAATTGAAAGATGTGGTTGATTATACAAAGTGTTAAGGAATGTTTCCAATTCTCAAGATCATCAAGTGGCATGAGAGAAGTGCATACACATTCAATAACAAAGATGTAAATCACAAAACATAGTAAACACTCGTTAATTTTAACCCCTAAAGCTAAGATGAATTTATTTTATGCACCAAATGAAGTGTTAAGTTGTTTTGTCCGATTTTAAACCCAAAGTAAACTGATGAAGTGAGGATTCAATTTTAGTCTCGTTTGGACATTCTTTTTTTAAGACCCAATTGAAAATTAGTGTGGTCCTAAAGCATAAAATGAAAAGCATAATAAGTGGGTTGTAATTGCCCCAAAATTGTTAAAACGCTTGTTACAACTATAAGATTCAAAGATGAGAATGCTTCTTCACTTGAACTTTTATTGTCCAGCTTGCAAAACCCAGTTAGCCTAAAAAACCAGAACAACGTTAGAGGCATGTTAGTAATCTGATGAAGCGAAAAAATTAAAAAAAAACATGCTAAAAATGATCGTTAATTTTCTTACCAAAGTAGGGCGTCACTGTTCACGATAGTGTCGCTCTAGTGAAGTTGGGCATCGCTTTGCAGAGAAACCAATGACGACGATATCATCGCTATTTGAGGAGTGTCGCCATTTATAAATCTTCGATACCTCTAAAAGTATTCAACCTCGCCATTTGTTTTAATCAACACCATGATATTAAATAGGCTTCGTTGTTTCAGATGATAACAACGTCGCTATATGGTGACACCCAACAAAGACGTCACTAAAATTCCTTTGAGCATTGTTGTATCTTGCAAAAGTCAAAAAAATGGAATTCGAGATAGAAATTGATTAAATTTGATCGGTTTTGCTCTCCTAGCACCAAAATGTGACCGACAGATTAGTATGGGCTGAATTACGCTTGATCCATGTGAAGAATCAAAGCATAACGAAGCCACTAATGTCAAATCTCAACAAGATCATTCAAATGAAAATTAAACTAAACATGTTTATCAAAACTAAGCACACAAGACTACAAAATCTTTAAAATGCCTACTCTAATCCATCTGAAACTTATCTATTGGGGGAGTGGTGTTGTGTTGATGTGGAACAACAACCCTTTCATAATCCCATGGATAAATGAGCTTGTTCCAATCAGTTTTATTGAAGAAAACTGATGGAACGATTGTGCGATATGTATGAAAACATGATTTTAATCTAAATGAGCATGATGTAAGCTAATTAAACAAGATTTTATACTAAAATGATGTTTATATGCAAATACTAAGCTAATCTAGATGGAATCTAAACTAAAAGATTCAAACCCTAATTAATCTATAAGCTAAATGGATGCATTATGTGATCATAGAAGCCATTAATGGAAGCTAAAGCTATTAAATGCAAGTAATTTAAACTAAAAGATGCTAAATATGTGCTAAATATGAGTATTTTTGTGAGTGATTTCAACAACATAAGTTTTCCTTTTGAAAGATCGATCCATGTCTCCAAATAGTGACCTATTAATAGGAGAGCAATTGAGAAATGAATGGTTGAGATAAAAAAGGTAAATCAATGGTCAAGGATGGAAGAAATTGGAGGCATGGATCATGGATTCTCATCAGCGGATGAGAATGCAAGATGAGATTTAATCAAGGGTTAACATTCCTTCAAACAAACACACTTTCAACTTGTCTAAGAGGTCACAAGTTAACTCGCACAAGAGGTCACAAGTTTATTTACTCAAGAAGCTAAGTAAGTCTATTGAGAAAAAGGAATATTCCCCTTTTTCAAATGAGTGTGGAGAGAGAATATTCTTTTGGGTGAGGAAAAAAGGATGATTTAATTAATTAAAATTAAATTAAATTGTGCAAAGGAATATTCCCTTTTTGGAGGAATGTGCAAAGGAGGAATATTCCTTGTAAGTGGGGGGAATTAGATAAAATTAGATAATTGATAATTAAACAATATTAATTATGAAATTAGGGGATTTGAAGAATTACATAATATTCATTAAATGATTTAATGAAAAGGAGAAAAGATGAAATGACATTTAACTAAATAACTTAGGGTTATTTAATTAAATAAGAAGTTTTAGGGATTTAAATTAAATAGTTTGATTTATTTAATTTAACAGGATGAAGTGTTAGCATGAAGGGGGTGAATTAACCTGATTAAATTAATGAGGTTAATAGGTGAAAATGATGCCATTAATTAACTAGCTATTCTAATTTAATTAATTAAGAGAAAAGAGGATGGGTTTTAGGAGGAGATGATATTAGTATACCTAATTCGAGTGTATGATATCATTCAGGACATTTTTTAGTGTCTACACAAGTATGCCTTTCAAACCTCAAGAAACTAATAAAAATAGAAAATAAAAGCCCCCATTATTAAAATCATGACCCCTGTGAAATGATATAGTGATATGGAACTTTATTTTAGTGCATTATGGATTCCACTTTGAAGTGGATTTTATGTAGAAAACCTCAAAAGAGACATATTCAATCCTTAAAATTCTAAAACATATTCATGAAAAATTAACATCACCACTACGAATAGATTGAAAAATGGTAACATCATGCTGAGATCAATAGTTGAATATTCCAAAATTCTAGCATAATATTCCTCATGATCGAAATATTCCAAAACCACTTTTTGTTTTTCCTAAAACCACTCAAAAAGTCCAAAATTGCCTTTCGAATGCAAAAAAGCTACTAATCTTGGGTGCAGGTTGATTGCTAATGTCATCACTATGCAATACTGTACCTACAAAAATGAAAAAAATATTAAAAATTCATTGCACAAGCATCAAGAAAAGACAAATTTTGAGATAAATGCACAAGAATCAAGGCACAATGGTAGAGGTAGCTTGTTGGTGTAGTACAATACCACGTTTATACGCCTATATGGATCTATATAGATTTCCATACAACCAACAATGGATGGGCCTCCAAAACCTCCAAAATTTGTTTGTTGCCAAAAAAACAAGTGTTATATATAAAAATTCATCTAGCAGACCTTCTGAGTGCAACCATGATGTTTGTTTTGCTCCAAGAGGTGCCATTTGAGAGATGATATCGACGAACCTCACAAATTCGAGGAAGAAAGGGATTGGAGTTACAAGCTTGCTTAGATACCATGTTGGAGAAGCCAAGATCTATTTGTAAGCTCAAAATAATCTACAAATAAATATAATACAAAATGAGAAAATATCATAAGCATGTGATGTGTTGTAAAATGTACAAATGAGCCTTTCTTATAAAGGCAAGCAAAAAGAGGTGAGAAGGTAGGAGTCAAACTTTGACTACCCCTCCAAGTATGAAACAAGTGTAGGACTCTATGGACAAGTGTTGAGACACTTGGTGAGTTTACATGAGGTGAGATAAAAGTATAGATAACCTTTGAGTGAGCTTAAGTGTAGTGTGAATAGGACTCTACTAAGTATGCTAACAACTAACTAGTTTGATAATACCTCTTTTTACACTAACACTTATAACCCAATACACACTATAATATTAGAGGTGTAGTACCATTAGAACTTTTCACTAAAGGTGTATAGAGGTTGGTTTAATAATTTATAATTTTATGGTAAATTATAGAGACATTAAATTGTTGCTTGTCTCACTTGGAATGTTGGTTATCATGGACATGCCAATTTTTGGATTGACTTTTGATGGGGCAATACTTTTCTAGTGAGAAGAAATATTTTTGATTATTCTAGAAGGGCATTATTAAGGGATTTAGGTAATGGAAAGTGAAGGACTATTGGATTGAACTATATGAAAATTTGATGGTTCAATGTGCTTGGAGGGATTTTAAAATTTATCTAATTTTGGAAGACAAGAAGAAACATTTGAAGGATATTTTATAATTAATTCTATCTTCAACTCTAACTAGGGTCAATGAGCTATGTTGGAAATGGAACAAAGAAGGCCAATATAGGGTAAACTTGGGATGCATTTTATTTTAAAGTAAAGAAGTACAAAGTTGTGTCACACTTTTATAAAAGAAACGACCAACGTTAATCCAACTTTTAAACTTGAATCACTAAAAAGTGGCATATATGTTTTGAATTTTGAAATGATGTAAACTAATAAGATATCTATTTTTAGTATATTTTATGTTTGTATTCTTTTTGAAAAAAATAAAAAATAATTTAAATATAGTTTTTTATAAATTTGCATTGTAATTTAGCTTTTGATAAAATGCTGAAAATTGAAGTTACATGAGATGTCAATCTTTATATATTATTTTTTTTTTCCGTCAAATTTTTGTCTGTATTTATAACTTAAAATTTTAGTGCACGGATATATATATTTTCCAATTTTGGTAAATATATATTTTAAATAAATATTAAAATGTGTGTGTATTAAAACATAGTTGCTTCCATTCGATGTCAACTTTTATATTAATTATTCATTTAAAATATAAAAAAAATATCATCTTGATATAGATTGTTTTATCTAGTGCATCATATTTTTTTCAATGTATTTTTCTTCACATGGTAATCAACCTAATACTTTTATGTTGATACCCTACTTTTAGTAAAAATAAAAAATAAAATATAAATAATAACTAAACTATTAATTAATATATATTTGAAAACTACACTTATGGATCTACAAAAGGGTATTTTTACATTTAAAAAAATGTTATTTACATGCGTAAAAGTTGTTGAAGCATCAAGTCTTCCAAATTATTACATTTTTTAGTAAATTGGCCTTAAAGTGGTGCTTAATATGCATTTAGCTAACAATTTTAGTTGGAAAAGTTGTGGACATATCTAACTTATCTATAATGAATATTATTAGATCATATGTTTGACCAAGATTGATTTTTAGTTATAAATTATACTCAAATTCACTTGTGATAAGTTGGCCGAAAGTGTGACACAACTTTGTACTTTTACAAAATTTACTTGAGGATGGATTAGCTTGGTAAGTTATTTTTTAATGCTCAAGCTCTGTTGAAGTGTGGTATTTTTGTATAGTTAACAATCAATAATTATATTATTATTGATAATAATTTAATTTAAAATAATTTCTTATGAGTGATCTAGGTTCCCTCCTTGCTATAATGATTTTGATTTGTTAAATCACATCCTTTTGCGCAATGAATATGCTCACACTATTTGGATAAAGCTTATCTTCAAGTAAAAAATTCAATGGGCTATTCCTAAATTTTTAGGTCAACTGCTGCTTAGTTAGCTTCATTGTACTCTAAATCTTTAGTGCTTGTGGAAAATAGCTTGTGTGCACGTGCTCTATGGGATTTGGATAGAAACATATTAGAGAATATTCAAGGGAGTTTTATTATTAGAGGAAAGGTGTTGAAATGTAATTAAAAGCATAATACAAGAGTATATTGGTTCAGTGATTGATTCCTCCATCCATGCATCATTTTTGTTTTCTTTTCTCTCTTTTGGAGAGGGGTTTTTTACCACAGGGTTTTTCTCCTTTTCTCCGGTTGCGAGAGATTTCTTTTTTGCATTGTAAATGGGTACCAAATCATAATTTATTATCTCTTTCGGTGAAATAGCCTTTGACTTCTCTCTATCTCGTGAAGGTTATTTTTTATAGATGGTGCTCCTGGGAGGTGGATGACACCAACATGGTATCATAACAAACCGTTTTGCAACCCTTCCCATGAGAGTTTTCTCTGGAGAGAGTTATGAGATCGATTTGTTCCGATATTTGAAATTTCAAATTTCAAAATTGCCTATTTATTGATTTTATTGTTGGTGAATGTATTTGAATGTTCAATTTATCTTCTCTTGATCAGGCATGTTTTCCTTTGGATTTTCGATTGCATTCTTTTGGAAGTAGCGATTAGACATTTTGTATTGGAGGCGTTCTTCTCACACATGCATCACTTTTCTACTAAGGGTTGCATTTTTGTTTGGAGGAATCCGTTTTGATCTTGAAGTCGGTAGTTTTGTTGACTTGTGCATTGAAATCACTATCCAGGCCTCCTCTATTACGATTTGTAGGATCACAGGCCATGAACCAAGCAGACTGGAAGGCGTGATTAAATTTTGGAAGGCGTGACTATGTTGAGGGTGCTATGTCTGAAGTTTTGAGGGCGCTATGATTGTTGGGAATGATTTTGCCCATATCAGGCTATGATTTGTATCGAAGGCTCAATTTGAATCTATGTAGTGTACATGACACTCTTTCCTGTGTAGAGGCATATTATCTTTGGTTCCTCACTTCGAATCGTCCCTCCCTTCTTTGGTGGAATTGGCTAATTTATTTTGCAGGCCTTTTGTGGGAAGTAGTTTCCTTTTGAAGGCGATTTCTTGTTGGAAGCCATTTTTTCATTGGCAGAGGCATTTTTGTGAGACCTGATTGAAATCTGGGGAGGCTTTCAAATCCACATTCAAATTTTTTCTATGGTGGATTATATCTAGAGGCTCGATTTTCCATTTGGAGGTCACATTTTTTTTTGATTGGAAAGTGAAATTTTCTCTTGGTGATTGTGATTTATCTCTGTTCTGCTTGTGGTACCTTTTTCAAGGGGATGCATTTCTTCTTGAAGCATGTCTTCTCTTCCTCTAGAGGCGCAAATTTATTGTGTTAGGGCATCTTTTTTTCTGATTGTTGAAGCACATTTTCTGAGGGGCGCTTACCAACGGGGAGGCATCCATTGGGGTGTTCTTATGAGATTGGAGTTTTGGCAAGTTGTTCTCCCTGCACATGCTTTCACATGCCCTTCACATTTGCTCAAGTTACTATTTTTCCCATCATAGGCTCGTGTTTCAAATTTGCAAAGGGGGAGATTTTATACATTATAAAGTTCTGCAAGAAATATTTGGTTAGGGTTTGGAGGTGGGCCACAACTTTTTTGAAGTGCCATTTGGGTTTTTAACCCCACATTGGTGAGAAAGGGATGGAAATCACTTTATTTTTTGTCTTCTATGCCTCTAATTGTTGGGTGAGCTAAGGCTCGCATAGTGGTTTGTGGTGGTTTGGCTATCCTTCAAAAGTGAGTTACTTATGTGGGCTTTGTGGTTTCTTTGGCTTGGAAGATAGCTTGGTGTTTGGTGAGGCTTTCCCAAAAGTTTTTGCTCCTTGCTCATGGTGGTCATATGGTGGGACTGAGAGCCCCAAAAGATTCCAAAGTGCCTCTATAGGCATTTTTTCATTTTTGCATATATTTTGCAAACAAAGGCCATTTTTTTGCAAACCACATATCAACGGAAAGGTATTTTCATCACCTTTGTAGTGGTTGAGGAATTTCTCTCATATTTTGTTGTTTGGTGGTGCTTTTAATCTGTTGAAGTTCAATATTGGTGTTGCTGTTCTCTTTGGAGTTGCTTGATTCTCAATCCTTTTTTTTTTCTTCTTGAAGTATTTTGGGAAGACTTCATTTACAATATTTGGGAGTTTCTATTTGTTGTTGAAGGTTATTGTCTTTGTATTTTTGGTGATTTGTCATAATTTATTACGGGGTTTTCATTGCATCCTATTGTGATCATGTTGGAAAGGGGAAACTATAAACAACGGAGAGATGGTATCATAAAACATCTTAGATGGCTTCATTTGTTGCCACATCTATATAATATGGTTCCCCTTCCTAGTATTGATAGTAAGAAATTTGCATGGAATTGCAAAAGGGATCATGTCTTAGGAGTTATTGCAATGCATATTGATGATGCCACTTTGGATGCTATTGATCATTTTGAGTGTCCATATATTCTTTGGATTAAAATCTAGGAAATATAGGGAGATCCTGATACTCAACCATTCCCAGATGATCTTGTTTCAGATTGTCTAGTGCCTCTTCATTTTTCAGACAAGATACCCTATGCTCATGCTACTATGTAGGAGTTTGAGGTTTTGGAATAATTTGAGTCTTCAAATGAGGATGACAAGGGTTCTTCCGATGATCCTTCTTCTCCATCACAGATAGTTGATGTACCTTCACCTTCAGTGATTCATTGTATAGAGTCATTGATTGAGACTCCTATCATTCCTATTTTTTAGGACCATTCATTTTGTGTTGATGATTCATTGAGCACATCCAGTGATTCATCACAACCAATATTTCATTGTCTTCCTGATTGGGATTTGTATTTGTTGGACATTGGTTCATTGTTCATGGAATCTCACATTTCAGATTTGGAGGACACATTTGAGGGTATATCCCTCCTATTTGATGATAGTTGTGGTGCAACTGTTGTCACCATATTTCAATCTTTAGATATCGTTTAGGATCAATTTCCAGTGGTACCTTATTTTTCACCTTTTGTTGTGATTGGGCATGTTCTTGATTGGTTCGTGGCATCATTTTCCAAGGTCTTGGTGACACATGAGCAGATTTTAGAGACTCCATTATACATTTTCATGCTTCCTTCTTTCAATTCCTATCTAGAATGGGAAGCATACCTACATTTTTATTTGGTTTTGTTTCTTCTAAAAGGGAGACAAGTTGTTTGTCGACACTGGATCATGTTTTGTCTTCAGGCACTTACCATTTTTGCAGGTGATTACACATTGTGGGGGCTATATAGTCTCTCTCTTTCCCTCTTATATGGGGGTTGTTGATTGTATATACATGATGTATGTAGTCCTTGGGGGGTGTGATTGAGTCCTCCATCCATGCATCATTTTTGTTTACGTTTCTCTCTTTTGGAGAGGGATTTTTTTCCATAAGGTTTTTCTCCTTTTCTCCGGTTGCGAGAGATTTCTTTTTTGCATTGTAAATGGGTACCTAACATGGTTGTGTAGCCGAGACCCATACTACATCTTCATATTTGAATTCTCCCTAAGTTGCACTTAAGGGGGGTGTTAGAGTAAATTAAATTTACCGTCTTAAGTTTTAACTTAGGATTAATTATGCCTTGGTTATTCGGGTGGTTTTTTCCCGTAGGGTAGTTTTTCACCTGTCTGTGTTTTTAATAACTTTATAAGCCTGTACATTATGTAAATTAATCATCTCATAATATATTCTCTCTTCCCGTGAAATAGCATGTGGCTTTTCTCTATCTCGTGAAGGTTATTTTCTGTTGATGGTGCTCCAGGGAGGTGGATGACACCAATAGGTTCATATATTAAAAAATTGACAAAAATGTTGTCTTCCTTTGAGAAAATATAGTTTTTTAATGGTGTTTTTTAGTTAATTTCCTTGTTCAAAGGTTAATAGAGGAGAAAAATAGTAAGGTATAATTAAGGAGGAAAGTACCAACAAGCGTTGTCAAATTCAATTTCAATGACGCCTCCAAAGGGAATCCAATCCCAACACTAAATTTATTTTAGGTGGTTCAAAGTATTTAGGTGTAAAAAATAATGGGTGAAAGTTCAAAGTTGTTAGTCATTTTTATAAAGAAAATGACTAACACTAATTTATTTTTTTAACTTCAATCACTAGAAAGTGACATATATATTTTAACTTTTGAAATGATGTAAACTAATAAAATGTAGATTCTTTTTTTTAACCAAAGAGGGGTGAAAATTTTATTGATAGAAAATCAGAGATTACAAAAAAGGGGACCTAAGTCCCCAAGTCTTCAAATAATTATGAAACTCAAGACCAATGGATAGATCCCAAATCTCCAAAAGGCCACCACTCCAATCATCCTCTCAACACCACCAAACATACAAACAAACCAACCTAACACACCTAATAATTTTGATCCTCATGAAAAAATTGAGCCAGTTGTTGACACTTTTGCTGGTCAAAATAATCCCAAATCCAAATAGACCAATCTCCCATCTCATCAGAAGCCCATTTTGCAAGCCAATCAACCACTTTGTTCCACTTCCTTGGAATATGCACAAAGGAAATATAATTTTTTTTTGAGGCCAAGTTAAGAATTTGTCTAGCAATCACTCCTAATCTCCAAGAACAATTCTAGAAATCCTGGTTGTTTAGAAGAGAAACAAGAATCATTGAGTCCATCTCACAGATCACCTTCCTCCAACCCAACTCACAAGCTTTCTCTGATGCCTTAAGAATAGCCCAAGCCTCCATTTGATTATTGGAATGCACCCCCATATAAGTAGAGACAAAAAAATTGGGCACAAACCCTGCTATCACGTTCCACTCCACCAATGCCAACAACCCTAAGATTACCATGAGCAGAGCCATTTGTGTTTATTTTGTAAACACTGTTGGGGGTGGAACCCACTTACCCACACGGTTCACCTTCTTAGACACCTTACTCAAAGATCCACATCTAGGATGAGCCATAGAGGCTCGAGAAAGATCCAAAAAGGAAAAGAAACTAGACTCATCCAAGTTGAACTTAGCCTCTATAGTCTCTTTGAGCATACTCTTAATTTTAAACCACATCTGAAGGGCAACTTGCCTGCAATCCTAAAATATCTGCCTATTTCTCTCTAGCTAAATTTGCAAATAATTAGGGAAGGACCCAAATCCCAAGCAACCACTAGGAAAGATGCAGAAGCCGAAGGAAGGCCCAAGTTCATCTTGAAATCATGAAGAGACAAGGCCTGAATCGAAGATCTCTTCCATAAATGCCACCACAAATTCCAAATTTCAGTCGAGAAAGAACAAAGGAAGAAAAGATGGCTAGAGATTTCCTCACTATTTCCATATAGAAAGAAAATTGAAGGACCATTGAATTCCCTTTTCCTGATGTTCTCCTGAGTAAGGAATTTGTTCAAACTCAAAATCCACATGAAAATGTTACACTTGGGCCAACCATTCTTGTTCCATAAATGCTTCCACTAGGGACTCTCCTCCAAGTGATCTTGTCGATCAAGCAAAGTAGTGTAACCCTGAGCCACCATGCACCTCCCTTTGGGTCCACTACCCCAAGCCAAACCATCCATCGACTCCAAAAAATTGCAAGGTTGCTCAACAAGGATCGAAGCTAAGGAATTTTTCTCCTCCAAAGAACCCCCATTAGGCCAAGAATCAAAATGACACCATTGATACACCACATAGGTCCCCAAAGAGGCAGAGACCTTGAAACTATCAACATTTGACCAACCAACCCCCACAAAAGAATCACTTAAAGCCTGAAGATGAGGGTGAGACGAAAGTATAGGCGGATGACCATCCCAAGAATCCAACCAAAAATGAGCAAGATTACCTTTGTTAATGATCCAAAAGAGCCCCTCCTTGATGAGGGTAGAACCCTATTTTAAAGTGTTCTAGATCAAAGAACCCTTACTAGTTAATTCCATGCGTAGAATATCCTCATCACCCATACCACCAAGGTATTTGAAGTTCATAATGCAAGCCCATGGCTGATTAGATAGATTACACCACCTCCAATATAATTTCGCTCCAAGAGCCAAACTATTATGCTCAAAATTCCTAAGACCCAAACCTCCATGCTCCTTTGGTTTACACACTTGATCCCAACTCACTAAGCTCCACTTATGCTACTCAATATTTCCTACCCATAATAATAGAGCATCATATTCTTTGAGAAAACCCTTTGGAGCAGATAAAGCCCTGAGCCTGTATAAAGGGAGAGCCTGCAAAACAAATCTTAAAAGAGTTAAACTACCAGCAAAGGCTATCCAACGAAAAGTCCAATGATTGACCTTTGATCAAAATTTGTCTAAGATGTGTTACCAGTGCCTCTTATTCATATTGCCCACATAGAGAGGAATACCCAAATAGTCCAAGGGTAGGCTCCCAATATGAAAACAAAGAATACGAGCAATCCTATTCTGGATTAGTTTGGGGGTATTGAAAAAATGATGCTAGACTTCTCTTCATTAACCCTTTGCCCAGATGTAACCATGTAGGTATCTAGATCCTTCCTAAAATTTGTAGCCTCCTCAATTCTTGCTAGCCCCATCAAAGTAGTATCATCAACAAACTGGAGGTGAGTTTGAGATTCTAAACCTTGGTTCCAACTCCAACCTTTAATAAGATCATTATCCTTGTAATGTCTTAGCAACCTTCCAATACCCTCTACCATAAGAATGAAAAGATAAGGAGATAAAGGGTCGCCCTACCTAAGTCCCCTCAAAGTAGAAAAGGAGGAGGAGGGCAAACCATTAATCAAAACTAAAAAAGAGGACGTAGTCATACAACTCATTACCCAAGAAATCCAGTTAGGATGAAACCCGAAGGCCACAAGCATACATTGAAGAAAAGACCACTGAAATCTATCATAGGCCTTTGACATATCCAATTTTATAAACATTTTCATTTCCTTAAAAGAGAACATGGAATGCACAACCTCCATTTCCACCACAATCCCCTCCACAATCTGATGACCTTTGACAAATCCCCCTTACTCCAAAGAGATCAAAGAATCCAAACAAGTTTTCAATCTCTCTGCAATCAACTTAGTAATAATCTTAAAAGACATGTTACACAAAGCAATGGGCCTAAAAGAGTCAAAGGAGTTGGCTCCTTATTTTTTGGGAATCAGGGCTAGAGGAAGGTTGAATTAAGGGATTTGAGCATCTGCTTATTAGCTTGAGACTCTCTAACCACCTCCAACAAATCCAATTTCAAGATATCCCAGAACTCTTGAAACAAATCTATTGGAAAGCCATTAGAACTAGGAGCTTTGCCTTTCTTCATCTGGAAAACAATGCTCTCCACCTCAACCAAGGAAACAGGCTTAAGAAGGGAGTTATTTATTTCCCTGGTAATAATCAAAGGGATACAATCAAGGACCATGTTCTCCTTCACACATCCATCTAATTTTCCTCAGTGAAGAGGGAGGAAAAGAAACTAAAAACTTTTTCAAACATGGATTGATCAGAAGATAGAAGATCCCCTTGCCTTGAAATAATAAAAGTAACTGAATTACCATACCTTCTCTCCTTGACAAAGTTATTTAAAAAAACTTTGTGTTCTTGTCCTCCTCCTGAAGTCAATCAATGCGAGACTTCTATTTACAAAAAATATTCTCCTGTAACTCCCATTCAATAAGATCTCTTGAAAGTTTACTCTTTCTAGAGCAAATCCACAGTCATGCCTTCTTCCTTAATTTTGAAAGTGATACTGTCCAACCGAGCCTGAAACTATTTTTTCTCAAGGAAAATATTTCCATAAGAAGTTCTATTCCATCTTTTAAGCTTGTACTTAACAAACTAAAGCCTCTTATAAAAGGAAAACATGGCAGTCCCAAAAGAAGGCTTCCCTTTAGACCACTAGCTCTCTACCAACTGGTACAAACTAGGATCACACAACCACATGAGCTGGAATTTGAAAGGAGGGTTCCTAAAAAGAGAAAATTGTTGGGATGAGAAATTGATAGGCCAATGGTCAGAACCCTTCCAGCTCAAGATCTCAAAAGAAGAAGCCCAACAATCCCCAAGCCAATGGTTTGAGACTAGGAATCTATCAAGCCTTTCAGAAATAGAACCCTCCCCACACCTTCTGTTATGCATGGTGAAGGTACCATGAATAGGATTCACATCCACCAACTTGAGAGAAGATATATTATCACACATTAGAGATGAAGCAGGGCCCAAGCGACCCAACCCCCCAGATTTTTCCTCTAGGAAAAAAATAGAATTGAAATCACCCACAAGAATCCAAGGACGACTAGGAGCTAAAGACTTAATAAATTTGACTTGAGACCCTAACAATATCTTACCTAGCAGATCATTAGGTGCATACATGCTTGAGAAAAGAGAAACCACTCCAGAATCAAAATAGGACGCCAACACATATAAGGAATCATTGTAATCCATCCACCAAAGAGGAGTTATCTTGTAGGGGTTCCAAAGGAAAGAAACACCCCCTACCAATCCTTGAGCTTCAACACACTGGCAAAGACCTCTCCTCAAAACTTTAGAAGAAACATTACTCATTTCATCTATAGAAAGCTTAGCCTCCTAGATGAAAACACTATCATGATTGCGATCACAAATCAAATCTTGAGTATCCTTTTATCGAGGGATGCTACCCAAACCCCTTGCATTCCATGAGAGCAAAATCATTTCAGGGATGAAGCAAAGTGAGAGTCCAGAGTCTTAACAATACCAGATTCCACTAAGGACTCACCCATAATCTTCATCTTTTCCATTTCCTTTTTTCTACCCACCTTGTCTACCTTGTCCATCGCTCCCTTCTTTAACCTCCTTTGATTTATTTCTAGTTGGGGTAATTTTTTTTTTCGTCTCCTTTTGCTCCAAAGTTTGTAGCCCAATTAGTATATACCTCATAGTTATCCAATGTCGAAGGGTTCTCACAAAGAGGGTTATCCACCATGACAACCCCAAGAACTTCCCCAAGCTCTTGATTATTCTCTAAAGTCTCATCCAAATTTGGAGACATTGATCTTCCCTCCTTTAAATCCACCTATGAATCCACTCCATGAATAGGGATTTGGGAAATATGGGCAGATTGGGCCAAACCTTGCACTTCTTGACCTTCAAGGGAAAGATCATGCTCTATTGAATCCAGGTCCTCAAATTTTTTGAGGATGTCAAACCTGCTACCAAAACCTCCTTTTTGCATTGCTTGGTTTTGACGGGTTGCCGCCCTAGCCTTGAATCATCCTGTAATTTCAAAAAATTGCACCTAGGGGCAATTCCACATTTTTGCATCTTTGCCTAGCATTTATGACACCTTAGAGCATTAATGAAAAAAATCCCATGAGTCAGAATTTAAGGATTATGACCCCATGTGGACTTGTGGTAGAGCAACAAAAATCCTGATGACACATTTCCCAAAAATCTAGGCTTTGGACACCTGCGCGGTGTGCGGACGTCCACGGGACGCGCTACTGTCCTGACAGTTTTCTGAGTCTGAAACAAGGAATCTGGAATCCTGAATCTTTTGACACGTGTCCTAGCAGTTGGGTCTTAGATGTAATGGATCTTTGCCGCCATTGCATGCACTAAAAACCCCTTTCTTCCTCTCATTTGGGGTTGGAAGTCATTCATTGAAGCTCTCTTACTACTTGCTCTAGTTTGGGGTTCTCTTCATCCTTGATAGCAACACTCTCACAAGCATAGCCATGTCGGACTGAGGTCCCTCCAACAACTACAACTCTCAAGAAAGCACTCAACGATGCATCCATGTGCTTCAGAGAGGGTCTTGACCTATGGGTAACACACTCTCTCTCACTTACTCTTTCCTACTTGTTCATTTAATACTTTGTGGTGCGGGTTCTACTCCTGAACGGGTTTTTCTTTCACCACACGCTTTGTTTACTTCGTTTGCACTCCTTTATAAACTGGCCTATCCATGGAGGTGGGAATACCAAAGTGGGGGTTTGACTGAGGTAGACCCCTATACAACCCCAACGTTTTCCCCTCGATATTCTGTGTGTAGGTTGTGGAGTGGAGTTTGGAGCAAAGATCCGAACGCTAGATAAAAGGTAAAATTTCTCTAAGTCCCTTTGTGTTTATTCTAGAATCTAGCTTCTTGTTTGGTTATTTGATCAAGTACACCTTTGACCCAAGTTTGGAGGTGAAACTTGGTTCTACCACTTGAGCTCCTGAGCTCCCTGTAGCTTAGGACGCCAGCGCGGGGTGATCCCACAATAGTGGTTTACAATTTTTGGCCAAACTGGACACTAAAATTATTATTTTTAACTAAATCTTCACATTCAGGCACCTATAGCGGCTAAACCGTGATGAATTTGAAGATGATGCAAAATAGAGTCTCGTCACATTTTTCTTGTAGATTCTAATTTTTTTTTTCCAAATTTTTGGAATCAGATTGCACTTCTTTTTCCATTTCCCACGAAAACTAGTTTTTTTTCAAAAACTAACATTTTTAAAAAGTGACACACACCATATAACGCATAATTTTTTTTCCATGAAGGATAAAATTCTAATTCTTTCAAATTTAGATTTGTAACTCTGATATCTATTGCTTCCACTTGGTTAGATAGTTTTTTATTGAATATTTTTTCTTTAATCAAGTTTTGAAGTCAAACCAATTATAATTTAGACATAGTGTGACCGTATAACGCGTAACTTTTTTTGTATATATCAAAATTCATTTTTATTTTGTTGGATCAAGGATTTCAATATTTGATGCACTCATATTTTTCAATTTTTTTGTTGATAATCTGCTATTTTTCCACATGTGCAGAACAAAGAGCTTGATTTTCAGTGAAAAACCTATGTTTAATAAAACTAAAAAAACAAATACACAATAAAACCAAAACATATTAAAATTATTTTTGTTGGATAGCTCATTCCGAGGACTACCATAATCATTTGAAATAAATTTTAAACGAATTCATTTGATCCCCCAAAAGGTAAATCAAAAGTGATTTTTTATCAGCATTTTGATAGGTGTAAAGGAGACTCTATTATAGATATGGTTTAAAACTAGCAGGGTTCTATCCAAGGGGGTTTGATCTAAGGTGGTTTGGTCAAACCCTCTTCAATTGGAATCCTTAAAATGGAACTTTTTAAGGCTTGAATCATTATATTTTCTAAAAATATGTGATTTTAGCAAAAAATAGAATCTCCCAGAAATTTTAAACCACTATTGTGGCAACACCCCACGTCTTTTAGATGACTGCGCACTATGTTGGCATCCTAAAATCATGCTACTGTCCTTTGGATGAGAGATCCTTCATCAGAGGTAGAGATCTTGGAGTTTCACTCTCTCGAGGTCCGAAGTGATTTTTGTGTACTTCTCTATAGTTTTATCAACTTGCTCATGTTGAGTTCTTTCCCTGGTGATCTCTTGAGAATAGAGAGACCTGTGTGCAATGAATCCCTCTTATATCACATTTTGGTGAACCTAACTTGAACACGTAGGATCTATTTTTGCAATGTTGCATGTTTATGATAATTCCTTTTCTGAAAAAGATTTCGATATGTCAAAGGATGATCTAGATGATTTATTAGAAGTACTCTCCCTTATCTATAAATATTTTGAACAAACTCTCCCCTCGCAAGTTGAGGAGTCAATAAATGTGGTCGTGGTCTCAGTGGCTCCTCCGAGCCTTAAGAAACCTACCATTTACGTGACCCCAATTAAACCATCCCCTAGGGAGAACTATTCTATCTAAGGGATTTCATGTCGTATTGATTCATTGGGTTTATATTCAAGGTTCATGAAAGCTACTGACTCTACTTCTTATAATGCTGTTGGGCATACATACAACACAAGGAGAAATAAACAGAACTTGGATCAATGAACTTTCATTCCTACATCACAACCAACTCAAGTTCCTACTTTTCCACCGTCTCAACCTAGCCTTCCCCCAACTCCGAAACCCACGACCTAAGCACCGGGTGATTACGATCTTGTCGAGAAACTTCGTGTTACTACGACTAAGATCTCACTTTGGAAATTGCTTCAAACCACTCTGGTTTATTAAGAGATGCTGCAGGAAGCCTTACAAAAGATTCTCTTTCCTGCCTCCACTAGGCCTATGGATGTTAATGCGTTGCTAAAACATATTCGAGCGGATTCATCGAATATTACGTTCCACCTACAAGAATTCCCACCTCTGGATGTGTAGAAGCAAGTAGATCCCTTGATGATTATAATTAATGTTAATAATATCGGTATTAGGTGTACTCTCATTGACACTGGTTCAAATCTCAATGTTTGCGGTATGGACCTATTGCCTAAAATTAAAGTTGATTCATCTTCTTTAACAACCTCTTCCTTGTATATTTGTGGGTTCGATAATGTTGGCTGCTAAGCTCTAGGTACGATAATACCACCTTTGTAGTTAGGCCCTATTACCTTGCCTATGTTGGTTTATGTGATGCCTGGCCTATTATCATATAATCTTCTCTTGGGGAGACCCTAGATTCATGCAATGGGTGCTGTGACTTCTACTTTACATTGTTATTTGAAGTTTGTCGCTAATAATCAGATGGTTACGGTTAAAGCACATCCAGAAGCTGTTCACCTTTGTGTTATAGTGGCTATCAGCCATGCTTCATTTGTATCCACTCTCAATAATTATATTCCATCCTTAATCATTGATGCTATGGAATGTTCTTCATTGATACCCTCTGTGGAAGTCGTTCCTAGAGCGAGTGTTGGTAAAAATGAACCGCTTAAAGAAGAAGATCCTAATTCTCCCCCATCTTCCCCTTTGTCCTCTCAATCAAATGATTTCCTTGGTGATGATTGGGGTTCCTTGAATTTCTCTGAGTTCTTCATTGCGGAATACAAGTCAGACCCCTATGGTATAGAATTTCCAGGTACTGCTAACAAAAAGGTGGGTGACACTCTCATTCGAGAAGAGAAGTGTGAAGCTATCCAGGAGATCGTTCCTTCCTCTACCTAGGAGAGTAACCCCAATCTTGTGAAGGAGGTTAATGTTTGTGAACTGGGTAAAGAAGGTGGGAATGCTCCTATAGAGACTTTCGACATCCATTGGTGGAATGAAACACTCTACGTAGAGTCGCCACCTCCTAAAATTATACAAACCATTTATGGGTTTGGATATGAACTCGCCTCTCGATATGGCTATGGGCGGAAAGGTCTAGGGCATATCTAGAAAGGAATTCAAGTCCCTATCCAATTTAAGGCATGACAACGCTAACTGGGTTTGGGATGCTCTGTTGAACAACCTAAACAAAAACCTTGGCGGAGTGTTAATATGATTTCAGCCGAGCCATTGAGCTTGGTTCATCCTGAGTTGATAGAAGGAAAGGGGCAGGTTGAGAAAGTCCCTTTGGATGTCTTCTCTTTGGACGAAGCACTATGGAAATTTCAAGGTGCCTATTCCCCATTACCTCCTAATCATCACAAGAAATGATTCCCATATCGTTTGCATAAACAAGCATACTTTGGAGAATCCATTTTGAGTGTTGACGAGGAAGACCCTCTATCTAACGTCAATGATGATGTTCCAATATCCCATCTCGAAGACCACAATCCTCTCCTTAAAGGAGATACTATTGAAGTTCTAGTAGATCCTGAATCTTTAGAAAAAGTAATCAAGATCGTGAAGTGTCTCTCTTCCGTAGAAGTAGATGAACACTCCGATATCTTGCATTCTCACCTTGATATCTTCACTTGGATGTATGAGGATATGCTTGGTATTGATGAGTTTGTAGTGGTTAACAATATCGTCCTATGTCCTGATGCCAAGATGGTTAAGAAAAAAATCCTAAAGATTAATCCCAAGGTGGCTTTGATGGTCAAGATTGAGATAGAAAAGCTGTTGAAAGTAGGTTTTATCTATCCAATTGACTACTCCCCTTGGATTTCGAATATAGTTGCCATTAGTAAGCTTGAAGACGGTATTATCTTTAAGCTTACTAATGGCAGGAGCGACTTACCAAGGGGCGATGACCCTGATATTTCACTATTTTATTCATAAGATCTTAGAGGACTATGTTGATGACATCTTGGTGAAATCAATAACTCATCAAGACCATGTGAAGAACCTTCATCTTATCTTTGAAAGGCTTCAAATCTACAAGATGAGACTCAATCCCCAAAAATGCATCTTTGGCATAGATGCTGACAAGATTCTGGGATTCATAATCTCTCATCGTGGAATCGAGTTTGACACAAATAAGATTGATGCCATTGTTAACATGCCTCCATCGAAGGATATCACTGAGTTACAAAGTCTACAAGGGAAGATTCAGGTGATTCATAAATTTATATCTCAATTGGCTGACCATACCCTCCCTTTCACTTGTTTATTGAAAAAGGATGTTCACTTCATATGGGATGAGGAGTGTCAGAAGGACTTTGAGTCAATCAAAGATTATTTGGCCAATCCTCCCATATTGATGCCAGCTATGCAAGATATGACCTTTTTGCTTTACCTTGCTGCGTCACCATATGCCTTGGTAGCTTTGCTGGCTTAGTATGATAACGCAGGGAAAGAGAGAGTAGTCTACTACATCAGCCGTGTTCTAGTAGATTATGAAACTCGTTATTCCTCCATGGAGAAGCAATGCCTCGCTCTTGTATTCACTACACAGAAGTTGAGGCACTACTTTCTCCATGCTGAAACACACGTCATAGTAAAAAAATCTTTTAAAGCATTTTTCTCTAATGCTGACCTTGCTGTGAGATTAGCGAAGTGGGTTATGTTGCTTTCTGAGTTTGATATAAAATTCTTTACTCAGAAATCAATAAAGGGTCAAGCGGTTGCTGATCAATTGGAAAACGCTTCATCTCACTCCTTCCCTAGGTTAGATTTTTCCTTGATGAAAATATTTTCACAATTAGCTATGACCTCAAATGGAAGATGTATTTCAATGGATCAAGGTGTTAGACTGGTTTTGGAGTGGGTGTGATCTTGATATCCCCCGAAGGTAAACTGGCCCCTCTATCCTTTCAATTAGATTTTCATTGCACCAATAACATCACTGAGTATGAATCTCTTATTGCTGGCTTGCGTGCTGCAATTACACTAAGAATCAAACATCTTAGTATACTAGGTGATTCTAAGCTTATTGTGAATCAGATTACGAGAACTTATCAAGCTAAAAAAAGTAATTTGTCCCAGTATTGAGACCTCACTTTTTCCTTGCTCAATCAATTTTCCTCTTTCACAATAGATAGTATCCCTAGGAGAGAAAATAGACATGTCGATGCCATGGCGAGCGCTGCTTCCTTGGTACCTTCAAAAGAGGATACAAAAGAATACCACTTCGTAGTTCAGGTCTTGCAAATCTCGACGGTTTCCGATCAACCTAAATCCAAGTCTCTTGTGTGTTTTCATGTAGATTCAAGAGAATGGTTTTATAGTATCTATAGTTACTTAAAGACTAGGAGCTTTCCCTATGATGCGACAAAAAATGATCGCACTCGTATATGAAAGATTTCAGCATGTTATGTCATTTTATCCGATGTTCTTTATTGAAAATCCTATAATGGCTTACTTCTCAGGTGTCTCACTAAAGCGAAAATACCCCTTGCCCTTAAAGAAGTCCATTTGGGCTCCGGGGGTGGACATTTTAGTGGTAAGTCCCTGGCGAGAAGACTGATACACATGGGGTACTATTGACAAACAATGGAACAAGATTCCTTTGATTTTGTTAGAAAGTGCCTTCAATGCCAACAACACAACCGTCTTATTCATGCTTCTGCTCAAGAGTTACCAAATCAAACCTATCCTTGGCCGTTCATAAAATGGGGGTTGTATATCATTGGAAAAATACCACCTCCTTCTTCCAAGGGACATACCTTTATTATTACCGCTACAAATTACTTCACAAAATGGGTCCAAGCTATCCCAATCCTATCCACAAATGCTAAAACTATAGATGTAATTTCCTCATGAGGAACATTATTTCTTATTTTGGACTGCCTGCTACACTTGTTTCTGACAATGGTACACCATTCAAGAACAAGGAAGTAAACAATTCTTGGAGAAATTTCATATCCAACATAGGTTTTCTACACCGTATTATTCACAATCCAACGGTCAAGCATAAGCGTCTAACAAAACTTTTGAACTCATTCTTCGTAAAACAATTAATAAGCACGGTAAGGATTTACATATTCAATTAACATACACTTTATGGTCCTATCGCACGAGTTTCCGTACGGCGATGGGAACAACGCCTTATAACCTCGTGTATGGTGCCGAAGCTATCATGCCTTTGGAGTTGGAAATTTTGTCCTTACAAGTTTCCCTTAAAGGGTTAATTGACGATGAAACCTATTGAATTAACTGCTTGCATCAGTTGGAGATGCTGGATGAGTGCCATTTACAGGCCCTCGATCATCTTAAAGCTTATCAATGGTCATTATCAAGACATTATAATAAGAATGTACTTCCTATAATCTTTAAGCTAGGAGACCTAGTTCTCTCTGAAAACCAACGAAATGTAAATGCATCACCAAATCAGAAAGGGAAATTTAGTCCTAACTAGTTAGGCCCTTACATTGTGATCTATGTGTATGGTTCAGGTGCCTATGTATTATCGTCTATGGAACACCTCTAAAAGATCCTGTTAATGCGATGCATCTTCGTTGATACTACACATAATGCTCCAGTGTGTCATATGTGTGGTGTTCTCTCTAAGAGGTAGTAATACTACATATGTTGACATTGTCATTCACACATTATAAAAAAATTGTGTTTATGATGTGACCACATGTGTGTGAGTGAAATACAACATACATACATGTGTCTGACTATGTTATGTATCCATACATCACATTGCATCTTTTAAGGCAATTAGATCATCATTGCATTTAATTAACATACAACCAAGCATGTTTATTAAATCATGTTAGCATCTAATGTAAGAATACATCCATACAAGCATATAACATCCATAGCATGAACATACATGAAAGTAAAAAGCATACACATAAACAACGCCATGATATCAAAACTGATATGTTTATATATATATATCCATGTGTGTATCAAATGTCATGTACATGTATTAGTCCACTATTATAAAAATGAGTGGTTGTTGAATATATGTCTATACAAAAGATCTACAAGTATATATGTATGTGTATCTCGCTACAAAAATGATATACAAAATGATGAGCCCATATCACTCTGGTGCATTACTCTCGGAGCCCTTTGGCTCTGGCTGTTGCTCTGGTACCCTCAGGAGGGGCTGTACGATGGTCATAGAGCGAGATCAGTGCAAGCGTGATACAGACAGAGCTGCTCGCATCCCCCTGATCTCTCCCTGTAAGGAGGCTATAGTCACCTCTTGATCATAATTTTCCTTCGAAACAACGACTTTTTTCTTGATCATTCTTTTCTCTATAGTATCTTCTTTCGATTTTTTGAGGATGACCCAAAATTTAAGTTTTGTAGGTTAAAGTTTTTAATGATTTTTAACGACCATTCCGTCGCTGTTTGTTGAGCTTGGATGTTGGGTGCATCTTTGGTACTGATTAGTTTGACTTTGGTGGCCTTTGTGGTCCCTTTTTCTTGGCACGCAATTTTGTAAAATTCAAAATTTAGGTGAAATTTTTCTTCTCTACTTTAGTGAGGCTGATTTTTTTGAAAATTGAGCCCACTAAAGTGGGAGAAAAATATAATGTCACAAAATTGCACATAGGGGCAATTCCACATTTTTGCATTTTTGCCTAGCATTTATGACACCTTAGAGCATTAATGACAAAAATACCATGATTTAGAATTCCATGATTCTAATCCCATGTGGATTTGTGGCACAACAACAAAAAGCTTGATGACATGTTTCCCAAAAATCTAGGCTTTTGATGCCCATGCGACGTGCAAAGGTCCACGTGGCGTGCTACCATCCTGACAATTTTCTGAGTCTAAAACAAGGAATCTGGAATCCTAACTCTTTTGAAACGTGTCCTAGAAGTTGGGTCTCGAATGTAACGACTCTTTTCCGCCCTTGCGTGCACTAAAAAACTCTTTCTTGCTTTCATTTGGGGTTGGAAGTCATTCATTCAAGCTCTCTTACTACTTGCTCCAATCTGGGGTTCTCTTCATCCTTGATAGCAACAATCTCAAAAGTGAAGCCATGCCAGACTCAGGTCCCTCCAACAACTACAACTCTCAAGCAAGCACTCAACGGTGCGTCCATGTGCTCCAGAGAGGGTCTTGACCCATGGGTAACACACACACTCTCTCTCTCACTCTTTCCTACTTGTTCATTTACTAAATTGTGGTGTGGGTTCTACTCCTGAGCGGGTTTTGCTTTCACCACACACTCTGTTTATTTCGTTTGCACTCCTTTCCAAACTTGGCTATCCATGGAGGTGGGAACACCAAAGTGGGGGTCTAGCTGAGGCAGACCCCTATACAACCCCAACCTTTTCCCCTCGATCTTCTATGTGTAGGTTGCAGAGTGGAGCTTATCCTAGAGCAAAGATCATAATGCCCGATAAAAGGCACAAACTTTCTCCAAGTCCCTTTGTGTTTATTCTAGAATCTAGCTTCCTATTTGGTTATTTGATCTAGTATGCCTTTGACCCGAGTTTGGAGGTGAAACTTGGTTCTGCCTGCTTGAGCTCCCTGTAGCTTAGGATGCCAGCACGTCTTTTAGACGACAGTGCGCTACGTCGTCCTGAAACCATGTTGCTGTCCTTTGGCTGAGAGATCCTTCATCAGAGGCAAAGATCTTGGAGTTTCACTCTCTCAAGGTTTAGAGTGATTTTGGTGTACTTCTCTACAATTTTATCAACTTGCTCATGCTGAGGTGTATAAGGGCAGTTCGTTCCTTGGTGATCTCTTGAGAATAAAGAGACCCGTGTGCAACGAATCCCTCTTATTCACGTCCTTTCACATGAATAAAACCCTTTGAATCATTTCCTTCACTTTGAACTGGGGCTTTGCCCTTTACTTTAGAATCCAAAACTTTTCGCTCAGGCTGAGAATGTTGAGCATTACCTCTTGATTTAGGACAATTCCTTTGCAAATTTCCATACTCATGACACAATCTACAACAAAAAAGTAGAGCCTCATAATCCACTTGCTGAATCCAGCTCATGCCTCCTAATTTAATCTCCATAGACTCTAGAAATGGAATGTTCAGGTTAATTTCCACATACAATCGAGCAAAAGAGGTCACCCTATGATCAAGGGTTTGATGAGAGGGTTCCCAAGGGTTTCCCCAAAGCTGCAACAATAGAATACATAACATATTTCCGCTAGAACTCCATTGAAAGTTGAGGCAGTCAAACCCACATTGGGATCTTCGACGGGAGCTCCTCAAAGGGATCAAATTCCAAATGCCATGGTTTAATAAAGATACCAGCCTGATTATGCAAATAGGGGTAGCCATCAAAAACCATACATGTCGATCTACAAGCCTGGAAAACCCAACAAAAAAATACCCATTTGTGCCAAGGATAATCTCCATATGTCCCTCTAGGTTCTAGTTTCTTCGAGCCCATGCCTCCAGAAATGAAAAATGAAATACAAACCCCCATGAACTTGCAAATTAAAGCATGTTCTGCTAAATACATGACATCATCAGGAACAACTTCATGATTGATCACCACAATCGGGCGATCCTTACTTCTTTGCAAGCAACCCATTGGTTTTGATTTCGATTCTGAAGAACGATTGATCCTTGATTCCTCCGTAGCCCATAACAGGAAACTAATAGCATCTCCATGCCTTGATGATGAAGAATCCCCATTCATAGCAACAAATTTGAAAGATAAATGAGAGGGATCACCAGGACCCCTGGAGAGTGCCATGAGAGAACACCCAACCAACACCGGCCCCACAGATTCAAAGCAGCCGGGCAACACAAAGCAAAAAATAAACAGAGGCTGCACTAAGAGAGCAAAAATAGACTAAATCTGCATACACCAGCCGACCTCTGAACTAAACAAATCATGAGCTAAGAGAGGGAAATGAGACCCCTACGACTTGCACAACACTCTCACCAGCGAAACACAAACATCAGAAGATGAAAATGACTCCAAAAAGTATTAAAATCGCCCCCTGCAAGCACCAAAAACCCCCCACCAGACAAAGCAACACACCTTCCTACCAATCTGATTTCATCACACTCATGCAAGGACAAACAGAGGCATGCAGACACGGCCTCACAGGCCGCGAGCTGCCATGCACGCGGAGCTCCAAACCCCAACCATCCTTCCCTACCAATCTAAAAATGAGGATTCTTTAATATATTTTATGTCTCTATTTTTCAAATAAAAAATATTTGAATACAATTTTTTTAAAAATTAACATTTATAATTTGATAATTAATGCTAAGAAATAAAGTTATATGGGATGCCACTTTTTATATAGTAAATTTATTTATTTTTCTAATTTTTTTTATTTACAACTTGAAACTATAGATCATAAATTAGCATTTTTTTGGAATGAAACTATTTGTCTTAACTATTTATTAAAAATAGAAAAATCATATTGTCTCAATATGAAATCTCTTACCTAGTGCATTATATTTTTAATTAAAAAAAAATTTTGATTTTTTTTCTCGAGATTGACCTTATATTTTGATGTTGAAACATATTTTTAAAAAGGAAAAGAAAAATAATATAAATTTTAATTAAAATAATAATAAAATTATATTTTTAAAAACTGCACTTATAGATCTATAAAGAGTTTTTTTTTAAGGAAAATATTTACATGAGTAAGAATTATGAGAGCATCAAATTTTTAAAATAATTTTACCTTTCTTGTAAATTGGTCTCAAAGTGATGTTACATATGTATTTAGTGGATATTTTCAATTTGTGGCCTAAATCAAATTTAGCTATAATGAATCTAGCGAAAACATATGTTTGACTAAAATTAAATTTTAGTTGCAAATGCTTAAATTCATTTGTGTTGATAAGTTGATATGAAGTGTACACAACTTTGAACTTTCACCCTAATAATAATGTAGAAGGGAAGTGCTTTTTGAAATAAAATTATTTGTATGATAGGGTATTTAGATGTGGAGATAGAAGGCGACTCCCTAATAGTTGCTAATACAATTAGTAAAGATAATTATTTGAGTTGGAAACTAAAACTAATTATTTTAGAAGAAGTTTTGGAATGTGAGGCTAATTTTAGTAGGATTATGATAGTGCATTATTATAGGTCTCAAAATAGAGTAAAAATTTAATGGGATAACCAAGGTGTGCTTTTGTTGGAATTTACATTAATTAAAATTAAAGAGGATAAAGATTGGAATGGGTTGCAATCTATAATTAAGGAGGATTGAAAATCATAAATGTTATTTGATGTGGTAAGATTTAAATAAGAGGATAAAGATTGGAATGGGTTGCAATCTATAATTAAGGAGGATTAAAAATTAAAATTTTTATTTGATGTGGTATGATTTAAATATATGTTTGTTAGAGAAATGAGAGGTTTTCATAACTTTAATATATATTTCTTACATGTCTTATAGCATGTATTATTTTTTGAATAGCCTTGGAATTTTTATGAGGTGTATGCATTTTTGTTAACTTGTGTTACAGTGCTAGTAAGTATAGAGTGTGAGGAATCCTCTAGGGACCTATTGCAACTTGGCCCTATGACAAACCATTATCTAGGAAATATTTTTAAGTATGGTGTGGAAGGAAATATTAGTTTAATTAAATCAATATTATTAAAGAATAAAGGTTTGGTAGATAGTGGGTTATCAGACTTGAGGGTCATGATTTTGGTTTTGAAAATTTGAAGCTATTTGTAGTGAGTAATAAGGTTGGAAATTATATCCTACAAGTGCTAGTTAATAGGAGGATGAAGGGGATGCAAAAATGAAATGGAAAAGTGGAATGTAGAAATTTGGAATGAATAAATGAAATGAGGGATCTTCAAGAAAGAATATGGATGAGATCATGAAAAGAAGATGTAAGATGATATCCATGAATTATATATTATAACCAAATATTAAAAATATTTAGTTAGAATCTAGGGAGGGTAGTTCAACATATGTTAGTCTCATTTCATAATGGAATGTTGGTCACTTATGGAGGATAAAATTATTATAAAGGTGGTATGATAATTGAGGTTATTTAAAGTATTAAGCTTCATCATTTTATTTCTGAGAATGGTGCATTTGCTTCTTTAGTTGGAATTTCTCCACTATCTAGTCCTGAATGAAATTTATAATAAGGTTTCAAAGAAATGGGCCACTACACTTGTCCATAATTTTACTAGACCACTATAAGAGCATCTAAACCATTTACAACTATAGTGCACCATTTAAACATCCAATAATATAATTAATAAATATAGGGGGATAATAGAATTGTGTTAGTATGGTGTCTATTAGTTGATCATCCTAATGGTTGAGAGATTGTCCATCACTTTCCCCATATTTAGTGGGGGGGCTTTAATTCCTTAACCAACCAGTTGAGTTCGAAACTCCCCCTCTAAGGAGGCACTTAAGGTTGGCAAGCCATCCCAAAATACTTGTACTTGTTGTAAGACCTTTATTAGAGAAAGGGGGGGTTGCTTCTTTCTCTAACTCTCTAGTGTGTACCCAAGAGTGGAGTAAAACATCACTCTATTCTATATTAATATATTAAAATTTTAATTTATATTAAAAGTAATTTAATCTATTATAATATATGTAATTATTTATTTATATTTTAACCAATATTTGAAAAATAATTAATATAGTTTAATCTACTTAGAACACTAATTTATATCACTTAGTTAGCAATTAATAGCTCTAGTTTTGTTTAAACAATGTTTTATATTGAATATCTATTTGTTTTGTTATTTTTGTTAAAAAAAATTCTATTATAACAAACAATGACAAATTGTACCTTGATTTCTATATAATTTGATATAATTTAGTAATATCATAATATATTATGAACATATATTCCTATGGTCTATTTTCATGTTTTAAGGTACTATATTAAATCAAATGTATACGATGTGTTTTAATGTCCAAATATGTAAATAGGAGTCAAACAACAAGATATTTGTGAGGTACTTCTCTTAAATAGATTATACATATACAAATCATAACGATGGTTATAAAACCATTCAAATGTTGTTATTAAATGTCAAAAGTGGAATTATTATGATGGGAGAGGCTTGCCAGCCAAAAAGGATTTGGTCATGGTTAAGGCTCTAGAAGGTTGATAACTAGGAACTTCATGTCCTACTCCTCTCACAGTTGCAAATGTCAAGCCCTTGTAAATTACACTATAACCCCCCACATCGAGCTCGTTGTTCATCCAAGGATACCATGCTTTCTTGATTGGAAGCTTTAATGCATTAATTGAATACCTCGTGCCAGTCACAGGAACCACTGCATCTACATCTCCACTACAACCAAACACTAATTAGTTATTGCAATCAAATATTTATCATTAAACACTTTTTCAAAATAACAATTTTTTTCTCCATTATACCTGTAGACTAGTATTCTCAATCCCGATGCCATCATTCTTTGATATATTGGAAACATTGTGGTTGCATAGGTGTCGTCGTATAAAAGTACATCACTATTCAGAGAAGAAGATAGGAAAAGACCATTAGATGAAAATCTTCCAAGTCTTAAACTTTGTGAGATTAGGCAAATAATTGAATCATTATTTGAAAATATTAAATGTGCATAGTTATACCTGCATTCACTCCATGTATAAGGCAAGTTTGTTACATTTGCATGAAGAACACTTTGCACTTCTGGGGTATTAAGGTAGGTAAATACATAATTAGAACTACATGGATCAAATCCATCTAATCCACTTGTAGGGGTATCATTCTACAATAGAGAGAGTATGACATATATATTTATTCAAAATGTATGATATGACAGATAACATTACCACTTTGAAATTTCTATGCTAAGAGACTCTTGAAAAAATGTTTATATACTTACAATAGAAATAGAAGACACCCAATTTAGATTAAAATCAGAAGGGCAAAGTGGTGCATATATATTATAGGGATCTATTTGTCCCTCAGTAGATTCTGTTCAATATGAAAAGGTGTTGTTGTGAGCTACATAGCTTAGAGTAGATAAAGCACAACGCTCATTTACATAAACTTCATTTGACATCAATGCATGTGTCCACTCATAATCGGTAGCTCCACAATTATCTGTCTCTTCATTCATTATTCCATTTCCAATCTATACAACACAATTTTCCATAAATAAAAATTTCCAAATAATTTACAATATGAATATATATTGTTCACCATATTTTCCCCACATAAATGGTCATTAATACTATATGTATACATGCTTGGTCAACTAAACCTTAAAATAAGGTTTACTGTACTATGAGGGGTTTTTCTAAAAGCATAAATATAGTTGACATGCACAATAGCCAGTTTTAGAGGAAAAAAGAACCGCACCATAACTCCCTTGAGATTTATGAAAGATGTCCTGGAGTTGTTATTCGTAAGAATTGTGTCTGCTAATTCAGGTACATAATACCCTGCACACACAAATAAGAGACCAGAACAGAGTTTATTTATAACATGTAGATGAGTTTTCTTTGTTCAGATATCATAGAACTGCTTGACATACCAGCGTAGCTTTCCCCTGTTATATAGAAATTTCGATTCTTATACTGTGGAAATCTTTCAAACCAATTTAGAAGAAACGTGTACGCGTCTCGAGCTGTTTACCCATTCCATTCCATTCCATGAAAAACATTTGCTATGGTTAGTAAACAAATATTGAAACATTGTTTTTATTAACAGATCTTCATGTGAGAAATCTCTTCATAATTTATCAATTGAAATACCAGTGTTATCATCATTGCCGTTTTGATAATCAGAGGTGGTATTTGAGTATGAAAATCCAACCCCCGCAGGCGATTCCAAAAACAGGGTGTTTGCCACTGCAAAATACAAAAGTTAAATGAATGCTGAGGAATCTCTGGGTGATGTTGAACAATGGCGTTTTTAGTGGGAAAAAACTAATGATATAAATGATTATAACTAACTGCAGATACTAATATTTATATAATTCCATTGTGTCCATTAAAAAACATTATTAAGCGTGGATAATCTATGTAAAACCTTGGTTCCATGCGTATGGATTGTTAGAAAGAGTTTTGCCATCTGGTTGTACGCGGAATGGACCCAATTCTGTCATTGCTCCCACACCAAAAGATGAGCATCCCGGTCCTGATACAGACAACTTAAACACTCACTAACTTGAAAAACTCTTACTTTTAATCGATCTCAATGAAAAAATAAGTAAAATACATGGACAGGAGAATACCTCCATTGAGCCAGAGGAGCAGAGGCTTTGAAGATGGGTCTTCAGTGGCCTCTGTAAAATAGTAGAAAAGTGCTCTCCCCGCCTCTGCATCGACCGTCACATATCCCGCATACTGTGCAAACGTTATTCCTGCTGGCTGGCCAGGCAGAGCAGTTATTTTGTCATTCTCCTGCAATCCATCTTGAGCGTATTGATTGAGCTTCCATCCATATTCACTGCTAATGGAAGGAGCTACCCATTCCTCTGCCTCCCTCTTCACACCAGACCTCCTCTTCTCTACAAATTTCGACAATACCTGACGCCGACTCAGCTGACACGAAGGATGAACTAAAACGGCTAACGCTATCGCTAACACTATTAAATTTTTCATTTTGAATTCACCAACAGATATACTGAAGAATAACTCGAATTGAGCCTCAATAAATAGACCCAATTGTTATTTTGTTCCAGATTCTCTCAATTAACGTACGCCTCCCGTTTACGTGTGAGACCCGCTCAAGCTCAACCATTAACGTCTTAGAATTATCATTGCATTAATTAACACGTCGTTATGTTTACCTATTTAGTCCCCCTCCTTTTTCTCAACATTCTCTTTCTCGTCATTGCATTTTGACGTGATCTCCTCTCTCAAGCAAACTTGCCCTCGAGCCCCTCACGATTTTGATCTTGTTCCAACCACCCCCTAGTTTTGTCAACATCCCATTTTTCGCCATCCTCTCCTGCACAAGTGGCTTCGCCTTTTGTCAACCTTTCCGATGTGCCCCTCGATCCCGGAGCTTTTAACCTCCTTAAGAGAGGCATGCGTTTTGCCTCGCCTTCCCGTTCCATTCCCCATCATGATTTTCATATTGAGATCGAAAACAATTGGTTCCCTCCCCCGGGCTTAAATTTGATTGTCGACCCTGTCTTGAAGCAATTTTTTGTGATGGTCATTTATTTGAAGTTGCCTTTCAAATATTAAAGGTTATCTATTTTAAGAAAAATATATGTAGATTGAAAAAACATATATAGAAATAATTACATAGAAATTTTGATAGTTTAACTAAACTTTTGTCTTTCAAGTGATACGGTCTTCCTAAAAATTTAATTGTATTTTACAGCTAAAATGACTGAATATGGTCATACGACCATCAAATTTAAAGCCCGCTCCCCCCAATTGTCGTTGAGGAGGTCCGTCAAGATTGTGCTTTTACTCTTAGACACGCAAAACCCCCTAATCACTGCTTTTCTAATTCTGATCACCTTGCTTTCTTTAAACTCTTAAGTAATCATGATATTATCATCGCAAAAACAGATAAGGGGAATGCCATTGTCATCAAGAACAAGCAAGATTACATCTCCAAAATGCATGCTCTTCTTTTTGATTCTTCAAGCTATCAAATCTTACCCATTAATTCTTGCTTCAAAATTATCAACAAAGTCAAATCCGCCATCTCTCGCCCATCCTTTGACTCACTCACCAAGAAATCATTAATTCCCTCAAATGAAATCACCCCTTGCATTTACAGGACTCCTAAAATTCATCCTTAGACCCACCGTTGACACAAAAGGTTCCCCCACCTACAAATCAACTTCTTTTCTATCCAAATTAATCTCTCCTGTAGTAGGCAAATTTGATTCCTTCATTAAAGACTCTTCCCATTTTGTTGACTTTGTTAAAGACAAAAAATTAGAAAACATTGATATTTTAGTGAGCTTTGATGTTGTTTCCTTATTCACAAAAGTTCCTATTATAGACTCCATTGAGATTGTTAAATGCAAAACCAACGACAAAGTGGCCTCTTTAGTTGATTTATGTCTTAGATCCACATTTTTTTCCTTCCAAGGTGTCATCTATGAGAAAGTTGATGGGGGTAGCCATGGGCTCCCCTCTCTCTCCTATTATAGCCAACCTTTTCATGGAGAATTTCAAAGAATTTGCCCTCTTCTTTTTTCCCCTCAAACCTAAGTGGTGGAAACACTATGTGGATGATACCAATATATGTTGGCCACATGGGTTAGAAAATCTAGAAAAGTTTCATAACCACCTAAATAGTTTGCACCCTTACATATCTTTCACCAAAGAGATTGAAAATGACAACCAACTCCCCTTCCTTGACATTTTGCTCACCAAAAAGCATAATAGATCCTTAGCTCATAATGTTTTCCAGAAAAAACATTTACATTGACCTCTACCTTCACTCTTCCTCCCACCACCACCCTGCCCAAAAGGCTTGAATCCTTAAATCCTTAACCATGTGGGCCATTTGTATTTGTGACGGAGACAATTTAAACCACGGGCTAGATTATCTTTGCCATGTATTTCTCCTGGATGGTTACAATAGCAAGAAAATCTCTTGAACCTTCAATCTAACTAGATCCAATCTCTATAAACCCAAGTCTACCCAACCCCCCATCCATACCACCCTCCCCTACATCGAAGGTTTATCCCAAAAAATTGCTAAAATCCTTCAAAAAAAGGGCATTCATTGTGCTTTCAAACCCCTATCAACCTTGAGAAACCACATTCATTCAATCAAAGAACCCAAGGACACTTAATTGGATTCAGGTGTCTACAAAGTTGTTTGTTCTTGTGGTATCCCTTACATAGCTGAAACGGGTTGATCCTTCCGCACCAGAATCAAAGAGAAAATTGAGTTAACATAAAGCATGAGCATGTCATCAACTCTGCCCTAGCCAACCACTCCTCCTCCAAAAAACACCATATCTATCTTGAAAACACTCAAATCTTATTCATTGAAAGCAACTTCTTTAAAAGAAAACTTAAAGAAGCTATTGAAATCCACAACCACCCATCAAACCTTAATCGAGACGAGGGATGACACCTCAGTTCCTTTTGGAAACCCCTTTTTATCTAACCTCAATACCCTTAACCCACCCCCCTCCTAATTCTCCCCTTCCCATGCCCTTCCCCGCCTATCCGCCACCTACTTCCTCTCCTTTGTTTTCTTCATCTCCCTTGCTTCCTCCCTTCCCCAAACACCCCCTCCCTCTTCTCTCCCCCTCCAACCTCCCCCTACACCCCTTCCCGTTTTCTCCCATATCCCATTGCTCCCTAGCTCCTCCTCTCTTCCTTTTCTTTTTATCCATTTTCATGTTTTGTCTTATTTTATACTAAAGATTTTGTTTTAATATTAAAGTATTTTTTAATTATTCTTCTATTATAATTTATATTTTATTTATAATATATTTAATATGTTTTTCTAAATTTTACTAGTTTCTAGTATATTAAAAATGTTCTTCCACTAACATAGAAGAACATTATATATATATAATCCTATCTTATTTTATTGTTTTTAAAAATGATTATTTTTGTAGTTTTTCATTTTTATTTTTAATTTGTTTTCCTATTAGACTTTATTGTTCTTATCTCATTTCTATTTTCTCATCTTTTCTTGTAGATTTTGTTTTGCTACTTGTATTTTCTCTAGATCTTTATAAGAACTAATTATTTTCTCAATCTTTATAAGAACTAATTATTTTCTCATATTTAATGAAGGTTTTTTTTCCTTTATTACGCCGAGAGGCGTAAGCCTACAATGACAACAACCCCTATAAGAGACCAGCGAATGTAACAGTCTAAGAAAAAATAAACGATTCGTATTCTGCCAGCTATTAACAGAAGGAATAGATAGTGGCATCAACAATCTGTGTTCATTCAAAACTGCTGCATTTATTTTGACGTTTCTCAAACCATCTTATACCGTTACAATTCAGAATGCAGAAGATGAAATGCTTTGCATGGGATAAAACATTACAAACGCTGATATGGCAGTTCATCTTTCCTTGACAGGGAAGCACAATTAAAATATTTTTGGTCTCAAGAGAACAAATGGACAAGTGAATGATGTGAGCACAGCCAAGAAATGGCAGAAAACACAACGCCTTTGAGGTGGGATTCGATTCATGTGAAGGAGAATATCAATTGGATTTATTGCCAGTCAGAAGGTGGAAACTGAGCCAAGAGAGAAGTGAGAAAAGGGGATTCGATGCTGGTCTGGAGGGTGAAATATTAAAGAAAGCTTGAGTTTAAAAATAACACTAAAATTTGGTAAAAATTGTATTCTTTAAAATTGATTATAGTAAATTGATTATTTTTTCAAACAAAAATAAATTTGAGTTTAAAAATAACATTAAAATCAATCAAGAAAAAAATATTTATTTGGTGAAAAAAAAATCCTTTAAAATGGATTAGAGTAAATCGATTTTTTTTTAAACAAAAGTAAAAATATTACAAAACTAAACCAATTTGAAAGAGATCTAACTACTAAGACAAATATGTTACATGGTAGATACACCCCATAACAATAATATTGAAAAGAAGAATTAGAATTGACATTATATAGTAAATTAAATCTAAATAGAATTAGTAAAAGAAACTTTTGGTTTGAAAATAATAATAGGGTTGTTTTTTCATAAAAAGAGAGGGTTAGAGTTTCATCATTTTAATCATAAAAAATTATTCATATATTTAATAAAAAAACAATTTGAAATAAATTAGGTTAAAAAGAAATGAGACTCTATGTAAAGTATAAATCATTATAAAAGACATATTTTTCCACGAAGAAGAAATTAGGACTCTCATTTTACAATAAATCTAAAATATAATCTTGAGTTTAGAAATAATAATAAAACCCTAATCATTAAAAATTCTAAACTTTAATTATTATTTTTATTTTTTCAGAAAAATATGTTTTAAAATAAATTAGGGTAAATATGAAAATTCTAAAAAAAATAGATTTTTTTAAAAATTATATTATTTTAAAAAATATCTAGCTACCAAAATAGATATATTTAGATAATATATGTCACATTGACAATAACACAAAGGAGAAGCATTAAGACTTACATCATATTGTAAATCACAAAAAAATACATCTAAATTCAAAAGGAAATAGAATGTTCATGAAGAGTTAAGAATATTTTAGTATATTTATTATTATTTAGAACTGGATGACGATTATGATTAGAATTTAATTAAAGTTAGGGTTCAATTAGGGAAAGGGTTAGGGTTAAGGATCAATTAGAATTAGGGATATGATTAGGTTTAGGGATCAATTAGGATTAGGGTTTAGTTAGAGTACAATTAGGGTTAAGGTTAGGTTAGGGTTAGGGTTTAGTTAGGGTTAGAGTTAGCATAGGGCTCAATTAGGGTTAGGGATATAGGTTAAAGCTTGGGGTAAAGGTTAGGGTTAGTGTTAGGGTTAGGGTTGAGATTAGGGTTAGGACTCAACTAGAGACTAGCGTTAGAGTTCAATTAGGATTGTTATTATTTAGAACTAGATGACAATTATGATTAGAATTTAATTAAGGTTAGGGTTCAATTAGGGAAAGGGTTAGGGTTAAAGATCAATTAGGATTAGGGTTGAATTGGGGATAGGGTTAGGTTTAGGGATCAATTAGGATTAGGGTTTAGTTAGAGTTAAGGTTCAATTAGGGTTAAGGTTAGGTTAGGGTTAGGGTTTAGTTAGGGTTAGAGTTAGTGTAGGGTTCAATTACGGTTAGGGATATAGGTTAAAGCTTGGGGTAAAGGTTAGGGTTAGGGTAAGGGTTAGGGTTAGGGTTGATATTAGGGTTAGGACTCAACTAGGGTTAGTGTTAAAGATCAATTAGGATTGGGAATAATTAGACTTAGATTTAATGCTAGGTTAGAGTAAGGGTTCAACTAGGGTTAGACTTTAATTAGGGTTAGGGTTAGGGTTCAATTAGTACTATAATTAGAATTAATGTTGCTACTAGAAGTAGGGTTAGTGTTAGAATTATAATTAGAGTAGACTTAGAATTATGGTTAGGGTTATAATTACAATTAGGATCATAGTTAGGGTTAGGGTAAAATTAAGGGTAGGATTGTAAAATAAAGCTTGGGGTTGACATTAGGGTCAAGGTTCAATTAGGGTTTCAATTATGGTTTGGGCTTACTTAGGGTTGAACTTCAATAGGTTAGGGTTAGGGTTAGGGATCAGGTTTGACAATTAGGATTGAGTTTCAATAGGGTTAGAGTTAAGGTCAGGGTCAGGGTTCTAAGATAAATCCTAGGGTTAGGGTTGGAGTAAAGGTTAGGGTTAGGGTTGGGAATTAGTTAGTGTTAGGATTAGGATGCAATTAGGGTTATGTTTAAGGTTCAATTGATGGTCAATTAGGGTTAGGGTTTTAGGATAAAGTTTGGGGTTAGGATTAGGGTTGGGGTTAGAATTCAACTAAGATTAGGGTTAAGGTTACAATTAAAATAAGGGTTAAGATTAAATTAGGGTTACAGTTAGGGTTTACATTCAATTAGGGTCAGGGTTCAATTGATGTTCAATTAGGGTTAGGTTTCTAAGATAAAATTTGGGATTAGGGTTAGGGTTGCCAGGGTTAGAATTCAACTAGTATAAGGGTTACAATTATGATTTACAATGAATTAGGGTTAAGGTTCAATTGATGTTCAATTAGGGTTAGGGTTCTACAATGAAGTTTGGGGTTAGGGTTAGGGTTGGGGTTAGAATTCAACTAAAATTAGGGTTAAGGCTACAATTAAAGTAAGGGTTAAGATTAAATTAGGATTTAATTATGGTTAAAATTAGGGTTTGAATTCAATTAGGGCTAGGGTTCAACTAGGGTTAGGACTATGATTTGATTATAGTAAGGGTTCAAGTTAGGTTAGAGTTAGGGTAAGGGTTAGGGTTTTATTAAGGTTACAATTAAAATTAAGGTTTCCATTACAATTAAGATTATGAATAGTGTTGGAATTATGGTTTGTGTTGTAGACACTCAAAATAATCAACATCACGCATCTAAATGCCGCTCTAATTAACATCCAATTCCTCTATTAATCAAATAATTTTTTTATCGATTAATTCACTAATATTCATCATACTTGATTAAATAAATCAAATTATCTAATTAAGTCCTTAAGGTCTTCTTATTTGATTCAATAAATCAAAATGATTTAAATCAAATATCATAATTCCCTAAAAATCCTCCAAGTTAATTATTAATCTAAATTAATTAACCTCTAATCATCATTAGCCATTCTCTAGGTTTTGACTCAACCTGGGTCAAACCTAAACCCTTGACTAACCCACCCACTTGCACATGAAATGCATTTTAATTAATTATCTAATTATATCTATTTTCCCCCACAAAGCATATTCCCAAGGAATATTCCCTCATTAACTCCATTTGTTGACTTTCTTGTCCAAATAAATTTCCCTCCAAAATCTCTCAACCATATGCATTTAAAGCTATTTTTCAAATTTCAAACTCACCTAATTGCATTTAATTGAATATTATCCAAAATATGCCCATTCCTCCTCCAATCGCATGTGGACAAGTGGCCTTCTCTCATTGGTTGGTCTATTGTCCCACATTCATCCAAATCCTTCAATCTTCAACTCTTGAATCTATAAATGCAAGGCATTCTTCCTTCAAAAATCATCTACAATCTTAGCATCTTTGCTATACACACATTTATTTTGCAACATCTTCCTCACACTTTGTTCACAATATCTAAAGATTATCATAAGGGATTGGGAAAGGGCTCTCTTTCCACATCAAAGGAACACCAATCCCCCTATGGGATTGAGGTTTGAGTAGTTTAGGAATAACTTTCATATTCATCTTGCTTTTATGTTCATCTTGTTAGTTGGATAATGTTGTTATTTCCTTTACATTTCTCAATAATTTCATAGGGAAGGCTTTTATCTCATTTGTTCAATATTGACTAATTTAACTCATATTTATCAATATTTGATCAATGCAGATTTTTAGCTTTCACATTTTGGCGCCCACCCAATGCATGCTTGAATTGGAAAAAGAAGGGGCTAAAATCCCTTCAGACTATGATGTAAGCACCCTTGTGGGGAGACCTCTTGGGATCATGCCTCCAATCCCACCCATACCTCCATATCAAAGCATCACCCAAAGCATCTTGCAAATCACATCATCCATTGCTCCAAATCCACCAATCGTTAACAAGGGAAGCTCATTGCTTCATGCCCTTCAAGCACATCCCCTTGTGAATAACCAAGAGTTGGATGCAAACAACATATTAGGCCAAGTTTTCCCAGTAAATCCATTACACCCATACGTTCTGCTTGCATTTCATGGTCCTACCCATTCATCCTCTTTTCATGCAACACCAGTTTATCCTCTTGACACAAAAACCTCTCTCCCTATGACCTTACAAGGAGGAGGTGATTTTTTTGGAGTAGGGGGAGTCTTCGATCCCTCATCATCATCTCTCCAAGGGAATGCACCGCCCATCTTTTCACCATTTCCACCTCTACCACTTACATCCACATCACCCCTCGAGACAAGTCTTCCCACTTTACCCACCATCAATCAAAAAAATCCAAGAAACCCCCCCATCATAAATCAAAGAATCATACCAAATCCTCCTGTCTTGCCACTGATATCACAACAACAGGTGGCAACCATTCGAGCAACCCTCACCATCAACACATCTACTATCTCCCAAGTATCTCAAAACATGGTCTGCTAAGGACCAAGCATCTCAATCATGCCATCCACCACTCAAACCCCAATCATCAATATGACGGTTCCTCTCATCACAACAGTCAGCACTATTCCTAATCCACCACCACCACCACCAAAACCCAACACGAAAAACTCATTTAGCATCATGTTGCAAGCAGCTCGACAAGCTGCCTATCAAAAGGCACTTCAACAAATCAAAAATCAACAAGCTACACAACTAGCTACTCAACAAGCACAAGCAAAATTAGCTACTCAACAAACACAACATGCACAATAGGTTGCCCAAGCCCAAACTCTACTACAACAACATCAAGCTGCTCAAGCCGCACAAGCCACACAAACCACACAAGCCACACAAGCCGCAAAGGCTGCACAAGTTGCACAAGCACCCCAACAAGAACATGCTCAAGCTCAAGCCCAATATCAAAATCAACAAGAGCAAGCGCAAGCTCAATACTAGGCACAATTGCAAGCAGTCCAACAATAAGCATATCAACAAGCCCTGCAAGAGTATCAAGCACAACAACTAGCAACTCAACAAAAATCCCAACAATAAGCTTTTTTGGCACAACAATAGCATGGCCAACAACAAGCATTGTTGGCTCAACAAAAAATGCAGACATTAACCACACAACAAAGCTTGCAGCAAACTCTCACTAACGCTCCACCCGTCAATCAAACACCTCCTCCCCCTCAAAACATGTTTACTCCGCCTCCTGATCCGTAGGACGATGTGACACAAATAAAGTTGCTCTCGCATAAAGTGCTTGATCTTCAATAAGGAAAAACAACAAGGACACCTAACAATCTGTGTCCCTATCCTTTTGACAGGAGCCTTGCAATGATACCATTCCTAAAGGGATTCAAAATCCCCAAATTTGACAAATATCGTGGGTTGGGAAACCCTGAAGATCACATAAGGGAATTCCAAGTACATTGCATGGAAGTCACTTACAATGATACATATATAATGTGGCTATTTCCTTGGAACCTGGCTGGTCCTGCCATCGAGTGGTTCTCTCATCTGCCTATGGGCATCAGAACATTGCAAGAAATCATAGACGCATTCCTCAAGAATTATGCATTCAACATTGACACATATGTTAGTTTAGAGGAATTATCAACGCTCAAATAGGGAAAGGGGGAATCATTCACCTCCTTCCTATAATGATGGTGATCCAAGGCCAATCAAAGCAAGTGGGCCATGCTAGAACAACAACAAATTTGCACTATCATTGCCAATCTAGACAAGACCTTGGCATTTTATCTAAAGATGCAGTGCAACACCATATATGACCAATTGATCCCCAAGGTGCTCAACATCGAAAGGTCCCTTATTGCACAAGGGGGCACACCTAGATATCTTGAACATCAAGATAGTCACCCATCCTCTAGCTATAATGAGAAACCTTGCACATGGGCAAAAATAGGAATGCCACCAATGATGGAGTGGTCAATGCGAAGGTCGTCATCAGTGCTCCAAAGAAGAATGCCCAAACACACCATCAATCACAAAACAACAACCACAACAATGCACAAATCAATGTGGTATCCCAACAACCACCCCCCAATCAAGTCCACAATCTAAATAATTAAGGAGGATCACCTCCGTGAAATAGGTATCCCCCCAAGAGGAAATTAACAACCCTTGGGGAATCAACTGAATCCATCATGAAGAAGTTGTTCAATGAGAACCTCATCAAAATACCCACTTATGATAATTACCAAGAGCCTCAGGTGAAATCACTCTGGTACAAAGAAAATTTCCTTTGTGATTGTCATAAGCTCAAGGGGCATACAACCACCAACTGCATGAAACTGAAAAATGTCATCCAAGACCTCATCGATGACAAGATCATAAATGTTGAGCAACCAACTGGCAATCAAGATCTAAATATCTACATGAATCCGATGCCCGATCACAACCAAATAAATAACAAAGGGAAGAAAAAATATGGCAATGTGAGCCATGTGTACGAAGGAGTTGTCGCATGCCTTGACGAAATGGTCACTGTTGTTAGCATCAAGGGAGCCAAAGCTGATTTTGGAGTCACCATACATGGTGGCAAGGTCACCATTACTGGGGCATCGCAACCATCTAGGACCTCCACCTCAAATAAAAAATCCATCCCTAATGGTTACAATGTCCTTAACCAATTAAAAAGAACCCTTGCTTAGATCTCCATCATGGAGTTATTGAAGATTTTAGCTGTCCACAGAGAAATATTTGAGGAAGCATTGACTTCATCTACCGTCTCTGCCAACCTTGATACATAGCAATTCCAAGCTATGGTCGGTAACATCACCACTCCGAATCTCCTCACATTTTCTGATCAGGACTTCCCTACCCAACCATCTCACAACTGTGTACTCCACCTTGAAGTCCTGGTTCACAAAAATAAGGTCAAAAGGGTTTTGGTGGATGGGGGTGCAGACCTCAACATTTGTTCACTCAAGTTTATAAAGAATCTAGGAATCTCTGAAGATTCCATTGAAAAAGGTAAGGCTATCACAATAAGGGCTTACAACAATCAAGAAACAGTGTCTCAAGGCACTATTCAACTCCCTATTCAAGTAGGGGCAGTTGTTATGGAAACCACTTGTCAAGTGCTTGACCTTGATCTACCATATGACATCCTCCTAGGGCACCCATGGATTCATGGGATGCAATCAGTTGCATCAACCTTCCACCAATGCGTCAAGTTTCCATACCAAAACCAAGAGGTCACAATCTATGGTGATCCTAAGCCCTTCGCCTATTGTAAGAACTTGGAAGCCAATTATTATAAAGTTCCCCAAGTTCCAAAGAATGATGAAGGGCCCTCAACTGCATATATAGATCCATCCAACATAGCCTCCACTTCTGGGACAAAGACATCCGCCATCCCTGACATTTCCAACATCAAGCTTATAATCCAAGACAATGGGTGTGGGGAATACAAAATGAAGAAGGGAGCCTTTGTGGTTGGGGAGTTACCTCAATCCCTCAAATCCCATAGACAACCACAACCTGCCAATACAACAACTCAAACCTTTAGAGTGGATCCTTCCCAATTCAGGAGTTGGGGAGATCTAGGCTGAGAAGTGGTAGATGAGCAAGAGGTATCCAGTCTCCTCTATCAAGATGAAAGATCTATACCAACCCTTCCCATGGATGATGCAAACAGAGGACTTCAATTAATGTTGGTCATGGGCTATAACAGGAATGGAAGTATGGGAAAGAACAATAATGGCCGATTGGAACCTATCATCGTTGAGAAATAAATGAAAAATATTGGCTGTGGGTGTACCCATTTGAGTGTAACCATACGTGGTAGAAGCCCCCCATTTAAAGCAGTTAGGACTCCCCATCAACTAACGACAAATGCCCTCCAGTTACCCGTGTCCACAGTTTGAGTCATAGATAACTTTACCTTTGACATAACTAATGTGTGTAGTAGTAGTGATGATGAGGATACCATAACTGGCAAACCTATGATTTTTGAAGACTCTTCCCTATGTATGATTAGTACCCTATCTTTTGAGTCGGACCAAAAAACCCATGAAATAAACCTGGTCTACCCTTAACTCATCGATTACAACCAACAAGGACCACCAATTCTGGACATGTTCGAAAATGATGAGGTGCTCTATGAATTCATGGGATTACGAGATAAAATACCAAATGGAGACCATAAGGTTGGATTTGACATCACACTGTACACTCAAGCATATTACGGGGAGATGATTGAATCCTTCAGTCACAAAAGTGAGAAATTGAGAATAATCTCAAGGTCTTTGAGCGAAAACCACAATGTCACACTCTTTGACCCAAAAATAGTCAAAATAAAGGATGCATCTGATGGTGAAAACCTCTCTGAGCTGCTAGAGGATGAAGGATTCAATCTTCCCCTCATTGCACTTCATCAAGAAAAATCAGCAGTCCTGGTAGAACAATGCAATCCTGTCAACCTAGGAACAAAGGAGCTACCACACATAACCTTCTATCTTGAGTCACTTCTCACGGAAGAGAAGGAACTCTTAGCCGCATTCTTGAAAGAAAGAAAGGTAAACTTTGCATGGAATTATACTGACATGCCTAGGCTTGATCCAGAGGTAGTATTTCATTATTTAGCTGTATATCCTGAAGCAAAACCTTTTAGACAAAAGCTTAGAAAGATGCATCCCCAAATAGCCTTGTTAGTCAAAATGGAATTGCAAAATCTCCTAGATGCAAGATTCATACGACCAATTGATTATCCAGAATGGGTGTCAAATCTTGTACCTATTTCAAAGCCAAATGGGGGCGTCCACATTTGTACAGACTTCAGAGACTTAAACAAAGCGTGTCCCAAGGATGAATTTCCACTTCCCAACATCGATATGATTGTGGATATGATGGTTGGGAATGAGATGCTATCATTAATGGATGGATTCTCGGGATACAACCAAATCATGATAGATAAAGAGGATCAACACAAGACAACGTTCACTTGTTTGTGGGGAACATATTGCTAGAATATGATGCCATTTGGGATGAAGAATGCAGGAGCAACCTACCAGAGGGCTATGACACCGATCTTTCACAACATGATTCATAGGACTGTGGAAGGTTATGTGGATGACATATTGGTTAAATCAATGAAAAGATGAGACCACATATCAGCTCTGAGTTCCATTTTTGACAGGTTGGAAAAATACAAGATGCATCTTCAGAGTGCAATCAGGCAAGCTTCTGGGGTATATTGTGTCAATGAGAGGAATCGAGGTAGATCCCACCAAGGTCAAGACAATCCTTGAAATGGAAGCACCTAGGACATTAAAGCAACTAAGAGGCCTACAAGGGAGACTTCAGTCCATCCGTCGATTCATAACACAACTAGCGGAAAAATAAATCCCATATTCTCATCTACTCCACAAGGGGGTAGCATACAAATGGGATGACAAATGTGACCAAGGATTCAAAAAAATTAACGGATACCTACTCACGCCACCAGTTCTGATGCCACTAATTTCAAGGAAACCATTGATCCTATACATATTAGCAACAATGGCAGCCCTCGATGCTCTCTTAGCCTAGCATGATGAAAATGAAAGGGAGAGAGCAATATACTACATCAACAGGACCATGGTAGGACATGAGCTAAATTACACACCTATTGAGAAAGCTTGTCTAGCAGTCATGTTTGCAGCTCAAAATTTTAGACATTACATGCTGGCGCATCAGATCAAGCTAATCGCAAAATAGATCCGCTCAAATACCTACTTTCCAAAGCTACTCTCACAGGACAGATGACTAAGTGGGTTATGATCCTAACAGAGCATGAAATTGAGTATGTAGAGTGCAAGGCCATCAAAGGACAAACAATTGTGGATCAATTGGCGGAGGCACCTATATATGCAAAAAACTCACTTATCTCAGAGCTCCTTGATGAATCAATTTTCAGCCTAAGTGTAGCAAAGCACTGGAAGATGTATTTTGATGGATCCTACACACAACACAGGTCAAGAGCTGGAATTTTCTTCATCACTCCCCATGGAGACTGCACACCCAAATCCTACAAGCTATCATTCCCATGCACAAATAACATAGAAAAATATGAGGCTCTTGTCATAGGGCTAAGGAATGTGGTGTAGTGGTAGATTATGGCCCTTAAGGTATATGTAGACTTTCAGCTCATAATCAATCAAGTAAACAATGAATATCAAACAAAGGATGATAAACTGACTCCATACAAGAATTGGTGGAGAGCCTCAAGGAGTCATTCATTGATATTACATTTGAAAGCTACCCAAAGCAAACAACATAGCAACAAACATAATGGCTACAATTGGATCACTCTGGGAAATCCCACACAACGTCCCAAAATAGGAATTCCTCATAGAGCAACTTATCGTACCAACATTCGAGGTACCAAAGTCTGAATTCATGTGCGAAATTGTTGGTCCCGGTGATCCTTGGTACCATGACATTTACAGCTACCTGAGAATAGGAGTCCTGCTCACTGACATAACCCTTAACCTTAAAAGATATTTTGTCAAGAAGGTGTCTTGTTTCACCATCCTAGGATAAACCCTCTACTGTAGGAGCATCAAAGGGACGTTATTATGTTGCCTAAATACCGAGGAAGCCCTGATTGCTTTAACTGAGGTACACAATGAATTTTTGGTTCACACTTGAGAGATATGACTTTGGCTAAGAAACTGCTGAGGACATGATACTATTGGCCTACTATAGAAAGAGAAGCATATGACTATGTGAGAAGGTGTTTACAGTGTCAACAACATGGGGACCTCATCGATGCACCAACTTAGGAGCTTCATCCAACTATCACACCTTGCCCCTTTTCATAGTGGGGGCTCAATCTCATTGGTAAAATCACCCCCACCTCATCCAATGACCATAAATTCATCATTACCACCACAAAGTACTTCATGAAGTGGGTTGAATCCATTCCCATGATCTACAAAATAGGAAATCAGATATCTAAGTTCATCTCGAACTACCTTATATGCTGATACAATGTTCCTCAAGCCATTATCTCAGATAATGGGACACCTTTCAAAAATTAGGATGTTTGCGACCTTTGTCAAAAATTCAACATCCAACATCACTTTTCCACTCTGTATTATCCCCAAGGCAATGACCAAGAAAAAATCACCAATAAAACCATTCTAAAGATCCTTAAGAAAATAGTTAATGACGTTGGTTGTAACTGGCATCTGCAGCTAAATATCGCCTTGTGGGCCTACCACACAAGAATTTGTACACCAACAGGTGCCACCCCCTTTTCTCTAGTCTATGGATTAGAAGCCATCCTCCCCATTGAGATCAAGCTCCCATCCTTGAGGATATCACTACAAAATCTCATTACATATGAAGAATACCGGGTCTTACGGCTAAATGAGCTAGAACTACTAGATGAGCGGTGCATGGATGCCCTAAACCATAGTTTGCAAGTCTATTAGAACCGCCTCAAGCCCAACTACAACAAGAAAATCAGGAGGCGGACCTTCCAAGTCGACGATCTAGTATTGAAAGAGAATTAGAAGAACATGCCAAATCCAAATAACAAGGGAAAGTTTGAGCCCAACTAGCTGGGACCCTTCATCATCATCGCAAGCCACAAGTCAAGGGCATACTAGTTATCAAAACCTGAAGGGGAACCTCTGTGGGAGCTCATGAACAACTCCCATCTCAAAAATTTTTAAAACTAATCTTTTAGGGGTAAAGCCAAAAATACAAAAAATAAAAAAATAAAAAAATCCAAAAAAATCAGAAAAAGGATTGAAAACAGTAAAGAGAAAAATCATCCTCTAGTGAAAAACACTACGGTGGTGCTTTGGGAAAGTACCATGATGAAAACCTGGCAAACAAGCATCATGTGTAGAATCGAGCATCTATGTGTGCCATTTCAAGAGAAAGCATCTTATCACGTCCATAATAAAGCCAACATTCCATCCATAATAAATCCATTCATTTGTGTCACCAAAAAGTGTATACCTTGGCACTTTTTCACTCATTTTGGCCTTTTTCAGTTGATTTTGGTCTTAATTACCTTAATTCAGCCTTGTAAGCTTGCAATTCAACACTAATCTAACGGTGTTTTACTAAGGTGTTGTGAAGTGTTGTAATACATTTCCTCACTTTTCTAAGACCCTTTCAACATAATTCACCTAAATAATACATTCTTACACCTGCCTAAGCCTTAAGATAGAGTGTTGTAAAGTGGTGTTTGCATTTTCACACTTATCTAGGCTTATCACCCCTAAATCAACCCTTTTCATATGCTAATTTGTCCTTTTGATGCATCTTTAGTCCCGACCTAAGTGTGTTCTAGGAGGCAAATATAGTTAACTTTATTAAACATAAATCAATTCCCGACAATCATCAAAATTTGTCTAGGAGGGACTAGGTCGCCACTTTGGGCGACCTAGTCCCTCTAAGCATAAATTTCAAATGTCAAATAAGATTCAATGGGAATCTTGCCTCTTGAACCCTAGGGTCAGCCTATTAGGTTGTATTTCAAGAAAATTAGGGTTTCTACCTCCATTTAGTCTCTCTCTTGGTTCAGTTTTACTCTCCAAGATCATTTTTACTCTCTTGCCTTCACTTTCACTCTCTTTCTCTCAATCAAAAAGTACTCAAGCAACCAAGCGAGCATACAAGCACTAGGGTTTTTAGACCTCCTCCATTGAAGTTGCTCATGCAAGTTGTAGACCATCAACAAAGTTTTGGTAAGATATTCTATTGTGTTATCATTCACTCTTGCTTTCCTTTGTGTTTATCTCATTTGGGTTTAATCACCTACAAAGGGGTTTGACTTAGGCAAACCCCTATTATCTACCCCAAAAATTTCTAGTCTTTGCATGTGCTTGTAGATATTTTGATGTAGGTTAGGTGAAGGACAAAGTGTTGCAAGAAGTACCAACATTCCTCTCAAGTCAACTCCAACTCTCAAACCCTAGGAAGGACAAAGGACAAGTTGCAGGTCACTTTCAGGGATACCTGTCATGGGATTGTTGCAGAAAGGGGAACATCAACCGGGACCCACAAAACCAAAGTCTGATTCCTCGGAAAGCCACAAGAGGACTAGGTCACCCCTATTGGCGACCTTGTCCCTGTGCTAGGCCCAAAAAAGGGTTTATATGTTTTTGGATACCCATTTCCCCGAAACATGTTTCTAAAAAGTTTTCCAGTTGGAGGACTAGGTCACCCCACTCGGTGTAAGTGTCCTTCTACAATTTTCCAACACTTTCTAGGAGCTTCCAGGAGCATTCAACTATCACATCATTTCTGTAGGTACACACTTTTTGTCCAGCTCTGTCATTTTCCAGAAAACACTCATTTAGGGCATATAGTTAGTTAGTTTGCATTAGTTTAGTTTAGTTTTGTTTCATTTGCATTTGCATACATTTAGATTAGTCTCATTGTACTTTTAGCATTACCCACACGTCACACACATTCACAACCATCATCAAATCCCTTCCCCCCTCTTTTTGAATGAACTTAGCCTTAAATATATTCAACCTAGAGGAAAGAGAGTCATTTTGCCACCTAAGTGCTCTTAGGGTGAAAAACCCTAAGAGCCTAGTTAGGGAATCCTCTTTCCCTAGTTCAGAAATATATGTTTTTGGCGGTTCATCATCCATGAACCATTTATCCAACCCATTTCCATATATCTACCTTATCTTGATCTTGATAAAAGCTTGGTGTACACTTTACACTTGCTTATGGTAAACATCTTGACATGGGTCATTTTCATTGATCCTATCTGATCCAATGTTATCTGAGCCATGAAACATTATGCAAATGAGCCTCCTTTGTTCAAACACCTTATCTTATCACAAGATAATCCTTGGAATCCTTTGTGTGCTTACCATATCCATCCATCCACCCATCTATCCAAGAATCCATCCATGGCCTTCCATACATTTCTAGACACCGGGGGAAAATATTTACATCTTGCTTCGGGAATAAATACTGATCTATAACCTCCAACTTATGTGGTGATTCGAACATTGGCAAACACAAAATGAAATTGGTTAAGCACTTGTGAGAAAAATTCCAAATCACTAGCCCATGGCATATTTTGATGAGCAGATGTTCCTTATCAAGCTTTATCTTTCGTCAAACATCAATCCAAACAATCAATATCAATTGCATCTATCTTACACTTCAGCATCACATCAAATCATTCAAACAACTTTTGTTCCAAGCCAAGCTTCAAAATCCTGATCAATCAAATCCAGTCAATCCCTCATCATCTCGGGATATCCTTCCCAATCCTTGTGTTTCTTAAAACTATCATTGCATTTTTGTGTATCCTCAACAATGTTATCATCATGAATCCATCAATTCCCAATCATCATGTTGCTTAACACTATCCTTGCATTGTTGTGTATCCTCAACAATGTTATCACCACAAACCCATCAATCTAATCAATAGCTTGGTTTTCAACAAAAATCCCAAAGCAGAGCACTGATATCACCACATATCCATATCCAAATCGTCAGAATCACGTGAAAATCCAAAAACATCCAAATCATATAAAAAAATCGCAAAACAGGTCAAAAAGTCAAAAAACATCAAAAACATGAAATCCAAACTACGCTGTCTCTAAGCTTAAACATTGGAAAGGCCATCATTGATGAGCCCCCGAGACACAAAATCCAAAAACATTCATAAAATCTCATAAAATCCAAAAAAAAAAGGAAAATTTGAAAATCAAAACATTTGTAAAAAATCTCAAAATCCAAAAAATAGCCTCAAAACATTTCAAAACACCAAAAACATCCAAATATTTGAAAAAACCCAAAATGGTGCATCCATCTCATCTCGCTCTCACCCGAAATAATCTCATTCATAATAAATCAATCGTCAGTTTCCTCCTTTGGTAAAATGATCAGAATCAAGTCTAGCAGGTTCTAAAGTGAAAGCTCAATTGTCAAAGTCTCAAGTCTAGGTCAGTAAGTCGACAAGTTAATAAGATCTTGGTATCAATAGCTTATCATCCATTCAATCCCATATCACCTGTCACAACATGTCCTAGGATGCATCCTTCCTACAATGGACATCAACATCAGGCATCACTGTAGTTTAGTCTTGGCTAGCGGTATGAAGAACATTAGCTTGTTTGTTTACTTTATTTGCTCTTTTGATTTATCTTATTGCGCTCATTCCAATGACCTCTCAATGATGTCTAAAGAAAAATATTTAGAGAGAAAGGAATGGGGCAACGATCATTATCTTTTTATCTACTATGCTTGTTGAATGTTCTTGTAATATAACTTGGTCATGCATGCTTTGTTTGGTTTGTAGGGAAGGTGTTTTAGATGTCTTGTTGACCACATAGGAAGGCTTTCTTTTCTATGTTTTGGTCTGAGATGTTTAGAATATCTGAACTACATTCTGAATAAGGTTTCATATGTTAGGTGTGAACAAGAGTACTCCTATCTGATTGTTGAGTCAAAGTCCATCACACTAGGTACAACACCATCCTGGTTATTTATACCTTGATGCATTGTACCTATGTGTGTTATCAAACATAAGGAAAGTTATGCTATTTAACTCTCCCATCCTTGGATAAGAAATACATCATCATCATTCATTATCATATCTAATAAAGTCTCAGGGCTCATAGACTTGTTGGACTTCTACATCTTCTTGGATTCAAGGGTTGATCCCTCTCATTCTTCTATCCTCTTTCACACTAACATAGTATCATTTCATCAATGTATCCATCCTGCATTCATAAAACATCCACACTCTAATCTTGTATAATCATGTCATATCATCATAGGACAACATCATCCATCTCACATGCATGCATCATCATTTAAGTTGTTTAGGATAATATAGATTTGTTATTCTAAGCAGAACTTACAAACATCTCATTTACATCATCATCATCATATAGATATGTTAGTCTAATCATCTGTGCATCTATCTTGAACCTCTTTGTCACAAGATCGATCCTCAAATTGAACTTTTCACTCAATCTCTCGAGGGGGCAATGTACCAACGTTATTCTTTTCATTGGGGCATCCGAAAAAACTCAATTTTGTTTTGAATTTTGGTCTCGACAGTTTTATTCTTTGAATCAAAACAACAAGTACATTGCTTCAAAGAGGGGAAAAATGTAGACACTCAAAATAATCAACATCATGCATCTAAATCCTGCTCTAATTAGGGTTATGGTAAAATTAGGGTTAATATTATAAAATAAAGCTTGGGGTTAACATTAGGGTCAGGGTTCAATTAGGGTTGAAATTCAATATGTTTAGAGTTAAGGTTAAGGTTATGGTTCTAAGATAAATCCTAGGGTTGGGGTTGGAGTAAGGGTTAGGGTGTAATTAAGGTTAATATTCAATTAGGGTTAGGGTTAAGGTTCAACTGATGTTTTGGCTTAGCAATCACAAAAGCGTCACTATTTATAATAGCGTTGCTATATTCAAATTTCAAATTAGAAAATCCATCGCCAAATAAGATGGTTTCATGATTTAGATTTTGGCCTACCCTAACCCTAATTTCTAAATCAACAAGTGTGCCACCAAACAAGCATGCGTCACCATTTGACAAATGGAAACCCTAATTTTAAAGCGAGAAAAGTGTCACTATATACATGTGCATCGCTATAATTGATTTGGGTGTCGTTGAAATAATCTAAATTTTAAAGCATCATAAATGCATCGAAAATTCAAATTTCAAATCAAGTTTTGAATCACATATCAGTGGTCCTGTGCCTAGAAGCCGCTGGAAATCTCAAATTCGATCGAAGATGTGCCTAGGAAGCTTGTAGCGTGCCATTTCGTCAGAGGGTAAGAGCTTAGGACAACAAGAATCTCTTAAGTGTGAATGCATAAATGAATTGAAAATGACCCTTCTTGGCTTATTTAAGCTAGAAAATTAGGGTGTTTTCCCCTAATTACGCATTTAAACTAGGGTTTATCATCACCTTCACCAATATTACCAAACTGGACCTAATTTTACACCATTTTTTGCGTTTTTGGCATAATTCTTGCATTATGAAGCCTTTCTAAATCCCATGGGGTAGCTTTTCACCTTTATTGAGAAACCAACCCAAAATTCAAAATTTATGCCCGATTTCTCGAGGGGGCAGAGAATCAGCTTTATCCTTCCACCGGAGCATCTAAAAATTTAGATTTTTTTTTTTGATTTAAGCAACAATTTTTCATCTAAGGAGCATTATTCTTTGAACCGAAGTAGTAGGTGCCTCGCTTCAAAGAGGGGCAAAATGTAGACACTGAAAAATGTCCTAGTCGATATCATACACTCAAAAATAGGTTTATTTATATCATTTCCTCTAAAATCCATCCTCTTTTTGTTTAATTGATTTAATTAGCCTAGCTAATTAATTAATTTCATCATTTTTCATCTATTGGCCTAATTAAATTTAATCAGGTTATTTCATCTCTTTTCACACTAACACTTCATCTAATTAAATTAAATAAATCAACATATTTAATTTAATTCCCTAAGTCATCTAATTTTATTAAACAACCCTAAGATATTTAATTAAATATCATTTCACCTTTCTCATATTTATTTAATCATATAATTTAATAAATATCACTTTAATTCTTCTAATCTTCTAATTGCATAAATTAAATCTTGTTTAATTAACAATTAAACTAACTTTATTCTAATCAAAAGGAATATTCGCATGGAATATTCTTTATCCCCTTTTTGCACATTTAAAACTTTGTTTTAATTTGCAAAATGCCTTTTCCCTCACCCATAGGAATATTTCAAGGAAATATTCTTATTCCTCCATCATTTGAAAAAGGTATATTTACTTGGCTTCAAATACAAGTTACCTTTTAATTTGAGTTACAAGTTATCTTTCAACCTTTTTAACAAGTCACCTTTGACTTATGTGTGCAGGTCAAAAGTGTGTTTGTTTGAAGAAAATGTGAACCCTTGATTAAATCCCATCATGCATTCTCATCCGTTGATGAGAATCCATGTTCCATGCCTCTCCTTTCATTTATCATGAACGTTTGATTAAGATTTTTGATCTCAACCCTCCATTCCTTTTTTTCTCTTCTTATAAATAGGTCACTATTTGGAGACAAATAGATCCATCTTTCAATTGCACACTTATGCTGTTGAATTAACTTACATACAAATTTATATTTTGCTCACTTTTAGCTTATTTTAGTTCATTTTAATTGCATAATAGCTTAGAGCATCCATTAATGGCTTCCATGCATCCATCTTAGCTTATATATGAATTAAGGTTTTCATCTTTTAGCATAATCTTAGCTTAGATTAGTTTAGCAATAGCATAATTAGATCATTTGTAGTATAAAATCATGGTAACTTAGCTTGCATCATGTTCATTTTTGCATAAACTAGCTTTTTATACATCAATCACAATGGTTTCATTTATTCTCTTCCATAGAACCCACTGAAACAGGCTCACTAATCATGGGATTGGGAAAGGGTCTTCATTTCACATCAACATGACACCAATTCCAAAATAGGATAAGTTTTAGATGGGCCAGATTAGGAATTTAACTATTTTTGTGTAGTTTGTAGCTTTCATTTTAAATTAAATGCTTAACTTAGATTTCCATTTTGAATGATCTTGTTTGTAGATGTAGGTAAGTTTGGTTCCATTATGCTTCAATTCATCATGATTCAAGTGTAATCGGTCCACCTTGACAATCCTCGTCTCACAGTTATTATAGGAGAAAAGTAGTAGGGTCTAATTAAGGAGGAAAGTACAAGAAGCATTGTCGAATTGAATTTCAATGATGCCTCCAAAGGGATTCCAAGCCCAAATATAGCAAGTTACATATTAAGAAAGAATAAATATAACTTTATTTTAGGTGGTTCCAAGCATTTAGGTATAAAACCTAATGGGTGAAAGTTCAAAGTTGTGACTCACTTTTATAAAGCAAATGACTAACACTAGTCTAATTTTTTAACTTCAATCACTAGAAAGTGACATATATATTTTAAGTTTTGAAATGATGTAAATTAATAAAATGTAGATTCTTTAATATATTTTATGATTAATTTTTTAAATAAAAAATTATTTGCATATGTATTTTTTTAAAAATTGACATTATAATTTAGTTGTTTCATTTATTTTGTATTTACAACCTGAAACTATATAGCATAAATTAGCATTTTTAAGAATGCAACTATTTGTCTTAACTATTTATAGAAAAATCATATTGTCTCAATATGAATTCTCTTCCTTAGTGCATCATATTTTTAATTTTAAGAAAATAGACTTTAGTATTTTTCTTGAGGTTGACCTTATATTTTGATGTTGAAACTTATTTTTAGAAAAGAAAAGAAAATAATATAAATTCTAATTAAAATAATAGTAAAATTATATTTATGAAAACTGCACTTATAGATCTATAATTTTTTTATTTAAATAAAATATTTATGTGAGTAAGAATTGTGAGAGCATCAAATTTTTCAAATAATTTTACCTTTTTTATAAATTTTCCCCAAAGTGATGCTACATATGTATTTAGTGGATACATTTAGTTAGAAAAGTTGTGGCCCAAATCAAATTTAGCTAAAATGAATCTAGCTAAAACATGTGTGACTAAAATTAACTTTTAGTTGGAAATGCTTAAATTCATTTGTGTTGATAAGTTGATATGAAGTGGAAACAACTTTGAAATTTCACCCTAATAATAATATAAGAAGATATCCATTAATTATTTTTGTTAGAAAAACTTCTATTATAACAAATAATGAGAACCTGTACCTTGATTTCTATATTATTTGATATAATTTAATAATATTGTAATATATTATGAACATATATTCCTATGGCCTCTTTTCATACTTTAAATTATTATAATAAATCGGATATATATGATATGTTTTTATGTCCAAATATATAAATAGAATTCAAATAGTAAGATTTTTGTGAGGTCCTCCTCTTAAATAGATTGTACATATACAAATCATAATGATTGTTATAAAACCATTCAAATGCCGTCATTAAATATCAAAAAGTGGAATTATTATGATGGGAGAGGCTTGCTACCCAAAAAGGATTTGGTCATGGTCAAGGCTCTAGAGGTTGATAACTAGGAACTTCATGCCGTGCTTCTCTCACAGTTGCAAATATCAAGCCCTTGGTAAATTACACTATAGCCCCCCACATCTAGCTTGTTTTTCATCCAAGGATACCATGCTTTCTCGATTGGAAGCTTTAATACATTAATGGAATATCTCGTGCCAGTCATAGACACCACTGCATCTACATCTCCACTAAAATTTTAGATCAACTTCTCTTTAGCCTTATTGCACTCAAAATATTAGTTCTTTTGGAAAATGTCTCTTGTGTGTGTGCTTTATGGGATTTAGATAGAAATATATTAGCGAATATTCTTGAGGGAGTTTTATTATCAGAGGAAAGGTTTTGAAACATAATTAAAAGCATAATCAAAGAGTCTATTGGTTCATATATTCAAAAAATGGAAAAAACATTGTCTCCCTTTGAGAAAAATATATTTGTTTAATGGTATTTTGTAGGTAATTTCCTTGTTCAAAGGTTAATATAGGAGAAAAGTAGTAGGGTATAATTGAGGAAATTACAAGACGCATTATTGAATTGAATTTCAATTACGCCTCTAGAGGGAATCTAAGCCCAAATATAACAAGTTACATGTATTAATAAATAATAAATATAACATTATTTTAGGTGGTTATAAGTATTTAGGTGTAAAAAATAATGGGTGAAAGTTCAAAGTTGTGACTCACTTTTATAAAGAAAATGACTAACACTAATCTAATTTTTTAACTTCAATCAGTAGAAAGTGACATATATATTTTAACTTTTGAAATGATGTAAATTAATAAAATGTAGATTCTTTAAAATTGTCTATTTTTTAAAAATAAAAAATTATTTGCATACAATTTTTTAAATTGACATTATTATTCAGTTGCTGATAAAATGCTAAAAAATGTGGTTATATGAGATGTCACTTTTTATACAGTTTTTTTTTTTTTTTTAATATTTACAACTTGAAACTATAGATCATAAATTAGCATTTTTTGGAATGCAACTATTTGTCTTAACTATTTATTGAAAATAGAAAAATCATATTGTCTCAATATGGAATCTCTTCCCCAATGCATCATATTTTTAATTTAAAAAAAAAATTTAGTATTTTTCTTGAGGTTGACCTTATATTTTGATGTTGAAACTTATTTTTAGAAAAGAAAAGAAAAATAATATACATTTTAATTAAAATAATAGTAAAATTATATTTTTGAAAATTGCACTTATAGATCTATAATTTAAAAATAAAATAAAATATTTATGTGAGTAAGAATTGTGAGAGCATCAATTTTTTCAAATAATTTTACCTTTTTGTAAATTTTCTCCCTAAGTGATGCTGCATATGTATTTAGTGGATACTTTTAGTTAGAAAAGTTGTGGCCCAAATCAAATTTAGCTAGAATGAATCTAGCTAAAACATATGTGCGACTAAAATTAACATTTAGTTGAAAATGCTTAAATTCATTTGTGTTGATAAGTTGATATGAAGTGTACACAACTTTGAAATTTCACCCTAATAATAATATAGGAAGATATCCATGAATTATTTTTGTTAAAAAAACTTCTATTATAATAAACAATGAAAACTTGTACCTTGATTTTTTTATAATTTGATATAATTTAATGATATTATAATAGCTTATAAACATATATTCCTATGGTCTCTTTTCATACTTTAGGGTATTATAATAAATCAGATGTATATTATATGTTTTTATGCCCAAATGTAAATAGGTATCAAACAATACGATTTTTGTGAGGTCCTTCTCTTAAATAGATTGTACATATACAAATTATAATGATGGTTATAAAACCATTCAAATGTATTTATTAAATATCAAAAAGCAAAATTATTATGATGGGAGAGGCTTGCCCGCCAAAAAGGATTTAGTCATGGTCAAGGCTCTAGAAGGTTGATAACTAGGAACTTCATGCCCTGCTCCTCTCACAGTTGCAAATGTCAAGCCCTTGTAAATTACACTATAACCCCCCACATCTAGTTTGTTGTTCATCCAAGCATACCATGCTTTCTCGATTGAAAGCTTTAATGCATTAATGGAATATCTCGTGCCAGTCACAGGCACCACTGCATCTACATCTCCACTACAACCAAAAGTATTTATCACTAATTAGTTATTGCAAAATAAAATCTTTATCATTAAACACTTTTTCAAAATAACATTTTTTCTTCATTATACCTATAGACTAGTATTCTTAATCCTGATGCCATCATTCTTTGATATATTGGAAACATTGTGGTTGCATTGGTGTTGTATGAAAGTACACCACTATTCAAAGAAAAAGATAGGAAAAGATCATTAGATGGAAATCTTCTGTCTTAAACTTTATGAGATTAGGCAAATAATTGAATCCTTATTTAAAAATATAAAATGCACATAGTTATACCTGCATTCAGTCCATGTATAAGGCAAGTTTGTTACATTTGCATGAAGAGCACTTTGCACTTCTGGGGTATTAAGATAGGTAAATACATAATCAGAACTACATGGATCAAATCCATCTAATCCACTTGTAGGGGTATCACTCTGCAATAGAGAGAGTATGGCATATATATTTATTCAAAATGTATGATATGACATATAACATTACTACTTTGAAATTTCTATGCTAAGAGATTCTTGAAAAAACATGTGTATATACTTACGATAGAAATATAAGACACCCAATTTAGATTAAAATCGGAAGGGCAAAGTGGTGCATATATATTATAGTGATCTATTTGTCCCTCAGTAGATTCTGCTTGAGACGGAAAGATATTGTTGTGAGCTACATAGCTTAGAGTAGATGAAGCACAACGCTCTTTTGTATAATCTTCATCTGACATCAATGCATGTGTCCACACATAATCGGTAGCTCCACAATTATCTGTCTCTTCATTCATTATTCCGTTTCCAATCTATACAACACAATTTTCCAATAGATTATACTTTTAGAAAAACCCCTCATAGTACAGTAAATCTTATTTTAAGGTTTAGTTGACATGCACAATAGCCAGTTTTAGAAAAAAGAACCGCACCATAACTCCCTTGAGATTTATGAAAGATGTCTGGGAGTTGTTATTCTTAAGAATTGTGTCTGCTAATTCAGGTACATAATACCCTGCACACACAAATAAGAGACCAGAACAGAGTGTATTTATAACATGAAGATGAGTTTTCTGTGTTCAGATATCATAGAATTGCTCGACATACCAGCGTAGCTTTCCCCTGTTATATAGAAATCTCGATTCTTATACTGCGGAAATCTTTCAAACCAATTTAGAAGAAACGTGTACGCGTCTCGAGCTATTTACCCATCCCATTCCATTCCATGAAAAACATTTGCTATGGTTAGTAAATAAAACTTGAAACATTGTATTTATCAACAGATCTTTACTGTATGAATTCATGTCACAAAATCTCTTCATAATTTATCAATTGAAATACCGGTGTTATTATCATTGCCGTTTTGATAATCAGAGGTGGTATTTGAGTAAGAAAATCCAACCCCGGCAGGCGATTCCAAAAACAGGGTGTTTGCCACTGCAAAATACAAAAGTTAAATGAATGCTGAGAAATCTCTGGGTGATGTTGAACAATGGCGTTTTTAGTGGGAAAAAACTTCTGATATAAATGATTATAACTAACTGCAGATACCAATATTTATATAATTCCATTATGTCCATCAAAAAACATTATCAAGCGTGGGTAATCTATCTAAAACCTTGGTTCCACGCGTATGGATTGTAAGAAAGAGTTTTGCCATCTGGTTGTACGCGGAATGGACCCAATTCTGTCATTGCTCCCACACCAAAAGATGAGCAACCCGGCCCTGATACAGACAACTCTAACAGTCACTAACTTGTAAAACTCTTATTTTTAATCGATCTCAATGAAAAAGTAAGTAAATGTATGGACAGAAGAATACCTCCGTTGAGCCAGAGGAGCAGAGGCTTTGAAGATGGGTCTTCAGTGGCCTCTGTAAAATAGTAGAAAAGTGCTCTTCCTGCCTCTGCATCCACCGTCACATATCCCGCATACTGTGCAAACGTTATTCCAGCTGGCTGGCCAGGCAGAGCAGTTATTTTGTCATTCTCCTGCAATCCATCTTGAGCGTATTGATTGAGCTTCCATCCATATTCACTGCTAATGGAAGGAGCTACCCATTCCTCTGCCTCCCTCTTCACACCAGACCTCCTCTTCTCTACAAATTTCGACAATACCTGACGCCGACTCAGCTGACACGAAGGATGGACCAAAACGGCTAACGCTATCGCTAACACTATTAAATTTTTCATTTTGAGTTTACCAACAGATCTACTGAAGAACAACTCGAATTGGGCCTTAATAAATAGACCCAATTCGTATGTTGCTACAGATTCTCTCAATTAACGTACGCCATACGTAACCCGCTCCCAGGGTTCGTTCAAGCTCAAGTATTAACGTATTAGAAGTATCAATGCAGTAACTAACACGGTGGGATATTCACCAATTTGGTCTTTGATGTTTGGAAGTATTTGATATGAATCTGTTTTGTCTTTCGACCTCTAGAAAGATTATCTGTAACTTGTGCCACTTTATATCGAAGTGCTATCCACATATAAAATCCACAAACATCATATGTTGTAGAAAACAATCCAATTGTAGGCAAAGATGTCATCAAAGACATTGTAACATCTAGAGTGAGTGGATCATTTTTTTTCTTTTGAATCATTATGATCCATATATATATAAAAGTGTAAGAGATTGTAACATGTAGAATCATTAGATTTTTTTTCTTTTATTATTATTATTATTATGTTATGTTATGTTCTTATCTTATCTTATCTTATCTTATTCTTATTTTTTGATTTTATTATTATTATTATCTTATTGTCTTATCTTATCTTGTCTGATCCTTGCTTTTTTATTTTATAATTATTATTTAAATAATTTTTAATTTTTATATGATTATATTATATTTACATTTCTAATTCTATTTAATATTATATAATAAATAATAATTTATAGATTAAATTAGCATTATTTTATAATTACAAAAACAATACTTTTATATATAATTATATTATATTTATTTTAAAGAGGGGTAAACGTTTTTGACTTGAAGCTATGAATCATTAAGGTCACAAAAGGGGGACCTCATCCCCAGTATAAATTCTCAACAATTACATCCCAATTGGGTTTGAACCTTGATGACAAGAATAACAACATAACAACTTAACCATCACAACATACCACTATCAGCATATAAAATTATATTATATTTAAATTATTAATCAATAATAAATATTTTTAAAGTATATAAATAATATTATATAATAAATAATAAATTAATTTAATATTATTTTGTAATTATAGAAATAATATTTATTTTAGTTAATAATTAAATTTGTAAATAATGTATATATATAATAGAATAATTTAGATTAAATTAAATTTAATATGGTTGTTGGATAGAAAATCAAAGCTAATGTTAATTCATTTTAGAATGTGATTATCAACATACAAAAGTCATTAGAAGAGTGTGAGCTTGTATGGACCTTAAGAGGACCTGACTTCATAATGTATCAATATTCAAGAACACATAATCAAAATAGTACCTTCATAGTCATAAGATTGTATGTAAAACTAAAGCAAAGCATGTATGGGTATAATAAAAATAATGACATGGTGTAATTTAAGACTCCCAAGGTGAGAAACAAGTACAAACAAGAGAAGTAAGAAATAAGGTATAATAGATCAATTGCAATAGAGTCAAACCAGGAAACATTTTGTTACTTTGTACATATTCAATGAAAATGATATGTCCTATGCAATTTCCAAGTAGCTTCCTCCCTTGGTATTCTCTTCTATACAAAATCTTACCAATAGTGCAATTATGAATGACATGTCAAATATCGTAGTTGAAATATTTTATATTTTGATCCCTCAAATGTTTTCTATCTCAACAAGTATAAGGGGATAAGGGCACTAAAGGATAGTGCACATGTGACAAAAAATAAAATATGGTTATACATGTCAATTATAAATAATTCAATAATCTATTAAAACTATTACCATTGGTACAAAGATTTATCAAAGTACAACCATCATACAAGGTGTCAAGGTCTATGCCAATATCTTTGCTGATGTATTAGTTATGAATTGGTCTGGATGTATCTCCACATGGATATACTCATATACTTGCAAGATTTTAATGTTATACCTCAATCTCCTTATATCTCTCTATCTCTCTGCTTACCCCTTTTTATCTCTTGATCTCTCTCTCTCTCTCTCTATATTTCTCCTCTATTTATTGAGATATCTCTCCATCTTTCCCTCCCTCTCCTTATCTCCCTCTCACTTCTATCTCTATCTCTTTCTCTACCTCTATCTCTTTATCTCTCTACTTATCACTCAATCTCTTTCCCCATCCCTATCTCTCTCTATATTTCTCTTTAAATTTATATCTTCCCTCTTCCTCTCCCTCTCTCTATATTGAGTTATCTCTCCCTCTCCCCCCTCTTATCTCTCTCCATATATACCTATATCTCTCCCTCTCTCCACCCTTTCTTTCTCTACCTATTTCTCTCCCTCTCTCCCCCTATCTCTCTCTTCCTCATCTACCTCTCTCTCCCCACTCTTCTCTCTCCCTCTACCTATCTCTCTCCTTTGGGGTCTTTGTTGCGAGTTCTGTACATAGTTAGCCATTTGATCAGGATTGTTCATCATGTCTTCATGTTGGTTGTATCCTCTAAGTGTGATAACCGGTCCAATATGTATGTGTTTAGCATCAACTATGCCGTCATTCGTGACATTCTTGTTCCTAGACTAGAACTTGTTTCTATCATTTGACACATTTGGATGTTGGACAATTGGGCTCTTGCCTGGTAATTTGATTTCGCCTTTATCAATAAGGCCCTTTTCAAGGATGATCCCCTTTTGTACTAGGTCAAGGAATGAAGTGCAAAAGTGTACCCATAAGTCACCTCTTAGTTTGGGGTTGATGTTTTCGAGGAAGATAGTGACCTTTTGTTTTTCAGGTATTTCGACGAGACATCAACTAGCTAGACTTCTCCATCTCTGGAAGAAATTGATGAACGTCTCACCATATTCTTGTGTCGTGTGGCACAAGGTTTCTATGGTTACTTCATTGTCTATGTTAAAGGCAAAATGTTCAACAAACTTTTCAGCTAATTCCCCCCAGGATCGTATACCGTATGGCAATTTGGAAAACCATTCCAATGCTATCCCTATGAGGGTTTGTGGAAATAGGCGCATCAAGTAAGTGGGGTCATATGATATGTCCATGCATGCCATTGAGAATTCTCTAATATGTTCTAAAGGATTCTTCCTCCCATTATACTTAGGAAAATTTGGTATCATGTATCCATGGGGGAAAGGTGTCATATAGAGTGCTTTGTCGAATGGACATGGACATAGGTCTTGTGCTGATATAGTTCATTTGCCTAACATAGACATGTCGTCCATATTTTGTTGTAGAGTTTGCATTTGGTTTTGAAGGATGTCGACTTGTGTCAAGGACATGGTGTTCGTGTTATTTGGATCAATGTAGGTGTTCTGATATGCCATGTTTTGTGACGGGTTATGATTGGGCGAGGGAATATATCGTGTCAAAATATTCTGATTCGGGATAGGGATATTCCCTGTCTGAATGGTCTGAGTTGGTATCAAAATGTTTCCTGTTTGAATTGTCTAATTTGGTATAGGGATGCTTCCTGTCTGAATGATTTGGTTTGGTATAGGTATATTCCCACCAACTTTGGATCTCTTACCAGTAGTGTTGGTGCCAAAGGGGTTGGAGGAAGTTGCTCCCATAGCGAATTGTAAACCTTGTGTTATGTTGAAAGGGGTTGTGTTTACAATTGACGATGTTTGTGTTGGTATACCTATTGGTATCACTGTGGTTATTTGGGGAATAGACATAGCTGATGTCAAAGTTTGTGTTGGCTGAGTTGATTGTGTTTGCAAAATACGAATATCAAATCCTGGTGGTAGTGTGGCACCTTCTACTAGCAACTTTGCTAGATAGTGTTGTGGGTCGTTTTCCAAACAGTCATCCATGAAGGATGCAAACTCAGGATCTTGAACTGCTGCATCTATGTCTTCTATGTAAATTTGACCATGTGTGTCTCTAGTGACATGTTTTTCTAGCAAAGGTTGGTGTGGTCATTTACTTCCTAACGGTTGGTTTCTGAATGGATTGATAAATTTTTTGGGGTCTGTCATTGCTTTGTGTTTCTTTTGGGATCTTGTTTCGACCATGAAAAATTTGCTCAAAATGGGTAATGCAGACTTTGCCTAAAAACTGATATGATCTATGCCTATGTTTTTGGATTTTTTATTTTTTTTTGACACTAAATGACGTTGCTAAAATGGTTCTAAAAATATGTATGTTAAGGTGACTTATGATATGATGGACAATATGAAAAATCTCAATGATGATAAATGAGTCTAAGATGAGGATAACCTACCACCTAATGGAGTAAATGCATGGAAAGATTTGTTTTTGACCAAGGAACCTAATTGGATGACAAGGGCAGTTGAGCTGAAAATATCCACTAAATGGGACTAAAATGACAAGGTTCAATGATTGTGACAAATCAAAACGTGAAGGATGACTATGACTATGATGTGTACTGTGACTAAGACGTATATGATGCTTAATGATGCAAGGTTTTTGAGCAAAATTTACTAGTTTCATTCCAAGGTTGATCTTAAGAACCTAAAGCAAATATTGACAATGATGTTTCAGACTCAGCTCGCGGTTTTCAATTTTTTTGTTGACAGGAAAATGCAGTTTACCAAACAGTTGAGGTTCATAATCTGACAGATGTGGGTTTTTGAGAAGAGAGACTTTTCTTCGATATTTTTCTTAGACACTCGACAAAGTTATACTTGCATTCAAACACATAAATCTGAGGGCAAGAATACTATAAAGGCGAAATGGAGAAGAGAAATCAAGATAATTCGAAGGGATGAACGCATATTTGGTGAGATCATTTTGGTTTTATTAGTTTAGTTTATTTCCTCGTTCTTTGTTGTTAGATTTTAGATTATTGTTTAGATTAGGATTTAACTTTGTTATTCTAGCTTGCAAAAAAATCTATCATGTTATAGTATCTCTATCTCTCTTTAACTCCATCTCACCATCTATATCTATCTATCTCTCCCTCCCCCTCTTCCTCTCTCTATCTCCCTCTCTATCTCACTATTTCTCTCTATCTTTATCTCTCCCTCTACCTCTATATCTCTCCATCTATTTGTCTCCCTCTTCCTCTCTATTTATATCTTCATCAAGCTACCTCTATCTTCCTCTCTCCCTATATCTCTTTGCCTCTCTCTATATTTATCTCTCCATATTTCTTCTTCCATTTTTCCCTCTATCATTCTCTACATCTCTCTCTGTCTCTATATATTTCCCTCTCTGTCTCTATATATCACTTCATGTCTTTATCTTTATCTATCTCCCCCTCTCTCATTATTGCAAACATAACATGAGCCTATTGATAATGAAGCTTGATTATCTTCTTGATCTAGATATTTTTTTCACTTGTGTTTGGGTCCGAGTAAATGGATGCATAGTTGATTTAAAGGTATCACTTCTCCATTGAGACATTTTTTTGCACAAACAACATCATTTTCTAAATGAACTCATGTACTACACAAATGTATGCAAAATATAGACCAAAATATTCCCTAATTGACCTTCCACACCTCTTCAAAACACCCATTGCACACCAAGATACAATTTCTAGTACCATATTAAATTCTCCTTATAGGTATAGTTTGTCTATTTTCAATTTCTCACTATAGAAGTCATTGTTATGATCGTAGTCACCCTTAAAATGATATTTTGTATCAATATCAATCAAAGCTCTAATCAAACCAAACAATTGATGTGATTTATAGGTTCAATTAAAATGATTGATATTCATAAAAAGTGGTTTATTTTATGTAAACAAGATGACATTCGCTAGCACAACTCATATTTTCAATTGTGACAACAAATTTTATACATGAATGATTATTATTCTTTCTAAGAATTGAATGTAAAATATACAATAATGATTAAACTCCACAATAATGAAAAATCTCAAAACATAACATATAAATCATAATCTAATATGAAAAACATATAGATTATAAGCATTAACATCATACAATAAACACAAAAAGCATAAAAGAGAAATTCAATTTCTAGCATAATTCTATATATACAAAACTATATAAATAATTTTATATATACTTGTAGAATTCAAATGATTAAAAAAAAAATCTTCTAGTTTATAACATCACAAATAGATTTGGTTTAAATACATCTTATAATCAAAATTTCTCTAAACGTGTTATAAGTAAAAAAACTCAAATGATGACATACAAAAATTGTAATGCAATGAATCTCACCCCAAACATGGATGACTTAAAGACCGAATAATATTATTAAAATTACATATAATTAGTAGCTCTATTTTAAGACCCCAAGATACCACATTTACATGCACCATAAAAAGTAAAAAACACCATAAGAATACAAATTACAAGTTCAATTCAAAATACAAGGATGGGAACAATTTAAGATCAAATAGAATGGTAACATAATTTCAAAATTTACATAACTCAAGGCATAAATAGAAGGAAAATATATAAAATTGGGAGCTCCTCAAATTCTAAAGAAATCTTGAAGAAGGGAACCAATGGGGATCTCATGGAAATATCTCAACCATATTCCAATCATCAAGAACAATAGATACCAATAAAAATATAGACAATCCTTGAGCTATAGAGAGAGAAGATCATGGATAAACTTCTAGCATGACTAATCTGACACACAACTAGGGTCTCAAGTAAGACGAAAAATAATCCATACAAGGGTTGCACAATGTTTTCACATGCCATCCTATGTATATAACCATGAGGATAAACAATCCAATAGTAATTCAATACATAACCACACTTGAGTACACATTGCATCAAATGTTTAATGCATATCTCATGTCTTGGACACCCATGATCCAAACAAAGAAGGATAATTAAATAGGATAATAACATTTAGTATCAATACTTTTAGCTCACTAAGAATATTCTTTACTATTCATCAACGCAAACCATTTCACTTCAATGTAGTTGAGGAAAGAAGGAAAGTAATCCAAATTCAAATTATAATTCATCCATTAATAGATGCTAAATCATTATTTACATTGAATCATCATAGTATAAAAAATAAATCATGACATATTCGTACAAATAATTATACACATTGTAAGTTCAAAGTCAAGCAATAACATAAGGGTTATGGTAAGCGATGAAAAATAACACACAATAAAAAGGTGATAGATTTTGGTGTAAATAGAGAAATTAGATAACTAGTTTTAATTTGTCACCACATTCTAGTTTGACCTTGTAATGTAGAAAAATGTATCCTTGAATTTTTTAATCATTTGGGCCTTTCTTATGGATTTTGGACCGATTTTTCCTACATTTAATGTTGAAATGTGGCCAACACATTCACATTAGGCCTTAAACAATTGAAAATCAATAAAAACCTAATGATGTCTTACAAAGGTGTTGTGAAGTGTTGTAACACATTTTTCCACTTTTCTAGGACCTTTCCATTATAATTCACTTGAATAACCTCTTTTTGTCATTTATCAGGCCTTATTTCAAAGTGTTGTTATGAGTTGTAAAAAAATCTCACACTTTCCTAGGCTTTTTATCAATAACTTGACCCTTTCTTATGTTAAAATGACCCCTTAATGCACTTATAGGCCCCACTTAAGTGTGTTTCAGAAGAAAATCCCATTAACCAACATTGATCACATTTTAATTCTTGACAATTAGCAAATTTTCCCTAGTGGGACCAAGTTGCCACCTTGGGTGACTTAGTCCAATCAGGCTTAAAAATCAAATTTATGTCAATATTCTGGCGGGATATTGTCTTCTAAACCCTAAGGTTGGCTTGTGATGTGTTATTTTTGAGAAATTAGGGAACATGTATAAATAAAAGGTTTTCCCCTCATTTTAGAATCTTCTACACTCATCTCTTAGCAATTCATTCTTCTCAAGCAAACATCAAGAATTCAAGCACTCTAAGAATTTCAAGCATTCATCAATTGGAGCTAATTACTTGCATATCTCCAAACTTCTTCATCAAGGGTTTGGTGAGTTGTTGCACTTTCATGTTGTTCAATCATCTTTCCATTTACATTTCATTTCATTCTCTAGTCGTTTGATTACCAAAATAGGGTTTGGCTAAGGTAAACCCCTATTCTCTAACCCTAACCCTTTTCCCCTCTTTGCAATGTGTGTTTTATAGACTTTGTATGTAGATTTGTCAAAGAGAAAGGTGCTAAAAGGTGTCAACTTTTCATCAAAATCATTCAAAGTCAACAAACCCTAAAGGGAGCTTGAAGACAACCTACAAGTCAACATATGAAGATTCATATCTGGTTCTTTGTCAGAAACAAAAGTATAGGTTGATAGCTACAGATTCCAGTCTCGAGATTCTTGAAAGTCACAGGTGGACTAAGTCACCATCATTAGCGAATTAGTCCCACTGCCAAGCTTGAAAAGTGATCTCTGCAGTTTTGGACACCCATTTCCTCGAAACCTATTTGGGCAAAGTTTCCCTCAAGCAGGACTAAGTCACTCATCTTGGTGTAAGTGTCAAGTGTATACACCTAAAAATTATTTGGATATATATGATTAATTAAATACATTTATTTGACTAATTAAATTTTAATTCATCTACTTATAAATAAATATAAATATTTATTTATATGATTCACATTCTATTTTCTTCTATCTTAACTAAATAAACAAATTCAATAGTTTTTTTAAATTTAATTATCTAATTCTTTCGTATTAATTAAATAAACAAAGTCACATAGTTTGTTTAATTATCATCCCCTTTTATTAAATAAATAAAATTCAAATATTTTATTTAATAATATTTCTTCCCTCCAAAATTCAATAACTCAAATTTCTAATTGAGCACATGTCTACAAATTCTCTCAATAAAGTTGAAAGCTTTAAGTGCATTCAATTTTACTTTATCTTTCCAGCCAATTTTGAAACAAAGTTTAATAGTTGGAAATAGTTGGCTTTAGGGATCCACAATTTTTTCCTAATCATTTTCCATAATGTTTTGTTGAGAGAAAGCATTTCTCCTTCTTCCTCACCAAATTCTTCATCTTCTACCATCGATTTATGTAGATCAAATCTGAACCATTGCTTGCTACCACATGAGGAATTGTTTTTGAAAATCTATAAAGGCAACCTCTTGCTACAAGAAATGGATTTGACTTTTATGCAATTTTACTCTGCATGAATCATATTAGAGAATTTTAGCATACAACATTTAGCAATTATCTAATAGAAGCATTTTAGTAATCATATTAAATCATAATCATGTCACAACATATCACATTAGTTGTATCTTAGTTTATCATATCATTTCATATAATCATCAACATCTCAATATCATTTAGTTTATTATTGTCATTCTCTAGGTTGTCATTTTAACAATCACAATGCACACAATCTAAGAGCCACTTTGATTTAATAAATCCTTGGAGTTAGAGAGCAATGGAGTGGTTTTAGAGATTTTATTATGCTTCAGATAGATTTAAATATGTTGTTTGAATTATCTAATAATGTTGCATTAAGGTGTGTTGATATTTACTTCACTTACACATATTTTACACACACATAAATTGATGCCCACTGTGGGGCACAATCCTCATGATTAACATTTTTTTCTCTAGAAAGTGACTACAGATTTGATGGGATTCTATTTTAGAGCGATCAAAAGTTCTTACGACACATCCGATAGATATTTCAGCACATCCAAAGATTGTTTCGGTTTTTGATGCATTCAATCACTGTTATAGTGCATTTGATAATAATTTTAGTGCTTTTTTTATTCTTTTAGTTCATAAAAGTTTTAGCACATATGCTTAAAGTTTTAGTGTATTGGATTGTTTTTACAAAAATTTAAATTTTTTGGATATTATTCTTTGTTTTCTATGTTGCAAGTACAAGGTTCGTTGGTCAACGTCAATTGTTTCAAAAATTTATGCCGGTCAAAGATGAAATACTATAAAATTACTAATGATGTTTGCAGGGTTTTGAATTTTTTGTTGCTTTCTTTTGGCTAAGTTAGGCATCTAGCTTAAGTAAAAGGATAATTGAACCCCTTATTTACTGTGATTGAAGTGATAGGCTTATGCTCTCCCCTTTACTGGGTAATCAAAATACTAGAGTCACTTTTCATGCTTTTATTAACACCTTTAGAAGGCATGCCATAGTGGGAATAAGTACTCACCCTACGGGAATGACCTAAGTGGGAACAACCAAAGCCAGGTTTTGTAACCCACTATAATCAAAAGTAAATTAAGGGAAAGTCCGAAATTCAATAACAGTGTGAAAGATAACCATCCCAAAAGCCTTTGTTCTAAAGATTGGGAGGTCTCTTGAGGGAGTTTATCTATTGCCACACTAAACAAAAACCTTATCTATGAACTTTAAGTTAGAATCCAATCGTGTCAGTTTTCAAACGCTTTCTATATCACACTGCAAGGAGAGGGAAGAATCTACCCCCAAGAAACTCACCATATAACTATCAGATACCCTAACCAAAAGTGGAGGATTCAAATTTTGGCTAAGACTAGGGAAAGGAAAAAACACGGGCGCCCTCTAGGGGGTGACACGATTGTGTGAGGTGACATAGTTTCAAGATGTGGGCTGTGGTATTTTTAGAGACCTTTTGAGATAGAAAGGTGCTTGAACTATCTTTATTATGTTATATCATTGAAAATTGAAAGAATCGAACCTGATTCTAGAACACACACTATACGTTTAATGCGTAGAATTGAAACAACTATTTGCAAGCTTGCTGTTGTGTGTGTAAATCATTTTCAAAAGGATATCATCAAATCAAAGAAATCATTTTCCAAAGTTCACCAAACCAACAAATTAGATACAAGGTCAATCAATCAGAAGTCTATACCCTGTAGACAAACAGTTCACTGTTTCAAACCAAAGCAAAAATAGACTGTCAAAATCTTGAATATTTCTAGAATAGCGCATTCACTCTCTGTTATAGTGCATCTAATCTATTTAGCAATGCATTGGCCCATATTTTAGCGCATAGGAGGAACAATATAGCACATAGGAGGAAAAATTTAGCACATAGAAAGAAAATTTCAGCACATAGAAGGAACGATCTAGCACATCCAACCTATTTAATAGTGTATCAAACTAGTTTTTCAGCACATCTGCCAATTCTTTTAGCACATCAGAGGAATATTATAGTTCATCCACCAAAGCAAAAACCAAAGAGCCATTTTCACTGTCTGTCAAAATTTTTACATCAAAATTCACATTTTATTAGAATAGAAACCTTTCTCAAATCAAACCAGAGTCTTAAACCTTCAAAAAATGAACCTTACAAGTGTAATTCTTCAAATTAAACCAAGATCTACCACCCTAAGAGTGTCTAAATCAAACACGTTTGTTTAAAAAGCCAAATTTCATTATCAAGATCAGTCAACCTACTTTACGAAATGAAGTTGTATAATCATAATTGTCAACTTAGTCTAATCAATAAAATCTATCATTCTATTTGACTCAAGTTAACATCCTTGAAACTATATCAAACCAAGATCAAAGTTTAGTGTACAATTATAACATATGTATGATAATTTTTACAAGGTCACAAAGACTAAAACTTAAGGAGAAATAAATTAAAACTCCAACAAACATGTCTAAGATTGAGGATAATCTCTTTAATAGATCCAATCAACATGATGATGATGAAATATCTAAAGAATATCTACAAAATATGCAACAAGACCCCAAATTCCATAAGGTTATGGAGAAAATTTTGATAAAAGGATGGGGAAAAGTATCTGTTAATGTTAGCTGATCTAGGTGTTAAAGTTCCAAAGGAATTTGATATTAATAGATTGAAAGAAACACCAAAAAGAGCTAAGATTGAACCAAAAAATATAGAGGAAGTGGATGCAATGAAATATCAATTACAAACCTTACAACAAAAATTCCAAGATATGCAAACATAGACTACTAAGAGATACTTGCTGCAGGATATTTGTCCATATCCTTTTGATCAAAACGTAAACATGATTCCATTTCCAAAACACTACGAGTTTCCCAAGTATGATAAATACAATGGAAAAATAGATCCTCTTGACCATGTAAGAGAATTTCGAGCTATGATCCTAGAGTTTTCCCACGAAGAGATATACTTAATGAGGATATTTCCAAGAAGCTTAGGTTGACAATATATGGAGTGGTTCTCTAAATTAACTTTAGGAATTAGATCCTTTGAAGATTTGGTTAACAAATTTATAACTCAATACTCCTACAATATACAACATGATATCACAATGAAGGATCTTTGCAATAATAAACAAAAGAAAGGTGAAACATTTCTCTCATTTTTGCAAAGATGGAGAAGGCTATTTGCAAGATATCCATGTTCCAATACCTGAAAAGGAAAAGATGGAAGTATTCATTGATAATTTAAATGATGACATGAGTTATAGACTTGAGATATAATGTCCACCTACATTTGAGAAAATGATCAAAAATGGTCTCAAGATAGAAGAAGCTTTGGTCAAGAGAGGATTCCTAAAAACATACAATGAAGGATCAAACAATGCTAATTCCTCTAATGTGCTAAAATATTTATCAAAGCAATTCAAAGAAAAGATATAGTTAAAAGACAAAGGAGTGGGAGAGTATTCCATTCAACAATCTTTGTCTTTCACAATTGCTGCCTTCACCAAGAAATTATGGACAACCATCAATATTAATGCAACGATTATCACAACCTATCACAATTTTAGATGGAATATTTGTAAATTCCAACACTTTGATTGACAAATCAAAAGATAAGGTTGTCCTAAATTGGCTCTACAAAGACGAGGAAGCATCTACATCAACAACCCATAACATACAAACAGATAAATATGGAAAATGAGAGACAATACTAGAGAAGATGGGGTATGAAGGATAGGGACCTATTGGAAAAAGGAAAGAAGGAATTGTAGAACATATTCAACCTCTCACACTTCAAGAAAAAGACAAAACTAGATTGGGATATAAAGAGGAAACAAAGGCAGAAGAAACCCAGAAGTTTGTTGAAAGAATCCTACAATTGCAAGCTAGTGATACCTATGAGACAAACACTAATGAGTATGAATGGGATTCACTATCTGAGGTATCCTTTGAAGACAAACAAATGGATGTAATAGAAATATATGCACCTACATGTGAGGAGGGACAAAGCTCAGGGAATAGACCCCTTGTGTTTGGATCATGAAATATTGATGAATCAAGTGAGGATGAATAGATTTTGAACAAAATAGATTGGAGGATAGTAAAATCATAAACCTCGACACCCCTTCTGAATTTTTTTCAACATTTCTATCCGGACTTTCATGGTTGTTGACCATCAATCCGATGATCTTTTACTCTTATTGCACCCTCAGCTTATTGACTAGGAACAAACCAAGTCTTATAATGCCCCTATCTTTGTGAATGATGATTCCATCATTAAATTTATTTGTTCCAAAGACCTTTCCACTAGTTCTATCCATAAAACTCATAACGAAGCTTCATGTCAGGAGGGTGTCAAATCTTCCAGCTACAAAAATGAAAATATAAGAAAAATATCTAATGGTGAAAACCATTTAATGGAAGTGTTAGATCTAGAAAAAGTAAAAATAAAGAGCACATCTGAAAGTGAAAACCTCACCGAGGCACCAAAATATGGGGGATCTGACACTCTTCCTAAACATTATCACAAGAGATCATTAGTGTTGGTTGATCCAACTCAGTCTATCAATGTAGGCAAAAAAGATAAAGTAAAGAAATTACATCTGGCAACATCAATGACTAAACAAGAAAATCCGACATTCACCAAGTTCTTTGAAGAATGAAAAATCAAATTTTCTTGGTCTTACTCTGATATGCCAAGCTTAGATCTAGATCTCCTGATGCATCATTTATCTCTTCCTACAAGAGTAAAACCTATCGAGCAAAAACGTCAAAAAATGCATCCTCATATTGCCTTGTTGGTGAAGGTAGAACTCAAGAAATTATTAGATTTTGGTTTCATTTGTCTAATTAATTATGCTGAGTGGATATCAAACATTGTACCTATTTCTAAACTAGACAAAAATATCAGGATATGTACTGACTTCAGGGATCTCAATAAGGCATGTCAGAAGGATGACTTTCCTTTACCAAACATTGACATTATTGTAGACTTGACAGCTGGACACACCATGTTATCATTGATGGATGACTTCTCAGGTTATAATCAAACCAAAATAGCACCGAAGGATCAAGAGAAGACAACATTCACCTATCCATGGGGAACATTTTGCTGGAACGTGATGCCCTTTTGGTTGAAAATCATAGGGCTACATATTAAAGAGCATTGACCACCATATTCCACAACATGATGCATAATTTTATAGAGGACTATGTGGCATTCTATTGGCGAAATCATATAATAGAGAAGGACATCTTGAGATTCTAGAAAAAAATTTCACTTGTCTAGAAAAGTTCAATGTCAGATTAAATCCCAAGAAATGTGCATTTGGTGTAACACCAACGAAGCTTCTAGGGTACATAGTTTTAGAGAAAGGTATTGAAGTAGATACCATAAAGGTCAAGGCTATTATGGACATGCCACCATCTAGAAACATCAGTCAACTATAGTCTCTATAGGGAAGACTTCAGTCAATCCGAAGGTTCATTTCTCAACTAGCAGACAAGAGTCATCCATTCGATCACTTGCTACATAAGAATGTATCTTTCAAATGGGATGACACATGTGAAACTAATTTCAATCAACTAAAGCAATATTTAATGTCTCCACCACTACTAGTGCTTCCTACAAAAGGAAAGACATTACTACTTTATATAGCAACAACAGAGATTTCATTGGGGATTTTATTGGCACAAGAAGATCTTGCAGGAAAGGAACAAGCTATTTACTATATCAATAGAACTTTGAATGGTATGAGATCAGTTACACTTTCATTGAGAAATATTGTTTGGTGGTGGTATTTTCTACTCAAAAGCTGCACCATTATATGTTAACTCACACAGTTAAACTCATAGCAAAGATTGATCCACTCAAATACTTACTCAACAAAGTAGCTTTAGCAGGAAGGCTAGCCAAATGGGTCATGATATTGAGCAAGTTTGATATCCAATATGTAGATCAAAAAGCCATCAAGGGACAAGTCATAGATGATCAGTTATTTGAAGCACCTCTACAAGATAATAAACCAATGAGAATTGAATTTCCTAATGTAGATGTTCTAACCATCACACCACAACAATGGATGTTGTATTTTGATGGATCCTACACACAACATGGATCAGGTGTTGGGCTCTTATTTATCACACCTCAAGGAAACACCATTACAAAGTCCTATAGACTAAGTTTTCCTTATATAAATAATGTAGTTGAATATGAGGAATTAATCATTGGAATCAAAGTAGCAGTTGAATGGAATATCATAGAGATGCAGGTCTACGAAGATTCACAACTAGTCATTAATTTGGTAAATGAAAATTATCAAACAAGGGATGACAAGTTGCTGCCATATAAGAAAATGGTGGATGATTTCAAGAAGTACTTTATCCGGATCAAATTTGAAAAAATACCAAGCGTATATAATAAAGTTGTTGATGCTATGGCTACAATTGCTTCTCTCTAGTAGATACCAGAAAAATGAAGATGTTATGAGTTTATGGTGGAACAAGTGTCAAATCCCGCATATGAAAATCCTGAATCCCAAGTAATATGCCATATAATTTACCTTAAAACCTCCATCTATGGGAAGATTTATACTTACTTGAAAGACAATACCCTTCCACTTGACCTTTCCCAAAACCAAAAATGAAATTTCATTTTCCAAGCCACACAAAATACCTTGATTGCCAACAAAATTTATCATCGATGTCTTGATGGTACTCTCCTATGGTGTCTAGAACATAATGAATTTGAAACAACCTTTCTATAGATTCATGAAGGATCTGTGGGACTCAATCGAGTGGTCTAACTCTAGCAAAGAAATTCCTCTATTTAGGGTATTATTGGCCAAATATGGAGGAGTTTTATCAGTATGTAAAGAAATTCCAAAAATGTAAAATCCAAGGCAACCTTATACATGCACCAACATAGGAACTACAACCTTTCACAACAACATGGCCTTTTTGTCAGTGGGGACTCAATTTGGTAGGGAAAATCCACCCTTCTTCATCAAATAGACATAAATTTATCATTACAACCACCAAGTACTTTACAAAGTGGATTGAAGTTGTACCCCTAACCACCATCATAGGAAAAAAAAATTCATCCTTTATCTTGAATTAACTTATCTATCGGTATGGTGCTCCTCAATCCATTATCACCGAGAATGGTAGACCTTTTAAGAATCAGGATGTCCAAGAACTGCGTGAGTAGTTTCATATCCAACATCGATTTTATACAATGTACTATCCTCAAGGAAATGGCTAGGCAGAGGCCTCAAACAAAACTATTATGAAAATATTGAAGAAAATGGTCAACGATGTTGGATGTGATTGGAACGTTCAACTGAATCCTACTTTGTGGGCATATAGAACTAGTATTAGAACATCTATAGTAGCTACACCATATGCTTTGGTATATGGATTAGAGGATTTTCTACCTATTGAGGTTGAAAAACCATCCCTTCGTGTGTCACTAAAAGGAATCATATCAAATGAGGGCTACCAAGTGTCTAGACTTCAGAAGCTAGAACTGTTAGATGAGTGTCATTAGAAAATTGTAGATCACTTGAAAGCATATCAACAAAGGATGTCCAGAAGCTACAATCACAGAGTCAAACCAAGGGCATTTCAGGTAGGTGACTTAGTATTAAAGGAAAACCCTCACAATCAACAAGATCATGAGAAGAAAGGTAAATTTGAACCAAACTGGCTAGGTCCCTTCGTTGTCATATCAGTCTATGGATCGAGAGCTTACAAATTGTCTACGCTTGAAGGGTATCCGTTTGATGAGCCTATCAACAATATCCACCTCAGAAAGTTCTATACTTGAATTATCTAGTGCATGGTGAAAGGTTTGAAAAATACAAAAAAAAAAGAGTGAAAAAACCAAAATTGTTGCCTTGTTGAAAACCTAGAAAACATGCATCTTGGTAACAACAAAATAAACATAAAAATTGAAAAGGTGCAATAAAAAAAAGTAGTGAAAACTTGGTGGTCTAGACACTATTTTTGATAGACTAGTTGTACCATCTATTTGAGAAAATATGGGTCGTTCACTTTCGTCATCACTCTACTTATCATTGAGAAACTCATGTACATATCTTGGCAATATGGTCGTGTCTCACCCTAGCTCAAGGGAAAAATCCTAAACTCACTGGGGAAAAAAAAACTATGGGCTTACACAAATAGAAAAACAACAGTATGACCATGAAACAAACATAATGATCATAGGGACACCCAACTTTGGACAATGAATTATCACTTATCCGAAGATCAAACCATCCAAATCAAACATCTTAAATCAATCAATCAAATCAAATCTAAATGGATGAAATTGTTTTGAAATCATGATTTTATCACTTTAACTTGAATGTTCACATGTTGTACTTTGATTGTTGTTATCATATCTTTGGATAAACTTGATGGTGTATTGAACTAGAGAAGTAAGGAAGGAGTATGATTTTTCTTTGTGTGTTGTCTATGAAGTGATCATTATTAAAATGTTAATTGTTGTGAGACGTGCTCTACCAAGTATCACTGATAAAATTTTGGATTCACATAGAAGAATGATTGATTCTTGTCTATTTTACACAAGAAATGCTCAGGTCATCTCGGTTTAATTATACCTTGATGCTTGTGTTAACTTGCAAATATCAAAAATCATGAAAGAATTACTCAAGTCATCATGGTCTAATTTATACCATCGATGCTTGTACTAACTTTCCACATTTTAAAGGCTCAATGATGATAAAAAACATGATAAATGGATTGTTAAGATGATTTTTTTTTTGCATATGTAAATTTGCATGGTCAAATTAAATTGCATTCATATTAGCTTTGCATTTGCAAAATGGATTGTTTCGAGATTGACAAAGATTTTTCAAAAAAATATTATCTCTATCATTTAATGGACTAAGTATACTTGACATTACAAAAGCATTATCATTCTCATATATTTGCATAATCATTTGCATAACACATATATTTGCATTATCATATCATTAATTCATCCATACATCTAATCATATGTTTTCATTATCATATCATTTAATCATTCATGTATTACATCATATATTTGCATTAGAAAATATCCAAAACAAATTGCATTACATATCATTTGGATCATCATAAAATAATTTCAAATCACATCCACATCATTCATAACACATATAAAAACAAAATCCATTAACAAACATCTCATGGCATATTCATATTAACATAATTTTCCCATTGCATCCATATATCATAAATTTCATTAGTGCATATTCAAATCATCATATAAACATCACATAAAATATAGAATGGAAATTAAATGCATATATCATAGACAACCATTATAGAATCATATAGAACACATATAGATCAATAATCTGGCGCATATCATATAAATCTCAAAACCATAAATGTTAAGTATACAATGATGTCTGAATAAAATGTCAAGAGATACAATATCAAGATGGAAGTGAGTCAAAATCGGAGTGTACATCATCAAAATGTACCAAAATACATCATGAAGGATCATGCGAGGTGCTCCCCCAGACCTTGTTGGCCTTGCTAAACTTGCACCTGAGGTACCTGCACCTGTTGTTACTACACCTGTTGCACCTGTACCTAGGTATGGACCTGGATCTCTACGCAGAAGTTGTGTCACACCTAGGTTGGTATCTGAGTGTGGCTATGTGATCTAGACTGTGCATATTAAATCACTCTCTACTCTACTAGCACCACTACATGATATCGACCTCTGTAGTACTTGGCCTCTCTAGTAACTCGGGTGACCTCTCTCATCATATCACCTAAAATGGTCCCCTCAACTAATCTCTACAATCTGTTAGATAGGGCCACTACCTACTCACTAGCTTGTCTAGCTACATCTCTCTCAGGTGTCAATGTGGCCACCTGTGCATGTGATTGTGTGGCTTGAGCCTGTGCCTGTGCTAATAATGCTTGCACCTGTGGTAACTTCCCCTGAAGAGTTTGAACCTATACCTACAAAGCAAAAATATGTGTCTCCTACTGCTGCGAGGGTATCCCAATCTATACACACTGTTGGGCCATTCCTCCACTGCAACATCAAATGATAGGGTGGGCCCCCACTCTGAAGCATCCATCTTTCACCCTACATAATGAGTGACACCTTGTGGCATACCCTATAAACGACCATACTACCGCATCACCCTCCTCAATAAAAACCTCTCAATGATAAAATCGGGTCCTCCTGATCAGGTCCATTGACTGGCATAGATATGACATCTCAGTATCTTCCTCTACCCATGCCTCACAACCAATGTAAGGTTGCCACACAATTGCCTCCAGATCATCAAACATCCACCTCCAGTACTCCAATTTTCCGAACCTATGCTGGACAACTAGACCTATATAACCATGAACATAGGGTCTCCCAACTGGCTATTATCTATCTACAATGGGATGCATGATGACAATATGCTCCCATGCCCATATTTGTAATAAAGTAACACGGTCAAAAAAACTATGTCCTCTGAGATAAACAACATGGTGTAAATCATGGTATAAGTGGGAAAACATGCAACAAACCCAAGAATATCTAGTACCCTGCATAATCATCTGCTCCAAAATCTGACCCCATCCAATTGAAAGTCCTTTCGACCTATGGTCGAGGCATAAGAAACCTCTGATGAAACCAACAAGTACAAATGGAAGTGTAGCATATGCATCCACCATCTCCCTCCAAGGAATATCATATCCACAAATCCTATCATCCTCAAACACTCTGTGCAAGGCATCGATACCTACCTACTGAGTATGATTGTACAAAACAAGCTCTCCAACCACATGTATCCTCAATATATGATATGACATCCTCTAGAGTCACTTCCATCTCACCGATAGGAAGGTGAAAGGTGTTATGCTGACTATGGCACCTCTCAGCTAGGGCTATCAAGAGTCCCTGATTAATCCTAATTTGGGGAATATATAATAAGGAGGACAAATCGCAATGTGAAATAACACCTATATCAAGTTGTGCCAGCCGAGGTATCAAATCAAAATTCCTTGGGAAATGCTCATGAATTTGAAGATTTTCCAAAAGGCTCCTATAAGCACAAAATTCACAAATCAGTAAACTTTTCAAATCAATCAAAATCAATCAGCTTATTAATCTAATCAACTCTGATGAGAATTTGATAAAATCTCATGAGCATAAATCTATCAAGCACCTCACCTATCATGAGGTTAATAAACCACTCTATGAGTCAACCTCACCTATCATGAGGTTAATCAATTTATCAATCATTCAACCTCGCTTATCATGAGGTTAATCAATCTAATAATAATTGATCCTCACCCATCATGACATCAATTATCATCAATCAATCATTAAATCTCACCTATCACGATATCAATAATCACCAAAATCTATCAAAATCAACAATCAAAATCAAATCAAAGGCTGACAAGATCGAAAAACATCAAAATCAAGGAGTAAAATGATAAGTTCATCATTCTGACTTGAATGCACTAAAATGGTCAATGCACCATTTCAGAGAGTCAATATGCCAAAAATGATAATCAATGCGTGAAATATGTCTATGCGCCATATCAGTCCACCTTTGCGCTAAAACAAGTAACCAATGTGCTGAAATAGTCAATGCACTATTTTAGCCTATCAATGCACTAAACTAAAATACCAAAGCATTATTTCCAATAATGCGCTAAAATATTATTCCTATGCGCTAATAAAATAATTCTATGCGAAAATTCAATTATGCGCTAAAACAATAATTGTATGTGCTACATCGAGCTCTAAAAGTGCTAAAAACTAAAAAGCCGAATTCAAACGAGAAAAGGACCGAGAAAATAAAATTGCATGAATTACAAGGAGGTTTATCGAGGTACGTACCAGAGGTCCATACGCTATTGGGTGGTTGTGATGTCGCACACGCTCAAATCAGTGTGTGTGGTAAGGAATCACCATTTTGCTTTAAATGCACAATTTGTTAAATCACTCTCAAATTTCAATATCAAATGCATAAATGAATTCCAAATTAACCTTTTTACCCTTTTAAGGGCTAATTAAGTGGGATTTTACGACACTAATTTATTTTATTTACCAAAAGGGCTTAATTAATCCATTCATCAATGGGGCAATTTTCACATCATTTTCGGGAGATAAATTGCTGCAATATCAAATCAAAATCGAATTATCATAAAATCATAAAAAAATAAAAAAATAAAAAAAAAAAATCCTAAAAATTCAAAAATTCATTGATTTATCTCCCAAGGGGGCATATATCCATTATCACTCAAAAATTAGCATTTGGGGCATGTCAGAATTTTTTTCTCAAACACTAGCAACAAAATTGATTCTTTGAAGCAATATGTAAACACGTCACTTCAAAGAGGGGAAAAATGTATACATCTAAAAATGGTTTGGATAAATCTGATTAATTAAATACATTAACCTTTAATTCATCTACTTATAAATAAATAGAAATATTTATTTATATGATTCACATTCTATTTTCTTCTATCTTAATTAAATAAACAAATTCATTAGTTTGTTTTAATTTAATTATCTAATTCTTCCATCTTAATTAAATAAACAAAGTCACATAGTTTGTTTAATTATCACCCCCTTTTATTAAATAAACAAATTTCAAATGTTTTATTTAATAATATTTCTTCCCTCCAAAATTCAATAACTCAAATTTCTAATTGAGCACATGTCTACAAATTTTCTCTCAATAAAGTTGAAAGCTTTAAGTGCATTCAATTTTACTTTATCTTTCCAACCAATTTTGAAACAAACTGTAATAGTTGGAAATAGTTGGCTTTAGGGATCCATAATTTCTTCCTAATCATTTGCCACAATGTTTTGCTGAGAGAAAGCATTTCCCCTTCTTCCTCGCCAAATTCTTCATCTTCTGCCATTGATTTATCTAGATCAAATCTAAACCATTGCTTTCGGCCACATCAAGAATTGTTTTTAAAAATCTATAAAGGCAACCTCTTGCTATAGGAAATGGATCCGAATTTTATAAAATTTTACTCTGCAGGTATCATATTAGAGCATTTTAGCATACAACATTTAGCAATTATCAAATAGAATCATTTTAGTAATCGTATTAAATCATAATCATGTCACAACATATCACATTAGTTGTATCTTGGTTTATCACATCATTTCCTATCATCATCAGCATCTCAGTATCATTCAGTTTATTATTCTCATTCTCTAGGTTGTCATTTTAACAATCATAGTGCACACAATCTGAGAGACACTTTGATTTAATAAATCCTTGGAGTTAGAGAGCAATAGAAATTTTTTAGAGATTTTATTATGCTTCAAATAGATTTAAATATGTTGTTTGAATTCTCTAATAATGTTGTATTTTAAGGGGTGTTGTTATTTACTTCACTTACACATATTTTTGACACACATCGGGCAGTGGCCTTCAACAGTAGATTCTGGAAGATTCGAGAGCTCCTCAATATCACACTTCAGTTTCCAGGTGCACCACTTTTGCTTGATTAAGTTTTGTTATAGATTGCATACATTTTAGGTCATTTTACATAGTATTTTTAATACCTTTTGGATATCATTAGTTTGCATTCAATAGTTAGCTCATTTAATTAGTTTGCAACATTTAGACACATTCCAAATCACACACTCACATCACACATTTAACCCTTAATCTTGAATGAAGCCCCTAGGTTTTGGGTGTGAAATAACTCTCTCCTTTTAGGTGAAAACCCTAGAAGTGCTAGAGAACTCCCTTTTCCCTCAAAATCTATGGTTCATTTTGGTGAACCTACCTTTAGAACACTTTTTAACTTCTGATTTCAAGTGCATTTGCATCCTAGGGAAAACTTACATTGTATTAGGGTTTTGTATTGTTTTGCATTCTAGGGTTTTTAAAAGTGCATTAGTGAAAATCTCATTTAGCTTGCATTTTGCAGTGCATTTTCATTAAAAATTTCAAACATTCTACATTTTCATTCTGTATATGTATTTGAAAAGCCTAAAAATTGTAAAAACCATTCAAAACTCATGAAAATTTGTTAAAAAAATCACTATTGGGACTAATTCGCCACACTGGGCGACTTAGTCCACTTGCATATTCTGCATTGTAATTTCTGGCATTATCAGAGCATTTTCTGTATTGTTGTTTTCTATTTCTAAATTTCTGTGTTGTTTTCTAGAATTTTAGTTATCAGCATTTTAGTGTGCTTTGTTTGCATCGCATTTGCATTCACCCCACATTTAGAAAAATTTTCATGAGTGTTTGGTGCCCTATTGCTGATACCTTAGTGAGAAGAAGTTCAAGACTCATGGCATCTCACGAAAATACACTTGTTTTATATCTTGGGTTATCTCGAGCTTTCACTCCTAGTATTGATAATAGTACACTAGGCCTAGAAACCACCCTTACTAAATCCTTGCATTCAGGTAGCATGCATACTAAACATAAACTTGATGATATCCCACAAGACAAGATCATCCAACTTCATGAGGACCTTGTCTTGGGGCTTTTAAATTTCGAAGGAGGGATGCTAGGGTTTTTCAGGTTTAAAGTTACCTAGGGTGATGTGAATTATCAAATTTTGAAACCCTCTTGTTATGTTTCAACGGTGACTTGCTACCAAAGGTAACTGGTCACTTAATTGATCCAGTTGAGCCCTTTCCTCCGTGCTCTTACCGGCCCCTTTTACCTAGCCTATCGGTCTTTTTTCGTTATTGGGGCTTAATATTTTATAATGCCAAGGGTTGTACCGACCGGTCCCACCTAAATATTCTAATGTTTGTGCATGCTGTTTGGTTAATCGTCTGATCACGGGTTTTGATCTAGACCATTTCTCACAAACCTCATAGGTTTTCCTATTGATGTCACTAAGAGGTGTGAGGTCTGTGAGATGTCACCATCTGGCATGTAGGAAGGGGTGGGGTTTTTTCCGGAGGTGTCAACGATGATAAGTGGTTGTCTTTTCACCAACGAGGGTTTTAATTATGGGGTTAATAATAATTCTCCCTTGCAGACCTTGCACGAGCATAGAAAATGTCTCAAATGTACTGCAAGGTCTGCGAAAGGGAGACACGTGGCCTGGTTCTTGGAGCAACAAGGATAAATGGGACCCACTGTCCAGTTGGGGCCTCCTGTTTTCATGGGTTTTGATTGGCTGTGGTTTTTCGAGGCACTAAGGTTGATTTTCAACGCTCGATTGACTCAATCTGAGTCGTCTAATTTTCCAAGTCTATTCAACATCAATGGTACAATTTCAAAGAAATTACTGATCATCTATGTGACAAGATTTCACACTATGAAGCTTATTTTATTAATGGCTCGAGAGTTTTAGAGGATTTTCTCTAGCGTGTGAATGATGCCCTCCTAATATAAGCAATTATGGTGGATACATCAGCCACTTATAGCTCAAATGCTTGTTTTGCATTCAAGCAATTGATATCCCTCTCACCAATTCACTCTATAAATGCTTGCTAAAGTGACCCAGTGTTATCATTATATTTTTTGAGTTGTTTTTTTTGTAGGTGGTGGTTATTCTCCTGTATTTTGTGAAGCTATGGAAAAATCTATAGGGCACAGGAGTGCCAGAGTAGGATCCAAGAGGTCACTAATTAAGAAGGAGCAACCTACTCCCAGAACACTTGAGGTCACTATTAAGAGTGTTGGAAAAAGGCCAGAGACGTTGTGCATCCCCTATGTTAATTTCATCAGATTATGATGATAACAGGTTTGAGACTGACTCAGATTACCGATGTTACCTGGCGGCTTTGACTGAGCTCATGGGAGTGAACAAGGAGGTCCTTACAGTTGAACCAATAACTGCACTGGTACCGGGCCAAGTTGCTGGATGTGGCACTGATGTGGCTGGAGGAATGAAGGCGGTTCTACTTTTGACTAAGGAAAGAACTTGGAGCGGTCACTTGTATTGGGGTCGTGTGTCTACTTAGTGGTTGCTGGTGTTGGGTTTGCCGGGCGGTGTTTTTTTTGGTGTTTCATTTTGTTAATGTGGATGTGTGAGTGCCTGGCATGCTTTTTATTTTTTCTCCTACTGGTTACTATGTAACCATTTTTTGTTTCCTCGGATCATGCACCTTGTTATCCAATGATGAGGAATGTGAATTCAAATTTCATTCAAAATGAAATTCAATTTTGAAATTAACAACGTAGCCTAGTGCTTTGTTGCTCTTCTGTCCTATAAAGGAGATTTCACGGCTCATTGTTAGGGTTGAGATTTTGGATCCATAAGGTTCTGAGTATGTACAGTTAGTTTTAATGTAGGATTTGGAAGGTATTATTTAGGAAATCATTCTAGGTTGGGAATAGTATGAAATAAGTATGCTATACTTTTGTAATTACTGATATAGAAAAAAATCTAAATGAATTAAGACAATTTGCTCTCTTGTGTATGTGTCATGGATTATGAATGGATTTATCAAGGGTTTGTTCATTCAGTTTCAATGGTGTATTTGAAAGTGTAACTTGTTCTCCTACTTTAACTTAATGAATTAATCAAATGCTTGAAACAAAATTGCATGTTTATGGTCATATGCTCAGGATTCACTAATGAGTATTGTTTTAATATAGTGAAAGATCTCATAGTAGCAAAGCATTATGGTGATAAGTTCATCATATCTGAATTATGTTTTATATGACTCCTACCCAATGAATGAGGCACTGGATAATGTTGGTAAAATTATTTCAGATGTAGGACTGTGGCTATGAGCATGGTGATTCAAAAGCTGAACATTTTAACAACTATCAAAAGCTATCTCTTTTGAGATATAAATCTTATGATAATTTTCAGTCTCTTTGCTTTCAGAGATCTATTATTATTCTTAGGTTTTACCACAACCAAGGTAATTTCTGTCTGATTGCATGTGTGGAGACTACATCTGTAAGAGGAAGTGTTCTTATCAGTCATAGAACAATCTTATGAACACATGAAGGTTTACCCACCCTGGTCTCACAAAGCCAAAAGTGTAGGAGATGTTTCGTCTTTGACTAGATCTCGTTAGTTGGCCACTAGCCTTTGTAGTTATTTATAATAGAGGTTGTCTACCTCTTGGAGAATTGAAAATCCTATGTGGAAAAAACACCAACAGAATGAGGACTCTACTAGGGAGTTCTAAATCACTAGTTGCAGATGGTTATAGAGTCATATCACAGATTTGCTGTTCTGAATTTACATAGTGAATGTTTTCAACCTTAGATGGAAGAGGTTGTTGAAATGAACCTGATAATCCTATGGTCTATGGTATCCTTTTGGCAAAGGATTTAGGAGTTCTGAACTCATTAGATGAATGGTGGTTTTATTGGGGAGAACTTCTAAGAAATTCAAAAAAAAAAAGAGAAACAAGGAACCATAGGGGTTGAAGGATGCTATCTAGAATATTTTGTTAAGTGAATTTGAATGTTAAAATTTGGATGGTAATGGATTGTGGTTTTGAAGGAGATTGGTAGTGGTATGGTACAACTCTGTTGTGGGTAAAAACCCAAAATCTAACAAGCTTTGAAAGGAATTTCATATTTATTTTAATATAATCCTTTGTTGAAGAGGTGGCGACTCTGACTGAAGAACCACTTGATGAATGAAGAAACAGTCCTAGATCTCTGATATTTACAATCAGGAAGAAGAATTTAATACATTTTTCCAAAACAAAAAATTACCAAGTATTTAATCAAAACTAAACAGTTCACTATTTTTAATTGTGATGGGTTTTTGTAATTAAGGATGCATATGGTTCCAAACTAGATGTCTAGCATCATGAAATGAACAATGATTAGTTTTTCCATACTTTTGATGATGCAATATGTATAAGGCCATATGAAATAATGTTTATGTTGCATCATATCTTGAAAAGAAAGGAATACTATTTGCAGTCACTAACAGAATCATGGTTGTGATAGTAAATAATATGTCTGATAAATATGTACTGTTGATGAAATTTTAAATGGGTATAAGGGATTTCCCATATGTAAAAATAGACATAAATATGAAAAGAGAACAAGTTTCATTGAGCTCTTTGGGGTGTTTTGTAACTCAAAGGTATATGCCTTTTATTTTTAGTGATGTCAGTGGTTACCCTAATCCAATTCCTAAGAAGATTAGGAAGTATTTGCCTAAATATATAGGGTAAAGTGCAGAATCAACCTCTAAGAATTTACAACATTTTGTAGATGTAATGGGGGATTATGAAGTCAATCATGAGGATGTTGTCATGAAGCGTTTTGTGCAATCCTTGAAGGGTGATGCCAGGGATTGGTTTTCCTATTTACCTGCCTATTCAGTTAACTCATGGAATCAGTTGGTGATAGTTTTTATGGAGAAATTTGGTGAACGAGTCAATCCCAACATATTAAGAAAAGGTTTTATGAGAATTAACATAAACGAAGAGGAGCTAATCCCATATTTTAATCTCAGGTTTTCAAAAGCTATAAGAGAAATCCCTAAAGAAATAAGACCGAGTGAGGCTGAATGCTTAGTTGTATATCTTGGTGCTTTTGACAAAAGGATGGGTTACTTACTAAGAGATAAAAAACCTACAAAAATGCACCAAGCATATCAAATGGCTATGAAAATTGAAAATAATATGAAATACTCAATGATGAAGGGGTATCTTGCTGCAAGTATTGATTACCCTAGCTTACCTAGTACTAGTAAAATGTCAGAGGAAGTTACTCAGAGTATTGATTATGATAAGCGTGTTGTGAAAATTGTCATATCTTCACCATTGCAGTGTGATGATAATGAGATCCAAGTTGAAAGCCAGTCTAGTTTGAATGATGTTGATCAAACTTCTCTTGTACAAGAATTGTATGAAATGAAGAGGCAAGAGAGGGAATCACCATATGAGTTTTTCTTAAGATTTTTAGAAGTCTTGATACAAATTCCTAGAAGTCATAGACCTAATGACTATGAATGCATTGATTTATTTTGTGAAATTTATGAACTAGAGCTAAGTGATTTGCCAGAAGAATTAAAACCTGCTAATTTGGCCCATGTCATTAAGTGGATAGAGATTGAAGAATCAGCCAAGAATGTACCTACACAAAATGAAGACAATGCTTTCCCTTTTGAAGAAATTTGGATAAGTACAGAGGAATTTGAGGGGAAAAATAATGCAGTATTATGTGAGACACCTATTGTGTCTCCTAATCTTGATGGTAATACTCATGTCACTGAGATTTTGTTACAGGCTAGTGATTGTGATTTCAAAGGTAGTGATTATAATACTCAAAACGAAACTAGGCTTGTCTTTTCACTAGGGTTGTATGGAAATGTAGAACCTCATGTTCTTACTTGTTCCCAAGTGAAGGAATAATCTTCAAATGATAAATATTTAGAGTATACTCCGAGTATACTGGCAATGGAACAAGCCTATTGTATAAATGTTGAGGAATTTGAGGACAATGAAGTATATGATCAAAATAATAGTACTGAAGACAACCAACATATTGATGAAAATATTAGTACTTTTGTTTTTCCTGACTGCTTATGTGAAGTTGAGATGGATATGTTGTTACCTTTTGACATTGATATTGCTGGTGAAATTTTTTCACTTGTGCCAAAATTTTCACTTATAAATTAACACATACAACAGGTAGTGTTGAGTACAAGGAGGCCAATGCATATTGCTCTTTCTCTTTTGACCAGTTTGAAATTGATGTATTTGACTCTGTCTTTGAGGGTTTTCATTTAAGAGCAAATGAAGAAATACAGGGGAAGGTGTACATTGAGAGGCCTGAAATGAATGTGTTTACAAATTCCCTGGAGAATGATGTAACTACTACTACAAAATTTTGTGATGCTAGGATGTATCCCAAATTGATGGAATTCAAGTGCTGGTAACCTAACTTATCTGGGAAATTCTAGGGTGGGGATTCCCCGAGTTGTGTATCACCTATGTTGAGCAATAGAAGTATGGATAATATGCACATAGTTTAATATGAATTTTTTAGTTTGATGTGCAAATTGATGATGATGCTAGAATGTGTAATGTTGTAGACCAGGTAAGTTATGAATGTTTCCACTTCTCAGTTCAGTTGGGCACACATCCTATGAGTTATGACCAGGGGTAGAGTAAGATGAAATGTTATCATGGTCATATGTTGCTTTTAAAGTTTTGGAACAGGACATGGACTGAATTGATTCAAGGGAGTATAAATAAACATTATGATACTTCTAGACATATTGATTATCCTATAATTTTTTAAGAATCAATGTGTAAATGTTGAAGACCTTGTTTACTCCAGGTGATAGAGAATTTTGTTTTTGATAGGGGAAAATTTTGATTTCTCTTGTCAGGTGGCCTGGGGCCACCAAGTTGGTAGTGCACAAGTCCAATTGACAAAGCAAGGTGACATATTTGTCGAGGCACTTGTGTAATTCAGTAATCTAGTTTGTGAAACCAGAGATTCTGGATTCTTGCTATGCCCACAGGGGGCACACATCTCTAGTTAGAGCCACTGATGGGGCTTTTAAATTTTGAAGGAGGGAGGCTAGGATTTTTAGGTTTAAAGTTACCCAGGGTGATGTGAATTATCAAATTTTGAAACCCTCTTGTTATGTTTCAATGGCAACTTGCTACCAAAGGTAACCGGTCACTTAAGTGATCCGGTTGAGCCCTTTCATCCATGCTCTTACCGTCCCCTTTCACCTAGCCTGTCAGTCTTTTTCCGTCACCGAGGCTTAAATTTTTATAATGCCAAGGGTTGTACCGACCAATCCCACCTGAATATTCTAATGTCCGTGCATGCTATTTGGTTAACCATCCGATCATGGGTTTTGATCTTGACCGTTTCTCACAAAACTCATAGGTTTTCTTGCTGATGTCACTAAGAGGTGTGAGGTCTATGAGATGCTACCATCTAGCATGTATGAAGGGGCGGGGTTTTTCCTCAAGGTTCCAACGATGATAAGTGGTTGTCTTTTCATCAACTAGGGTTTTAATTATGAGGTTGATAATAATTCTCCCTCATAGACCTCGCACGAGCATAGAAAATGTCTCAAATGTAGTGCGAGGTCTGCGAAAGGGCAACACGTGGCTTGGTTCTTGGAGAAACAGGGCTAAATGGGACCCATTGTCTGGTTGCGGCCTCCTATTTTCGTCAATTTTGATTGGCTGTGGTTTTTTGAGGCGCTGAGGTGGATTTTCAATGCTCGATTGACTCAATTTGAGTCGTCCGATTTGCCAAGTCTGCTCAACATCAATGGTACAGTTTTAAAGAAATTACTGATCATCTGTGTGATGAGATTTCGCACTCTGAAGCTTATTTTATTAATGGCTCGATCATTTCAGAGGATTTTCTCTTGATTTTCTCTAGTGTGTGAATGATGCCCTCCTCATAGAAGCAATTATGGTGGCTAAGTCAACCACTTATAGCTCAAATGCTTGTTTTTCATTCAAGCAATTAATATCCCTCACACCAATTCACTCTATAAATGCTTGCTAAAGTGACCCAGTGTTATCATTATATTTTTTGAGTTGCTTTGTTTGTAGGTGGTGGTTATTCTCTTGTATTCTATGAAGCTATGGATCTATAGGGCATAGGAGTTCCTGAGTAGGAGCTAGGAGGTTGCTAATTAAGAAGGAGCAACCTGCTCCCAGAACACCTGAGGTCACTATTAAGAGTACTAGAAAAAGGCCAGAGCGTTGTGCATCCCCTGTGTTAATTTTATCAGATTCTGATGATAACGCGTTCGAGACTAACTTGGATTACTAGTGTTACCTGGTGGCTTTGACTGAGCTCATGGGAGTGAATGAGGAGGTCCTTGTGGTTGAACCAATAACTGGATTGGGACCAGGCCAAGTTGCTGGATGTGGCACTGATGTGGCTGGAGGAATGAAGGGGGTTTCGCTTTTGACTGAGGCGAGAACTCAGAGTGATCGCTTGTACCAGGGCCGTGTGTCTACTTAGTGGTTGCTGGTGTTGGCTCTGCTGGGCAATGTTTTTTATGGTGTTTCATCTTGTTGATGTGAACGTGCGCGTGCCTGACATGATTTTTGTTTTTCTCTGACTGGTTACTGTGTAACCATTTTTTGATTCCTCAGATCATGCACCTTGTTATCTAATGACGAGGAATGTGAATTCGAATTTCATTCAAAATGAAATTCAAATTTGAAATTAACAATGTAGTCTAGTGCTTTGTTGCTCTCCTGTCCTATAAAATAAGTTTCACAGCTCATTGTTAGAGTCAAGATTTTGGATCCATAAGGTTCTGAGTATGTACAGTTAGTTTTACTGGAGGATTTGGAAGGTATTATCTTAGGAAATCATTATGGGTTGGGAATAGTATGAAATAATTATGCTATACTTTTGTAATTAAGACAATTTGCTCTCTTGTGTATGTGTCATGGATTATGAATGGATTTATCAAGGGTTTGTTCATTCAATTTCAATGGTGTATTTCAAAGTGTAACTTACTCTCCTGCTTTAACTTAATGAGTTAATAAAATTCTTGAAAATAAATTGCATGTTATGGTCATATGCTTAGGATTCACTAAGGAGTATTGTTTTAATATACTAAAAGATCTCATAGTAGCAAAGCATTATGGTGATAAGTTCATAATATCTGAATTATGTTTTATATGACTCCCGACCAATAAATGAGGCACTAGATAGTGTCGGTAAAATTGTTTCAAATGTAGGACTGTGGCTTTGAGCATGGTGATTTAATATCTAAACATTTTAACAAATATTAAATGCTATCTCTTTTGAAATATAAATCTTATGATAATTTTCAGTCTCTTTTCTTTGGGACATCTATTATTATTCTTAGGTTTTTCCACAACCAAGGTAATTGTTGTTTGATCGCGTGTTTGGGGACTGCATCTATAAGAAGAAGTGTTATTATCAGTCATAGAACAATCTTATGAGCACATGAAGGTTTACGCACCTTGGTCTCACAGAGCCAAAAGTGTAGGAGATGTTAGTCTTTGACTAGATCTCGTTAGTTGGCCGCTAGCCTTTGTAGTTCTTTATAATAGAGGTTGGCTACCTCTTAGAGAATTGCAAATCCTATATGGAAAAAACACCAATAGAATGGCGACTCTACTGGGGAGTTCCAAATCACCAGTTGTAGATGGTTATAGAGTCATATTGTAGATTTTCTGTTCTAAATTTACATAGTGAATGTTTTCAACCTTAGATGGAAGAGGTTGTTGAAATGAACTTGAAAATCCTATGATCTATGGTATCTTGTTGGCAAAGGATTCAGGAGTTCTAGAATCTTTAGATGAATGGTGGTTTTATTGGGGAGAACTTCTGAGAAATTTAAAAGAAAAATAGAAACAAGGAGCCATAGGGGTTGAAGGATGCTATCTAGAATCTTTTGTTAAGTGAATTTGAATGTTAAAATTTGGATGGTAATGGACTATGGTTTTAAAGGAGATTGGTAGTGGTATTCCCAAATCAATGTCAAGATTCCTAACCCACATCTTCAAAAGATGTTTATAGAAGATTTGCTAACTCACATTCAGGAAAACTCACCATGATAAAATTCCCCTACTTTATGCATTTATGCACAACCCTATGCGTTTATCAGAATTCGATTTGTATTCGTGAGACACGATCCACTCCAAGTTGAGTTGAAAAATCTGAAAATGCTAACCAAAAAAATTCTCAACCATATAGAAAGAATAATAAAGGGTTCTTATAATTTAAGCCTCCTCAACCATCCTCTCCACCTGTCAACAACCAAGTAGTAGCTGTTAAAACCACAATGCCTTTTAATTATGGAGATCCCAAAAGACACTTCACACCTCTACTCAACACGCTCCATAACACAATGTCTCAACTTCTGTAGCAAAAAATGATTACCTTACCTTCTGTCCATGCACCTGATCCTACCAAACCTTTACCTCCAAACTTCAACTCCAAAGCTTATTACCATTTTCATAGATAAAACAAACATGACACGGAATAGTGCAAGCATCTTAAGCATATTTTTCAAGACCTTATTGATTCTTTCCGTCTATCCGTTGCCGATACTAATGATCAAGGCAATAAGTTTGTTGCCCCTCCCAATGAAAATCTGCAAATTTATAATAATCCCGTGCCTAAAAATAATATTTCATTTGTCAAAGTTGGTGACACTCCACAAAATAATGTTATGAATGTTGATATAAATGATGAACATTCTGATCTTATTCCACATGTGACCCATGTCAATCCTATGAATGAAATGGTTGGTGCAATAGATGTTATCCCTCATAAGGGCCAACCTAAGACATCTCTTGATATTAATTTCTCTTCTCAAGACATACTAAAAAATCTTTCCAATGGTTCTCTCTACATAGCTGACCATATCTATGACAATCCCACTAATGGGATATTAATATATCCCGCCTGTGGAGAGGATGTGATCAATGAGGAATTTTTGGTATTGCATGATCTTTATCAAGATGATTATGCTAAACCTAGCACATGGATCAAAACACACAATGGTTTTCTTGCCGTATGATTGGATCGATAGCCCTCCCATTAAAAATAGGACCTGAAACATTGGATGTTACATTCTCTATCATCCCACAGTCGAAACAATTTTGTTTTAGGCTAGGCCATCTGTGACTTTGCTCAATGAAAGTGGTCCCTTAAGTTCTTCACAAGTGATTAAAGTTTCCCTTTGATAATAATATATTCACTACCTACCATAGCGGCTTTAACCCCTTGTCTTCCAAAGGAAACTTCTCCTTAGAATATTTTTGGCTCAAGCCCATGGAACCCATCAAGCTGCCTAGAAGAGATTTATTTTTCATCGCTAACCAAAAATTTAAAGCAAACAAAATTACAAAATTATCTCTTCGCAATATGTGCCCATCTACTTCTGAAACTCCCATCCTCGATGAAACCATGCTTCAACCTAAACAAGACCAAACACAATCAACACTTGAAACTTCATCTACATCATCCAAGAGACCTTGAGATTGTGAAAGTAAGTCCATCCTACCTCCTCGCATAAACATGTTTATAAAGAAAAGGATAAAGTGGATGAACAACCTTCCATGGTTCTTTCCGTTCCTCCCCCTAGGGATGAAAAGCAACCTATGGTTGATCAACCCCCTCCTTCACAGATGCAACTTGACAATCGAATCAAAATAAATAAAGGAGCTAGGGAGCATAAACATCGACGTCATGCCCTTTCTCACAAGTTACATGATGAAGAAAATAAAGAAAATCATAATCCAAACTTGACAGAAGAAATGCACTATGATCCTCCTCCCCAACCACCACAACATGATCCTATACCCCTGTGACAACCAAAGTTAAACACTTCAACCGACATCATCATCCATCCTCCTATTGTCATTAATTTGGATGACAATGATGATGAGATTACTAAAATAGATGAAGAGGTGCATGATAATTTGAACACATTGTTTTCCTCTTCCATGAGATTGGATGAAAATTCTCCTAGGATGAGCATTGACCTTTATGCTAGTTCTGCAATTGTTGTTGTCCCTCCAGTGAATCGCCCAACTGCACTTTACACTGAACAAGATTGGGAGGTGGATGACTTGTTAGATTGTTGGTGTGCATTTTCCTTACTATTCTTTTGCATTTTCATTTTCTTTTGTATGTGCATAACGTGCTCCCCATACTGTTTCATTTGATGTCTCTCTCTTTGTGACATTCCTCTATTTGTACCTTCATTCTTCTATATGTCGTGCCTTTTCTTTCACTTTTCGCTTTGGATTTTTTCCTTCCTTTTGGGGATGATGCAAGGTATTGAGATCGAAATGTCCCTTTCTTGTTGACCCAAAAGACTCTTTTTCTTTATATTTTTCATTTTATTTTGTTGTCCTTTTGGGGACGATGCAAAGCATCAAGACACCCTATGTCTCCTCCATGTTGACCTAAAATGACTCTTTCTTTTTCTTTGTTTTCGCTCTCTTTGTGTCCTTCCAGTTCTATGTATTTGGGAGGATGATGACAATTTTGAACTCTCTAAACAAATATTGCAGCAATGAACATACTGACCCCAAATCCATAGAATGTTATGGTGTTTTCATTTTGGGGGAAACCTCTTTCCTTTCTTTTTCTTCGCATGACACAACCTTACTCAGAAACATATCACTTGGCATAGGGATTTCCAAGTTGGATGTCATGTCTTCTCTTTCTTTTTTCACTTTTCATTCTGCTACTTTGAAGTAATTGCTCATAGAACAACGTGTAGCAATTCCTTTAAAGTGGGGGAATACATTGACATTATTTCTTTTTCTTTTTTTTCTTGGTTCTTAGTGCAACCTTATTACTTTATATGATGTGTTTGTCTCTTCGTGGATGAAATTGGGTGTGATGTCATTCATAAGTGTGATCTATCTCAACATATTACATTCCTCTTAGTGGCCTGATGCCACACACTACATCCCCTAAGTTGTGAATATTCTATTCTTTGATTGATCATCTCTTAGAGATATTAGATGCAATGTTCCCTAAGTTAAAGACCTCACATGAACTAAGCAAGACTCCTTTGAACTTTCCTTTACATTTTCCATTTTTTGCAGTTTTGCATATATGGCCACCTTGCATAATGTAACCTACATGCCTATAGTGCCATCTTTCTCTTGTTCATGAGCTCCAAGCATACAAAGATTTTCTTGTCTCATGAAGCTTGAAATGTCATTTTATTTTGTGGCACCTTATTAAAGTTATTAGGAGGTATAACTTTGGTATGATTAAGCACGAAGCCCAACCAATGCCACGATTTTACCCATAGTCACTTGCGTGTGTGTGAGTGCATACCAACCATGAGTGTATGTTTCTCACATTTTTGGACTTCTCATCCGATGGATAGCTATGAGTTATGTCACCTCAGAGTGAATACACATCTTTCTGGAAAAACATCCTAGATCTAATCTACTACTAGCTAGACAAATGATCAATGCTTGATCTAGCTTTTTCTTCCCTTTCATTCCTTCACATCACTTTCTTGTGTGATATTTTGTGCTAATGTTTGGTTTTCCATGGGATCTTGATCATCCCTCTTGATTATTGTTGTCTCATCTTGCTAACATGAGTACATATGGATCCCTCTCGATATGCATGATGAGCTACTTTATTGTGAGTTTGAAGCAAGTTAATCCTCTCACTAAAGTGGGGGCTAAATGTAATGTAGAAAATGTATTATTGAAATTTTCACTCATTTGGGCCTTTTTTATGGATTTTGGCTTGATTTTGCCTAGATTTAATGTTCAAATGTGGCTAACACATTCACATTAGGCCTTGAATGCTTGAAAATCAATAAAAACTTAATGGTGTCTTACAAAAGTGTTGTGAAGTGTTGTAACACATTTTCCTACTTTTCTAGGACCTTTCCATTATAATTAACTTGAATGACCTATTTTTATCATTTACTAGGCCTTATTTCAAAGTGTTGTAAGGAGTTGTAACAAACTCTCACACTTTCCTAGGCTTGTCATCAATAATTTGACCATTTCTTATGTTAAAATGACCCCTTAATGCAATTAGAGGCCCCACTTAAGTGTGTTTCTGAAGACAATCCCATTAAACAACATTAATCACATTTTAATTCTTGACAATTAAAAAATTTTCCATGGTGGGACCAAGTCGCCACCTTGGGCGACTTAGTTCAATCAGGCTTAAAAATCAAATTTATGTCAATATTCTGGTGGGATATTGTCTTCTAAACCATAAGGTCAGTTTGTGATATGTTATTTTTAGAAAATTTAGGGGACAAAATGTATAAATAAAGGGTTTTCCTCTCATTTTACAATCTTCTACACTCAATCTCTTAGCAATTCATTCTTCTCAAGAAAGAATCAAGAATTCAAGCACTTTAAGCACTTCAAGCATTCATCCATTGGAGATGATTACTTGCATATCTTCAGACTTCTTCATCAAGGGTTTGGTGAGTTCAATAATCTTTCCCTTTACTTTGCATTTCATTATCTAGGGTCTGATTACCAAAATGGGGTATGACTAAGGAAAACCCCTATTCTCTAACCCTAACCCTTTTCCCATCTTTGCATGTGCGTTTTGTAGAATTTGTATGTAGATTTTTCAAAGAGGAAGGTGCTCAAAGGTGTCAAATTTCCATCAACATCATTCAAAGTCAACAAACACTAAAGGGAGCTTGAAGACAACCTATAGGTCAACATCTAAAGATTCAGATCAGATTATTTGTAACAAATAAAAGTACAAGTTGATAGCTACAAATTCTAGTCTCGAGATTCCCGAAAGTGATAGATGGACTAAGTTGCCATCATTAGAGAATTAGTCCCACTACTAGGCTTGAAAAGTGATCTTTGTAGTTTTGGACACCCATTTCCCCGAAACTTGTTCCAACAAAGTTTCCCCGAAGGACTAAGTCGCCCAGCTTGGTGAAGTGTCTCGGTGGCCTTCAAAAATAGATTCTGGAAGATTCCAGAGCTCCTCAACATCACACTTCAGTTTCTAGGTGAACCACTTCTACTTCATTAAGTTATTTTACAACTTGCATACATTTTAGGTCATTTTACATAGTATTTTTAATACCTTTTGCATATCATTAGTTTGCATTCAATATTTAGTTTATTTCATCAGTTTGCAACATTTAGACACATTCCAAATCACACACATGCATCACACATTTAACCCTTAATCTTGAATGAACCCCCTAGGTTTTGGGTGTGAAAGAACTCTCTCATTTTAGGTGAAAACCCTAGAAGTGCTAGAGAACCCCCTTTTCCCTCAAAATTTATGGTTCAGACCTATTCATATTTGCCTAAGTTTACTTAGGCTATTCTAGAGTTTTGTCTCACCTCATGTGGTTGAGACAATTGTCCTCACTTTGTGAAACACCTCTTGCATGGTCACTTTCCACTCACTAGAATACTTGTTACGTGAGTTAACAATTGTCCCATGATTAAAAAGTTAATTAGTTATTGTGTTCGACTTGACTAACTTCACCACATTGCATGTATAAGCAAGGTTACATTGTACATTTAATTTTTTTTTTTTATCATATCTTGATAATGTAATCTAGGCTTATTCATGTGCATGTATTTTGTAGAATTATCTTGGTTCTTGCTTATGATCTTGGAAACCATAACATGGTATTAGAGCCATGCAAGAAAAATCCTTCCCAAAATCTTGCATCTAACCTAGTCTAGAGTTCCATGCAATTTTATCTCCATGTAAAGATGAAATATGTTTGGGCCTGATCTCAAATTTTGTTCCCAATCATTAGGATTAACGGTTTTATTCTTTTTTTTCTTGCAGGGATTGTTTTTTCAGTATTTTGACATTCATTTGCAAATTCTTGTCAATTTTGACAATCAATTTGTAATTTTATCTATTTGTTTTGTACATATTTAGCACCAATCTGCTTGTTTGTGGTGTCAATATGCTCTTATTCAGTATCAACCTACATTTTGCATGTGATAAAGGTTTTTGGTGTGAATCTTCCATTATGCGTATGTAAATATTGCCTCTAAATTCAGATTTGGAGATCAAGTTACAGAGAATGAGACATTGCGAAACCTCCACAATCCATTTGGTGCCCTTAGTTCTGGAATCGTGTCAATTCTACCAATCCAAAATAATGTTACAATGATATGGAATGCTATTGTTGCTATCAATAAATCCTTAATCCACTAGATTCAAATTTACTCATACTGTGCAACCATCACCCGATTCCTTGGCCTATATCAACATTCCTCTTGATAATCCTCTTCACCATTGCGAGGAAAGCTATCCAAAGGCTTGTGCTCATACTCATCAAAATTATGACCAATGTTTATAGACTTCAAAAGATATGACACTTTTTTCTTAAAACCTTGCTGTTGAATGGTGTGATCGTCGATGTTATTCATATTTTTTGCAGTTGCTGAGTTATCTAGCTGTTATCCATTGTTCGTGCAAATGTACATGAACACTAAAGGCAACTCAAGGAAGAGATGATTTAAAGGAGGCTCTATGATAGAAGCATGTTGACCATCTTCATGTGCACAAATTGATGTTGTAGATCTCTGCAAAAGGCACAATTAGGGGATTTAATTCGCAGGAAACAATGATACAACATCTCTATCTTCCTTTCACATGGTATTTCTTTATTTTTAAAAATTGAGCGGTACCACAAGCATTTTGGGCTCTTTCATAGATCCAAAAATAGATCAGATGGTACCGTGGACTATAAAAACACTTTTTACCAATTGTGCATTTCTTTTCTTTTTTCCACCAATGACTCACACTTGATGCTAATGTATTCACTCAATAACTCCTTATGCCTCAAGGCTCGGTCAATACTAATTAATTCTATTATACTCATTGTGGTATGCATAGTTTATTGATTGAGTCAAATCCTTATGCACTATGCCATCTAGCACAAGTAGTTGCTTCAAACTTGACATTTGTTAATACTTGCCATTATTTGGTTGTAATAGGTTAATGGTTATATAGCTACTAACCTTAAAAATTTAGTGATAGTCTCTAAAGGTTAGAAAACGCTTGTTTTGTTGCTGTGACAATATTACATAAAAGTTAACCTTTTTGTTAACATCTAATGTCATTCTTTGCAGTTTGTCAAAGTTCATCAAAAAATTTTAAGGGGGTCTTTTCATTTCAGCATAACTTTTGAATGGTAAGTCAAAATTTCAGCATAATCAAAGAGTATATTGGTTCATATATTCAAAAATTGGCAAAAACATTGTCTCCCTTTGAGAAAAAGCATGTTTTTTAAATCGTGTTTTGTAGTTAATTTCCTTGTTCAAAGGTTAATGTAAACACTAAAAAATGTCTTAGTCAATATCATACACTCAAAAATAGGTTTATTAACATCATTTCCTCTAAAATCCATCCTCTTTTCGTTTAATTGATTTAATTAACCTAGCTAATTAATTAATTGCGTCATTTTTAATCTATTGGCCTAATTAAATTTAATTAGGTTAATTCATCTCTTTTCACACTAACACTTCATCTTTAAATTAAATTAAATAAATTAAATAAATCAATATATTAAATTTAATTCCCTAATTCATCTTATTTAATTAAATAACCCTAAATTATTTAATTAAATATCATTTCACCTTTCCCACATTTATTAAATCATCTAATTTAATAAATGTCACTTTAGTTCTTTTAATCTCCTAATTGCATAAATTAAATCTTGTTTAATTAGAAATTAATCTAACTTTCTTCTAATCAAAGGAAATATTCCCATGGAATATTTTTTATAGACCCTTTTTGTACAGTTAAAACTCTGTTTTAATTTGAAAAATACCTTTTGCCTCACCCATAGGGATATTCTAAGGGAATACTCTTATTCCCCCATCATTTGAAACAGGGATATTTACTTGGCTTCAAATACAAGTTACCTTGTAACTTGAGTTACAAGCTATCTTTCAACCTTTTTAACAAGTCACCTTTGACTTGTGTGTGCAGGTCAAAAGTGTGTTTGTTTGAAGCAAATGTGAACCCTTGATTAAATCCCATCATGCATTCTCATCCGTTGAAGAGAATCCATGATCCATGCCTCTCATTTATCTTGAACCATTGATTAAGCTTTTTGATCTCAACCCTCTATTCCTTTTTTGCTCTCCTATAAATAGGTCACTATTTGGAGACAACTAGATCCATCTTTCAATTTCACACTTATGTTGTTGAATTAAATTACATCCACATTTATATGTTGCTTACTTTTAGCTTATTTTAGTTCATTTTAATTGCATAATACCTTAGAGAATCCATTAATGGTTTCCACACATCCATCTTAGCTTAAATAGGAATTAGGGTTTTCATATTTTAGCATAATATTAGCTTATATTGGTTTAGCAATAGCATAATTAGATCATTTGTAGTATAAAATAATGGTAACTTAGCTTGAATCATGTTTATTTTTACATAAACTATGTTTTCATACATCAATCACAATGGTTTTTGCATCGATTCTCTTCCATAGAACCAACTAAAATAGGCTCATTAATCATAGGATTAGGAAAGGGTCGTCATTTCACATCAACATGACACCAATTTCGAAATAGGATAGGTTTCAGATGGGCTAGATTAGGAATTTAACTATTTTTGTGTAGTTTGTAGCTTTAATTTTAAATTAAATGCTTAACTTAGATTTCCATTTTGAATGATCTTGTTTGTAGATGTAGGTATATTTGGTTCCATTATGCTTTGATTAATCACGAGTCAAGTGTAATTGGTCCGCCCTGACAATTCTCATCTCACATTCTGGCTCTAAAAGGAGGGAAAAGTGTTAACAATTTTCTAGCTCGAATTCCATTTATTTGTTGTTTTGTAGGTTGCATGGACACCCAAACTACAAATAATGACGCCTTCTATAGAGCGTCACCATATAGCAATTCCCACCCAATTTGAAATAGTGACGCCGATTTAATGCACTGACACCGATTTAATTCTAGAAATGCCAAATTAATCTGGAAGTATTGAAGAATTTAAACGGCGATGCCTATCTACACCAAAGTGACGCTTTTAAATTTCAAATCACAACACTATCACTAGAAGCGACGCTAGGCCAAATAGCGATGCTATCGTTCTCATTGTTATGCTCTAGAGCGATGCCCATTTTCACCAGAGCGACGACCAAACTTCAAATTGCAACGCTATCATGTTCAATGATTCCCAACTCCATGGTAAGAAACTTTTCGATTGTTTTCAAATATGTGCCTTGATTTTTTGGATTTATCTAATTACCAATGCATGTTTGATTGTGTTTTGGTTGTTAGACTAACAAGATTTTGCAGGTTGAAAGACATGGAGCTGAAATGAAGAAAGCCTCTTCTATCTTGAATTCTATAATTGTAAAGAGTGTTTAAATGCTTTGGGGGAATTATAACCCAATTTTCATGCTTTCTAATTTCTGTTTTAGGACCTCACTAGATTTCAATTTGGTCTTAAAATGAAAGATCAAATGGAATTAAAATTTAACCTTCATATTATCATCTTACTTTGGGCTTAAAACTGAACAAGAAAATTCACACTTGGTTTTGGTGCTATAAAAAGAACTCATCATTGCTTTGAGGATTAAAATAAATGTGTGTTTGATTTGTCTTGTAAACTTCTTTCCAACTTGTGTCATTTGAATGTGTATGCAGTTCTCTCACACTTCACAACGACCTTGAGAATCAAAATAATTTTTGGTGATATTGATTGTCTAGAAGGTTACCTACACATTTTGATTTAGAGCTAAAATTGAACAATCATGCCAGTGTGAAGGAAAGGAATTGTGTGTGCTCCCCCTAATTGCTTTATGCAACCTAGGCGGTCAAACTACAAATGTAATTTGCTATTTTTTATGTTTAGAGGGCCTGCCTTGGTGGGAAAAAGTACTCACCCCAAGGGAATGACCCAAGCGGTAACGAGCTAAAGCCAAGCTCTTTCAAACCGTGATATAAATGTGTTGTTACAATGAAAATTATGATCAATGGGAAGTGGTACATGATTCTCTCCCCCAACATCTTGATGATGCATAAAGCCCTTGTTCTAAGGGTTGGGAGACCTCTCACAAGGAGTTTATCATTACATATCCTAAACTAGAATCCCTTGTTACAAACCTTTGTTTAGAAATCCAAAAATTCCTTAATACTTGGTGCAAGAACGATAGTTTTGAAGCCGTCCCACATTCTTACTATTCAATTATAGAAATAGAAAAATACTTTTGATCTTCGAATTTTAAGGATTTTGAGATTTGGTGGTCTTGAGAAGTGTGTGCTGAGAAAGGGGGACTAGTGTCTCCAAATCTCTAATTGTTCGCATTGTTTAGTGTTTGGAGAAATCCAAGTGGGAACTCAACAAAGTATAACAATTTCAAACCTAGGATTGTATATGATTGTGGGCCAGTTTGATACATTGCTTGGTTCTAAAACATTCCAAAAACAAACATTCACTATCTTCAAAAATTTCAAATACTTTGGTAAATATAGGTGACTCTTGATTTAGCTTTGATATTACTGCATCTCCTAAGGGTTTCTATTCTTAGCAACTTCTAAATATCTTGAATCAATCATAATCCATATTTCTTGAAGACAACATAGGCAATTGTGGCTCTAATCTCATGATTTTCATGAAATGGACATTGTGAAAGTTATGATGTTTTTTGACAAAAACATTTAGTTTGGAAACCTAATCAATAAGAGTGTTTATAAAATCAATTCACTTAAGCAAGATAAACTAGACACAAATTGTACCCCACATGACCATTTGGAGACCAGACACTCCTATTTTACAACCCAAAATTCCAGGTGCTATCTTCAACCTAAATTTGAATACATTGAGGGAGAACAAAAAAATATTATTAGTAGTTTTAGAAGCTTCACTTTTGAAACAAAGGAAACATCCAATCAGTGGAGAACTGGTGCAACTATCTTGGATAAAGAAGAACGAAGAGTAGATATTTTGTCTAGAAGGCCCATATTACCACCTCCCACATGGAAATAATTATCTTCTTCTTCTTTAATGATTTCATGCAAGATTAAGATCCCCAAAAAGATCTACAGGTCATCATTCTAAGGTCAAACATCTTAAACCAAAATATTTCAAGAAACACCTCTTAGCAATTCACAAGAATAGAAACAAGTTGGTAGAAATTTTTTATAGACACGCTTCGAGGTATAGTCCAAGATTATATGCTTTCTTTTGGAGTCAAAACCCTTTTATTTTTCACGATACTGAGCTTCTCTCATACAATCCAAGTCCGTGAAGTAAAACCTACATCCCGTCATTTCAGACATAGATATTGTAACTCAAAGTTTGGTTGGAACTGGGATGCAATTCTTTATTGCAATCATTTTTATTTTTTAAGAAACTACTATGCTCAAGTTAGGAGAAGGAAAACCGGTTTAAACATCCCTATTTATCCTCTCATCTAAAGTTACATTGGGTTTTTAGGATTTGAACATTTTAGAGGTCTAGTATCATTCTCACTACCGTGGTCTTGGAAAACATACGTTCATTCTAAGTCAAACATTGGGTCAAACATTGCATCCAGCCCTTCATCAAAATTTCATGCTTCACCTCACCTATGTTTGCAAAAATTTCGAACATGCCCACATATTTTGACTTAAGCATCCAAATCAAACCAACCAATAACTTTGTGAACATGTTTGTTAAATGTATCCTTTTCCATGCACCTAGTTAAGCTAGTTATCATCCTTGAACTGGTTTATCTTGAAGTTCACAAGTCTAGCCTAAATATTCTCAAGTACATCATCATATCAACATCAAAACATCAAACCCAAAGTCAAAAGAGTTATCCCAAAATGATTGCAAAGATCACTTTCCATATCACCCATCTTTTCATTCCCCATTATCATCATTTCTCCAAAAAGAATTAGAGCATCCCTTTTACCTAGATTTGAGTCAAATGGAGAGTTCAAACATTATATATCTCAACAAAACTCTCCTATCAGTGACCCAAAAATTTATGGTTAAAATGAGATCAAAATACAAGAGAATTATGGAGAAAACCAAAGTAACATTTACCTCAAGTGATCCAAATCCTCTAGAATTTGACCCAAGAAGCCAAGTCACATCCTCAAAATAACCATCATCTCCGACAAGACCATATGAAATTGAAGACATCACAAACAATCCCTTTGAGCATACTGTGTCGCCATAAAGTGTAGCCTTGACACTTTTCACTCATTCGGACCCTTTTTTGTGGTTTTTGGCCTAGTTTCACTTAGATTCTAAGGTGTCTTGCAAAGGTGTTGTGAAGTTTTGTAACACATTTCCTCACTTTTCTAAGACCCTTTCATCTTAATTCATCTAAACAAACTCTTTTTACCCCTTTCCAAGCCTTAGTCTAAAGTGTTGTAAGGTGTTGTAACTAACCCTCACACTTTTCTAGGCTTGTCATCACTAAATTAACCCTTTATTATGGCATAATGACCCCTTAATGCACTTATAGGTCCTATCTTAGGTGTGTTTCAGATGAAAATTCTGAGAAACATCATTAACCACATGATAATTCTCGACAACCACTCAAAAATACCCAAGTAGACTAGGTCGCCACCTTGGGTGACTTAGTCCCATGTGGCATAAAAATCAAATTTAATTCAAAATTAGTTTGGGATTTTGTCTCCTAAACCCTAAGGTTAGCTTCTAAGGTGTTATTTTTGAGAAATTAGGGCACAAAATGTATAAATAAGGGTTTTTCTCATCTTTTTCACCTTAATTATTCTATCCTATTCACACACCTTATTCTTCTTAATCACTCATCTCTCCTTCTCAAGCAAGATAGGGTTTGCGCATTCGAAGTCAACAAGACATCTTTTCTGAAGCACTCAAGGGCTGAATACTCCATTGTTGCAACTCAAGATCAATCATCATGGTAAGGTAAACTCCCTCACTCCTTTGTTTCATGCTTGTTTACATTATTTCATCATTTTGGTTCGATTACTCAAAAGGGGTTTGACCAAGGCAAACCTTCACGCCCTAACAATCAACAAGTATTCCCTCTTAGTGTGATTTGCAGGTCTTGTATGTAGATTTGGAAAATCAAAAAGGTAGAAAATCATTCAACAACTTGTCAAAGATCTTCAAGGTTGGAGAAACCCTTTTCGAGGCTTGGAGAACATCTATAGACCAAATTCTTCACTTTCAGAACTGGATACCTAGAGGAGTAGAAAGTGTAGACCAAGAGCTTTAGATTCCACTTTCCAATCTTCAGAAATTCAAAAGTGGACTAAGTCACCAACAATGGCAAACGAGTCTCTCTGAACCTATTTTTTATATATTTATGTGTTTTTGGATACCCATTTGGCAGAAACGGGCTCCTGTGTAATTTTCCAGATCTGGGACTAGGTCACCCAGAATGGCGTAAGTGTCCCAATAGGCCAGAATTCTAGATTCAACAAAATTTCTAGCCTCTATTCCAGTATTCAACATATTTCTAGGTGCACCCTTTCATTTCTATTCATTTCTGTAGCTGTTTGTTTATGTTTCTTAGGTCATTTACATATCATTATGTGTTTTCAAACACGTCTTGCATTTCAATAGTTTACATTTAATTGATAGTTTCTTTCACTAGTTTCCAAAACTTAGATCATTTCATTTAGACACATTTCACACACACACTTATTCCAAACCCTAATCTTTGAATGAACATCAAGAATACCTAGTACGAAAGAGGCACCATTTCTCAACCAAGCTCCTAGGTGAAAAACCTTAAGAGCCCATTGGGGAATCCTCATTCCCTACTATGTTTTTGGTGGTTCATTTTGGTGAACCTGACTTTCCTACACCATCTTTTTTGATTTGGAGTCCATCATCATCCTAGGTTTGCATTACATTGCATTTTGCATTCTAGGATTTCAAATTTTGCATTAGTGAAAGTGCACATAGGTTGCATTTTTGCATTATAAAACATTATAATTTTTTTTAAATTCTGCATTTTCATCTTAGGTCTTCCTCATACAACAGAAAAACCACCTGCATCCATCCAAATATTATGCAAATTCCCCAAAAAATCACCAGGTGGACTAAGTCGCCACTCAGAGCGACTTAGTCCCTTCAAGCCTCTGAAACTACCTTTTATAGAGCTGAAAACCCTATTTTAAAGCTTTTTTTTTGTGCCATTACCTATTTGTATCAATTGATTGTATTTATGTTACATGTAGTTTATTAAAACTAGCTTAAATTAGCTCATTTCATGCATTTCTTAGTTTCAATTTTGCATATACTACATTTCTTTTTCAGATTGTTGCATAGTGTAATTAGAAAATTACCTTGTTTCCCATCTAAAAAATACATTTCAATATTTTACTTTAAGTCATTGCATTGCATTCTTTTTCCTTTCTCTTCACACCATGTTTTCTTTTAAAAGATGTGGCTTTGATTTGGTTTCAAATGGATTGTATAAATTCAATATTCCTTCTTATGATTTCAATGTAGAATACAATAATGAATTCATTAAAGAACATGTTAATCACCAAACCATTGACACAATTCTTAACATTACATTACCCCTTGATGAGGATATTAGTGTTGACAATCATAACAATCATACTTATGCTTCTCCCTATACCTATTCTATTAGTGATGAAGTTATCTTGGTGCAAGAAGTTGCAAGTGTTGAGGGTCTTGATTGTCCCTCTCCTCACCCCCCTTCCAAAGACACTAAACAAAAAAATGATGGTATCATAAACACATTTCTAAATATTTCCTTACCTATTCACCCTAACCATGATGAGGAAAATTTTCCTTCTTCTAATATCCCTCCTTGATGCCAAGAGGGTAGGTCGGTGTTAGATGATAAACCTATAACAAGTCATGAGACTATTGACCCTCCCTTTCCTAATGCTCCTACCATTTGGGATAATCTATTTGACAATCATAGTGGTCCTTCTCTTGATGCCTCCCCTACCTATGATGAAGCTAGTGGTGACCATATTACAATCTCTCCTAGTAGGGTAGATAGTAGGGAACATGAGAATGAGACTTTCAACAATCAAATAAAACCCTCTCCTCATCATCCCACCATTATTAATCCCATCATTGATCATTACCCTACTTGTGATGACATCATTTTAGAAGAACCAATCCTTGAATGTCAAGAACATGAGGCTCGTATTTCTCCTAAAATCTCTCCTTCTCGGGAGGACATCATGATGCAAGACATTGACAATAATAATATTATACCCTTACAAGAAGTTGCAGAGCCCATGTTAGACTCTCCTTTCCTCAAGGACATTAATATTATTCAACCTCAACTCATCCTTTACCCACCTTCAAGAAAACCCAAACCTGAATTCACCATACACCTACCTAAGCCTAATGTGTCACAACAACCGATTCATAATACCATTTCTCACACACATTATACTACAAACAATCCTCGATCACAACAACCAACCTCAACATCCTTACCTTCATCTCCTCCCATCTTACCTGCTGCCCCTCGCTTGAATTCACTTCTTAAGGAGTATGACCTTGTTGACCAACTAAGGAATACTCCTTCTAAAGTATCCTTATGGGACCTCATCCAAGTCTCCCCTCACTATCACAACATAATATGAAAATCCCTACAAAAAATTCCTATCCCTTCGAATGCACAAAAAAATGACATATCAACTATGATTCAAGGCTTAAACACTGACATTATTTTCCACCAAAGTGAGCTCCCTCCTTTGGTTGTGCAAAAATAAGATGACGCTCTTGTAATCATATCTCAATATAAACAAATAGGGATCAAGCGAACCCTTGTTGATAATGGTTCCTTTGTTAATGTGTGTAATGTCAATCTCTTGGATAGGCTCCATATCGATAAATCGAACATTCAACCTACCTCCTTATCTATCAATTGATTTGACAGTGTAGGACAAAAACTTCTTGGTGTGATCATGATGTAGGAGCATCCTTGGTTCTTGGCAATCTTGCATCAACCAAAAATATTTCCTTTCAGTTTTGTTCTTATTATGTTCCTTTTCTTGTTTGAGTTGGTAGATCTGGTATTTCTTCATGTTTTCTTGCCAGATCGTGCATACCTAGGAATCTCAAGGACAACTTTAAGAAACCCGCCACTCAGCGAAGGTGTAAAATCCTGGTGAATCTTTCCTTTTATTTGAAAAAATTAGTAATTTTCCCTGGCGAATCTTAATGAATAATTGGTAATTTTTTTTTTTATCACAGTGGCAAATCCTAGTGAATAATCTCTAAAATGATTAATTATAATGGCAAATCTCTCCTTTAAAAATTTTCATAGTTGGTCAGCGTAGTTCCCCCATTTTAATTTTTTTTTTAATATTGTAGTAGGGGCCTAGGGGCGGCAGCCACTGAGGGGGTCAAGGGGCAACACCCCTTGTGGGGGTTGAGGGGGCTTTTAAATTGGATGACTGCAAGTTCATTCCATGAGCGAATATCAACATGAGTGAACATCATCGGTGGGACACTTAGGGATGTCCTGTCGATACAACGATGATGATGTATGTCATGAACTATTGGCAACAGTGAATGATGGAGATCAAATAGAGCTTTGATCAGATGTTTTTCCATGAGCTTGGTGCGAATATTGTAGATTCCCTTCATGATTCTCTAGAATTACACAAGTGGTGTACTTGTGCCTTGGTGGACCCCAGGTGGAGTATGGAAGCCTTATTAGCATGAGTGAACATCATCGGTGGGACACTTAGGGATGTTTCAATGATACAATGATGATGATGTATGTCATGAACTATTGGCAATAGTAAACGCTGGAAATCAAATTTCAGGCTTCAATAACCTTCTTAAAAGGAACATGCATATAAAGTCACAAAATTAACTTGCAGCCATTTGATTAAAAAGCTAATCGATGGCAATAAATAAAAAACCCATTCAAGGCTAAAATATCCCTAAAATGAAAGGGTAAATTATTATTAGTGGCAATATTTCACAAAGATTAATTGTAGGAATATAAAATTAGTGGTGGATATAATTAATATCTGTAATTACAGTATAAACTAGTGGCGAATTAGTTCCAATGACGCATTGTTTAAAAAACAATGCATTGGCGAATTAATCGAGACATTTTTTTTTTTTTTTGTAAAAACCTGGCGATTCAACATCCTTTCTAACTTGTATTATTTGCCTTTTTTGGACATGTTCAATTACCTTATTCCAAGTTTTCAACTCATTTGGATCTTTTTCTGGCAAGTTATCACTTCTGGAGTACGTGAGAGTTTTTGAGACCTTCCCCGGAATAAATTCAAAACCTAACGACTAGTTGGATCGATTGCAGACCTTTCCCATGACTTGCGTATCCTCATGGTGTGTTTAGATTTATTCCATGGAGTGTCCCTGAACTTACACTTAGGTCCACACTTCATCTTACACATCTACCGTGGATAAATTTCAGATTTGAGTCCGACCTATTCTTCAATATGTTACACTTTTCTTCTCAGAGATTGTAGCGATCTTTGGCCAATGCGGATGTTTCTTGACTCGCAAATATGATATAAAGCTAGTATTGAATCATTAGAAGATACATAGATGAATGATTAAGAAGGATATATTGTATATTAGGTCCGATCTATAGGATTTCGCTTGCATGCACGAGCACTGTATTTTGAGCATGTTTTAATCAGGCCTGTGTGCCGAATCTATAAGCCTAGATGTGGCCAACTATATGTAATCAATATTTTATATAATGAGAGTTTTTGCACCTGCGTTCGCCTTCATAAATTGTGTTGCTTCTGTTGTGTTACTCTTGCTGCATGGTTCAGATTGTTCTCTTTGAGGACCCTCCTTACCATGATTACACCAATTGGTATTAGAGCGAGGTTTGTTCCTTGAGAGATCATCAGAAGTTGCACAGTCCTGTTAAATATTTTTTGTAGGGTGGCAAATTAAGGATCTAACTTGCAATTAAAGAGGACTTGTGTAAAGATGGAGGGAAGAAGAAATGGTAGAGTAAATGGAGTGCGTGGAAATATAGACCTTGTTGTAATGGAAATGTTGAGAGGAATTTCTACTAGATTAGTAGCGGTTGAAACGGCCCAGAGAAGAGGTCGACTAGTTGATGATGTAAGTGATGAAGAAGTAGAAGAACAAGAAGAAGTTGCAAGAGAAGAGCAACCTAGCCTTAATCAAGGAGAAGAGAGGTTCATAAGAACCCTAACCAAAGTAAACACTAAGCCACATTTCAATCCATCGGACTATAATGGTAGGTTGGATTTAGATGAATTGTTGGATTGGATAACAAAATTGGAGAAATAATTTTATTTTGAAGGTACCCCAGATGATAAGAAGGTGAAATTTTCCTGTACAAAATTGAGAGGACATGCATCCCTTTGGTGGGAACACTTGCAAAGAGATAGAGAAAGAAAAGGAAAGGAGAAGATAAGATCATTGGATCAGATGGTGAATAAATTGAAGAAAAAGTTTATGCCTGTAGATTATCAGATTAGTTTGATCAAGAAATTGTAAAACCTGAAGCAAAAAGAATCAAATGTGACAGAGTATACTAAGGATTTCTATAAGTTGAATATCAGACATGGACATTCAAAGTATGAGATTGAACAAGTAGCTAGATATGTGAATGGTTTGAGGTCATCTATTCAAGATGAGATCAATTTGATTAAGTTGTTGAGTGTGGAAGAGGCATATCAGTGTGCCCTAAAAGTAGAGGAGAAGTTGAATAAAAGACATGAACAAAGACAGAGAGGAAGAGGTGGAAGATTTCAGAGAGGAAGAATATTTACTGGAGGAGGAAGAGGAACCTTTGTAGATTAGAATAAGGAGGTCAATAAGAGTGAAAATTCATACCAAAGAGATGATGGAAAATTTGATAGAAGAGGAGGATATGGTGGTTACATAAATGAAGGGTATAGAAAAGATGACATAGGACAAGAGAAAAGAGTATTCAGGGGAACTTGTTTTAAATGTGGTGGAGAAGGACATAGAGCCTTTGAATGAAAACAAGCAGAGTGAAGCAAAAATACTAAGAACAATAGGAGAACAACCCTTGTTGAGGAGGATCATGCTAGATCATCTAATCAACCAGAAGAAGGAGAGGTATTGGGGAATATGAGAGTATTGTGTCAAAGTGAATTGGAGAAAGAACCATTGCAGAGAAAGAATTTGTTCAGGACCGGATGTAAGGTAGCTCATAAATGTTGCAAAGTGATCATTGATAGTGGAAGTTCAAAAAACCTAGCTTCTAAAGAAATGGTAACCAAATTGAAGTTGGAAAGGTTGAAACACCCTAAACTCTATCAGATAGCATGGATTCAAGATGAGCATAAAATATTGGTAAGTGAACAATGTTTGGTGAAATTGAAGAAAGGAAACTACCATGATGAAGTTTTGTGTGATATTATGCCTATGAATATATGCCATATCTTGTTGGGAAGGTCTTGGTAATATGATAAACAAGCTATTCATGATGGAAAGAAGAAAATATACACTATTGTTGCTAATGGGATGAACCAAATTTTTTTACCCTTGGAAGATGTTCCTAAGGCTGAGATTTGCACGACTGCTAAAATCTATTTGGTTGATGGAAGAAGATTTCTAGATGAACCGAGACATGAGAACTTGTGCTATGCATTGGTGCCTAATAAAGTTGAAGACTTTAAGCATGTAGAAGTACAAACAAAAGAGGTAAGAGAGTTGCTGAAAAATATGAGGCTATCATTTCAAATAATGTACCTAATGGATTACCACCTATAAGGAGTATTAATCATTGCATGTATTTGATTCCTGGAGCTAGTTTTCCTAATAAAGAAACACACTAGATGGCATCAACAGAGAATGGAGAATTGAATATACAAGTGCAAGAGTTGTTGAGGAAAGGTTTGATCAAGGAAAGCTTAAGTCTTTGTGCAATACCTATTGTGCTTTCCCCTAAGAAAGATAGAGAATGGAGAATGTGTACCGACTCTAGAGCCATAAACAAGATCACAGTGAAGTATATATTTCCCTTGCCCCAAATGGATGACATTATGGACTGTTTGAGTAGAGCTAAGTACTTTACAGAGATAGAATTGAAGAGTGGATATCATCAGATCATAATCAGAGAAGGATATGAGTGGAAAACAACATTCAAGACAAATGAAGGATTGTATGAGTGGTTGGTGATGCCTTTTGGGTTGAAAATGAACCGAGTACTTTCATGAGGTTGATGAATGAGGTATTGAAGAAATTATTGGGTAAATTTGTGATTTTATATTTGGATAACATTTTGATTTTCAGTAAAACTAGAGAGGAACATTTGTTGCACATAAGACAAGTTTTACAGAGGTTGAAAGAAGAATAGTTGCTGAAAAACCTAAAGAAGTGTAGTTTCATGAAGGAGGAATTGGTATATCTAGAATTTGTGATATCAATGGATGGATTGAAGATGGATCCTGAGAAAGTGAGAGCTATTGTTGAATGGCCTATGCTTGAAAGCATTAGAGAGGTAAGATCATTTCATGGATTGGCTAGTTTCTACCAAAATTTCATTAGGAATTTTAGTTATATTTGTAACCCCAGAGAAGATGAGAGGAGATAGGAAGGATTTTAGATTGACATTTGGAGTAGAAAAAAGTTTTGAATTAATGTTAAAGAAAAAGGTGATTGAATAGCCTGTGTTGGCTTTACCAGATTTTGATAAGGTATTTCAAGTAGATTGTGATGCAAGTGGAAATGCAATTGGAGCAGTGTTAAGTCAAGAAGGAAGACGAGTAGCCTATTTCAGTGAGAATTTGAATGATGCAAGGAGAAGGTATTCAGTATATGATCAAGAGTTCTATGCAATAGTTCAAGCTTTGAAAAAGTGGAGACACTACTTGTTATCTAAGGAGTTTGTGTTGTATATAGATCTTCAAGCTTTACAATATTTGAATAGTCAAGGTAAGTTGAATCATAAACACATTGAACCCACAAAAGTGGTTTACAATTCGAGTGAGGAAGGAAAACTTCCAAAACCTCACCCATGCAAAAAAAAATCATTTTGAGGGGTTCGAGCGAACTTTCGAACGGACCCAAAAGGGGTTTGCTCAAACCAGGGTTTGAGTGAACCACTTTTCATGTGGGAACCCACATTTACCATTGTGAAAAGGGGGTTCGACCAAACAAGGGTTTGAGCGAACCCATTAGGTTCACTCGAACCCTCCTTTTCCCACCTTCCCACCCTCTGACACAAAAAGACTCCAGATTTTTGCCTTTTGAAGTTTGAGTTGAGGATGAAAATGAAGGAGAATTCAAAGAACCAACTAGAAGATGGTAGTCCTCAGAATGAGCTATCCAATGAATATAATTTTAATATGTTTTGGTTTTATTATGTATGTGTTTTTTTAGTTTTATTAAACATAGGTTTTTCACCGAAAATCAAGCTCCTTGTTTTGCACATGTAGAAAAATAGAAAATTATCAAAATAATTTAAAAAAAAATATGTTTGTGCTGGGTATTGATGTCCTTGATCCATTGAAAAAAAAAGTTGAATGTCGATACATATAGAAAAAGTTATGTTGTATACACTCCGCGTATGTCTGAATTGCAATTGGTTTGACTTTGAAACTTGATTAAGGAAAAAATATTCAATAAAAAACTATGAGACCAAATGAAAGTGCTAGATATCGGAGTTACAAATATAAATTAGAAAAAAATTGAATTTTATCCTCCATACATAAAAATTTATGTTGTATATGGTGAGCATCACTTTTTAAAAATGTTGTTTTCTGAAAAAAATAGTTTTTGTGGGAGATGGAAAAAGAAGTGCAATCAGATTCCAAAATTTTTGAAAAAAATATTTTTAGAATCTACAAACAAAATGTGATGAGACTCTAGTTTGCATCATCTTCAAATTCCTCATGGTTTAACCGCTATAGGTGCCTGAATGTGATGATTTAGTTAAAAATAATAATTGCAGTGTCCAGTTTGGCCAAAAATTGTAAACCACTATTGTGGGATCACCCACATGAGATAGGTAGAGTTTTTACAGAGTTACACTTTTTTCTTGAAACATAGGAGTGGGAAAGCCAAATAAAATTTCTGTTGCTTTGAGTAGAAGAATGAATTTATTGGCACAGAGAGTGGAGGTATTAGGCTTTGATGAATTGAGGAACTTGTATAAGGAAGACTCGGATTTTGTAGAACCTTGGAGAGCATGTAGAGAAATAATCCTGGAGGATAGAAGTCAATGGTTGGATTATTTTATCCATGAGGATGTGTTGTTTAGAGGAGGGTATGCGCAGGATCATGATGGGCCAAAAAGTGGTGATATGTAAGTGATATGATGGCCCAGGTGGTTGACAACTTTTTTTTTACCCAAAATTGATGAAATGAAAAGGGTTTTTAAAGGAGATTCTCAGATTTCCACCAATATAAATTATTCTTTACTTTGAATTTAATAAATGATTATTATTTATTTTCTATTTGAATTACGACTAAAGTCCTGATTGATATTCTGATTGAAAAAAACCTATAGCTTTCAAACGGTATCACATTTTTTCAATCCAAAACATGTGTCACATTCTATGATTCACATACTATAGGATTAAAAAAAAATGAATTTCATGAAGTTTTGACCAAGTTAAGGTGGTCAGACATACGAGTTTTTATATTTTTAAAAATTTGTAACAAAAAAATCATAATTAATTATTTACTTGGAAAAAAATTACAAAAAAACATGCATCACATCGGGACATGAGTCCTCTACTTATATATAAAATCTTATAAGAAAATATTATCATTTTATTTTGGTTAGGGTGGTTAGACAGACACCTACTTCTTATTTTTTCCTTGAAATTTAAGAACTACTGCATTGAAATTTCAAATTTTCACCAAATAGATTTTTAGATTTTTCTTTTTTAAAAATAAACCTAGTAGTTTAGAAAATACATTCAATTTGCTACACATTATTTTCTTACATATTTTTGAAATAATATAGATAACTTATTCAAATTTTTATGTCAAGTTGCCTAACTTTGATTTTCTGAGTTTTCATTGCCACTTAAGGGCCTATTTTGTCCATGATGATCCTGCACATACCCAGGAAACTAGTTGTGTATACCCAAAATTTCAATGAGGGATAGCTTGGTAAAAGAGAAATATAGTGGAGGATTGGCAGGACATTTTGGAATTGACAAGATAGTAGCATTGGTGAGTGTGAATTCCTTTTGGCCCTAGATTCATAAGGATTTTAGGAAATTTGTATAGAGTTGCAGAGTTTGTCAAGTTGCAAAAGGAAGTAGTCAGAATGTTGGATTGTATAAACCTCTAATGGTACCAAAAGAAGCTTGGGAGGATATCAGTATGGATTTCATACTTGGTTTACCTAAGACACAAAGAGGTAATGATTCAGTATTTGTGTCAGTGGACAAAATTTCTACGATGACACATTTCATACCTTGTAAGAAGACAACAGATGCAGTACATGTAGCAGATTTTTTTTCTAGATAAGTGGTAAGATTGCATGGATTACCTAGGAGTATTGTTTCAGATAGAGATACAAAGTTTTTTGGCTATTTTTGGAGGACACTTTGGAAGAAGTTGAAAATAGATTTGAAGTTCAGTTTTACTTTTCACCCATAGACAGATGTATAGATAGAGGTAGTGAACCGGAGTTTGGGAAATTTGTTGAGATGTTTGGTTGGAGAGAAGACTAGAAGTTGGGATCAAGTCCTAGCACAAGCATAGTTTGCCTACAATAATTTAGTGAATAGGAGTACTGGAATGACCCCTTTTGAGATTTCTCTAGGAGTTCTTCCTAGAGGTATATCAGAGCTGATAGACATTAGTAGGGAAGATAAAAGGAGTGCAAAAGTAGTAGAATTTGCAGAACATATGAAGACGGTGCATACTCAAGGGAAACAACACTTGGAAAACATGAACCAAAAGTATAAGGAGAAAGTAGATGAAAAGAGGAGACATAAGGAGTTCGGAGTTGGAGATGAAGTGATGGTGTACTTGAGGAAAGAAAGATTTCCAATTGGAACATATAGTAAATTGAAGATGAGGAAGTTTGGACCCTGTAGAATTTTGAAGAGGTTTGATTCAAGGAATGCATATGAAGTGGAGTTACCGAATGGCATGAGTATATCACATATATTAAACATTTCAGACCTACATCAATACCATGAAATTTTTTTTAGTGAGGATAGTATGATGAAATTGGAAGAACAACATCCTAAACAACAATTAGATGAGATAAAATAAGTTTTGGATGTCAGCGATGGGAGAAAGACTCATGGGAGACAACACAAATAATATCTTGTGAAGTGGAAAGGTAGACCAATGGAGGATTATTCTTGGATTTCTTAGGCGAAGGTAGACTGTATTGGTTTTCCTTTGGCCCTAGCCAAGTGAGGGACTACCTTTTCATCAAACCTAGATGTCTGATGCAAGAGAATCCTTGGTTCTTGGCAATCTTTCATCAACCAAAAATATTTCCTTTCAGTTTTGTTCTTATTTTGTTCGTATTCTTGGTCGAGTTGGTAGATCCGATATTTCTTCATGTTTGCTCGCCAGATCATACATACCTAGGATTTCATTGTGGACATGTTCAATTACCTTATTCCAATTTTTTCAGCTCATTTGGATATTTTTCTGGCAAGTTATCGCTTCCGATGTATGTGACATTTTTTTAGACCGACCCCAGAATAACTTCAAAACCTAATGGCTAGTTGGATCAACCGCACACCTTTCCCGTGACTTGTAGATCCTTGTGGTGTGTTTAAATTTATTCCATGGAGTGTCCCCGACCTTACAATTAGGTCCACACTTCATCTGATGTATCTATCGTGGATGAATTTCAGATTTGAGGCTGACGTGTTCTTGCACATGTTACACTTTTCTTCTGGAAGATTCTATCGATATTTGGTTGACATAGATGTTTCCTGACTCGCGGATATGATATAAAGCTAGTATTGAATTATTAGAAGAGACATAGATGGATGATTAAGAATAATATGTTTTATATTAGGTCTCATCTATAGGATTTTTCTTGCATGTATGAGCACTATATTTTGAGCATGTTGTAATCAGGCCTGTGTGGAAAATCAGTAAGCCTGGATGTGGCCAACTATATGTAATCAATATTTCAGATAATGAGAATGTTTGCACTTGCATTTTCCTCCATAAATTGTCTTTCTTTTTTTGTGTTAATCTTGTCGCATGGTTCAGACTGTTCTCTTTGAGGACCCTCCTTATTGTGACTGGACCAGATCACTTTGCTTCTTACAGTTGGAATGGCCACATCAGACACATTGATCCATGTTATGCCTAATAACATTTCCTATAACCTCATTTTAGGTAGGTCATGGCTTAATGCAATGAATGGAGTGCCTTCCACTCTTCATCATAAGATGAAGTACATATGCAACAATAAAGTGTACATGCTTGACACCAATCCTGAGTTTTTTAGTGTCTTACAACTCGACCAAAACAAATCCAAATCCTTCACCACTTCAAAACCAACCAAACAAGTGGAACCCGCACAACAACGACTCTTAGCCGATGATTGGGGTTCCTTAAAATTCACCCCTCCTTTACTAGGAGAATCCAAGATCACAAACAAAGACTCTAAAGAGGGAAACATAGTCTTGTCAACACAGGACTCGACCGATCCTTTGAAAGAATCCACCTCAACTAATTTAGACAAAGAAGCCAACAAAGAACAAAAACCTAATCTAAAAGTACTAAAAAAGCTCTATGGAAAAGGTTATGAGCTCATGAAACAACTTGGATATAGTGGAAAATGATGTGGTGCTAACGAACAAGGCATCTACAACCATATCAAGCCTACCATGCAAACAACAAATCATGGTCTTGGATTTTTTCCTTTCATCGAAATCATCAAACCTTCATCCAAAATCAACACTATCCCAAACCATCCTATACTAAGAAAGAAACTTATTTGTTACACACCAAAGGAACACCTTCTACCTTCACTCAAGAGGGTATCTTGTTGAGACTCCTCCAAGATCACTTGATATCCCTTCCTCCTAGAACTCGAAATAAATGTTACCATAAAAATTCATTTTGTGCCTACCACTGAGTTCATGGTCATCACCCTAATGAGTGTAAGGCCTTGAGTAGAAAAATCCAGCATTTGAAGGAGCTTGGTGCTCTTCCTTCTGTGAGGGCACCTCATTCCTCTAATCGATATTGATTTTCACTCTACCTTGCATTTCATGAATCCTTTTGGCTCACTCTTGTCCTGCACTAAGTGGGGGCAAGGGGTTAGTTAGCCTTTTCCCTCGTATGTCACTTGTCATTGTCTCTTTTGGCTAATCTTGAACCTTTCATGAACATATAATAGCAAGATTGGGATGTAGATGACATGTATTAAGTTGACTCGCATGTGACATACTCCTCTTTTCATGATGAATCTTATCAGAAACATATGACTTGGCATAGGGATTTCTGAACAAGCTCTGATGTCCTCTTCCTCTTCTTCTACTTTAAAGAAATTTCTCATCACAATAGTGTTAGAAACCACTTTAAAGTTGGGGCATATATCACCACTCACATTTCATTGCACGATTTTATTTTTCTTGCGATTCCCTCTCTTGGAAACATTAGGTACAATGTTGCCCATGATGAAACATTGCACTTGTCCTCTCTTACAAACAAGATGAGACCATTTGCACATTTCCTCTCTTGGATACATTATGTATGATGTTCCTCAAGATGAGACATTTCACGAACTAAGAAAAATCCCTTTGAACATTCCTTACACCATTTCACAAATCATTTTCTCTTGTGGAGCCTTATTAAAGTTATTAGGAGGTATAAATTTGGTATGGTTTGAGTAGGAAGCCCAATTAGCGACATGAATTTCCTGATAGCCACCTTTGTGTGTGTGAGTACATACCAACTGTATGTATGTTTCTCACCTTTTGGGCCTTCTCACCCGATGGACAATCAAAATTCTCGTAGTCCCAGAGTGAGTACATTTATTTTTTGGACAAACAACCTAGATCTGGTCCACAACTAGCTAGACAAATGGTCAAAGCTTGATCCAACCTTTTTCATTTTCCTTCTTCTCTTCTAGCTCTTTTTATTGCATGATCATGAATATTTTTTTGCTACAAATCATTCACCCTTGAATGAGTAATCTTGCATTGATGTCGTTTTGACTTAGAATCTCAAATCCTGGGGGCTTGACCGCGTTCTTCATTCTTTCTCATTCTCCATGATGCACACCACTTGGCTACTTTAGTGTGAGTTTGAATCAAGTTCATACTCTCACTAAAGTGGGGGCTAAATGTGTCATCAAAAAGTGTACCCTTGACACTTTTCACTCATTTGGACCCTTTCTTGTGGTTTTTGGCCTAGTTTCGCTTAGATTCTAAGGTGTCTTGCAAAGGTGTTATGAAGGGTTGTAACACATTTCATCACTTTTCTAAGACCCTTTCATCATAGTTCATCTAAACAACCTATTTTTACCCCTTTCCAAGCCTTAGTCTAAAGTGTTGTAAGGTGTTGTAACTAACCCTCACACTTTTCTAGGCTTGTCGTCACTAAATTAACCCTTTATTATGGCATAATGATCCCTTAATGCACTTATAGGTCCTATCTTAGGTGTATTTTAGATGAAAATCCTTAAAAAAATCATTAACCACATGATAATTCATGATAACCACTCAAAAATGCCCAAGTGGACTAGGTTGCCACCTTGGGTGACTTAGTCCCATGTAGCATAAAAAACAAATTTAATAAAATTCTTGTGGGATTTTATCTCTTAAACCCTAAGGTCAACCTGTAAGGTATTATTTTAAAGAAATTAGGGCACAACATGTATAAATAAGGGTTTTTCTCATCTTTTTCACCCTAATTATTCTATCCCATTCACACACCTTGTTCTTCTCAATCACGTATCTCTCTTTCTTCTCAAGCAAGCTAGGGTTTGAGCATTCCAAGTCAACAAGACATATTTTCTGAAGAACTCAAGGTTTAAATACTCCATTGCTACAACCTAGGATCAATCATCATAGCAAGGTAAAATCTATCACTCCTTTATTTTATGCTTCTTTACATTATTTCATCATTTTGGTTTGATTACTGAAAAGGGGTTTGACCAAGGCAGACCCCCATGCCCTAAAAATCAAAACATTTTCCCTCTTAGTGTGATTTGCAGGTCAAGTGTATGTAGATTTGGCAAAGAACCAAGGTGGAAAATAATTCAATTTTTTTTCAAAGAACTTCAAGGTTGGAGAAACCCTAGTTGAGCTTGGAGAACATCTATAGACTAGATTCTTCACTTTTGAAACCAGATACCTGGAGGAGTAGAAAGTGCAGATCGAGAGATTCAAATTCCACTTTCTAATCTTCAAAAATTTAGAAGTTGACTAAGGTGCCAACAATGGAGACTTAGTGCCTCTGAAGCTTTTTTTCAGAGATTTTTGTGTTTTTAGATACCCATTTGGCAGAAACGGGCTTCAATGCAGTTTTCCAGATCTGGGACTAGGTCACCTAGAATGGCGTAAGTTTCCCAGTAGGCCAAAATTCTATATTCAACAGCATTTCCAGCCTCCATTCCAGTCTTCAACATATTTCAAGGTGCACCCCTTCATTTCTATTTATTTATGTAATAGTTTGTTTATGTTTCTTAGGTCATTTGCATATCATTATGTATTTTCAAATACCTTTTGCATTTCAATAGTTTACATTTAATTAATAGTTTCTTTCATTAGTTTCCAACACTTAGATCATTTCATTTAGATAAATTTCACACACACACCTATTCCAAATCCTAATCTTTGAATGAACACCATGATTACGTAGTGCGAAAGAGGCACCATTTCTCAACCAAGCTTCTAGGTGAAAAACCCTAGGAGCCCATCGGGGAATCCTCTTTACCTACTTTGTTTTTGGTTGTTCACTTATTAAGGAGGAAATCATGAAGCATCAAGCCTTTGAAAAAATAGCTCCTATTTCTCTATCACTTATGGCACAAAATTTAGCACAAGGCTTCACCACTCAACCATTAGGGATAAATCAAACACCTACTCTAAGTCTTATAGCTAGCCTTGCTAAGGACTTTGGTCTAACTCTTCCCTTTGAAAGAAGTACACTTGTGGGTACTCTTGATACTAATCCTCCACCTCCAAAAACCACTTGGAAACCTACCTTTGGTGTTCCTCCCATCCCTAAAAATTCAAAACAACTACATAAACCTCTTGAACTTCATTATTCCACCACAGCCTCCACCTATCGAGGACATGCCTCTTCATCTACATCCATGAGTACCACAAGTATTCCCACAATCACGTAAATATGTATAGACTAAGTATCCCAAGGTATCATGTAAGGGAATACTATATCATAGAGTCAACCTTCAATAAAAATAGGGATATCTTTACCCAATCCTTCCATGAAATCATCTATACCATTGTCATCACAGGACACATCCCAATTATCTATGATTGACCTGAATCAAACCAACACCTTGGGTGTGAAACCTATCAATCAAGGAAGTACCTTGATCACATCTCAAGCACAAGGAAATCCCCTAAACATCAGTCAAGGGAATATTTTCAATCAATGTAGTCAAGGACCTAGTATGTCAACACCATTTCCAAATCTAATGCCAACACCCACATCCTTCCCCATGGTCCCCCCCCCACCATGCAAAATCAAATGGTATCTCAAACTTACATTCCTCCATACCAATCCACTATTTTACAAGGAATGCTGAACAAAGGAAACTAACAACCTCTCATCACACACTCACAACCCATCCAAAACATCAAAACCCATAATCTATTATAGATATCCCAATAATCAACTGGTCCTATATTGAAAAATCATACCCTAGCCTTACAACAAGTGCAATAAGATTATAAACAATCCATCCAACAACAACAAGAAGCAACCTTAGTTGCACAACAATAACAACAACAAAAACAACAAGAAGAAAACTTAGCTACATAGCAACAATAGCAACAATAGCAACAACAACAACAACAACAATCCTATCAAGCATCCTTAGTAGCTCAACAACAAAATCAAGCCCAATAGCAATCCATCACGACACAACAACAACATTAGGCCCAAAAGCAAGCCATCATGACACAACAACAACATCATGCCCAAAAACAAGCCATCATGAAACAACAAAAACATCATGCCAAACAACAAGCCATCACGACACAACAACAACAACAAGCCCAACAACAACTTCTTATGGCACAACAATAATATAAAACCTTACTAGCTCAATAGTATGCCCAATATCAATAACAACAATAGCAAAAAATTTCCTACTATAACCCCCAACAAAACATCATCAATCCAAACATGCTAGGAACATACACATAAAAACCTCAATAAACTTCACCTAATCTCACTCCGCCATACACCTTGGTACAATACACTATCATATCAAAATCCCATAAGCAACTCATCCTTCATCCCATCATATGTTCCTCCACCAAATCCACAAGGCGATCTAGCTTCACAACTCAAGGGGCTATCCTAAGAAATGTAGGGCCTTTAGATGGGTAAGACAAAGAAGCCCCATACACAAAATCTATGTCCTTACCCCTTTGACTGTAACATTGTAATGGTACCATTCACTCCCGAATTTAAGATCCCTAAATTTGATAAATGTAAATGGAGGGGAACTCTTGTAGACCATGTGAAATAATTCAAAATCATGTGTATGGAGGTAGATTATAATGATTCATATCTAATGCACCTCTCCGCTTGAAGTTTAACAAGTCCTCCTATGGATTGGTTCTCTCATCTATCTTCTAGCATTAATTTTTTTCAAGAAATCACTGATCAATTCATCAACCACTTCTCTTTTAATATAGACATGGATGCTATTCTAGAAGAGATATACTCTCAAACAAACCAAAGGAGAATCTTTTTCTAGTTTTCTTCAATGATGGAGACAAAAAGTTAGTAAGAGCAAGTGGACCCTTTCTAATGAAAAAAAAGTGGGAATCATCATAGAAAATCTAGATCCCGATCTCTCATTCCACTTGAAAATGTAGTGCATCACATCTTATGATGATATTTTCCCTCGAGCCCTTAAAATTGAACGAGCTCTACTCTCACAAGGGAATAATCAAGCTTGCAACCGCCCATTAACTAGTTCAAATGAAAAACCTCGTGTTTGGGATAAAACAAAAAATGTGACAAATGATGGTGTGGTAGATGCTAAAGTGGTCCTAAATGTACCTAGACCCAACAACAATCAAGTTTCTAACATACAATCAACTATGCAACAAGCAATATCCCCTCAAAAAAATCAAATCAAAAATACAAAGATGCTTGACAATGATGAACTGCCAACATGAACAACTATCCCAAGCGCAAGTACACATAGTAATACGAGCCCATCAAAACCATCATGAAAAATTTGGTGGAATCAAATTTGATAACATTTCCCAACTTTGAAAATTACCAAGAACTACAAGAGAAACCATCCCGATACAACGAAAACGATCTTTGTGACTTTCATAAAATCAAAGGACACAAAATTGCGAATTGCATGAGACTCAAGAACATTATCCAAGATCTTATAGAAAATGAAACCATATCTATTGAAGTACCCACTGGTAATTAGGATCTCAAGATATACAAGAACCCTATGCCAAATCATAACAAAGGAAACAACAATAGAAAAGAAAAGGATTTAAAAAATGTGCAACATAGCTATTCAAATGTGGTCACAGATAGCATCATTATGGTCATCACCATCAAAGGACCTAGTGTCGATTGTGGAGTCACCACATGAAATAGAAAGGTCACTATTCAAAGATTCCCATCCCAGTCTAGGGCACAACCCACTTTGCCAACATCTAATCCCAACAAGTACAATCTCTTAGACCAGCTCAAGAAGACCCCCACACATATATCAATCTTAGAACTATTAATGCTCTCTCCCACACATAGAGAAATCTTAGAGAAAGACTTGTCAGAGTCATCTATCCCCGAAGATATTAATATAGATCAGTTTCAAGCTATGGTAGGGCACATTATTGATAATCTTCTTACCTTTTTATAGCAATCCATACCATCACAACCATCTCATAATCGTGCTTTACACCTCGAGGTCTATATTCATAAAAATAAGGTCAAAAGAGTCTTAGTAGATGGAAGTTCTGGTCTAAATATTTGTACCCTCAAGTTGATCAAAGACTTGGGCTACTCAGAAGATACCGTTGAGAAAACAAAGAGTACCACCATCAAGGCATATGACCACCAAGAGCAGGTATCATAGGGCATCATTGTATTACCCATTCAAGTGGGATCTATCATTGCAAAAACTATTTGCCAAGTGCTAGATCTAGACCTTCTGTATAATATCCTACTTTGCTGACCATGGATACATGCCTTAAAAGCTGTTGCTTCAACATATCATTGATGTGTTAAGTTTCCTTTCAAAGGCATAGAAGTTACCATCTATGAAGATCTTGGGCCTTTTTACTACTACAAGAATCTTGAGGCAAGATTTTATAAGATTCCCCAAGTACCAAAGAACGATGAAGGGCCTATTTACATACCTACCTAATTTGTTGATCCACCATCTCTTGCATCTACCTCAACAATAAATACACCCATTGTGCAAAACATCCCTGATTGATAGGTTGATTGAAAAATATCTATAACTTTCAAACGATATCACATTTTTTGAATCCAAAACATGCATCACATTCTATGCTTCACATAATAGAGTATTAAAAAAAAGAAAATTGAATTTCATGAAGTTTTGACCAAGCTAAGGTGTTCAGAGATACAAGTTTTTTATATTTTTTAAAATTTGTAATAAAAAATTCATAATTAATTATTTACTTGAGAAAAATTATAAAAAAATATGCATCACATCAAGACACGAGTCCTCTAAATATATCTAAAGTATTATAAAAAAATATTATCATTTTATTGTGATTAGGGTGGTTAGACAGACACCTAATTCTTATTTTTTCCTTGAAATTTAAGTACTACTGCATTGAAATTTTAAATTTTCACCAAATAGATTTTTTTTTTATAAGCCTAGTAGTTTAGAAACTAAATTTAATTTTTTACAGATTCTATTCTTACATATTTTTGAAATAATATAGATAACTTATTCAAATTTTTACATCAAGTTGCCTAACTTTGATTTTTTTGAATTTTTTGCCACTTAAGGGCCTGTTTTTTCCATGATGATCCTGCACATACCCTCATTTAGCAGTATATCCCGAAGCCAAGTCAGTCAAGAAGAAGTTAAGAAAGATGCACCCTCAAATAGCACTCTTGGTAAAAGTAGAGTTACAAAAACTTCTGGACGTGGGATTCATCCGACCAATAGATTATCTTGAGTGGGTTTCAAACCTAGTACCAATCACAAAACCCACTAGGAGCATTAGAATCTGTACCGATTTCAGAGACTTAAAAAAAAAAAGCCCAAAGGATGATTTTCCTCTTCCTAACATCGACCTCATTGTAGACTTAAAAACATGGCATGAAATGCTATTGCTCATGGATGGTTTTTTAGGCTACAATCAAATCATAATTACCAAGGAGGATCAACACAAAACTGTATTCACTTGTCCATGGGGAACATATTTCTAGAATGCGATGCCATTGAAGTTAAAGAATGCAGGAGCAACTTATCAAAGAGAAATGACCGCCATCTTCCATGACATGATCCACAAAACAATTGAAGATTATGTGGATGATATTTTGGTAAAATCAAAGAAAAGAAGTGACCACATATCAGTCCTCGGACCCATCTTTGACAAGCTTGAAGAATACAAGGTATGACTGAATCCAAAAAAGTGTATATTTATGGTTACATAAGGGAAACATCTTGGCTTCATTGTCTCACAAAGAGGGATATAAATTGATCCAAAAAAGGTAAATACAATTCTTGACATGGAACCACCGCAAAAACTAAAACATATGAGAGGATTGCAAGGAAGATTGCAGTCCATTAGAAGGTTCATAACATAATTATCAGATAAGATCTACCCCTTTTCACACCTCCTCCATAAAGGTATAACTTATAAATTGGACAAAAAGTGTGATAAATCTTTCCAATAGATCAAATATTATCTACTAACACCTCCAATACTCATGCTGCAAATACCAAACACGCCATTGATATTATATATCTCAGCAACATCAGCAAAACTAGGAGGTCTTTTGGCTCAACATGATAAAAATGGAAAATAAAGAGCTATCTATTATATCAGTAGGACCTTGGTGGGCTATGAAATGGACTACTCACCTATTAAGAAAACATGCCTAGCAGTAGTTTTTTCTTCAAAAAAGTCCAGACATTACATTTAGTCACATCAAATCAAGCTCATTACAAAGATAGACCCATTAAAATACTTGTTATCTAAGGAAACTCTAAGAGGGCGAATGGCTAAATGGGTAATGATCTTAACTAAATTTGACATAGAGTATGTGGAGCGGAAGGCAATCAAAGGAAAAGTGATCATAGACCAACTAGCAGAAGCACCCATCTATGTAGAGAATCCTTTGGTATTTGAATTTCCTGATGAATCAATATTCCTTATCAGCCTCATAGATCAATTAAAAAATTACTTTGATGGATCATTCACTGAACATGGATTTGGAGTAGGCATTATTTTCATCACCCCTCAAGGTGATTTTATTCCAAATTCATACAGGCTATCATTTCTATGCACTAATAACATTGCTGAGTATGAAGCCCTAATCATAGGTTTATGGATAATAGTTCAGTGGCAAATTCAGGAAATGAAAGTCTATGGAGACTCACAACTAGTCATTAACCAAATCAATAATGACTATCAAACTATAGATGACAAGATCACCCTTTACAAGAAGATGGTAGAGAATCTCAAAGATACCTTTATGGACATAAATTTTGAGTAGATTCCTCACATGAACAAAAAAGTAGAAGATGCCATGGTAACCATTGGATCACTATTAGACATGCTGAACAACATCCTCCAATGTGAATTCTTGGTAGAACAACTTCTCATGCCAACTTTTGAAATCCCTGAATATGAATTTGTGTGTGTCATTGTTGGTCCTGGATCCCCTTGGTATCATGAAATCTTTACCTACCTAAGTAGAGGAATCCTCCCATTTGATAGCACCTCGAAATTTAAAAAGGCCTTTGTTAAAAAGGTATACCAATTTATGAACCTAGGTGATACCCTTTACTGTTGAAGCATCAAAGGAACATTACTAAGATTTCTAAACCAAGAGGAAGCCTTAAATGCTTTAACAGAAGTACATGATGGAATATGCGATTCCCATTCTAGTGGAATGAAATTAGCTAAGAAACTATTGAGGACTGGGTACTGTTGGCCAACCATAGAGAAGGAAGATCATCAATATGTGTCCAATTTCAGCAACATGGATAACTGATTCATGCACTAGATCAAGAATTGCAACCCATAATCACACCTTGGCCTTTTTCATAATGGGGACTTGACCTCCTAGGAAAAATCACCCCAACCTCATCCAATGACCACAAGTTTATCATAACGTCCACTGAGTACTTCACTAAGTGGGTAGAAGCCATTCTTATGACCTCATAACAAGAAAGCAAATTTCTCAATTTATCTTGAATTACCTCATCTACCGTTAAGATATCCCACAAAACCTTATTTCAGATAATGGGACACCCTTTAAGAATTAGGATGTGAAAGAGAAATGCCAAAAATCAAACATCCAACACTGATTCTCTACCCCATATTATCCCCATGGCAATGGCCAAGTAGGGGCTAGCAACAAAACCTTCTTAAAAATCTTAAAGAAAATAGCCAACGAAGCTGGTCGTGACTGGAATCTATAGCTAAATCTCGCTCTATGGGACTATAGAACTAGTATCTACACACCAATAGGTGCAACCCCTTTCTCCTTGGTCTATGGATCAAAACATATCTTTCCCATCGAGGTTGAGCTCCCATCACTATGAGTTCCATTACATAATCTGATCACCGATGAAGAATACAAAATATCTCGACTGCATGAGCTAGAGTTCCTAGACGAGCATCATCTTGACTCCCTAACTAACTTGCAAGTATATCAAAACTGATTGAAATGGAGGTATAACAAGAGAATAAAATTTCATCCTTCTAGTTAGGATATCTTGTCCTAAAGAAGAATAACAAGAATCTACCAGATCAAGACAGTAAAGGAAATTTTGAGCCTAACTAGTTGGGTCCCTTCGTCGTCATAGCAAGCTATGGATATGGAGCATATCAATTATCAACACTTGAAGGTGAACCCTTGTAGGAGCCAACTAATAGATCTCATCTCAAAAATTTTTATGCCTAGTTTTGAAGGGTATAAACTGGAAAATACAAAAAAATTATAATCCAAAAAAAAAGAAAACGGACTAAAAAAGTAAAGAAAAAAAATCGTCCTCTAGTGAAAACCACCTCGGTGGCACTTTGGGCAAGTACCTTGGTGAAAAATTGGAAAATAGGTGCCTTGCCTAAATAAAGCACCTCCATCTATTCTTTGGCTCTTTAACCCCATCATTCTTTACCCTGCCATTCATCCATCACCCATCCACATCCTTATCATAGCTTGATGATTGGAAGTGTCATATCTCTTTAGTACTACTTGGCATATTTCAAAGGTCAGTTTGTCTTGCCTATATTGAAGTAGTCTAACCCGTCACACTAGGGGAAATTCATTATGGATCACATTGGGTCCTTGTATATCTTGAGGTCATTGGAAATCTCATAGAAAACACCAAAAACATTCAAAAAATCTTATCAAAAAGTCCAAAAACATCCAAAATCTTGTACACCTAAAATCCAATTTTTTTGGAAAATTATAAAGGAAAAAATTGAAAACATCTAGAAAACATCAAAATCCCTAAAAAGGTCAAAACATCAAAAAATCCAAAAAAACGTAGCACCCTTGTCAAAATACATCGTCTCTGAGCTTGAACATAGGCAAGGCCATCATCGATGTGCCACTGAGACACCCTAGGTCAGTCCTTTAGAAGTCTATCATAATAAATTGGCTTTCCATCATTTGTTCATATCTTCATCCTAAAAATGGGCTGAGTTTGTCGAAATACATGGTCTCTGCGTCTATAACATAGGAAAGGATTATCTTTGATCAACCCCTCGAGACCCCTAGGATAGGTCTTCTAGGTTAGGTTCTTGGTCAAAACTCCTCAAAATATCAAAAACATCCAAATATAAGAAAACACAAAAATATTTGAAAATTGAAAATTCCAAAAACATTAGAAAATGTTCCAAAAACCCTAAACAACCTCAGATAACCGAAAAGCCTAAAACATTCATAAACTTTAAAAATACCTAAAAAAACCTCAAAAAATTTTCAAAAAAGGAAAAACATTGAAATATTCCAGAAAACCCAAAACCGTCCATCCCGTTTTAATCTCACCTATGATAGATCCTCACCCATAATAAATTGATCATCACTTTCACCCTTTGGTAAGTCAAGTAGAAAGCAAGTGTAGCAAGTCATAAAGTGAGAACTTGAGTGTCAAAATCTAAAGTCTATATCATAGGCAAATACGTCAGTGAAGCTTATATCATCGACTTATCTTAGCATCATCATCCTAACATCAAATTGTTGGATGTTGTGGTTGTGTTGTTGATATGTGGTTGTAATTGATGTCAACACTATTAGCATTAATGTCTTTAAGACTATATGTGTCGAGGATATTGAGAAAATTGTAATAAAATATATTGCAGGTTGTTTGTGAAGCAGTGAAGATCCATATGATGGAACGTTTAGTATGTTGATGGTGAGAAGTTGTGGATTAAAGGGTTTGTTTTCAGGTGTACCTAGTTTTTCCACCAAAATTCTCAGAGGTTCGCATGAATATTTGAGCAAGTTATGAGTTTCTATGTTCCAATAGTTATTTTGTTACTGTAGCTGGTGTTCTTGGAAGAAGATAATGTGATTCTGGTAATATGAGTTGTTGCGAATACTCCTATGGTGTTCATGGATGATTTTATATCATGCTCTATCTATGTTGTTGGTTCGTATTGATCTTTGTGCTTGTGATCGGTGATTTTCTCTTGTGTGTTCCTATTTTTGATGTTCATGGCCGAAAAGGTGATTGTAGCATGTTGTGGATCTTCGAGGAATAATTTTTGAAGGTGTTTTGTGTTTGAGGATATTGTTTTAGGTCCCTACTATGTTGTGGCTAACCTTGGTTGATTCACATTAATAATATTTATTGTTTTGGGCCAACAATTTGTATTCATCTTATTATTTTTTTGAAGCCGACATGAAGTGATGTAATTCCTTGTTGCGGATATATTTAATCGATTGTTTCTTCATTTGAATGGAGTGAACAAGTGTGTGTGCACGAATAATGTTCTAAATATTTCGAAGGAAAACAAAAGTTTGAAGAGTGAAGAAGAGTGGAGAAGTGTTCATGTGCTTAACCAAAACTATAATCAGGCATTAGCAAATGCTATTTTCTCATTTCAAGATCTTTCAGATGGATTTAATTTGAATATTACTATAAGATAGTGAGTCTTCCCTTGGGTAGTAAGCCTTTTTGTAATTGACAAGTGAGCTCTAGGCAATGTGCCTGAATGCATGTGCATTCCCAATTTTTCCATACTTTTAACAGAGTAGAAACTTGTGGATTAACCTCCAATGTGGTTTTTCCCCTAATTGGGTTTCCACACAAAAATCTTGGTGTTATGTGTGTTTTTTATGTGTTGTTGATTTATACTTTCATGGTTATTAATCAGATTTGAGAATAGGGGTTAATAAATTTAATAAGTTTGAAATTCTGTGACAACTAATTCACCCCCCTCTCAGTTGTCTACCCTTGTGTTGCCAAAAATTGGTATCAAAGTAGGTTCCTTGGAAGAATTTTAACAACTTGAGGTGATCTAGGATGGTGACATATAAGAAGGATAGTTCGAGATTTGATGGAACAAATTATTCTCTATGAAAGACTCGAATGGAGTGTCATCTGAGATGCATTGGTGAATCCTACTGGAGCATTACAAGTAATAGGTATGTTATTCCTCAAAATGGTCCTACTACTATTGCTGAAATTAGGGATGTTGAATACAATATCAAGGCCAAGGAAGCTTTATTGAGTGCTTTGACTGATTCTGAGATGATGAATGCTATGGATTTGAAGACTATTTATGAGATCTAGAGAAAGTTGGAAACTTTGTATGAAGGTGATTCTAATGTGAATGTTTCTAAGCTACAAAGTATGAACTATTGAGAATGGGTGGTGATGAGAATATTACTACTTTCATGCAAAGAGTGAGTGAACTTTTGTGTGGTATCAGATGTGCTAGTGGACAGTTGGATGAATCAAATATTGTTGCTAAAGGGCTTAGATCCTTGCCTGATGCATACAAAGTCAAAGCTACAACTATTGATGAGCTCCAGACTATGACAAATGTAACCAAAGATATGTTGATTGGTAAACTTACTGCTTTTGAGTTGAGTGAATTCGGTGATGCCCTTCCTAAGATAGAATCTGCATTCAAAGCTACTACCTCTAGAAGAGATAAGAAAATATATGATCTGGGTGAAATTTATTCTAGAAAGGTATTCAAATATGAGGAAGAAATGAGACAGATTGAAGAAGAAGAGAGAGAACTGGATGAGCTTGAAGCACTTATTTTCAAAAGAGAAGCCAGAGGACAATGTAAGTATAAATGAATGTTTCCTATTAAATGTTTTTCTTGCAATAAGATAGGTCATTTTGCATCAAGGTGTTCTGAAAGAGTTCCTAAGTCAAGACCTAACAAGCCTAAATTTCAAAGGAAGGGTTATTATGCTACTCATGAAGGTGTGATAGATGATGAATCTAATAAAGGGAATGTGAGTGAAGATGAGTTTGTGTTTATTTCTATCAAGGAAAATAATCCCATGTCTACTGAATCTTCTAGTTGTACAAATGTGGAGAAAGCCCTAGCTGCTCAAGTTGAAGGGAACGATGAATGGGTAATTGATAGTGGATGTTCTCATCACATGACAGGTGTTAAAATAAAATTTATAATCCTGGAAAACTATGATGGTGGTGTTATAAGATTTGGTAATAAAAATGGTGGTATAATCTGTGGTAGAGGATGCATTTCTCTTTATGGTAAGCATAATATTGATGATGTTCTTCACATTGAAGGTTTGAAGAATAATCTTTTAAGTTTCAGACATATGGTTGATAAGGGATGCAATCTTCAATTTAAGGATGGAAAGTGTAGAATATTGGAAAGTTTCAGAAATGTGATTGCTTTAGGTATTAAAAAAAAGGTAACATCTTTCACCTGAATGCTTCTAGTAAAATTTGTCTGATTGCTCAAGTTGATAAAAGTTGGTTGTGGTATAGGAGAATGTGTCATGTAAACTTTGACAATATTATCAAGATAAGTTCTACTCAGGCAATGAGAGATCTTTTTAAGTTGGTAAAACCTTCTAATGCCATATGCAAGGAATGCCAGTTAGGAAAGAAAAATAGAATTTCATTTCGGAGCAAACAACATCATTCAAATGAATTGTTGGAGCTTGTGCATATTGACCTATGTGGTCCTTCTAGAGTCAGAAGTTTACAAGGTTACATGTATTTCATGTTGCTTATTGATGATTATTCTAGGATGATGTGGGTTACTTTCTTAAGGGAAAAATATGAAGCTCTAGAGAAGTTCAAGATAATTTTAAGGTTATGGTTGAGACAGAGATAGGTCTGAAGATTAAATGTTTGAGATCATATATAGGTGGTGAATTTCATTCCCATGAGTTTAATTGTTTTTGTGAAGTGTATGGGATAAAGAGACAATTATTTGCACCACAGACCCCTCAACAAAATGGTGTTGTGGAAAGGAAGAACAAGACAATTCAAGATGCTGCTAGGACTATGATGCTGGAAGGAAATGTTCCTCATATCTATTGGAGAGAAGTTGTGAGTACTGTTGTTTATATCCTAACCCAGGTACAAATCAAAGATGATACTAGTAAGACCCCTTTTGAGCTATGGTCTGGTCATAAGCCTACAGTTATATATTTAAAAATCTTTGGGAGTAAATTCTATATCAGAAAATATGAAGATATAGGAAAGTTTGATGCTAGGAGTGATGAAGGAATCTTTCTTGGTTATTCTACTAAGAGTAAGGCCTACCAATGCTACAATAAGAGATTAAGGAAAATAGTTGAAAGAAAAAATGATAAGCTTGATGAAGACATTGCTAGACCATCTAGAACCTGTGGATATGATTATGATGATTAGAATGACAGTACAAACAAAGGAAACACAAGTTAGACTTCAAGATTGATGATATCATTTTTGGAGGAGATGATGGTTTGTACATGAAGTTTGCTGATGAGATGTAAAATGAGTTTGAGATGTCAATGATTGGAGAGATGAAATTATTTTTGGGATTGAAAATTAATTAGTTAATTAAGGGGATCTTTATACTCATTCCAAGTATGTGAAATAATTGCTAAATAATTTTGGTATGGAAGATTCAAAGCCAATCAGTACACCTATGGTTACAGAATGTAAGTTGACAACAGATGGTGATTCTCTAAAGAAAAATCAAACTAGATACAAATCAATGGTTGGTGGATTTCTTTATTTGACTCAAACTAGACCTGATATCATGAATGTTGTATCCATTGTTGCAATATTTCAAGCCGATCCTAAGGAATGTCATGTGACTGTTGTGAAGAGAATTTTCAGATACTTAAAGCGAATAGTTAATTTTGGCCTGTGGTATCCTAAGGATGACGATCTTACTTTGAGTGCTTTTACTGATGTTGATCGGGTAGGAGATGTGAATGAAAAGAAAAGTACTACTAGTGGCACATTTTTCTTGGGAAAGAAGTTGATTTCATGGTTAAGTAAAAAGAAGAATGCCATTTCTTTGTCTACTCTAGAGGCATAATATATTGTTGCTGCTAACAATTGTACTCAAGTATTGTGGGTGAAGTAGATGTTGAAAGATATCAGAGTTATGTATGATGATTCTATTGCTATATTTTGTGATAATTCAAGTGCAATTAACATTTCTAAGAATCTGGTGCTGCATTTAAAGACCAAGCATATATCTATCAAGTTTCACTTTTTGAGAGAGAAGGTGAGTGAAAAGGAAGTCAAATTGGAGTATGTTCCTACTAAGGAACAAATTGCAGACATCTATACTAAGCCATTTCTGAAGGATAATTTTTAGAATTGCAAAGGGAAATTAGGGGTGATTACCCCTCCTAATCAGAACCTAAGATGCATTGTCTTGCATTATTCTATGCATTTCAAAGTCATATCTTGATTTAGATTGATGTTATGGTGGCTGCTACTCAAGGGGAGTAGTTAGATGTTCAGATATGTGGTTTAGAGCTTGTGTGTACCTTTAAAATTTATGTCAAAGGGGGAGAAGAGAAATGTGAAAAACTAGGAATTATCTGAGGAGAAGAAGTCATGAGAAAAGAATTAGAACCTAAGGGGGAGTAAGTGTTGAAGTTAATTGCACTGATGGTGTTTTTTACATCATGTGTTTCCATCAATGCTAAAGGGGGAGATTTTTGTATGTTGTTGTTGTGTTTCTGATATGTGGTTGTCATTGATGTCAACACTATTAGTATTAATGTCTTTAAGACTGTATATGTTGAGGATATTGAGAAAATTATAATAAAATATATTGCAGGTTGTCTGTAAAGCAGTGATGATTAGTATGATGGAAAGTTCAGTATGTTGATGGTGAGAATTTGTGGATTAAAGGGGTTTTTTTTAGGAGTATCTAGTTTATCCACCAAAATTTTCAGAGGTTCGCATGAAGATTTGAGCAAGTTATGAGTTTTTTTGTTCTAACAGTTATTCTATTACTGTAGCTGGTGTTCCTAGAAGAAGATAATGTAATTCTCATAATATGAGTTATTGTGAATTCTCCTGTGGTATTCATGGATGTTTCTAGATTGTTCTCTATCTGTGTTTTTGGTTCACATTGATCGTTGTGCTCGTGATCGATGATTTTCTCTGGTGTGTTCATGTTTTTCATGTTCATGGGTGACAAGGTGATCGTAGCATGTTGTGAATATTCGAGGAATAATTTTTGAAGGTGTTTTGTGTTTGAGGATATTTTTTTAGGTCCCTACTATGTTGTGGCTGGCCTTGGTTGATTCAGATTAATTATATTTATTTTTTTGGGCTGATAGTTTGTATTCATCTTATTATTTTTTTGAAGCCAAAATGAAGCGATGTAATTCCTTGTTGCAGATATATATAAGTGATTGTTTCTTCATTTGAAGGGAGCGAACAAGTGTGTGTGCATGAATAATGTTCTAAATATTTCAAAGGCAGAGAAGAGTGTGAAGAAGAGTGAAGAAGAGTGGAGAAGTGTTCATGTGCTTAGCCAAAATTGTAATCAGGTATTAGCAAATGCTATTTTCTCAGTTCAAGATCTTTCAAATGGGTTTAATCTAAATATTACTGTAGGATAGTGAGTCTCCCCTCAGGAAGTAAGCCTTTTGTAATCGAGCAGTGAGCTCTAAGCAGTGTGCTTGAGTGCATGTGCATTCCCCATTTTTCCATATTTTTAATAGAGTATAAACTTGTGGATTAACCTCCACCGTGGTTTTTCCCCTAACAAGGTTTCCACACAAAAATATTGGTGTTATGTGTGTTTGTGATGTTTTTTTAATTTATGCTTTCATGGTTATAAATCAGATATGAGAATAGGGGTTAATAAATTTAATAAGTTTGAAATTATGTGAAAATTGATTCACTCCCCCCTTTGAGTTGTTTTCCCTTGTGTTGCCAACAAAAACAACCTCTGATCAACATGTCCTAGGATGTATCCTTCCTACAATGGGTATCGGTATCAGTTATCCCTTTAGATAAATTAAACAAGGCAAGAGGTATAGATGACACTGACTATTTTTCTTTGATCTTTTCTTATGATTTATCTTAATGACGCATTCCAAGGACCTCTCAATGATGTCTATCAAAATGATTTAGAGAGAAATGAATGGGGCATCAATCATGATCTTTCATTTTCTATGCTTGTGGTTATTCTTGTAATATAATCTTGGTGCATACTTGTTTAATTGTGTGTAGGAATGTCATTTAGGGTATGTTGTTGACTATTTCATATGCTTTGGTCCAATGTATTATGAGCTTCTAACTTACATTACAAAAAGGTTTCCATATGTTAAGGTGTGAATAAGAACTATGTTATCTATTTGTCAAAATCAAGTTCCATTACACTAGATACAATGCCATCCTGGTTATCAACACCTTGATTCATTGTGTCTATGTGTTATATGAAACAATAAGGAACGACGAAAAATTCCCAATCCCGAAGTGTGAGCAACTCATTATCCTGAATTCATCCTACATCTTGCATTGTCTCGTCACCATCTCTAATAAAGTCTTGGTGAATCATGGACTTGTTGGATCTTCTCAAGAAATCATTAGAATCAACAATTATTTATTCTTTATTCTTCTATCTTCTCTCTGCGCTAATCTGGTATCGTGACAGTAAAAAAAAACATCACCAATGCATCCATCCTGAATCCATAAATCATCAACATATATGTATCTCATACTCATAGCATAAAGCATCCATTTTCATAATCAATACATATCACATCATAAATTTTGCATCATCATTTAAGTTATGAAGAATAATGGGTATGTGCAGGATCATCATGGAAAAAACAGGCCCTTAAGTGGCAATAAAATTCAGAAAATCAGAGTTAGGCAACTTGACGTAAAAGTTAAGTTATCTATATTATTTCAAAAATATGTAAGAATAGAATCTATAGAAAATTGAATGTAGTTTCTAAACTACTAGGTTTATTTTTATTTTTTAAAAATCTATTTGGTGAAAATTTGAAATTTCAATGTAGTAGTACTTAAATTTCAGGGAAAAAATAAGAAGTAGGTGTCTGTCTGACCACCCTAACCACAATAAAATGATAATATTTTAGATATAAGTAGGGGACTCATGTCCCAATGTGATGCATACTTTTTTGTAATTTGTTTCCAAGTAAATAATTAATTATCATTTTTTTATTACAACTTTTAAAAAATATAAAAACTTGTATGTCTGACCACCTTAACTTGGTCAAAAATTCATGAAATTCAATTCTTTTTTTTTAATCCTATATTATGTGAAGCATAGAATGTGACACATGTTTTGGATTCAAAAAATGTGATACCGTTTGAAAGCTATAGATTTTTTTCAATCAGACTATCATTCAGGACTTTAGTCGTAATTCAAATAGAAAATGAATAATAGTTATTTATTAAATTCAAAGTAAAGCATAATTTATATTGGTGGAAAGCTGAGAATATCCTTTAAAAACCCTTTTCATTTCATCAATTTTGAGTAAAAAAAAGCTATCAGCCACATGGGTCATCATATCACTTAGATATCGCCACTTTTTGGCCCATCATGATACTGCACATACCCTAATATAAATTTTTTATACTAAGCATCTTAAAACATTACATATCATAAGGATTTGCATCCATACATCTATATGCATATGTCATCATCATAAAACATACATGGAAAATATATGAAGGGAAATGCATCCATAACATTTGTATATCATGACATTACATACATCTCATATCATATAATCGCATATCACATAGGCATAAATAAAATGCATCTATATCATCCATAACATGAAATAACATGCACACATCACATCATGAATCATATATATATCAAAAAATGTGTCATGGTGCAAAATCTGGATCAGTGTATGAACATCAATAAAAAATACAATATCCATGAGGCTATCAAAAATGAGCCCATGAATGTATATATGTAATAAAGAATGGGGAAAAATCAAAAAGCTAGCCCTAATGGCCGCTACCCTCTCTAGCCCGTCTCTATGGTTGATCTTCTTCTCAGGGACGAGCATCACTACACTATGAAAAATTTGGTTGTCTCAATGCTACTAGTACATCCCAATGATAATGCATTCAGTAATATGCCACCTCTGTAATAGCCTCTCTATATAATCATGCTGAAAAATTCCTACGATGTGTAGCCACTCTCACAACCTCTATCTACTGGTGTTGGGTGCCCTAGTCCCTCTCTATCATCACAACCTGTACTCTCTACAATTCTCGATCTCTCTCAGTTGTGACTGGAATAACCTATTGGTGGGCTTGATCCTGCTCACCAATCAATATTTGCACTTGCTACTATAGCTGGTGAATCAATGCATCTCATGCATCTGGTGGTGGTGGCCCTACCTATGGCTGTACTTGTGGCTGTATCGATGGTTGTACCTGAGGTGGCTGTTGCACTGGGGGTGCCCCCAAAATCTATCCATCATGGTCATCCTGGCCTCCTTGTACCTTGCTTCTAACTCCCCTGCCTCTCGGTCTCCCTCTAGGCGGAACACCTATTGAATTTATCAATCACTATGGGGGGACAAACTGTGCATCATATGTTGGAGTGGTCTGAGCTGCTACCTAGCCCTAAACATATACCCAAGGTTTGACCACTAACTATCTAAAGCTCTCAACGGCCTATGGGGTCAGAATGGTTGGTGCCCATATTGGAACCTCTCTAGTTGATCTCATAAAAATGGCCTTGTACACATCATTTGGCCTATCTTGTACATCACCAAACTGGCATGCTACCCTATCTAGAAGGTATCTCTCAATTATATGATGCTCTTAACCCTACATATATCGAGTCTGTCTGGAAAATATAATTTTTGAATATCATCAAACCATGGCAACATCTGAAGCCATGGGCCACAACGAAAAATTGTCATATCATCTATCACCCATCTTCAGTACGAGAGTCCAATCTGTCCTGTGTACCTTAGAGTAATGGCATCCCTATATCGCCAAATCACTAGATTATCTAGCTCGACATCATCCATTTGAATAATCAATTGAAGCACGACAATGTGCTCCCAGGACCAAATATGTAATAGGTGACCCTTGCACCAATGGCTTTGCCATCACAATAGTTAAAATAATGCTAATCATGGTAGAAGGAGGCCAACATCATGGGACCCCATGTAAAGAGCATCCTCCTATGCAACATTCAATTCCACATTAAGCCCCATCCTTGGCTGAATCCCCTACTGTGTCTGTCTAGGGCCACTAACCCTGAAATAATGGCTATGATGATCAATCTAAATGTGGGAACATGACCCCAGTAGGACTTGAGGTCGATCTAGGAGGTGACCAACACAATATCCTCCATCTCCACCACCTCGTGGTAGGTATCAAGCCCGACATCAACGTCATAGATCACACGATCATCATGAATGAGAAAGTGCATGATCCGTCACATGTCCTCCAAGGTAACTGTCGGAAGGTGGAAGGACAAGGTCTTGCTATGCCATCTCTCGCACAGAGCTATCATCATCACTAGGTGTTTCCTAATCACTACGGAATATCAAACATACCACAAACCAATCTCTCCCAGGTGCTCCTGGTGCAACTTTGATAAATCATCTAATCTCTGTAGTACAATGGGCCTATGCTCCCTCGACATCAATGGTGGGATGATCTCCTATATCCATGAAGTGCATGCCATCAAGAAAACATAAAAAAATCAAGTTCTTTGGAATTTTTGGCTTAGCACTCAAAAAAGTGTCACTATTTATAATAGCATTGCTATATTCAAATTTCAAATAGCGATGCCCGATGCATTTAAAATTTAAAATCAGAAAATTTGTCGCCAGATAAGATGGCATTGCGATTTAGCTTTTGGCCTACCCTAGCCCTAATTTATAAATCAACAAGTACACCGCCAAACAAGCATGCATCGCCATTTGAAAAATGAAAACCCTAATTTTAAAATCAAAAAAAGCATTTCTATATACATATGCGACGCTATAATTGATTTTGGCATCACCGAAATAATAAAAATTTTAAAGCGTCATAAATGCATCAAAAATTCAAATTTCAAATAAGGTTTTGAATCACATATAAGTGGTCCTATGCTTGGAATTTGCTGGAACTCTCGAAATCAATCGAAGATGTGCTTGGGAAGCTTGCAACATGCCATTTCGTCATAAGGTCAGAGCTCAAAACAACAAGAATCTCTTAAGTGTGAATGCACAAATGAATTGAAAATGACCCTTCTTGGCTTATTTAAGCTAGAAAATTAGGGTATTTTTCCCTATTTACACATTTAGACTAGGGTTTATCATCACCTTCACCAATTTTTCCAAACAAGACCTAATTTTGCACCATTTTTTACTTTTTTGACATAATTCTTGCATTCTGGAGCCTTTCTAGACCCGTTGGGGTAGCTTTTCACCTTTATTGAGAAATCAACCCAAAATTGAAATTTTTTGCCTGATTTCTCAAGGGGATAGGGAATCAGCTTTATCCTTCCACTGGTGCATCTAAAAAATTAGAAAATTTTATTTTTTTGATTTAAGTAGCAATTTTTCATCTGAGGAGAATTATTCTTTGAACCGAAGCAACATGTACCTTGCTTCAAAGAGGGGCAAAATGTAGACACTGAAAAATGTCCTAGTCGATATCATACACTCAAAAGTAGGTTTATTAACATAATCTCCTCTAAAATCCATCCTCTTTTCGTTTAATTAATTTAATTAGCCTAGAACTAATTAATTAATTACATCATTTTTCATCTATTGACCTATTTAAATTTAATTAGGTTAATTCATGTCTTTTCGCACTAACACTTCATCTAATTAAATTAAATGAATTAACATATTTAATTTAATTCCATAAGCCATCTTATTTAATTAAATAACCTTGAGTTATTTAATTAAATATCATTTCACCTTTCCCATATTTATTAAATCATATAATTTAATAAATATCACTTTAATTCTTCTAATCTCCTAATTGCATAAATTAAATCTTGTTTAATTAGCAATTAGACTAACTTTGTTCTAAACAAAAGGAATATTCTCACGAAATATTCTTTATCCTCTTTTTGCATAATTAAAACTTTGTTTTAATTTACAAAATGCCTTTTTCCTCACCCATAGGAATATTTCAAGGGAATATTCCTATTCCTCCATCATTTTGAAAAAGGGATATTTACTTGGATTCAAATACAGGTTACGTTGTAACTTGAGTTACAAGTTATCTTTCAACCTTTTTAACAAGTCACCTTTGACCTGTGTGTGCAGGTCAAAAGTGTGTTTTTTTGAAGCAAATGTGAACCCTTGATTAAATCCCATCATGCATTCTCATCCATTGATGAGAATCCATGATCCATGCCTCTCCTTCCATTTATCTTGAACCATTGATTAAGCTTTTTGATCTTAGCCCTCCATTCCTTATTTGCTCTACTATAAATAGGTTACTATTTGGAGACAAATGGATCCATCTTTCAATTGCACACTTATGTTGTTGAATTAACTTGCATCCAAACTTATATTTTTCTCACTTTTAGCTTATTTTAGTTTATTTTAATTGCATAATAGCTTAGATAATCCATTAATGACTTCCATGCATCCATCTTAACTTATATATGAATTAGGGTTTTCATCTTTTAACATAATCTTAGATTAGATTAGTTTAGCAATAGAATAATTATATCAATTTTAGCATAAAATCATGGTAACTTAGCTTGCATCATGTTCATTTTTGAATAAACTAGCTTTTCATACATCAGTCACAATGGTTTCATCGATTCTCCCTTATAGAACTGGTTGAAATCGGCTCACTAATCATGGGATTGGGAAAGGGTTGTCATTTCACATCAACACAACACCAATTCCAAAATAGGATAAGTTTCAGATGGGTTAGATTGGGAATTTAACTATTTTTGTGTAGTTCGTAGCTTTCATTTTCAATTAAATGCTTAACTTAGATTTCCATTTTGAATGATCTTGTTTGTAGATGTAGGTAAGTTTGGTTCCATTATGCTTCAACTCATCATGAGTCAAGTGTAATCAGTCCACCTTGACAATCCTCATCTCACAGTTATTATAGGAGAAAAGTAGTAGGGTCTAATTAAGAAGGAAAGTACAAGAAGCATTATCGAATTGAATTTCAATGATGCCTCCAAAGGGATTCCAAGCCCAAATATGGCAAGTTACATATTAAGAAAGAATAAATATAAATTTATTTTAGGTGGTTCCAAGCATTTAGGTGTAAAAACTAATGGGTGAAAGTTCAAAGTTGTGACTCACTTTTATAAAGAAAATGACTAACACTAGTCTAATTTTTTAACGTCAATCACTAGAAAGTGACATATATATTCTAACTTTTGAAATGATGTAAATTAATTAAATGTAGATTCTTTAATATATTTTATGCCTATTTTTTTAAATAAAAAAATATTTAAATATATTGTTTTTAAAAAATTGACATTATAATTTAGTTGTTGATAAAATGCTAAAAAATGAGGTTATATGGGATGCCACTTTTTATATAGTTTTTGTTTTCTTCATTTATTTTGTATTTACAACTTGAAACTATAGAGCATAAATTAGAATTTTTTAAGAATGCAACTATTTGTCTTAACTATTTATAGTAAAATCATATTGTCTCGATATGAAATATCTTCCTTATGAAAACTGTACTTATAGATCTATATTATTTTTTAAAAATAAAATATTATGTGAGTAAGAATTGTGAGAGCATCAGATTTTTCAAATAATTTTACCTTTTGTTATAAATTTTCCCCAAAGTGATGCTACATATGTATTTAGTGGATACTTTTAGTTAGAAAAGTTGTGGCCCAAATCAAATTTAGCTAAAATGAATCTAGATAAAATATGTGACTAAAATGAACTTTTAGTTTGAAATGCTTAAATTCATTTGTGTTGATAAGTTGATATGAAGTGGACACAACTTTGAAATTTCACCCCAATAATAATATAAGAAGATATCCATGAATTATTTTTGTTAGAAAAACTTGTATTATAACAAATAATGAGATCTTGTATCTTGATTTCTATAAATGATTTGATATAATTTAATAATATTGTAATATATTATGAATATTTATTCCTATGGCCTCTTTTCATACTTTAAAGTATTATAATAAATCAAATGTATATGATATGTTTTTATGCCCAAATATGTAAATAGGAGTCAAATAGTAAGATTTTTGTGAGGTCCTCTTAAATAGATTATACATATACAAATCATAATGATGGTTATAAAACCATTTAAATGTCGTCATTAAATATCAAAAAGTGGAATTTTTATGATCGGAGAGGCTTGCTAGCCAAAAAGGATTTGGTCATGGGCAAGGATCTAGAGGGTTGATAACTAGGAACTTCATGTTGTGCTCTTCTCACAGTTGCAAATATCAAGCCCTTGGTAAATTACACTATAGCCCCCACATCTAGCACGTTTTTCATCCAAGAATACCATTCTTTCTCGATTGGAAGCTTTAATACATTAATGAAATATCTCGTGCCAGTCACAGGCACCACTGCATCTACATCTCCACTAAAATTTTAGATCAACTTCTCTTTAGCCTTATTGCACTCAAAATATTTAGTGCTTGTGGAAAATGTCTCTTGTGTGTGTGCTTTATGGGATTTAGATAGAAATATATTAGAGAATATTGAAGGGAGTTTTATTATCAGAGGAAAGGTGTTGAAACATAATTAAAAGCATAATCAAAGAGTATATTAGTTCATATATTCAAAAATTGGAAAAAAAAATTGTCTCCTTTTGAGAAAAATAGATTTGTTTAATGGTGTTTTGTAGGTAATTTCCTTGTTCAAAGGTTAATATAGGAGAAAAGTAGTAGGGTATAATTGAGGAAAGTATGTAAGAAGCATTATTGAATTGAATTTCAATGACGCCTCCAAGGGGAATCTAAGCCCAAACATAGCAAGTTACTTATTAATAAATAATAAATATAACTTTATTTTAGGTGGTTCGAAGTATTTAGGTGTAAAAACTAATGGGTGAAAGTTCAAAGTTGTGACTCACTTTTATAAAGAAAATGACTAACACTAATCTAATTTTTTAACTTCAATCAATAGAAAGTGACATATATATTTTAACTTTTGAAATGATGTAAATTAATAAAATGTACAGATTCTTAAATATATTTTGTCTATTTTTTAAAAATAAACAATTATTTGCATACAATATGTAGACATGGAAAATATACAGATTGATTTTACACATCCGGTCTTGATCTTACTAACATCACTTCTTCCTGGATCACCCTTTACTAATCAATTTAATTGAATAATCTTTATTTGATTAAATTCATCATATTTTCTCTCTTAATTAAATAAATCAAATTTATCTAATTAAGTCACCTGCTTTTATTAATTAAATAAATTATTTAATTAATTTGATAATCCCTCTTGTAATTAATTAATTCAATTAATTTAATTACTCTCTAAGGTAAATAAACTAATCTTTATTTGATTTAATCTAACAGTTATGTGCACGATCATCATGGAAAAAATAGGCCTTTAAGTGGCAATAAAAATTCAGAAAATCAATGTTAGACAACTTGACGTAAAAATTTGAATAAGTTATCTATATTATTTCAAAAATATGTAAGAATAGAATCTGTGGAAAATTGAATGTAGTTTCTAAACTACTAGGTTTATTTTAAAAAAAAATCTATTTGGTGAAAATTTTAAATTTCAATGCAGTAGTATTTAAATTTTAGGGAAAGAATAAAAAGTAGGTGTCTATCTGACCACCCTAACCACAATAAAATTATAATATTTTTTTATAAGATTTTAGATATAAGTAGAGGACTCATATCCCAATGTGATGCATATTTTTTTGTAACTTTTTTCCAAGTAAATAATTAATTATGATTTTTTTATCACAAATTTTTTAAAATATAAAAAATCGTATGTCTAACCAGTTTAACTTGGTCAAAACTTCATGAAATTCATTTTTTTTAATCCTATAGTATGCGAAGCATAGAATGTGATGCATGTTTCAGATTCAAAAAATGTGATACCATTTGAAAGCTATAAATGTTTTTCAATCAGGATTTTAGTCGTAATTCAAATAGAAAATGAATAATAATTATTTATTAAATTCAAAGTAAAACATGATTTATCTTTTAAAAACCCTTTTCGTTTCATCAATTTTGTGTAAAAAAATGTCATCAGCCACATGGGCCATCATATCACTTACATATCACCACTTTTTGGCCCATTATGGTCCTGCACATACCCTAACATCACCCTCTTTCATTAAATAAATCAATCTTTATTTAATTAAAATCTAAATCCATTATTCCTCTCAACTTTGATTTATTTAAATCCAAAATCTAAGTCAAAATTGTCAAATCAGCTAATCTTCATCTAATTCAATCAAATCCTGATTAATCCTAATCTTAATCCATCAAATCCTCTAGATTTTGCAACTTGTTCCTCTATTTTCTCTCAACTTGGCATCAATAAAGGAATATTCCTCAAATTTGAAAATCCCTCCAAAAGGGATGAGTACATCCAACAAGGCATCAAAGTCCTCTTAGATGTCCTTTACCTTGAGCCAAGTGGCATTTACTTCATTCTTCTCTCCCTCAAACTTATCATTTCACAAATTTCAAAGTCCACTTGATTTCATTTATGTACACATTCATCAAAATGTGCTCATTCCTCCTCCAATCACATGTGGACAAGTGGCCTTCTCCCATTGGTTGGTCTTTTGTCCCATGTTCATCCATTTTTCTTCTTCCTCCATCATTCTCTCCTATTTGTAGGAGACTCTCATTTGAATTTTGGATTCACAACTTCATGCAACATCATTATCTTCAAGTTCTTGAGCAATTGCTATCTATATTCATCCATTTTCATGTTTTCATAGTTAGGTTATGAAGAAATTTCATCAAGGAGCATCAAGTCATCACCAATGATCATCAAGCTTGTAAGGGATTAGAAAGGGCCATTTTTTACATCAAAATGACAACAATTCCCCTAGGATTGAGAGTTTGCTCATTAGAATAGGATTTGATAGCTTTTATTGTTGTGTTTTTTATTTTATTTCCTATTTTCATGTTTCAAACTAATTTCATGGGGAATGTTGATCTAACTTGCATAATGTTCTAATTATATTTTTGTTCTCTTGTGTTTATGTAGGTATAGATTCACCATTCAAATTTTGGTGCTAGAGGGAGGGCGAATCTAGAGAAAACTAACATGTTTTTCTAAAAATTTCATGCTTTTTTCTTGAATTTTGGTGTCTACAGGGAACTCTGCCACTATCAATCCAGTGACGCAATATAGCATTGCTGCAAACTCCAAACTGCATCGTTGAGGTCTTCCTGCCCGAAAATTTGAAATTTCAAATTGCATCACTGGTCTCCAAAGTTCAAAATTCACTGCTAGAGCAAATTGTGCTGCAATCATGCTCACTATTTTTGTACAGGATGCCACTATCAGTCCCAAGTGGCACTGTATTGCACCATTGAGTTCTTCAAACTGCACCGCATATGCAGATTACACTGCTGGGGTTGAGTAAAAGGCGGATTTTAGTTTATGTTCAACATGTTCTTTTTTTCATTTTGGTTATTTTGACTTCTAACTGGTTTTTGGCCTCTATTTTTGCATTCTTAACCAGTTTTTGTAGGTTGACTTGATCAAAGGAAAAGGAAGGAAACAAAGACCAAGGTTTCTTTATGACCTCATTATCTCATTGTATCAACTATTTTTAAACACTTTAGGGATAAATTATAATCCCTTTTCTAAGGATTTTCTACCTTCTCTCTTTTTAGGACTCACTAAATTTCATTTGGGTATAAAAAGAATAAAAAAAGGGATTTAAAAAGAACCATAGGAAACTTACTAGATTTTGTTTTGGGGCTCAATAAATAAACAAACAAATCTCACACTTCAAAATTGGTGCTTAAAAATAATTCATATCATTGCTTTGTGGTTAAAAAGAACATGTGTACTCTTTGTTTTCTAATTCCTCATCCAAATTAATATCATTTAAAAGACGTACACACTTCTCTCGCACTTCATAGTGATCTTGAGAATCAAAAATATTTTTGTGATATTAAGCTATATAAGTGATTACCTCCACACTTCAATTTGGATTTGTAAAATTGAACAAACCTTGCAAGTGTGAATAAAAGGTATTGTGTGTACTCCCACCTAAATGTGTTAGGTGGTTGAACTACAAATACACTTCTTCACTTTTTTTCACCCTTAGAGAGCATTCCTTGGTGGGAAAAAGTACTCACCCCAAGGGAACGACTCAAATCGGTAATGAGCTAAATGCCAAGCTACTCCCAACCAGTATATAAATTTGAATGTTGAGGAAATATCATCATTACAGGAACTCCTACAAACAAGTAGGTGATACTCTTTGTATGAGTTGATCTTGCCTCATGTGTGGCTTTCTAAACAGGTGCCTTGATTAAGAGCCAAAATTGTGTAAAATCCAAAAACCCTATCTATTTGTTGATGAAAGAATGATTGTGCTAAAGACGTTCCACATTTTTATGGCCCTTGGTAGAGATGAGAAGTATTCCATGAGATTTTCATGGGTACTGATGCTTGGCTAACCTGAGAAGTGAGTGCACTATAAGGGGGAGCCTGTGTGGTCAAGCATCTAATCACCTGTTAAGAGTAGGCGTAGCTCGATTTATCCAAGTGGAAACTCAACAAATATTGCCTCCTTTCATCCTAGGGTTGTGCATATTCTTTGAAATCAAAATAATTTGCTTGGATCTAAAACACTTGAAAAACAAACATTCAACATGATCATCAAATTTCAAACCCTTTAGAGGAAGCAAATACCTTTGAAAAATCCAAGTGCTCTTGCTTGCCGTAGGGATTTCATCCCTAGAGGCTTCTAAGTATTTGGATTTATATCATAATTTTTTCTCACTAAAGTCAATGTTAGGGAAATCTTGCCTTAAATTCCTTGATTCCCACATAATGGACTTTGTGGGATGAGAAGAAGTTAGGACATTAGACATCTAGTTTGAAAAGTTAATCAAGAATCGTTTGTGGTAAAAGGAAGTCATTAAGGAAAGCTAAGAAACAATTGAACCCCACACAAGTGCTCTTTCAAATGATTTCCCAAAATATTAAAATCCAAAAACCAATTTCCAAAGGTCTTAGTAAAAAATCTTACAAGAAAAGTTTGTCTATGCTTTACAAATTTAGAGAAATATTTATTTTCAACTTTTACAAATGTGCATCAAAGAATAATCCAAATTTGTATGAATTTTATTGTCAAAAAAATCCAAGTCTCTTTCAAAAAAATTATTTGCTCACATAGGGAGTACCAAGCATGTTCTTCAATACCAAGGTCTTGTAGAAAGGAGTTCTATCTAGGTCTAATCTAGGGTCAAAGTCATTCTCATCCATCCCTCAAACATTCAATCAAATCTCACCTCACCAACAACTTTTGGAAATCTTGAAAAAATCATTCATGCTATACTTTTGAAAAATCCAAATCATCTTGTTCGGTTAGATGTGTGTAAATGAATTCTTCTCCACACATTTAGTCAAATTATCAAACCTTGTGAACGAGTCTACCCCTTGATAACATCCAACAGCTTGGGGTTTATAAGTTCATTATCCGAAATCCAAAAATTCAAAATCAAACCAAAGTCATCTTGTTTGACTAGGGGTGTATAGATGAATCCTTCTTTACAAACTTAGTGAAATTATCATCTTGTGTACAAGTCTACTCTAGGACAACATCCAAACTCTTAGAGTTTACAAGTTCACTATCCAAATCAAAATCCAATCAAGCCAAGATAGAAATCAAATCAAATCAAATCAAATAAGGTCCTAAAGTCTAGTATCTCCTTCAAGATTTCTCAAGAGTTCAATCATTCAAATAATCCATCTTTCGTGTGTATCATCATCACCTTTGATCCTTAATCATCCTAGTTTTTCTCTTTCGTTCCTAGAGTTAGATCAATCTAAAGAATTAGAGGTTCATCTCAGATATTCTTGAAAATTGATCCCTATTTTATGGTGCAAACTAGATCACAACACAAGAAGAACATGGAAACCAACAAATAAACATCAAATTCGAGTGATTTGAGCCAAACCACTCCCAAAACAAATCCCATTGGATCAAGAAATCCCTTAAGCAATCTTCCTCTATCATCAAAAATCCTTAAGAGGAAGGTCAAGTGGAAGACATCACCAATAATGTCTTAGGGATGACACAACATGAAATTCTTGAAATTTTTCAAAATATTGAAACTCATAGAATTTTCAATTCCATGATGAGGTTCAATCCCTCCCAATACATGATTGAGTTGGCAAAGGAAGGGGTAAACTCCCTTTTGATTTTTATGTAGGCACTGTCATGGAGAAGCCTCTTGGAATCATGCCTCTAATCCCACCCACACCTCCATATCAAAGAATCATCCATTGCTCCAACTCCACCGATTTTCAACAAGGGAAGATCATTGATTCATTCACTTCAAGCACATCCCCTTGTAAACAACCAATATCTAGATGCAAACACCATATTGGGCCAATCCATCCCATTGAATCCATTGCACCCATACGTTCCACTTGCATTTAATGATCCTACCCATCCATCCTCTTTTCACGCAACATTGGTTTATCCTCTCAACATGCAAACCTCACTCCCCATGACCTCACAAGGAGAAGGTGAATTATTTGAAGCAGGGGAAATCTTTGATCCCTCATCATAATTATCATCTCTTCAAGGGAAAATACTGCCCATTTTTCCACCATTTCCACCTGTGCCATTAACATCCGCACCACCCCCTGGGTTAGGCCTCCCCCCTTTACCCACTATCAATCAGAAAAATCCAAGCAACCCTCCAATCATAAATCAAAACATCATACTGTATCCTACCATCTTTTGATTGATATCACAACAATAGATGTAAACCATCCAAGCAACCCCAACAATCAACACATCATCTACCATCCCCCAAGTATCTCAAAACATGGTCTCCCAAGGACCAAACATCTCAATCACACCATCCATCACTCAAACCCCAATTATCAATACAACGATGCCTCTCATCACAACAACGAACAATCTTCCTAATCCACCACTACCACCACCAGAACCCAACATGGAAAACTCATTTAGCATTGTGTAGCAAGCAGCTCAATGAGCCACCTATGAAAATGCACTTCAACAAATTCAAAATCAACAAGCTACACAACTAGCTGCCCAAAAATCATAAGCACAATTAGCAACACAACAAGCACAATAGGCTACCCAAGCCCAAGCTTTATTGCACCAACATCAAACCACCCAAGTTTTGCAAGAAAATCAAGCTGCTGAAGTCGCACAGGCTGCCCAGGCTGCTCAAGCTCAAGTCCAATATCAGGCTCAAAAAGCATAAGCACAAGCTCAATATCAGGAACAATTACAAGTAGCCCAGGGTGAACCTTCAAAAGTGGTTTACAATTCGAGTGAGGAAAGAAAACTTCCAAAAACCTCACCCATGCAAAAAACATCATTTTGAGGGGTTCAATCGAACTCAATGTTTGAACAAACCCAAAAGGGGTTTGGCCGAACTAGGTTTTGAGTGAACCAATTTTCATGTGGGAACCCACGTTTCCCATGTGGAAACGGGGTTCGATCGAACCTTGGTTCAACCAAACAAGGGTTCGAGTGAACCCCCTTTTTCACAACTTCCTACCCTCTCACACAAAAAGACTCCATATTTTTTCCCTTCAAAGCTCGAGTTGAGGATGAAAATGGAGGAGACTTCACAAACTCAACTGGAAGATGGTAGTACTCGGAACAAGCTATCCAACAAATATAATTTTAATATGTTTTGGTTTTATTATGTATGTGTTTTTTAGCTTTATTAAAGATAGGCTTTTGATCGAAAATAAAGCTCTTTGTTTTGGACATGTGGAAAAATAGAAAATTATCAAAATAATTTTAAAAAAAATATGTTCGTGTTGGGTATTGATGTCCTTGATCCATTAAAAATATATTTTTTGAATTTCGATAGATATAAGAAAAGTTATGTTGTATACAGTCTACCTATGTTTGAATTGCAATTGGTTTGACTTTAAAACTTGATTAAGGAAAAAATATTCAATAAAAAACTATGAGACCAAATGAAAGTGCTAGATATCGTAGTTACAAATCTAAATTCAAAAAAATTAGAATTTTATCGTTCATACAAAAAAAATTATGTTGTATACGATGAGCGTCATTTTTTTAAAATGTTGTTTTTTGAAAAAAATCAGTTTTTGTGGGAGATGGAAAAAAAAGTACAATCTGATTCCAAAATTTTTGAATAAAATATTTTTAGAATCTACACAAAAAATGAGATGAGACTCTAGTTTGCATCATCTTCAAATTCCTCACGGTTTATCCACTATAGGTGCCCGAATATGAAGATTTAGTTAAAAATAATAATTGCAGTGTCCATTTTTGCCAAAAATTGTAAACCACTATTATGGGATCACCCCCTAACAACAAGCATATAAACAAGCCTTGCAACAATATTAAACACAATAGAAAGCCCAAAAAAAAGCTTTATTGGCACAATAGCAACAAGACCAACAACAAGCTTTGTTGGCACAACAACAACAAGCATTGTTGGCACAACAACAAATGCAGGCGCATCAGCAAGCCCTAATCACACAATAGAGCTTGAAAAAAACTCCCACTAACATACCTAATGCTCAACTCATCAATCAAAAACCCTAACCACCACATAACATATTCAATCCACCTCCTGATCCGCAAGACGATGTGACAACACAAATCAAATTTCTCTCACAACAAGTGCTCGATCTCTAATCAAGGAAAACAGCAAGGAAACCAAGCAATCTGTGTCCTTATCCTTTTGGTAAGAGCCTTGTAATGGTACCATTCCCAAAGGGTTTTGAAATCCCTAAATTTGACAAATATTGTAGGTTGGGAAACCCTAAGGATCACATCAGGGAATTCCAAGTACATTGTATAGAAGTCACATATAACTATACATATTTGATGCGGCTATTTCCTCAAAGCTTGACTAGCCCTGCTAAGGAGTGGTTCTCTTGCTTTCCTACCAACATCAAAACATTCTAAGAGATCGTCGATGCATTCATAAAGAATTATGCTTTCAACTTTGGCATGGATGTTAGTCTAGAAGAACTATCTACGCTGAAACAAGGTAAGGGGGAATCATTCACTTCCTTCCTACAAAGATGGCAATCCAAAGCCAATAGGAGCAAGTGGGCCATACTAGAGGAGCAAAAAATTTGCACCATCATTTCTAATCTTGAGACAACCTTGGCATTCCATCTAAAAATGTAGTGCATCACCACTTACGACCAATTGATCCCCAAGGTGCTCAACATCAAATGAGCCCTTATTGCACAAGGGGGGACACCCACATATCCAGAACATCAAGACAACCGCCCTTCTACCAGCTATAACAAAAAACCTCGCATGTGGGTGAAAAATAGGAATGTCACTAATTATGGTGTGGTCGATGCCAAGGTCGTAATCAGTGCTCCAAAATCGAATGCCCAAACATATCAGCAACTACAAAACAACAATCCAAACAATATGCAAACCAATGCGGTATCACAACAACCACCCAATAATCAAGTTAACAATCGGAATAATCAATGGGGGCCACCTCTGCAAAAAAAATACCCCCCCAAGAGGAATTTCACAACCCTTGGGGAATTAGTCGAATCCATCATGAAGAAATTGGTAAACGAGAACTCATCAAAATCCCAACTTATGATAATTATCAAGAGCCCCAAGTGAAACCACCATGGTACAATGAAAATTACCTTTGTGATTATCATAAAATCAAGGGGCACACAAAAACCAATTGCATGAAGCTGAAAAATATAATCCAAGACCTCATCGACGACAAGATCATAAATGTGGAACAACCAACAAGACATAAGGATAGATTAAGATCTACACGAATCCGATTCCGGATCATAACATGGGAGATATCAAAGGGAAACAAAATTATGCCAATGTGAACCATGTGTATGGCCAATTTATTGCATCTCTGGATGAGTGGGTCATTGTTGTTAGCATCAAGGGAGCCAAAGCTGATTGTGGAGTCACCACACATGGAAAAAAGTCACCATTTCCTGGTCATCATAGCCACCTAGGGCATCCATCTAAAATTCAATATCCACTCCTAATGGCTACAATGTCTTGGACCAGTTGAAAAGAACTCCCACTCAGATCTCCATCATGGAGTTATTGAATATATCATTCGCCCACAGAGAAATCTTGGAGGAAGCATTGGCTTCATCCATCATCTCTGCCAATCTTGATACTAAAAAATTCCAAGCTATGGTTGGAAACATTACCACCCCAAATATGCTCACATTCTCTGATCAAGACTTCCCCGCCCAATTGTCTCATAATCGCGCACTCCACCTTGAAGTCCTGGTTCATAAAAAAAAGTCAAAAGATTCTTGGTGGATGCGGGTGTAGGTCTAAACATCTGTTCTCTCAAGCTCATAAAGAATCTAGGATTCTTTGAGGATTCCATTGAAAAAGGAAAGGGCATCACAATAAGAGCTTATGAAGATCAAGAAAAAGTGTCTTAGGGCACTATCCAACTGCCTATTCAAGTAGGGAAAGCCATTATGGAAACCACATGCCAAATCCTCGACCTTGATTTTACTTATAACATCCTCCTGGGGCATCCATGGATCCATGGGATGCAAGCGGTTGCATCAAACTTCCATCAGTGTGTCAATTTCTCATATCAAAATCAAGAGGTCACAATCTATGGTGAACTTAAGCCCTTTGCCTATTGCAAAAACCTAGAAGCAAAATACTATAAAATCCCCATGTCCCAAAGAATGATGAAGGTCCTTCAACTCCATATATAGACCCAACTAACATTGCCTCCACCTCTAGGAGAAGACACTCACCATTTCTGATATATCTAAAATCAAGGTCATAATCCAAGACAATGGGTGTGGGGATTACAAAATGAAGAAATGATCCTTTATGGTAGGAGAGTTACCTTGATCCCCTAGATCCCATGGACATCCAAAACCCACCAATACAACAACTCAAACCTTTAGAGTGGATCCCTCTCAATTCAGAAGTTGGGACAAGAGAGACATATCCAGTATCCTCTATCAAGAGGAAAGACCTGTACTATCTCTTCCTATGGATGATGCTAATAAAGGACTTCAATTAATGTTGGGCATGAGCTATAACAAGAATGGAAGTCTTGGAAAAAAAAACATTGGTCGATTGGAACCTATCATTGTTGAAAAGTGCATAAAAAATATTAGCCTTGGATGTACCCCTTCGAGTATAACCATAGGTGGTAGAAGTCCTCTTGTTAAATCAGTCAAGAATCCCCCTCAGCTATCGACAACCACCCTTCAACTTCCAATATCTATAGGTCTACCCTTAGATAACTTTACCTTTGACATAACCAATGTGTGTAGTAGTGATGAGGATCCCATAACTGACTTGCCTATGATTTTCAAGGATTCCTCCCTATTCATGATCAACACCCTATATTTTGAGTCAGACTATCAAACCCATGAAATAAACCTAGTCTATCCTCAACTCATCGATTACAACCAACGAGGACCACCAATTTTGGAGACATTAAAAAATAATGAGGTGCTCTTAGAATTCATGGGATTGTGGGATACAATACCATATGGGATCACAAAGATGGGTTTGACATCATACTAGACACACAAGCCTATTATGGGGAAATGATTGAATCCTTCAGTCACAAAAGTGAAAAATTGAGAATAATCTCAAGGTCTTTGAGTGAAAACCAAACTGTGGCACTCTCTGACCCAAAAATAGTAAAAATAAATGACACATCCAATGATCAAAACCTCTTTGAGGTGTCAGAGGATGAAGGATTCAATATTCCTCTTAGTGCCATTCATTAGAAGAAGTCAACAGTTTTGGTAGAACAGTGCAATCCAATCAATCTAGGAACAAAGGAACTACCACACATAACATTCTATGCCAATTCAATTCTCATGGAATAATAAGAACTCATAGATACATTCCTAAAGGAAAGAGAGATAAAATTTGCATGGACCTATGCCGAAATGCCTGGACTTGATCTGAAAGTTGTAGTTCATCACCTTGTTGTATATCCTGTAGAAAAGCCTGTGAGACAAAAGCTGAGAAAAATGCATCCCCAAATAGACTTGTTGGTCAAAATGGAATTAAAAAAGCTTCTAGATGCAGGGTTCATATGGTCGATCGATTATCCAAAGTGGGTCTCAAATATTGTACTTGTTTCAAAGCGCACTAGGGGCATCCACATCTGCACGAATTTTAGAGATTTGAACAAAGTGTGCCCAAAGGATGACTTTCCACTTCCAAATATTGACATGATCATGGATATGATAGTAGGACATGAGATTCAATCATTAATGGATAGATTCTAAAGATATGATGCCTTTCAGGTTGAAGAACATAGAAGAAACCTACCAAAGGGCCATGACATTAATCTTTCATGATATGATCCATAAAACTCTGGAAGATTACGTGGATGACATACTAGCTAAATTAAAGAAATGATGGGACCATATATCAACCTTAAGCTCCATTTTTGATAGGTTGGAAAAGTACAAGGTCCGGATTAATCAAAAGAAGTGTGTCTTTGGGGTACAATTAGGTAAGCTCCTAGGGTACATCATGTCAATAAAAGGAATCAAGGTAGATCCCACCAAATTCAAGGCAATCCTTGAAATGGAAGCACTTGAGACACTGAAGCAACTAAGAGGCCTACAAGGAAGACTCCAGTCCATCCGCTGATTCATAGCACAACTAGAAGACAATGAAATCCCATATTCTCATCTACTCCACAAGGGGGTAGCATACAAATGGGATGAGAAATGTGACCAAGCATTCAACAAGATCAAGGAGTACTTGCTTACACCACTAGTCCTTATGCCACCAATTCCAGGAAAGCTCTTGATCTTATACATATTAGCAACAACAACGACCCTTGGCACTCTCTTGGCACAACACGACGAAAATGGGAAGGAGAGAGCTATATATTACATTAGCAGGACCATGGTGGGACATGAGCTGAACTATATACCCACTAAGAAATCCTGCCTAACATTCATGTTTGCAACACAAAATATTAGACTTTACATGCTAGCACATCAGATCAAGCTCATTACAAAAATAGACCCGCTCAAGTACTTTCTTTCCAAAGCAACTCTCACAGGACGAATGACTAAGTGGGTTATGATCCTGACAGATCATGGCATTGAGTATGTAGAACGAAAGGCTGTCACATGACAAGAAATCATAGATAAACTAGTAGAAGCACCAATATATGTAGAGAATCCACTTGTTTCAGAAATCCCCGATGAATCAATCTTCAACCTTAGTGTAGTAGATCATTGGAAAATGTATTTTGAGGGATCCCACACACAACAAGGGTCAAGAGCGAGAATATTCTTCATCACTTGACAAGGGGATTGCATATCTAAATCATGCAAGATATCATTCCTGTGCACAAACAACATTGCAGAATATGATGCTCTTGTCATAGGGCTGAGAATCATAGTGCAGTAGCAGATCATGGCTCTTAAGTTCTATGGAGACTCACAACTCATAATCAACTAGTAAATACGGAATATCAAATGAAGGATGACAAGTTGACTCCATACAATAAGTTGGTGGAAAGTCTCAAGGAGTCCTTCATTGATATGAAATTTGAACAACTACCCAAAGGAAATAACAAAGTAGTGGATGCGATGGCTATATTTGATCACTCCTAGAGATCCCACGCAATGTCCCAAAACATGAATTCCTCATAGAGCAACTTCTCATACCAGCTTTCGAGGTACCAAAGTCCGAATTTGTGTGAAAAATAATTGGTCCCAGTGATCCTTGGTACCATGATACATACACCTACCTAAGAATAGGAGTTCTCCCTACCGATATAAACTTGAACCTCAAAAGATCCTTTGTCAAAAATTCATCCCGTTTTCTCATCCTAGGAGATACCTTGTACCGTAGGAGCATTGAAGGGACCCTTTTATGTTGCCTAAAGAGTGAGGAAGCCTTGACTGCTTTAACCGAGGTACATAATGGCTTTTTTGGTTCACACTCAAGTGGTATGAATTTCACAAAGAAACTACTCAGGATGAGGTACTATTGGCCGACAATGGAAAGAGAAGCCCATGACTATGTCAAAAAGGTGTTTGTAGTGTCAACAGCATGGGAACCTCATCCATGCACCATCTCAGGAGCTCCACCCAATTATCACACCTTGGCCCTTTTCGCAGTGGGGGCTCGATCTCATTGGTAAAATCACTCCCACCTCATCTAATGACCATAATTTTATCATCACCTCCACAAAGTATTTCAAGAAGTGGGTGGAGGCCATTCCCATGACCTATATAATAGGAAAGAAGATATCCAAGTTCATCTTGAACTACCTTATTTGCCGATATGGTTTCCCCCAAGCCATTATTTCAGATAATGGGATACCTTTCAAAAATCAATATGTTCATGACTTATGCCAAAAATTCAATATCCAACATCACTTTTCCACTCCTTATTATCCCCAAGGCAATGGCCAAGCATAAACTACCAATAAGACCATCTTGAAAATCCTCAAGAAAACAGTCAATGATGCTGGTCATGAGTGACATGTGCAACTGAATCCCACCTTATGGTCCTACCACATAAGAATCCACACACCAATAGGTGCCACCCCCTTCTCTCTAGTGTATGGATCAAAGGCCATCCTCCCCATTGAGATCGAGCTACCGTCCCTGAGAATATCACTGTAGAATCTCATTACAGATGAAGAATACCAAGTCTCACAATTGAATGAGCTAGAGCTACTAGATGAGTGGCTTATGGATGCCTTAAACCACTCTCAAGTCTATTAGAACCGCCTCAAGTGAAGCTACAACAAGAAAATTAGGAGTCGAACCTTCCAAGTCGGTGAGCTAGTACTAAAGTAAAATCAAAATAACGTGCCAAATCTAGAGAGAAAGGGAAAATTTGAGCCCAACTGGCTAGGACCATTCATCATCACCATGAGCTACAAATCATGAGCATACCAGGTATCAACACCCAAGGGCGAACCTCTAGAGGAGCCCATGAACAAATCTCATCTCAAAAAGTTTTATGCTTGATCTTTTAAGGGTAAAACTAAAAATACAAAAAAAATAAAATATAAAATCCAAAAATAAAATTAGAAAAAAGGATTAAAAAATAGTAAAGAGAAAAAAATCATCCTCTAGTGAAAACCACTTCGGTGGTGCTTCGAGGAAGTACCTTGATGAAAAATCGACAAACAGACACCTTGTGTAAATAAAGCACTCTCCATCCACCAGGATTTGTACGATTGAACCAACATCACTCATTTATCCATCACCTTTCATCCATCTCATATTTCCATCCATCCATCCATGTCCATACCATAGCTTGATCTTATGTTTGTATCAAGTTCCACCTTAGTGCTACTTGGCACATTCCAAAGGTCAGTTTGTCCTGCCTATATCGAAGTAGTCTATTGCCTCACTCTGGGGGCATGTTATTTTACCTAACATCGGATCAAATTCATGTATATTCTTACGACCTTCCTTAAAATCCTTCAAAATATCCAAAAACATTCATAAAATCCTTCAAAAAATCTAAAAACATTCATAAAATCCTTCAAAAATCCAAAAAAAATTATAAAATCCTTCAAAAAATCCAAAAACATTCATAAAATCCTTCAAAAAATCCAAAAAAATTCATAAAAATTCCTTCATCAAAATCCAAAAACATCAAAAAATAAAAAAATCCAAAAAATCAACAGTGGAGTCATCTTGTCAAACTATGTCATCTTTGAGCTTGAATATAGGCAAGGCTGATATTTGATCATCCCCTGAGACACCCTAGGCCAGTCCTTTAGAAGTCCATCACAATAAGCTAGCAATCCATTTGTTCGTATCTCATCAATAAATCAAGTCCATGCCAGTCAAACTACGTGGTCTCTGCGTATATAACATAGACAAGGCTAATCTGTTGATCAGATCCCAAGACCCCTAGGATAGACCTCTTTAGGTTAGGTTCTTGGTCAAAATCTCAAAAAATACAAAAGTTTGAAAATCAAAACATTTGTAAAACATCTCAAAAAATCCTAAAAACAGCCTCAAAACATTTCAAAAACATCCAAATATTTGAAAAAATCCATTTGTCTCATCTTTCTTTCACCCAAAATAATCTCATTCATAATAAATCATCATCATCTTCATCCTTTGGTAAAAATAGTCAGAATAAAGTCTAGTAGGTTCAAAAGTAAGAATCCAATCATGAAAGTCTCGAGTCTAGGTCAGTAAGTAAGCACGTTAATCAACTCCGAGTATCAATAGCTTATCATCCAGTCAATCCAAAATCATTTGATAACAAAATATTCTAGGATGCATCCTTCCTATAATGGACATCAAGATCAGGCATCACCATAGTTTAGTCTTGGCTAGTGATATGAGGAACATTAGCTTGTTTGTTTACGTGATCTGTTCTTTTGATTTATCTTATTGCACTCATTCCAATGAACTCTCAATGATGTCTAAACAAAAAGATTTAGAGAGAAAGGAATGAGGCAATGATCATTATCATTTTATCTGTTGTGCTTGTTGGATATTCTTGTAATATAACTTGGTCATGTGCTTACTTTGTTTGGTTTGTAGGGAGGGTGTTTTATATGTCTTGTTGACCACATAGGAAGACATTCTTTTCTATGTTTTGGTCCGAGATGTTTAGAATATCTAAACTAGAATCTGAATAAGGTTTCGTATGTCAGGTGTGAACAAGAGTACTCCTATTTGATTGTTGAGTCAAAGTCCATCACACTAGGTACAACACCATCCTAGTTATTTATGCCTTGATGCATCGTACCTATGTGTATTATCAAACATAAGGTAAATGACCCTTTTAAAATCCTAATTCCTAGTAAGCAACTTATCATCATCGTTATTATTGTAGGTGTTGGATCCTCTTTTCATTTTCTTCTATCTTCTCTCCATACTAAAATGGTACCATGACAATTACTTGAAAACATCACTAATTATGCATCCACCCTACATCCACAATTGTCAACATAATGCATATAATATCATATAGGAAACATAAATGAATTACATTTCATAATTAATATAGATTCATTACTCTCATTTGCATTCATTCTAGGATATTATCACATAGGAATTATTGAGTCATCCATGGCATAATCACATATCATTTTCATCATCATTATACATCATAAATTATTACGTATCCATTTCATATCCCATTATAATAATCTCGTTATGTATCATAATCATTTACATTTCATTTACATGTGATAATCGTCTCACATTATCATATTATTTTCATATCACAAAATATTATTTCATGTCATAACATTTGCATCCACGAATCATTAAAATAGGAATCATCGCATATCATAAAACATCACTTCACATCATAAAAAATTTGTCTCGCATAATCATTGTCTCATAAATCATGTGCATTGCATATCACATCATCTTAAATGATTACATTCATATCTCTGCATTTGTACCATTACATTCATATTATTGCATTACGTTCATAAATCACAAAGCATGGCGTAAAACCATGGCATATCATATTTCATTTCATATCATACATCATCATAATAATTTCACATCAAAAATCATTTACATATCATATAGGGTTATTAAGCATCTCATAAGTATACATTTTAGATATACACCATCACATTCTGCATAAGAAAATATACGAAAAGAAATGCATCCATAAAATATCTGCAATAATCACTACATCACATCATCACATCACATAGAAACATACATCACATTGCATCACATAAAATAAACACATGCACCACATGAGATAAAGTCATAACATCTATAGAATGTCGCATATAGGAAATTAAATACATCCATACATCATGCATAAGTAAAGTAGGACACATCTAATAAATGAATCGAACCATATCATATATATATAAAGTGTAATTGTCATGGTACAAAGATCAAGATTGAAATGTGTGTATGAATCAAGTATATAATACAAATCGGGGCTATAAAAAATCAGAGCCCGTGAATAAAAAATAATGTTGTCGAAAAAGTGAGACTAGCATTGCTAGCTGCTACCCTCTCCCACCTGTATCTTGGCGTGCTCCTCATGTCTCATGCCGGTCTGCTATGAGTACTTTGGTACTCGGGATCCTGATGGTATGACCTATTTATAATGTAATATGTAATATTCTGCCTCTCGGACAACCTCGTTGTACATTCTCACTGAGACTTTTGTACCTTGAGAAGCAGAAACCATACTCTCTAGTTGTCATCTCTGACCTATCTCCTGATCCCTCTCTGACCAGGCCTGGTCCCTCTCGATGGTTAGTGCCTGCACCTGAGCCTACAAACCCTACACCTGTGCCTATAGCTAATGTATGAAGGCATCCCTCTGATTTGGCTATGGTGGTGGTGGTTGCAAAGGCTGCTGTTGGTGGTCCCTCGGGGGCTACTGCTGGTGGTCTCTATCTCCATCCCCATCTCTAGGTTGTCTCTTTCTATCCCTCTGCTGATCTTTGGAGGGAATCTGCTGATCTCTCTGCTCTGGTTGGTGTGGAGGTGGTCCACCTCCTCCTCTGTCCCCATCCCCATCTCCATTCCCTCTGCCTCCCTACGCCTACCCTTGGCCTAGTGACCTGCCTTTGGGACTCCATTGTATGGGTGTCACACCTGGATCTGTCAAGCACAGGGATGGTCTGAACCAAGCTGTATATGCCTACATAAACCTTGCATCCCCCTGACCCTGATCATATGGCCATGGTCTGGCCACCAGCTATGTGAAAGAAGTAATTACCTCATCGCTTAGAATCGGCCTACCCCATACTATCTCCCTCAAAGTACCTGCAAATATGGCCACATACTGTTCATCGAGACGGTCCTGCCTATCCTCAAACTTCCTGAAAAATCTATCTAGGAGATACCTCTCTACCATGGTATGCTCCCTACCCTGGATAATTTTGTCTTGCCTCACATAGAAAAGTTTTTGTACATCATCATACCATACGGGCATGCCAAGCCAAGGCCTCTATGTAAACATGGTCATCTCATTTATGACCCTCCTCCAATGTGCAATGCCACCTACCCCTGTATGTGTAAATATGGCCAGGGCCTCTCCATATTGCCAAATAATGGGATCATCCAGCTCCAAGGCAACCACTATAACTTGTGGGCGAAACACGACAATGCGCTCCTAGGTCTAGACATGCAAAAGTGTAACTCCGGCCCCAATGGGCCTATTATCCAGATAAGAAAACTCACGTAAATCATGATAAAGGGAGGCCAACAACACTGGCCCCCAGGAAAAACACTCTCTCTGGTGGAGCATCCACTCCCATGCAAGACCTTATCCTAGGCTGAAGTACCACAAGCCCTAAAATGATAACGACTACGATTAGTCTGAAAGTGGGTAATGTTCCCCTGTACCCCTCAAGCTCTATCTGCCCCTTGGAATAAATGATCTCGTCAAGCCCCATCACATCATAGCAGGTGTCCCTCCCAACATCTACATCATAAATGACTCTCTCTCTGTAGATGGGTAGTCAAAGGATGTGCCAAACATCCTCCAAGGTCACCATGGCCTCTCTTGTGGGCAAGTGATTTGATGATGTCTCACTATGCCATCTCTCTACTAGGGAAGTCATCATACGCAAATGTGTTTAGACAGGGGCTGTGTACGCAACGTACCACAACCCTATCGCCCTAAGGTGCCCCTAGAGCAACTTGTGCATACCAACTAATCTACTGAGAACTGGGGACCGATGCTGCCGTGAATGCAGTATCCCTAGGTTCTCTTGCACAAGAAAAGCCACAACATCAAGTTTTGTACAAAAATCAGGATCCTACCTTAGGTTTTGCAACTAAAATAGAAAATACAGTGTTGTTTGCAATTTCGATGTTGTTTGCGAATTCCAAACTACACTACCACGTCGTAGTTTGAAAGCTATCCTGAACCTAAATTTCCAAATCAGCTCGTCACGACGTAGTTTGCATATGTGCCTGACTTTGAATCAAAATTGTAATTTTCTAAACTGGACTGCGCGATGCCATTTGCATATGTGATGCTCTTTGAGGCTGCGCGGTACCGATTCCGCCCTTCCAACGGTGCTAAACTGCGCCACTTGACCAAGGTTGACTTTTGACCCTATTTAATGTGCTCAAAAAATTGAAAAAATGAGATGGGTAAGAGTCACATATCGGTGTTCCTACACTGGGTGGCCACTGGTATACTCACACTCGATCCAACACGTGTCATGGAAGCACCTGTTGCGCCATCTCAAACAATGCTCATAGCTCAAATTGCAAGAATCTCTCAAAGGCTAGGTGTGCAAATGAATTGAAATTGAACCCTTGGGGCCTATTTAAGCCTGCAAGTTTGGGTTATTTGACCTTGTTTTGCCGTCCAACTAGGGTTTTGGACCCCCGATCCTATTTTTACTTGATCGAGGGCTGTTTTGCATCATTTTTTCATGTTTTGGCATGTTTTTGGCATCCTGGACCCTTTTTGAACCCATCAGACAACTTGTCCTCTTTTTTTATGAGATCACCCAAAAATCTAAATTTTTGTTTGATCTTTCAAGGGGGTAGTATACCAGTGTAATCCTTATCGCTGTGGCAGTGGTGGGGCATCTAAAAAAATTGATTTTTTTAAAATTTTGATCTAGGCAGTTTATTCTTTGAACCAACACAACAAGTGGATTGCTTCAAAGAGGGGCAAAATGTAGACACGAAAAATATACAGATTGATCTTACACATCCGATCCTGATCTTACTAACATCACTTCTTCCTGAATCACCCCCTTTACTAATCAATTTAATTGAATAATCTTTATTTGATTAAATTCATCATATTTCTTCTCTTAATTAAATAAATCAAATTTATCTGATTACGTCACATGCTTCTATTAATTAAATATATTATTTAATTAATCTTATAATCCCTCTTGTAATTAAATAATTCCCTTTATTTAATTACTCTCTATAGTCATCTCTTTTAAATTAAATAAACTAATCTTTATTTGATTTAATCTAACATCACCCTGTTTAATTAAATAAATCAATCATTATTTAATTAAAATCTAAATCCATTATTCCTCTCAACATTGATTTATTTAAATCCAAAATCTAAGTCAAAATTGTCAAACCAACTAATATTCATCTAATTTAATCAAATCTTGATTAATCCTAATCTGAATCCATGAAATCCTCTAAATTTTGTAATTTGCACAATAAATAAATTTAACTGATTTATTAATTCTTCCATTTTCTCTCAACTTGGCATCAATAAAGGAATATTCCTCAAATTTGAAAAATCCCTCCAAAAGGGATGAGTACATCCAACAAAGCATTAAAGGCCTCTTACATGCCCTTTTCCTTGAGCCAAGTGGCATTTACCCCATTCTTCTCTCCCTCCAACTTGTCATTTCACAAATTTCAAATTCCACCTAATTTCATTTATGTGCACATTCATCAAAATGTGCTCATTCCTCCTCCAATCACATGTGGCCAAGTGGCCTTCTCCCATTGGTTGGTCTTTTGTCCCACATTCATCCATTTTTCTTCTTCCTCCATCATTCTCTCCTATTTATACGAGACTCTCATTTGAATTTTGGATCCACAATTTCATACAACATCATTATCTTCAATTTCTTGAGCAATTGCTATCTATTTTCATCCATTTTCATGTTTTCATAGCTAGGTTATGAAGAAATTTCATCAAGGAGCATCAAGTCATCACCATTGATCATCAAGCTTGCAAGGTATTGTGAAAGGGCCATTTTTCACATCAAAATGACACCAATTCCCCCATGGGATTTAGAGTTTTCTCATTAGCATAGGATTTGATAGCTTTTATTGTTGTTTTCTTCATTTTATTTCCTATTGTCATGTCTCGAACTACTTTCATGGGGAATGTTTATCTAACTTGCATAATGATCTAATTATATGTTTGTTCTCTTGTGTTTGTGTAGGTATAGATTCACCATTCACACAATATTTTTTTTAAAAATTGATATTATAATTTAGTTGCTGATAAAATGCTAAAAATTGTGGTTATATGAGATGTCACTTTTTATACAGTATTTTTTTTTTTGTATTTACAACTTTAAACTATAGAGCATAAATTAGCATTTTTTGGAATGCAACTATTTGTCTTAACTATTTATTGAAAATAGAAAAATCATGTTGTCTCAATATGGAATCTCTTCCCTAGTGCATCATATTTTTAATTTTTGAAAAAACTTTAGTATTTTTCTTGAGGTTGGCCTTATATTTTGATGTTGAAACTTATTTTTAGAAAAGAAAATAAAAATAATATATATATTAATTAAAATAATAGTAAAATTATATTTTTGAAAATCACACTTATAGATCTATAATTTTTTTTTAAAAGAAAATATGTATGTGAGTAAGAATTGTGAGAGTATCAAATTTTTAAAATAATTTTAGCTTTTTGAAAAATTTCCCCCAAAGTGATGTTGCATATGTATTTAGTGGATACTTTTAGTTAGAAAAGTTGTGGCCCAAATCAAATCTAGCTAGAATGAATCTAGTTAAAACATATGTGTGACTAAAATTAACTTTTAGTTGAAAATGCTTAAATTCATTTGTGTTGATAAGTTGATATGAAGTGGACACAACTTTGAAATTTCACCCTAATGATAATATAAGAAGATATCCATGAATTATTTTTGTTAAAAAAATTCTATTATAACAAACAATGACAACTTGTACCTTGATTTTTGTATAATTTGATATAATTTAATGATATTATAATAGATTGTGAACATATATTCCTATGGTCTCTTTTCATACTTTAAGGTATTATAATAAATCAGATGTATATTATATGTTTTTATGCCCAAATGTAAATAGGAGTGAAACAATATGATTTTTGTGAGGTCCTTCTCTTAAATAGATTGTACATATACAAATCATAATGATGGTTATAAAACCATTCAAATGTCATTATTAAATATCAAAAAGCAGAATTATTATGATGGCAGAGGCTTACTAGCCAAAAAGGATTTGGTCATGGTCAAGGCTCTAGAAGGTTGATAACTAGGAACTTCATGCCCTGCTCCTCTCACAGTTGCAAATGTCAAGCCCTTGTAAATTACACTATAACCCCCCACATCTAATTTGTTGTTCATCCAAGCATACCATGCTTTCTCGATTGGAAGCTTTAATGCATTAATGGAATATCTCGTGCCAGACACAGGAACCACTGCATCTACATCTCCACTACAACCAAAAGTATTTATCACTAATTAGTTATTGCAATCAAATCTTTATCATTAAACGCTTTTCAAAAATAACATTTTTTCTCCATTATACCTGTAGACTAGTATTCTTAATCCTGATGCCATCATTCTTTGATATATTGGAAACATTGTGGTTGCATAGGTGTTGTATGAAAGTACGCCACTATTCAGAGAAAAAGATAGGAAAAGATCATTAGATGGAAATCTTTCATCTTAAACTTTATGAGATTAGGCAAATAAGTAAATCGTTATTTAAAAATATAAAATGCACATAGTTATACCTGCATTCAGTCCATGTATAAGGCAAGTTTGTTACATTTGCATGAAGAGCACTTTGCACTTCTGGGGTATTAAGGTAGGTAAATACATAATCAGAACTACATGGATCAAATCCATCTAATCCACTTGTATCATTCTGCAGTAGAGAGAGTATGCCATATATATATTTATTCAAAATGTATGATATGACATATAACATTACAACTCTGAAATTTCTATTCTAAGAGATTCTTGAAAAAACATGTTTATATACTTACAATAGAAATAGAAGACACCCAATTTAGATTAAAATTAGAAGGGCAAAGTGGTGCATATATATTATATGGATTTATTTGTCCCTCAGTCGATTCTGCTCGAGACGGAAAGGTGGTGTTGTGAGCTACATAGCTTAGAGTAGATGAAGCACAACGCTCCTTTGCAAAATCTTCATCTGACATCAATTCATGTGTCCACAAATAGTCGATAGCTCCACAATTATCTGTCTCTTCATTCATTATTCCATTTCCAATCTATACAACACAATTTTCCATAAATAAGAATTTCCAAATAATTTACAATATGAATATATATTGTTCACCATATTTTCCCCACACAAATGGTCATTAATACTATATGTATACATGCTTGGTCAACTAAACCTTAAAATAAGGTTTACTGTACTATGAGGGGTTTTTCTAAAAGCATAAATATAGTTGACATGCACAATAGCCAGTTTTAGAGGAAAAAAGAACCGCACCATAACTCCCTTGAGATTTATGAAAGATGTCTGGGAGTTGTTATTCTTAAGAATTGTGTCTGCTAATTCAGGTACATAGAACCCTGCACGCACAAGAAAGAGAACAGAACAGAGTTAAATTATATCATGAAGATGAGTTTTCTTTGTTCAGATATCATAGAATTGCTCGACATACCAGCGTAGCTTTCCCCTGTTATATAGAAATCTCGATTCTTATACTGTGGAAATCTTTCAAACCAATTTAGAAGAAACGTGTACGCGTCTCGAGCTATTTACCCATTCCATTCCATGAAAAACATTTGCTATGGTTAGTAAACAAATATTGAAACGTTATTTTTATCAACAGATCTTCACTGTAAGCATTCATGTCACAAAATCTCTTCATAATTTATCAATTGAAATACCAGTATTATTATCATTGCCGTTTTGATAATCAGAGGTGGTATTTGAGTATGAAAATCCAACCCCCGCAGGCGATTCCAAAAACAGGGTGTTTGCCACTGCAAAATACAAAAGTTAAATGAATGCTGAGGAATCTCTGGGTGATGTTGAACAATGGCGTTTTTAGTGGGAAAAAACTTCTGATATAAATGATTATAACTAACTGCAGATACTAAAATTTATATAATTCCATTGTGTCCATCAAAAAACATTATTAAGCGTGGGTAATCTATGTAAAACCTTGGTTCCATGCGTATGGATTGTTAGAAAGAGTTTTGCCATCTGGTTGTACGCGGAATGGACCCAATTCTGTCATTGCTCCCACACCAAAAGATGAGCATCCCGGCCCTGATACAGACAAACTTAAACACTCAATAACTTGTAAAGCTCTTACTTTTAATCGATCTCAATGAAAAAATAAGTAAAATACATGGACAGGAGAATACCTCCATTGAGCCAGAGGAGCAGAGGCTTTGAAGATGGGTCTTCAATGGCCTCTGTAAAATAGTAGAAAAGTGCTCTCCCCGCCTCTGCATCAACCGTCACATATCCCGCATACTGTGCAAACGTTATTCCTGCTGGCTGGCCAGGCAGAGCAGTTATTTTGTCATTCTCCTGCAATCCATCTTGAGCGTATTGATTGAGCTTCCATCCATATTCACTGCTAATGGAAGGAGCTACCCATTCCTCTGCCTCCCTCTTCACACCAGACCTCCTCTTCTCTACAAATTTCGACAATAACTGACGCCGACTCAGCTGACACGAAGGATGAACCAAAACGGCTAACGCTATCGCTAACACTATTAAATTTTTCATTCTGAATTCACCAACAGATCTACTGAAGAAGAACTCGATTTGAGGCTCAATAAATAAACCCAATTGTTATTTTGTTCCAGATTCTCTCAATTAACGTACGCCTCCCGTTTACGTGTGAGACCCGCTCCCAGGGCTGTTCAAGCTCAACCATTAACGTCTTAGAATTATCATTGCATTAATTAACACGTTTTTATGTTCACCTATTTGGTCTTTGATGTTCGGAAGAATTTGATCTGACGGCCGTCTGACGCCATGAATTTGTTTTGTCTTTCGACCTCTAAAAGATTATCTGTAATTTGTGCCACTTTGTGTCTGATTGCAATAAATATATAAAATCCACAAACAGCATATGCTGTAGAAAACAATACAATTGTAGGCAAATATGCCATCAAGAATAATTGTGGTTCACATTTATGGAGAGAGGTGGAAGAGAATTACAATATCTAGAGTTATTGGATCATTTTTTTAAAATCATTATGGTCCATAAGGAGAGGTGCAAGACGATTGCAACATCTAGAGATGTTGAATCATTTTTTGTTTTGGAATCATTATGGTCCACAAAGAGAGGTGCAAGACGATTGCAACATCTAGAGCCATTGGATCATTTTTTGTTTTTGAACCATTATGGTCCACAAAGAGAGGTGCAATACAATTGCAACATTTAGAGCCATTAGATCATTTTTTGCTTTTGAATCATTATGGTCCACAAAGAGAGGTGCAAGACCATTGCAACATCTAGAACCATTGGATCATTTTTTGCTTTTGAACCATTATGGTCCACATTTATGAAGAGAGGTGCAAGACCATTGTAACATTTAGAACCATTAGATCATTTTTTTCTTTTTTCTTTTTTCTTTTATTATTATTATGTTATTACCTTATCTTATTTTATCCCCACTTTTTGATTTTATTATTATTGTTATCTTATTATCTTATCTTATCTTTTCCTTGTTCCTTTATTTTATAGTTATTATTAATTTTTATATGATTATATTATATTTAAATTATTAATTCTATTTAATATTATATAATAAATGATAAATTAATCTAATATTATTTTTTAATTATAGAAATAATATTTATTTTAGTTAATAATTAAATTTGTATATAATGTATAGATATAATAGAAAAAAATAGATTAGATTAAACTTAATATAGTTAGATAGAAAATCAAAGATAATGTTAATTCATTTTAGAATGTGATTATCAACACACAAAAGTCATTAGAAGAGTGTGAGGTTGTATGGACCTTAAGAGGACTTGACCTCATAATGTATCAATATTCAAGAACACATAATCAAAATAGTACCTTCATAGTCACAAGATTGTATGTGAAACTAAAGCAAAAAAAGTATGGGTATAAGAAAAATAATGGCATAGTGTAATTTAAGACTCTCAAATGTGAGAAATAAGTACAAACAAGAGAAGTAAGAAAGAAGGTACAACAAATCAATTGCAACAGAGTCAAACCAATAAATATTTTGTAACTTCGTACATATTCAATGAAAAATGACTTGTCCTATGCAATTTCCAAGTAGCTTCTTCCCTTGACAATCTCTCCTATACAAAATCTAAGTTACCAATAGCACAGTTATGAATGACATGTCAAATATCATAGTTGCAAATATTTTACATTTTGATCTCTCAGATGTTTTCTATCTTGACAAGTATAAGGGGATAAGGGAACTAAAGGAGAGTGCATATGTGACAAAAAGAAAAATATGGTTATACATGTCAATTATAAATAATTCAATATTCTATAAAAAACTATTACCATTGGTACAAAGATTTATCAAAGGTACAAGCACCATACTAGGTGTCAAGGTCTATGTCAACATCTATGTTGATGTATCAGTTACAAATTGGTCCACGCATCTCCACATGAATATACACATATACTTGAAAGATTTGAATGTTATACCTCAATCTCCCTATCTCTCTCTATCTCTCTGCCTACCCCTTTTATCTCTCAATATCTCCCTCTATCTATATCATTCCTTCTCTATCTATTGAGCTATCTCTCCCTCTTTCCCTCCCTCCCTCTCTATCTCCCTCTCACTCATGTCTCTATCTCTTTCTATCCATATCTTTCTCTACCTCTATCTCCTTATCACTCCATCTCTTTCTCCATCCCTCTATATCTCTTTATATTTCTCTTTAACTATATATCTCCCCCTCTTCCTCTCCCTCAGATCTATATATTGAGTTGTCTCTCCTTCTCTCCCCACTCTTCTCTCTCCTTCTACCTATCTCTCCCTCCCTCTCTCTATATACCCCCTCTCTCTCCCCATCTCTCCCTCCCTCACTCCCTACCGTCCCCTATCTATCTCTCTATCTATACCTCTAGATCTCCCTTTCTCTTCTCATATATCTCCATCTCTCCCTCTCTATCTCCCCCTATTTATCTCCCCCTCTCTCCATCTCTATTTTTTTATATCTACTTATTTTTATTTGTTTGTCTCTCTGTCTCTCCCCACTCCCCCCCCTCTATATATCTAAGCCTTGTATCTAGATACCTCTCTTTAAATCTATCTCACCATATATATCTCTCTCTATCTCTCCCTCTCCCTCTTCCTCTCTATCTCTCCCTCTCTATCTCCCTATCTCTCTCTCTCTTTATCTCTCCCTCTATCTCTCTCTATCTCTCCATCTATTTGTCTCCCTCTTCCTCTCTATTTCTATCTTCATCTCTACCTCTATCTTCCTCTCTCCCTATATCTTTTCCTCTCTATATTTATCTATCCACATTTCTTCTTCCATATCTCCCTCTATCATTCTCTCCATCTCTCTCTACCTCTATATATTTTCCTCTTTCTACCTCTCTCTATATATCACTTCATGTCTCTATCTTTATCTTTCTATCTTTCCCCCCCTCTCTCTCTCTCCCTCTCTACCTCTCTCTCCCTATGTCTATCCCTCTCTCTCCCTCTCTCCTTATTGCAAACATAGCATGAGCCTATTGGAAATGAAGCTTGATTATCTTCTTGATCTAGAGATTTTGTTTCACTCTGTAGCATTGAGAAAAGTAACCCTTTTTCACTCTTAGTTTGAAAATGAATAATGAATGATAAAATGAACTTAATTGTGCCTTATTTAGGGTGTTGTAAATACTTTCACACTAATCTAGGGATTTATAATTAATTGAGATTAATTAGAGCTTATTGGCCCCTTAAATTCCTATCCAAGCCTTATTTGTTACATTTTTCGAAGGAAATATCTTGACACTCATTAATAATGTTGCATAACACTTAATCTGGCAAAGTTTGAGTCCTAGGATAGTGACCTGGGACCCATTTCCACCTGGAAAATGGGTCCTTACTATGTCCTAGGACCCCCTTTTTACATATTATTTCACCTCCTCGAAACTTGGTCCTAGAAAACTGTGCTAGGACCCATTCACCCAAGGTGGTGAATGGGTCCTTCTTACCTAAGGCCTCCCTTTTTTAACATATTTGTGGTGTGATTTTAGTGATTTTAAATCCTATATCTAATGGACCAGCTTGTGTTATTTGAATTTCGGGATTGAATCTTAAGTATACGTATAAGGTTAATTCACATACTTTCATCTAAGAACTTTTATGTGAATTCATGAGATCAAAAGCAAGAGCATTACAGGACATTCAAGAGAAGATTATCAAGATTTTATTACAACATTCAAAGGTCATATTATCATCATGTCAAAGATTTAGTGCATCATGCATGAGGTTGAGCTTATGTGTTGATGTAGTATTGAAGATCCATTTGCAAGCATTGTTTCACATCCATATTCAAGATCAAGATCTACATTCTACATGGCCACTTCATATTAGATTTCTGATTTATATTCCAAGACTTCATCCAAGGTATCATTGTTGCATGTTTCATGTTTCATTGTTTCATCATAAGGTTTAATTACCTAAACGGGGTTTGACCAAGGAAAACCCCTATTCCCTAACAATCAACAAGTTTTTCTCCTCTTTGATGTGTGATTGCAGGTTTTAGGTTGAAGATCAAGTGGAGAACAATATTGAAGCAAAGTTGTCAAAGTTGTAAAGTTGCAAAGTTGTCATCTTCATTTGAAGATCACGAAGATAAAGATATAAAATTTATTTCTGACTTTTTGGAGCTGAGCACTAAGGACCTGGAAGTGCAGACATTGAAGAAAAAAACCCAAAAATTAGTTTTCATAAACCCTAACATGGACCCATTCACCCAAGGTGGCGAATTAGTCCTCAGTGACCCCCAAAACAACACTTTTTTAGTAAGTACACAACATTTTAACATCTGAAAACCCTCCTTATTGTTGTTATAACATTTAGGATTGATTTTTGATTGTTAATTATGCATTTTTCCCTTCATAATTGAATGAAACCTTACTAAGAAAAATAGTGACCTTCATCATTTGGTTGACTCATTTTGGTGAACCTACCCTATACACATTTTTCTTTGTTTCATCTTGGTGAACCCGACTTCTTGAACATTGTAGTATTCTAATTTTGGAGTCTTTCTTCTCATCTTAGGTTAGATCTTGCATTCATTTGTATTGAATTAGATCTCATTTAGGGTGTCTTAGTTTACATTCAAATTTGCATCTCATCTAGGGTTTTAGAATTGCATTGTTTTGCATTCTTTAAATCTAAAAAAAAGTCATCTTGCATATCATTTAGATCACATAATTTTCATTTAAAATCAAAACAAAATTGCATATCAAACTAGGTCTTTTCATTCATCATTTCATCACCTTTTCAACTTGCATTTCATAATACATTTGCAAAAATCTTAAACTGAAAATTACTGTTATAGATCTGAATCTAAAACTCATTGAAAAAAGATTAAAAATCAGTAAAAACCAGTTCAAAAACCCTGATCGAGGACCCATTCACCCAAGGTGGTTAATGAGTCCTTGATCAGGTGCTGATTTGAACTTTCTGGAATCTAAAATCTCTATTTTATGCTTATGTTCACTACTGTTACATCTCTGTTTCAATTTTTTGATTGTTTGTTTCATTAAACTCATTAAATCTAGCTTAATTTGCTTCATTTAGTGTATTATAAAAATTCAAAATTGTATTTACAATATTTGAAATTTAGTTTATTGCATTATGTAATCAGTAAATTGCAATGTTTAAAATCTAAAAATTGCATTTCATTCTAGGTCATTGCATTGCCTCTTTCCATTAAATTGGGTTTGCACACTAAGTTTTTAAAACTTGTTTGAGATTTACAACTTGGTGTCCTATTAGCAATACTATTATTAGACGTAGTTTGAGGCTCATGTCATCCCACAATATCTCACTCATTGTGGATCTTGGGTTTTTTATCTCTCTTTCTGATAGTGTTGATAATCAACTCTCCATGGGTGATAGTTTGTAGACATCATTTCCCATGACTTCACTTCCTACAACTAATATGCTTAATGTTAATAACACCATCCCTACCATTACCAATTGTACTCAAGCTTTGGGGTGTATTCAAAGCCAAGGTGGAACTTCAATTCCATCTTCTACAATACCGATGTCCATTCCTACATACACTAATACTCAACCTACCACAACATTTCAACCTACCACAACCTTTCAACCTACTAGCAGTGTGAAAAATTCCATAGGTATTTCCGTAGGGAATCCTTCTAGCTTTGTGCATTTGAATACAATATCTCCTCAACCATCCACCTTCACCAACTTACAATTCTTTTTCCCTCCACATACATATACTACTCCACCTTATTCCCCTCCACCTTACAATAACAACAATGCTCTCCTTAACTCACTTATGGAAACCGTGACATCCCTTCAACAACAAGTTGAAACCTTACATTAAAACCAATCCATTATCCTTGGAGATATTGAGAGCACAAGGGTAAGTGCAAAAATATGGGGGGCCCAAAAGTGGCCAATTTACTTTTTCATCCCGAAATAGAGAAAACGTGAGCGCGTTATAGTAAAACACGCTCGTGTTATGGTTTAAATTTAAAAAATTGCGCGCATTTTGAGCTCAAAAAATGTGCACATTTTGAGTTCAAAAATGTGAATTTTTTGAAATCAAAAAAACATTTCTAAAATGCGAGTGCATTATAATGCACAAGTGTGTTTTGGTCTACACTGGATTTTTTTCTTCTCTTTTTCTTGTCTCTTCTTATTAGTTTTTAGGGAAACTATATACATGAAATAAATATTTAAGTATAAGTTGACATTTACATATGGACATTTACTTTCTTATACTTTAAATTATATTTCATGTATATAGTTTCAAGATGTTTGAGAGTGGTTTCAGATCTCTAGGAGTTATAATGCAAATTCTAGTTTTTGGAAGATCTCACAAATTTTAGACAATCAAATTTGAGTAATCAACAAGTTGTATTATTTGTCTCTCTATCTCACTAATTTTTTATCCCTTACACTCTAGACCTCTCTCTCACTATCTCCATCCCTTTATCTGGCTCTCTCTCCCTCTCTCTCTCCTTTTCCCTCTAATTCTCTCTATCTCACTTCTCTCTCACTCCCTCCCTCCTTCCCTCTCTACTTATCTCTATCTCCCTCCCTCCCTCCATCCTTCCCTCTCTCTCTCTCTATCTCCCCACTCTCTCTCTCTACCTACTTCTCCCTCCATCACTCCCTACCACTCTTTATTTCTCTCTACCTCACCTCTCTCTCACCTCCCTCTCTCTCCCTCCATACTCTCTCCCTCTCTTCTTCCCTATCTACTCTCTATCTCCAAATCCCTCTCTCTACCTACCTCTACATCCATCACACCCTACCACTCTCTCTCTACACCTCTCTATCTCACCTTTCTCTCCCTCCCTTCCTCATTCCCTCTCTACTTCTCTTTATCTCTCCACTCTCTACCTCTCCTTCCCTCTCTACTTATCTTTATCTCCTCTCTCCCTCTCTCTACCTACCTTTCCTTCCACCACTCTCTATTTCTCTCTATCTCACCTCTCTCTCCCTCACTACATCTCCCTCCCTCTCTCCCTCCCTCTCTACGTATCTATATCTCCCCTCTCCCTCTCTACCTACCTCTCCATCTATCACAACCTACCACTCTCTCTCTCTATTACTCTCTATCTCACCTCCTACTCTCTCCATCCATACCTCTCCCTCTCCTTCCCTCTCTACTCTCTATCTCCCTAATCCCTTTCTACCTACCTCTCCATCCATCACTCCCTACCACTCTCTCTACACCTATCTATCTCAATTCTCTCCCTCCCTCCTTCATTCCCTCTCTAATTCTCTCTCTAACTCTCCTTCCCTCTCTAATTATCTTTATCTCCCGTCACCCTCTCTTTATCTACCTGTCCCTCCCTCTCTCTCTCTCTCACTAGATGTCTCACTCCCTATCTACTCTCTATCTCTCCTCTCCCTCCCTCTACCTCTCTCTCTTTCTCTCTCCCCTCCTCCCTCCCCCTCTTTCTCTCTCACTCTCTCCTCTCTATCTCACCATTCTCTCTTTCCCTCTTAGAAAATCTATCCTTCTCTATATATATCACCATTCTCCCTCTACTTATCTTTATCTCACCTATCACTCTTTACCTCTCCCTTCCTCCCCTCTCTCACCCTCCCTCCCTCCTTCCCTCTATCTTTATATCTCTCCTCTCTATCTCACCTATCCCTGTCTACCCAGATATCCCTCCATCAATCCCTACCACACTCTCTCTATTGCTCTCTATCTCACCTCTCTCTCACCTCCCTCTCTATCCCTCCATCTATCCTTCCTTATCTACCCTTTATCTCTCATGTCTCTCTACCTCTCCTTCCCTCTCTACTTATCTTTATCTCCCCTTTCCCTCCCAATCTCTCTCTCCCTAATCCCTCCCTCCCCCTATGAGGGTTGAGGGTTTAAGGTTTAGTGTTTAAGGTATAGGGTTGAGGTTATAGGGTATAGGGATTAGGGTTTATGATATTAGGTATAAAGTTGAGGGTATAGGGTATAGGGATGAGGGATGAGGGTTTATGGTTTAAGGTATAGGGTTAAGGGTTGAGGGATAGTGTTTAGGGTTAAGGGTATAAGGGTAAGTGTATAGGGTATATGGATTAGGGTTTAGGATATTGGGTATATGGTTGAGGGTATTGGGTTAAGGATATTAGGTTTAGGGTTGAGGGTTTATGTATAAGTTTGAGGGTTGAGGTATAATGTTCAAGAATGAGGGTATAAGGTTAAGTGTATAGGGTATAGGGATTAGGGTTTAGGGTGTAGGGTTTAGGGTATAGGGTATAGGGTTAAGGCTCGAGAGTGTAGGGTTTTTTCATTTAAGTATAGGGTTGAGGGATAATGTTTATGGTTTAGGGTATAATGTTGAGCGTATAGGGTATAGGGATGAGGGTTAAGAGTGTAGGGTTTAGGGTTTAAGGTATAGGGTTGAGGGTATAGGGCTGCATATAGGGTATAGGGACTAGGGTTTAGAATATTGGGTATAGGGTTGAGGGTATTGGTTTTAGGATTGAGGGTTTAGGGTTTAGCATACAAGGTTGAATGTAGGGTTTAGGGTTTAAGTATAGGGTTGAGGGATGATGTTCAAGGTTTAGGTTATAACGTTGAGGGTATAGGGTATAGGGATGAGGGTTGAAGGTGTAGGGTTTAGGGTTTAAGGTATAGGGTTGAGGGTTGAGGTATAGTGTTTAAGGTTGAGGGTATAGGGTTAAGTATATAGGGTATAGGGATTAGGGTTTAGGATATTGGGTATAGGGTTGAGGGTATTGGGTTGAGGGTATTGGGTTTAGGGTTTAGGGTTCAAGGTTTATGGTACAAGGTTTAATATAGGGTTTAGGGTTTAGTTATAGGGTTAAGGGTTGAGGGATAATGTTTAGGGTTTAGGGTATAAGCTTTAGGTATATGGTATAAGGATTAGGTTGAGGGTGCAGGGTTTAGGGTTTACGGTATAGGATTGAGGTTTGAGGGATAGTGTTCAGGGTTTCAAGGGTATAAGGTTAAGTGCATAAGGTATAGGGATTAGGGTTTAGGATATTGGTTATAGGGTTGAGGGTAATAGGTTTAGGGATTAGGTTGTAGGGTACAAGGTTGAATGTAGGGTTTAGGGTTTGAGTATAGGGTTGAGGGATAATGTTTAAGGTTTAGTGTATAAGGTTGAGGGTATAGGTTATAGGGATGAGGGTTTTTGGTTGAGGGTCTAATGTATAGGGTTGAGGGTTGAGGGATAATGTTTAGGGTTGAGGGTATAGGGTATATGGATTAGGGTTTAGGATATTCAGTATAGGGTTGAGGGTATTGGGTTTATGTTACAAGGTTGAATGTAGGGTTGAGGGTTGAGGGTATAAGGTTAAAGTGTATAGGGTATAAGGATTAGGGTTTAGGATATTGGGTATAGGATTTAGGGTGTAGCATTTAGGGTATAAGGTATAGGGTTAAGGGTTGAGAGTGTAGGGTTTACGGTTTAAGTATAGGGTTAAGGGATAATGTTAAGGGTTTAGGGTATAAGTTTAATGGTATAGGGTATAGGGATGAGGGTTGAAGGTGTATGATTTAGGGTTTACGGTATAGCTTCGAGGTTTGAGTGATAGTGTTCAGGGTTGAGAGTATAGGGTTAAGTATATAGGGTACCCAATATCCTAGACCCTAATTCCTATTTAACCTATATACTTAACCCTATACCCCCAACCCTGAACACTATCACTCAAACCTTAAACCTATACCTACACCTTAAACCCTAAATCCTACACCTTCAACTACACCTTGAACCCTCATCCCTATACCCTATACCATTAACCTTATACCCTAAACTGTGAACATTATCCCTTAAACCTATAAATAAAACCTAAACCCTACACTCTCAACCCTTAACCCTATACCTTATACCCTAAACACTACACCCTAAATCCTATACTCAGTATCCTAAACCCTAATCCCTATACCCTATACACTTTAACCTTATACCCCGAACCCTCAACCCTCATAAATAAAAATAATCTATAATTCCTTAAATAAGTTCAATTCCATTCCATAAAATACCGTAACTCCATTCATTTAAATTTGTTTAATCCAAAGGATTCCAAATATTGACTTAAATTCTACAATAAGATTCATAACAATTCCAATTAATTTCAAAAACGTGTCTTCTTACATGACATTCATAATACAAAAGCATTGTAAAATAAATTTACAATTCAAGACTTAGGCATTCTGCCGCCTTAAGTTCTACAATGATCATACAAGGATGAAATATAATAGATATATAAAGACATCTTCATTTGATCTTCAATCCAATTGCTTATCTTCAAACATGAAGATGAAAACAAGGTTCAGGCGCTTTTTCCGCCCAACCTCGAAGCTTACGGTTCCCCAGAATTCCTTAATCATTCAAAGAATACCCGACCCTGCACGAATCACTTAGCAAAAAGAATTCAACAAGAAAGATGGAATCCGATGTGTGCCTAGTATAGCTAGTATAACCATAAGCATTTTCATTTTTATAATTCATTTAAGAAACAAGCAAGTTTGATACTAGGATATGGTAGAGAGTTTTTATATATTCCATCTATTTCAATGGTCCTTATGTTACTTGGCCAAGTAAAATGTCATGCACAACAAATAATAGTAGTTTTGGAAAAGAAAAATTACACTCTCTAAAAACCCATATTCGACACCTATCCCGGAAGGTAACTTTCCAAACACATGTCATGCGCATTCAATTACCAAGCATGTATGGTTCCATTCAAAATTAAAATTATCTTTCCCAACCACATGAGATGCACTTTTATTTTCAAGCAATCATGGTTCAAATGTAGTAAACTCACAGATTCAAATCGTAAGTAACATTATGTTCATATTCAAAATAGATAAAAGAAGGTGTAACACATGCATGTAGCTAAGTACATATAAAAAATAATAATAAATAAATAAATGAGCACACAATTCTTTTGGTTTTTTTACTCATAAAATTCAACTACACCTCAATATAATCCTCTTCTAAATTCATTTATTTCGAAGTAATTATATTTTTATTTACTTTCTTTTCTTTTTTATTTATCATTTTCCCCCTAAACTATTATCTTTCAAAAACATAATTACCTCATATTGACTTCTGTTTCGTAAGCAATTTAGTATTATTCCTAGAGAATTACCAAATTTAATTCTATCTTATCATTCTGGAAAACATTCAATAATATTATTCTGTGATATTTTAATGACTTCATGTTCTTTTCTTGGAATTTCCAATTCTTTGTCTGTATAGTTAGCGCATATAGTTTTCGTCTGGAGGTTTTCTGAACCTAAAAACATATAGTTTCCTGTGATAATCTTTACTATATTTATATTGGGAATAAATCTAAAAGATAGTATTTTCTGTGCACATCTTTTCAATATACTAAAACATAATTCTCTAATCAATGAAGTTTACTGACTCTAAATTGGCGTTGTGTTCCAATAGTTTTATTTTCAAGATTGTTCTTTTCCATCAAATCTACAACAACGTACATGAAATTTTAGAATTTTACATAGTCAGTAATATGTTTTTATTTGCTAAGTATACAAATAGAAGAAAAATAGTTAAACTCAGACATTTCTGATTGTGAGTTTGGTAAATGATGTTTCCATTGAATCTACATGTCAACCTCCATAAAGGCCTATATCTCCTCAAACTGGCGATAAAAAATTATTCTTTTCACTAAACTCGGTGAACGTTTCTCCTATTCTTCGCTCTATGTGCACCAACTAGCTTCCTTTATCACAAGCGTCGACTATCCTCTTTTAAGCAACAAATCTCCCTTTGTCTATTTCTTCCTCTTCCCTACCAGTTTGTACGCAGCCTCTTCTCCATTTTGCATACCATTTCTATTCAAATCTGCGTGTCTTTCTCTATGTATATTGTCCCAATCGAAAGCTCTCTTCCCCTTTTTTTGCCGCGTATCCTTTCTCTTTTCCTTTTGTCCTTTTTGCATGTCCCTCTGGTCTTCTTCTTTATTTTTTTATTTGGTCTCTCCTTCCTTTCTTTTTTCCGCGCATCGCTTCTCCTTCCACTCGCGCATGAGGAATAAGCCAATCTTTCCTAAATTCCCTCTCCCTAACTCCTAGTTCACTGCTATTTTATTCTCCTCTTCCATTCTCTGCTTGCATGCCGGTAGTAGGGGAAGTTCGATCCCTCAATATCTCCATAACTTACTTCCTATTCAACTCTCTATTAAACATGACTAACAGTTATCAGTTTTGTTGCAGGGACGTGTAAAGATTGATAGAGTTGAGTTTTGAATTTCAGTTCAACCATACTATCTAATTCAATTTCTTTGCATGCCTTGCTCTTCTAAAGAAAACTTAGTCTTTTTCTTATTTTAAAAAGGCCCTTGACTAAATTCTCTATGATTCTTATATCAATACCTATAATTTATATTTCATAAAGATTTCCTTTATTATTTGCTAAAATAAACAAATAGACTAATAAACACAAATTTTACATTATATATAAATAAACAATTTTCTCATAACAATAATCAAATTGCCATTTCAAAAAGAAAATTCCCCTTTTTACAATTGCGTTCAAACAAATGCATAGCCATAATAAAAATTAAAATTAAACCATTTAATCATGCAAATTACATTCTAATAAACTAAGTGGTGTGTGTAGATCCCATCATCCTTATTAACGTCTAATGGCTAAAACGACTCTACCTAATCAATGTTCTCGCCTTCATTCTCGTTCACCTATTCCCACGTTCACTTGCACTCAAATTCTGATCAGCAATGACAATCCCCAAATTTCATAATAATGAATTTCAAATCATTTCACTTGCATTTAAATTTAAATTTCAATTTCATTTCAATAATCATCTAACATAAACAGGAAAATCTCATGATTTAATAATTTCAAATTTTATAAATGATAAATTGGTATGTGACATCCTTCCCCACTTGGAAGAGACATCATCCCAATCTCTTATTAATCAATCAATAAGCATAGTATCTCAATCAGTAAAGCGTAGTATCTCAATCATAATGAAATAATAACTAACATCATAGTTCTCAAAACATAAGCATAATTAATTCATAGTAGCATCCACGCTATCCAAGTTCACAACATTTGAATCAAAAACCAGAGTATCAAGTATCTTATGCATTAAGCAAATACTAATATAAGAAAGCAAACAAGGAAAATGATGGTCAATCATCTCATAATCCTCCCATGTAGCACTATCCTTAGTATACTAGTCCCACTTGACCTTGTACTGAGTACTATCCCTATTACACAACTTAATGCTACGTCTGTCTAGGATTCAGATGGGATCCACTAGCACCACCCCTGGATCCTATACCTGTAATGAATGCCAATCAAGTATATGAGATGCATCAAGATGGTATGGTTTCAATAAAGAAACATGGAATACATTATGGAGTCGAGCTAGAGCAGGAGGTAATGCTAGTCTATAAGCAACTGGGTTAATGACTTCCAGTACACCAAAGGGTCCCATGAATCTTGGGGCCAACTTTGATGACTTCCCAAACGAGATAGAGCTCTTATGAGGCTTAACCCTCAAAAAGAATTTATCTCCCGCAACAAACTGTCTGAAAGTCCTATTTCTATCAGCATAGCTCTTTTGTCTATCGACCGCCTCCTTCAACCTAGTCTTGATCAACTTCATTTTCTCATCCATTTCTTTGATCATATCCAGACCAATGATGATCCTATCCCAACTAATGGGTGTGCGACACTTCCGTCCATAAAGTGCCTCAAAAGGTGCCATACCCAACAATGCATGGAATGAGTTGTTGTAAGCAAACTCAACCAATGAAAAATACTCCTCCCACTTGTATTGCTGATCCATGCAGTACATCCTTAGTAGATCCTCAACAACCTGATTGACCTTTTCTGTTTGGCCATCTGTTTGTGGGTGATATGTAGAACTAAAATTCAGTTTAGTTCCTAAAGCTGCATTCAGTGTTGTCCAAAACCTAGATGTCATCCTGGTATCCCTATCTAATACAATGGTCTCTGGTACACCATGCAATCAAAATATCTCTTGCACAAATTTCTTCACAAGTGTCAATGATCTGTCTTTCAGATTCCCAAGTATGAAATGTGCAACCTTCGTTAGCTTATCAATGACTACTAAGATGGTATCATGCCTATTCCTGCTCAAAGGTAATCCTTGGATAAAATCCATACTGATTACTTGCCACTTATACTCAGGTATATCATGGGGATAACAAAGTATCGTTGGATGCTCATGCTCAACCTTGACTCATTGGCATTCCAAACATCTTGTACATACTCCATAACATCTTTCTTGAGCTTAGGCCAAAAATACAAAGTCTTCAAATCTACTACCATCTTTGTAACTTCTGGATGCCCTGAGTAAGGTGCATTATGTACTTCCTCTAGAATTAACCTCCTCAAGTATCCACCCTCAAGGATAGACATCCTTCCCTAATATCTCAAAATACCATCATACTCCATCACATATCCATCAAATCTATGATCTAAAGGATTTGCCTCTAAGGCTTTCTTGACCCTCTCATAATGCTCATTTGCTAGAAGATGCTGCAACACTTGTTGTCTCAAATTTGACCTTGTGGTCAGCATAGTAGAGAGATGTCTTCTCCTACTAATAGCATCTGCAACTCTATTTTCCTTTCCCTTGATATACTCAATACTGAAATCATACTCACTTAGGAACTCAAGCCACCTTCTCTGCCTCACATTAAGGTTAGGTTGTGTAAAGATGTACTTAAGTCCTAAATGATCTATCTTTAGTTCAAAAGGTTTCCCTAGGACATAATGTCTCCACATCTGTAATGCATGAACAATAGCTACAAGCTTAATATCATGTGTCACATAATTCAATTCATATTGTTTCAATTTTCTAGACTCATATGCAACCACTTTCCCTTCCTACATCAACACAACTCCTACACCTTCACCTGAAGCATCTATAATCACTGTGAAGTGCCCATTAGGATCTAGTATAGTCAAAACTGGTGCCAATGTCAACTTCTATTTTATAATTTGAAATTCCTCCTCGCACTTCTTAGTCCACTCAAATTTCCTTCCCTTCTTTTGAAGAGAAGTAATAGGTGCTGCTATCTTGGAGAATCCTTTCACATATTTCCTGTAATACCCTACAAGCCCCATGAAACTATGAACCTCTATAACACTCTGTGGTGTTGGCCATTCCACTATTGCTTCTATCTTTGTAGGATCAACTAAGATTCCCTCAGCAGATATGACATGCCCAAGAAGTGAACCTTCTTCCGAAAGAAAGTACACTTCAAAAACTTACCAAAAAGCTTTCGATCTCCTAGTCATTGCAAGACTATCCTCAAGTGCTTCTCATGCTCCTCTTCTTTGTTGGAGTAAATCAAAATATCATCTATGAATAATAGTACAAAATCATCTAAAAAATCTCTAAAGATGCTGTTAATAAGATTCATGAATGCTGCTGGGGCATTCGTTAGACCAAAAGGTACCACTGTGAACTTGTAATGTCCATACTGAGTTCGGAAGGCTATCTTTGGAATATCCTCCTCCTTAATCCTTAGCTGGTGGTAACCTGATCTAACATCAATCTTAGAAAATACTATGGCCCTTTTCATCTGATCAAATAACTCATATATCCTAGGCAAAGGATACCTATTCTTAATGGTAACCTTATTCAACATTCTATAATCAATACACAATATCAAGGTCCCATCCTTCTTCTTCACGAAGATTACCGATGCACGCCATGGAGATACACTTGGTCTAATAAATCCCTGCTTCAGTAAATCTTGTAATTGAGCCTTCAGGTCATATAAATCTATAGTAGTCATTCTGTATGGAGCCTTGGATTGAGACTCAGTTCCTGGTAAAATTTCAATCAAGAAATCAAATTCTCTCTTCGGTGGTAACTCAGTAAGTTCTTTAGGAAAGATATCCAAGAAGTCCTTGAGAACTGGATAGTCCTCTAGACTTTGCTGGACATTATCCAAGTCACTCACCAATATAGAAAATATGGAACATCCTTTTCAATGTGCTTTCTTTAGCTGCATGGCTGAGATACAAAAATCTCAACTGGATGTCCAAAATCATCAAGACAACTCACAATCTTATCCTCATAGTTCACTATAGTTTTGTGCTCAGTTAACCAATTGATCCCTAGGATCACATCATATGACCCCAATGGTGCTACATATAGGTTAACTTGGGTTTAGAAATCAGGTAGCTCTAAATTGCTGCAAAATAGACATGAATCTACCCTCTTCTCTGCTCGGTTTCCATATTGAACCATCCATGCATGTGACATATAACTAGGTCTAATAGGTAACTTAGCAACTACTTTAGGATCAATAAACCATTAAGTAGCTCATATATCTATCAAAATGGAAACTGATTGACTAAAAAGCTTACCCGTCATCTGAATAGGTGAAGCCTGAAAATCTGCTTGACGATTATCAACCGTTGCATGAATCTGGTGTTGTGGTGCTCGTCGGTCATTTCCTCCTCGCTGAACTCCTGCACACTATGGGAAATTGGAGGCATAGTGATTTCCTCCACAATTGTAACATCCACCTCGTGGCCCTAGGTGACCACCTACCCTGTTCCTGGTATTAAAGAAGTTGGTGTTATTATTATTCACTTTCTTGTTTCCACCATAGTTTCCTTCTCCTTTTTCCTGAGAGTTTGTTCCTCTCTTTAGGTTCCTTATCTACTGATTGTTGTTACCCTTCTGATTATTACTATTGTGGAACTTCCTGTTTCCAAATCCAGATTTAGAATTCACATTATTTCTGTAGTTTGCTACCTATTGCAACTTCTGTTCCTATTTTATGGCCTTCTCAAAGACCTCATCCATAGTCAATAGACTTTGAATATCCACATCAACTCCTATCTATGGCCTTAGTCCTAGGATGAATTTCCAAATACGGAACCGCTCATCCATCTGATATTGTGGTACGTACTTCAGGAGATTAGTGAATCTCTCACAGTACTGAGTAACTATCAAACCACCTTGTGTCAAATTCTGAAACTCTGTCATTTTTCTATCAAAGAACAGTTGTGGAATCCATCTCTTCCTAAAAATTTGCAAAAAATACTTCCCATGTAGTCCCACCTGGTTGCAGCTTCTTCTCAGTTTTCTCATTATCCCACCAAGTAGCAGCTTCTCTAGTAAGCTGATATGCAGCCCAAACTTCCTTGGTCTCATTAGACATATTCCTGAGCTCAAAATAATTTTCCATTTCAATTACCCAGACTTCAGCTCCATCACCGATGGTCTTACCATCAAACTTGGTCAGGCTTACCCTTTTTAAGTCTTTTTCCAACTCCCCTTCCATCCTAGCTTGAGGATTTGGTGGTTCTTCAACCCTTAGATTTTCATTGGTGGATTGCTCTTGATTTTGGGGAACTTCATTCTGAGGGTTTTTTCCTTCTCTCACTCCTCGAACTTCTTGTTCAAGATTATCCATTTTGGTACCTTGTTGATTCAAAATATTGAGAACCTGATCCAACCTATTATTCTCATTACTTGTAGCAACTCCTTTTCCTCTTGAACCCATTATATATGAACAATTCCTGCATCAAGGAATGTTTCTTTAGTGTAATGGACAAAGGCCCTAGTATTCAAACCTAGTGCTCTGATACCAAATGTAAAGCACGAAATCTCATAAATCCAAATAATCTATAATTCCCTAAATAAGTTCAATTCCATTCCATAAAATATCATAACTATATTCATTTAAATTTGTTTAATCCAAAGGATTCCAAATATTGACTTAAAGTCTACAATAAGATTAATAAAAATTCCAATTAATTTTAGAAACATGTCTTCTTACATGACATTTATAATACAAAAGCATTGTAAAAGAAATTTACAATTCAAGACTTAGGCATTCTGTCACCTTAAGTTCTACAATGATCATAGAAGGATGAAATATAATAGATATATAAAAAAATCTTCATTTGATCTCCAATCCAATTGCTTATATTCAAACATGAAGATGAGAATAAGGTTCAGGCACTTTTTCTGCCCAACCTCGAAGCTTACGCTTCTCCAAAATTCCTGAATCATTCAAAGAATACCCGACCCTGCACGAATCGCTTAGCAAAAAGAAGTTGACAAGCAAGATGGAATCTAATGCGTGCCTAGTATAGCTAGTATAACCACAAGCATTTTCATTTTTCTAATTCATTTAAGAAACAAGAAAGTTTGATACTAGGATATGGTAGAGAGTTTTTATATATTCCATCTATTTCAATGGTCCTTATGTTACTTGGCCAAGTAAAATTTCACGCACAACAAATAATAATAGTCTTGGAAAAGCAAAACTACACTCTCTAAAAACCCATATTCGGCACCTATCCTGGAAGGTATCTTTCCAAACACATGTCATGCACATTCAATTACCAAGCATGTATGGTTCCATTCAAAATTAAAATTATATTTCCCAACCACATGAACCGCACTTTTATTTTCAAGCAATCATGGTTCAAATGCAGTAAATTCGCAGATTCAAATCGTAAGTAACATTATGTTCATATTCAAAATAGATAAAATAAGGTATAACACATGCATGTAGCTAAGTACATATAAATAATAATAAATAAATAAATGAGTACACATTCTTTTGGTTTGTTTACTCATAAAATTCAGCTACACCTCAATATAATCCTCTTCTAAATTCATTTATTTCGAAGTAATTATATTTTTATTTACTTTCTTTTCTTTTTTATTTATCATTTTTCCCCTAAAATATTATCTTTTCAAAAACATAATTACCTCATATTTACTTTTGTTTCGTAAGAAATTTAGTATTATTCCTAGAGAATTAGAAAATTTAATTCTATCTTATCATTCTAGAAAACATTCAATAATATTATTCTGTGATATTTTAATGACTTCATGTTCTTTTCTTGGAATTTCCGATTCTTTGTCTATACAGTTAGCACATATAGTTTTCTTCTGGAGGTTTTCTGAACCTAAAAACATATAGTTTCCTGTGAGAATCTTTACTATATTTATATTGGGAATAAATCTAAAACATAATATTTTCTATGTGCATCTTTTCAATATACTAAAACATAATTCTCTAATCAATGAAGTTTACTGACTCTAAATTAGCATTATGTGTTCCAATAGTTTTCTTTTCAAGATTGTTCTTTATCTCCATCAAATCTATGACCATGTACATGAACTTTTAGAATTGTACATAGTCAGTAATATGTTTTTATTTGCTAAGTATATGAATAGAAGAAGAATAGTTAAACTCAGACATTTCTGATTGTGAGTTTGGTAAATGATGTTTCCATTGAATCTATTTGTCAACCTCCCTAAAGGCCTATATCTCCTCAAATTGGTGATAAAACTTTATTCTTTTCACTAAACTCAGTGAACGTTTCTCCTATTCTTCGCTTTGTGTGCACCGACTAGCTTCCTTTATCACAAGCATCGATTGTCCTCTTTTAAGCAACAAATCTCCCTCTGTCTAATTATTCCTCTTCCCTATGAGTTTGTACACAAACTCTTCTCCCATTTTGCATACCATTTATATTCAAATCTGTGTGGCTTTCTCTATGTATATTGTCCCAACCGAAAGCTCTCTTCCCCTTTTTTGCTGCGTATCCTTTCTCTTTTCCTTTTGTGCTTTTTGCGTGTCCCTCTGGTCTTCTTCTTTATTTCTTTATTTGGTCTCTCCTTCCTTTCTTTCTACCGTTTGTCCCTTCTCCTTCCACTCGCGCATGAGGAATAAGCCAATCTTTCCTAAATTCCCTCTCCCTAACTCCTAGTTCACTACTATTTTATTCTCCTCTTCCATTCTCTGCTTGCATGCTGGTAGTAGGGGAAGTTTGATCCCTCTTTATCTCCATAACTTATTGCATATGCAATTCTCTATTAAACATGACTAACAGTTATCAGGTTTGCTGCAGGGACGTGTAAAGATTGATAGAGTTGAGTTATCAATTTCAGTTCAACCACACTATCTAATTCAATTTCCTTGCATGCCTTGCTCTTCTAAAGAAAATTTAGTCTTTTTCTTATTTTAAAAAGGGCCCTTGACTAAATTCCCTATGATTCTTATATCAATACCTATAATTTATATTTCATAAAGATTTCCTTTATTATTTGCTAAAATAAACAAATAGACTAATAAACACAAATTTTACATTATATATAAATAAACAATTTTCTCATAACAATAATCAAATTGCCATTTCAAAAAGAAAATTCCCTTTTTTACAATTACGTTCAAACAAATGCATCACCATAATAACAATTAAAATTAAACCATTTAATCATGCAAATTACGTTCTAATAAACTAAGTGGTGTGTGTAGATCCCATCATCCTTATTAACATCTAATGGCTAAAACGACTCTACCTGATCAATGTTCTCGCCTTCATTCTCGTTCACCTATTCCCGTGTTCACTTGCACTCAAATTCTCATCAACAATGACAATCCCCGAATTTCATAACAATGAATTTCAAATCATTTCACTTGCATTTAAATTTTAATTTCAATTTCAATTTCAATAATCATCTAACATAAACAAGGAAATCTCATGATTTAATAATTTCAAATTTTATAAATGATAAATCAATACGTGACATTATACCCTCAACCCTCAACCCTATACTGAATATCCTAAACCCTAATCCCTATACCCTATACACTTAACCCTTACCCTCAACCCTAAACACCATCACTCAACCCTCAACCCTATACCTTAGACCCTCAACCCTAAACTCTCATCCCTAATCCCTATAACCTATACCCTCAACCTTATACCCTAAACCTTATACTCAAACCCTAAACCCTACATTCAACTTTGTACCCTACACCTTAATCCATAAACCTATTACCCTCAACCCTATAACCAATATCCTAAACCCTAATCCCTATACCTTATGCACTTAACCTCATACCCTTGAAACCCTGAACACTATCCCTCAACCCTCAATCCTATACCTTAAACCCTAAACCCTACACCCTCAACCCTCATCCTTATACCATATACCTAAAGCTTATACCCTGAACCCTAAACATTATCCCTCAAACCTTAACCCTATAATTAAACCCTAAATCCTACATTAAACCTTGTACTCTAAACCTTGAACCCTAAACCCTATAACCTATATACTTAACCCTATACCCTCAACCCTGAACACTATACCACAACCATCAACCCTATACCTTAAAACCTAAACCCTACACCTTAAACCCTAATCCATATACCCTATACCCTCAACCTTATAACCTAAAACCTGAACATCATTCCTAAACCCTATACTTAAACCATAAAACCTACATTCAACCTTGTACACTAAACTCTAAACCCTAAACCCAATACCCTAAAACATATACCCTCAAACCTATACCTAATATTCTAAACCCTAATCCCTATACCTTATACACTTAGCCCTATACCATCAAACTTGAACACTATCCCTCAACCCTCAACCCTCAACCTTCAACCCTATACCTTAAACCTTAAACCCTAAACCCTACACCCTTAACCCTCATCCCTATACCCTCAAAATTATGCCCTAAACCCTAAAAATTATCCCTCAATCCTATACTTAAATAGAAAACTCTACACTCTCAAGCCTTAACCCTATACCTTATACCATAAACCCTACACCCTAAACCCTATACATAATATCCTAAACCCTAATCCCTATACCTTATACACTTAACCTTATACCCTCAACCCTCAAACTTATACATAAACCCTCAACCCTAAACCTAATATCCTTAACCCAATACCCTCAACCATATACTCAATATCCTAAATCCTAATCCATATACCCTATACACTTAACTTTATACCCTCAACCCTCAACCCTCAACCCTATAACTTAAACCCTAAACCCTCAACTTTATACCTAATATCCTAAACCCTATACACTTAACCCTATAACCTCAACCCTATAACTTAAATACTAAACCTTATACCCTCAACCCTCATAGGGGGAGGGAGGGATTAGATAGATAGATAGATAGATAGATAGATAGAGAGAGAGAGAGAGCTTGGGAGGGAAAGGGGAGATAAAGATAAGTAGAGAGGGAAGGAGAGGTAGAGAGACATGAGAGATAAGGAGTAGACAATGAAGGACAAATGGAGGGAGAGAGAGGTGAGATAAAGAGAAATAGAGAGAGTGTGGTAGGGAGTGATGGAGGGATATGTGGGTAGAGAGGGATAGGTGAGATAGAGAGAAGTGGAGAGAGATAGAGATAGAGAGGGAAGGGGGGAGGGTGGGTGAGAGAGGGGATGAAGGGAGAGGTAAAGAGGGATAGGTGAGATAAAGATAAGTAGAGAGAGAATAGTGATATATAGAGAAGGAGAGATTTATAGAGAGGGAAAGAGACAATGGTGAGATAGAGAGTAGATAGGGGAAAGGTAGGGAGGTATACATCTAGTGAGAGAGAGATAGAGAGAGAGAGAGAGTGAGAGAAGTGAGATAGAGAGGTGTAGAGAGAGTGGTAGGGAGTGATGGATGGAGAGGTAGGTAGAGAGGGATTAGAGAGATAGAGAGTAGAGATGGAAGGAGAAGGAGAGGTATGGATGGGGAGAGTGGGAGGTGAGATAAAGAGTAATAGAGAGAGAGAGTGGTAGGCTATGATGGATAGAGAGGTAGGTAGAGAGGGAGAGGGGATATATAGATAAGTAGAGATGGAGGGAGATGTAGTGAGGGAGAGAGGTGAGATAGAGAGAAATAGAGAGTGGTGGAAGGAGAGGTAGGTAGAGAGAGGGAGAGAGGGGATAAAGATAAGTAGAGATGGAAGGAGAGGTAGAGAGAGGAGAGATAGAGAGAAGTAGAGAGGGAATGAGGGAGGGAGGGAGAGGTAGGGAGGGATAGGTAGGTAGGGAGAGAAAGGTGAGATAGAGAGGTGTAGAGAGGGAGTGGTAGGGTGTGATGGATGCATAGGTAGGTAGAGAAAGGGATTGGGAGATAGAGAGTAGATAGGGAAGAAGAGAGGGAGAGAGTATGGAGGGAGAGAGAGGGAGGTGATGTAGAGAGAAATAGAGAGAGTGGTAGGGAGTGATGGAGGGAGAGGTAGGTAGAGAGAGAGAGAGAGGGGAGATAGAGAGAGAGGAAAGGATGGAGGGAGGGAGATAGAGATAAGTAGAGAGGGAAGGAGGGAGGGAGCGAGAGATAAGTGATATAGAGAGAATTAGAGGGCAAAGGAGAGAGAGAGATTTCTTGAGATCAAGGGAGAGAGTTAGATGAAGGGATGGAGATAGTGAGAGAGAGGTCTAGAGTGTAAGTGACAAAAAATGAGCGAGATAGAGAGAAAAATAATACAACTTGTTGATTACTGAAATTTGACCTCCTGATTACTGAAATTTGACATGCTGATTATTGAAATTTGACTAAGTCTGAAATTTGTGAGATCTTCCAAAAACTAGAATTTAGATTATAACTCCTACAGATCCAAAAACACTCTCAAACATCTTGAAACTATATACATGAAATATAACTTAAAGTATAAGAAAGTAAACATCCATATGTATATAGTTTCCCTGAAAGATAACAAGAAGAAAGAAAAAAAAGAGAAGAAAAATAAATTCAATGTAGACCAAAATGTGAGCGCGTTATAACATGCTCACGTTTTGTCAATGCATTGAAATAAAACGAGCGCATTATAACGTAATCACGTTTTATCAATGCATTCAAATAATGCGAGCATGTTATAACACAATCATGTTTTGCCAATGCATTCAAATAACATGAGCGCATTATAAAATGCTCGCATTATATCTTGCTTTAGGAATCCCCAAACCTTGGGCTTGGTATTTGCCTTGGAATACCAACCCAAAGGCTTGGAGGGCCTTCCCAATGACTAGGGATGTGTTTTTGAAAATTCTACAATATTTCACATAATTGGGTTCATGCTCACCATTAGGATTAAACATGTTTCAATGTCGAACAAATCGAACACCTGGTTAATGTTAGGCTCTTTTTTAACTATGCAACGATGTAAATTTTTTCACTTTTTGACAATGTTAAGCCTTTCATAATTTTTTCACTTTTTGACAATGTTAAGCCTTTCATCTATAATTTCTTTTGTTTGTGTGTCACTTTTTTTTTTGCAAAAAGAAATGTTTGGTGTTTTTTTCGTTATAAATTAACCATTCATTGAAATTTCAAATAAATTACATTTTAAGAAACTAGACTCCATTCTACAATTTTTTTTTTTAAAAGAAAATTTCAATTAGTTTCCAAAATTTGTAGGGGTAGCACGGCCAAAATTCTATTTTTTAGGATGTGTCCACTTTGAAAATTAGTAAAAAATCAAATATTCATTAAAAAACTATTAGAAAAATCATGCATCAACTACATACTATTAGGTAATTTCTTATCAAAGAAATTTTAAAAATACTAAAAAAAGTTCACCTTGCTAGGTACACACAAAAGTTGCTATGTTATGTTTTTCTGACAAAAAAAAAAACAATTTATGTGCATCCATATTTTGAACCCCTTAATCTCACCCATTTTCAAAATAAATTAGTATTGTGGAAAGTAGACTCAAAGCACTATGATCCTTGTTTTTGTTACATCTCAAAATTTTGAGTGTAACTATCCTCAATTTCACGTCCAAGGTCAGTATTTCCTGATTTGAGAAAAATAGTGGCCACATAAGCCCCCTTTTTGGCCCCCCATCTTTTTGCACTTACGCACAAATGACACAAGGTATAAAAGTTCCCTAATTTGAGAAATATGGTGGGAAAGGAGATCTTTTTAGCCATGTTTATGCTTTTACAACCTTGTGTAGTGATTTCATCTTTGAAGATAAACTTTTGGCTAAGCTATTCCCTAGATCATTGAAGGATACTGCTTTAGAGTGGTTCTCTTCCTTACAAAATAATTCCATTAGATCATTCAATGAACTTGTTGATGCCTTTTAAAACCACTTCCATATTCACATGGGTCCCAAGATGACCCTAGCTGATTTAATGACATGCAAACAAAAGGATGATGAGAAAGTGACCGATTTCATAGCAAGATACCAAAAACTTTATTCTCAAGTAAACATTAAGATTCCTGATGCCAACCTTCAACGAATGTTTATTGTAAAATTGAAAAACAAACTCCAAAGAAAACTTGAAATGTTGATATTTCCATCCTTTACACAGTTATGTACAACCCTTCATGATTATCAAAATATGACTTGCGGCCATGATGTGAAAAATCCCCTTAGCTATCTTGAAAAGTCGGATTCCACAACTCAAAATGGTTACCAACCTTTCAAGAAGAAAAATAAGCAATTTTTACAACTTAACTCCCCTCAACCAAGTCAACAAGCTAATAATCAAGTGGCTGCTATAAAGACAACAAGTCCTTTTTCCTTTGGGGATAGGGATAGAAATTTCACTCATTTACCTGATACCATTCATAATATGATGATGCAAATTGTTGAAAAGAATATGCTTACCTTACCCCCTATTAAAGAGCATGATCCTAATATACCATTTCCTGTAGGCTTTCGATGAAACTCTTATTGTCATTATCATCGAAAAAATGGACATAGTATAAAATATTGTAAAAGTCTTAAACATCTTGTGCAATACCTTATTGATAATAATCAAATTCAAATTGACAGTGTGAATGATCAAGGCAATAAGTTCGTAGCTCCCCCTAACCAAAATTTACAAATCTTTAACAATCCCATATCGAAACACACTATTTCATTTGTCAAAGCTAGTGAAACCAAGAATGATGTGATGAATGTTGACATAGATGATGAAAAAATTAAAGATGACAAAACTGATTAAAGCGGTAGAATCTATTGAAGCTGAACATCGTAAGGGATCAACTAAAAGGCCTCTTGACATTGCTTTCTCACAAAAAGAAATACTTAAACATGTACCTGATGGTCCTCTTTACATAGCTGGAAGAATCAATGACAAGCCTACTAATAGGATATTAAGTGATCCCGTCTGTGGAGAGAATGTGATCACTGAAGAATTTCTATTTGTGCATAAAATTTATCAAGATATATATGAAAAACCGAAAGTATGGATCAAGACGCATAATTTTTTTTCTTGTCCTACAATTGGCTTGATAGATCTCCCTGTAAAATTTGGACCAAAAACATTAAATGTATCATTCACTATCAACCCACAATCATACCAATTTCATGTGAATTTAGGATATTCATGGCTTCACTCCATGAATGCCATCCCCCCTCGATTGTGAATAAATGTTTAAAGTTTACCTTTGGCAATGATATCTTTATTGTCCATCATAGTGGCTTTAATCCGACGTCTTCCCAAGGGAACTTTTCATTAGATTTCTTTTGGCCTGAGCCTATGGAACCTATTAAACCTCATGAAGAATTATTTTTCAAATCCTATCAAAAGTGTAAGGAAAATGTATAGTAGAATTATCCCTTCAGAACATGCCTCAACTTGTGATTGAACCACCTATCCTTGATGAAATAATGATTGAACCAAAAGCCCTTCCAACCATCCAAGAATAACCTATAACAAATCCTCCTGTGATTTCCTATAGGAGACCATGAGACAACCAAAACAATATCGTTGTCCCTCCTAAAGTTAAACAAGTTTACAAAGCTAAAGAGAAAGTGGTTGAACAACCACCTTTTGTTTCTTTTGTTCCTCCCAAGGAAGAGAAGAAACCTATGATTGACAAACCTGCTCGTACACAAACACAAATTGAAAACAAATTAAAATGAAACCGAAATGCTAGAAAGTGTAGGCGTAGATGTCATGCTATTGCTAGTATGTTACAAGCTAAAGAAGAAAAGAACAACATAGAAAATCAAAATATGAACTTACTAAAAGCAATGCATGATGATTCTATACCTTTTCTGCAACATAAACAAGAACCTTCAAGAGAAATTGTTATTCAACCTCCCATTGTGATAAATCGAGATGATGACATTGACATTAAAAAGATTGATGAACAAGTGCATAACTAATTGAATACATTGTTTTCCTCTTCTATGAGCTTAAATGACAAATCTTATAAAAAGAGTGTTGAACTTGGTGCTTCCCCTAGTTCAACACTTTTTGTTGTCCCTTTGGCTAGTTGTCTACCTTTCATATATATTGACCGAGATTGGGATGTAGATGACCTACTATAGGTTGACTCACATGTGCCTTACTAGTCTTTTGGCTTTGTTTTCTTTTTCATGTTTCTTTATGTGATTGCATGTGTGTAATGTGATCCCCCGTGCTGTTTCATTTGATGTATCTCTCTCTCTCTCTCTTTGTGCATTCCTTCATATATATGTACCTACATTCTTCTCTAGGTCATAATTTTTTTATCATTTTCATTTGTCTTGTGTTTTCCTTTTGGGGATGACGCAAGGCATTGAGACATTTAGGTCTCTTCCATGTTGACCCAAAAGCTTTCATTTTATATTTTTCATTTGTCTTGTGTTTTCATTTTGGGGATGACGTAAGGTGTTGAGACATTTATGTCTCTTCCATGTAGACCCGAAAGGATTTTCATTTGTTTTTGCTCTCTTTGTGTCATTCTTCCAATTCTATGAGTATTTTGGGAATGATGATAGTTGTGAGCTCTACGATAACATTGTAGAAAATGCATACTGACCCTGAATCTATAGATCTCTTATGTATTTTTGGGGTGTCCCCCTCCTTGTTTATGGCATAGCTTTATTTCAGAAACATATGAATTGGAATAGGGTTTTCTGAGGAAAGCTCTCATGTCTTAAGATAAAACATTGGCTACTTTAAAGAAGTTTCTCATAGTAATGGTGTTAGCAACTCCTTTAAAGTGAGGGCATACATCGATGACATCTTTCAACATTTTGCATATTTTATGGCATGATTTTATTTTTTCTTGTGATGTGTCCTTTTCTTGGTGGTGTCATTGGGTTTGATGTTCTCCAAGAGTGCAATATTTCTAAGCGTACAATTTCCCTTAGTGGCATGATGCGAATGAGGCATCCCATAAGTGGTGATATGATATTCTTGACTTGTCCTCTCTTGGAGACATTAGGCACAATGTTCCCTAAGAAGAAGACCTTACATGAACAAAGAAAAATCCCCTTTAACAAAAACCTACAAACATAACATTCAAAAGCATATCATTATGGTGCCTTATCAAATTTTTTAGGAGGATAACTTCGGTATGGTATGTGAGGCTAATATGATTCTCTCATTTACCACCTCATTGGGACAACTCACCTAGTGGATGACTTGAGGTTGCATTACCCCAGAGTGAGCATGCATGTTACAGACAAACAACCTAGATGTGTTCCACATCGTGTTGCACAGTCGAAGGTTGATCCTTTTTTCTCGGACAAACAACCTAGATGTGTTTCACACTGCGTTGGACATTCGAATCTTGATCCTTTTTTGTAGAGAAATAGTTGTGTTCCACATCGTGTTGGAATGATCAAAGCTTGATACTTTGTTTTCCTTTGTTTTTATTGGTCTTTGATAGGGTATGGTTATGTATCTTTGTCATTGCTGCATAATTAAATGTCTTTAATGTCTACTTTAGTGTGAGTTTATCATGGGAAAAAATCTCACTAAAGTGGGGGCAAAATGTAGCGTCGAAAAAAGTAACCCTTTTTCACACTTAGTTTGAGAATGAATAATTAATGATAAAATGGACTTAATTATGCCTTATTTAGGGTTTTTTAAACCTTTCCCTTACACTTTCACAGTAATCTAGGGATTTATTAATTAATTAAGGTTAATTAGAACATAATTGGCCCCTTAAATTCAAATCCAAGCCTTATTTATTGCATTTTCCAAATGAAATATCCTGATACTCATTAATAATGTTGCATAACACTTAATTTGGCAAGGTTTGAGTCCTAGGATAGTGAATTGGGACCCATTCACCACTTGGTGAATGGGTCCTCACTATGTCCTAGGACCCCCTTTTTACATATTATTTCACCTCCTTGAAACTTGGTCCTATAAAAATGTGCTAGGACCCATTCGCCACCTTTGGCGAATGGGTCCTCCTTACCTAGGACCCCCCTTTTTTAACATATTTGTGGTGGGATTTTAGTGATTTTGAATCCTAGATTTGATTTCGGCTTGTGTTATTTGAATTTCGGGATTAAATCTTAAGTTAAGTATAAATATAAGGTTAATTCACATAGTTTCACCTAAGAAATTTTATGTGACTTCATGAGATCAAAAGCAAGAGCAATACAAGGCATTCAAGAGTAGATTATCAAGGTTTTATCGCAGCATTCATATCATCATGTCAAAGATTTAGCACATCATGCATGTAGTTGAGCTTATGTGTTGATGTAGCATTGAAGATCCATTTGCAAGCATTGTTTCACATCCATATTCAAGATCAAGATGTACATTCTACATGGCCACTTCATGTTAGATTGTTGATTTACATTCCAAGACTTCATCCAAGATATAATTGTTGCATGTTTCATTGTTTCATCATAAGGTTTAATTACCTAAATGGGGTTTGACCAAGGAAAACCCCTATTCCCTAACAATCAACAAGTTTTTCTCCTCTTTTATGTGTGATTGTAGGTTTTAGGTTGAAGATCAAGTGGAGAACAAGATTGAAGCAAAGTTGTCAAAGTTGTAAAGTTGCAAAGTTATCATCTTCATTGCAAGATCACAAATATGAAGCTACAAAATTTATTTATGACTTTTAGGAGTTGAGCATTGAGGACCTAGAAGTGCAAACATTGAAGATCATAACCCAAAAATTAGTTTTCAAAAACCCTATCAGGGACACATTCGCTCGAGTCCTCAGTGACCCCCAAAATAACACTTTTTTTAGCAAGGTACATATAATTTTAACATCTGAAATCCCTCCTCATTGTTGCTATAACAATTAGGATTAATTTCCGATTGTTATTTATGCATTTTACCCTTCATAATTGAATGAAACCTTACTAAGAAAAATAGTGGTTCATCATCTTGTTGACTCATTTTGGTGAACCTACCTACATATATATTTCTTCATTTCACACTCATGTTTGGATCCCTGCAAATGGATGCATAGTTGATTTAAAGCTATCACTTCTCCATTGAGACATTTATTGCACAAAAAAAATCATTTTCTAAATGACCTACCAGTTGACCTGAGATGTATTGCACAAATTTAAGCAAAATATAGACTAGAATATTTCCTAATTGACCTTCCACACCTCTTCAAATTAATCATTGCACACCAAGGTGCAATTTCTAGTACCAATTACATTCTCCTTATAGTTACAGTTTGTTTGTTTGCAATTGCTCACTATAGAAGTCATTATTGTGATCATAGTCACCCTTAAAATGATATTTTATCTCAACCTCAATCTAAGATCTGATAAAATCAAGCACTTAATATGGTTTCTAATTTTAATTAAAATGATTAACATTCATAAAAATAATGGTTCATTTTATTTTAAAATGATGACATTCACTAGTACAACCCATATTTTCAATTGTGACAACAAATTTGATACATGAAGGATTTTTATTCTTTCCAAGACTTGAATGTAAAATATACAATAATGATTAAACTCCACAATAATGGAAAATATCAAAGCATAATATATAAATAATAAGCTAATATCAAAAACATATAAATCATAAGCATTAACATGATACAATAAACATGAAAAGCATAAAAGATAAATTCAATTCCTAGCATAATTCTATCTACACAAAACCATATAAATATTTTATATATTTATAAAATTCAAATGATAATTTAAATTATATCTTCTAGTTTATAACACCACAAACAGATTTGGTTTATACATCTTATAATCAAAATTTCTCCAAACATGCTAAATCCCTTCTAAAATGATAGGCAAAAAACCTCAAACATGATGACATACAAAAATTACAATGAAATGAATCTAATCCTAAACATGGATGACTAAAAGACCAAATAATATTATTACAATTACATATAATTAGTAACTCTAATTCAAGACCACAAGATCCCACATTACATCCACCGTAAAAATTAGAAAACACTATAAGAATTACAATTATAAGTTCACATTCAAAATACAAGGACGGGAAAAATTTAAGATCAAATAGAAGATTAAATATAATGGTAACATAATTTCTAAAATTAAATAATTCAAGGCATAAATAGAATAGAAGTTGGAAATATACAAAATTGGGAGCTCCTCAAGCTCCTAGGAAACCTTGAAGAATGGAACCAATGGGGATCTTATCCATATCCCAACCATATTACAATCATCAAGAATAATAGATACCTATGACCCTCTAGGAAATCCTCAAGCTATAGAGAGAGAAGATCATGGATACACTTCTAGCATGACCAATATCTCACACAACTAGGGTCTCAAGTAAGACAACAATAATCCATACAAGGGTTGCACAATATTTTCACATGCCATTCAATGCATAAAACCATGAGGGTAAAAAATCCAAAGTAATTCAATACATAACCACACTTGAGTACACAATGCATAAAATTTTCAATGCATAATTCATATCTTGGACACTCATGACCCAAACAAAGAAGGAGAATTAAATAGGATAATAACATTTAGTATCAATACTTTTAGTTCACTAATAATTTCTTTACTATTTGTAGTCTAAACTAATGTATTGTAAACTTGGAAAAATCTACACAATTCAAAGGTTTATCTAACTAAACAGTTCACTCAACATTGCTAAGACTACATTAAAATGTCAACCCAAGGTTTGCAAACTTGTGATGGTGCAACATTGTATATGCCTTCAGAGACTCAAAACTACTTAAGCTATCCTATTTAGGTTATTCTACTTGCTGGAAATTCACAGAATTACAAAACGGTAAAAGACATAAACTAGAACTAGTGGCTATGGGTACCTACAACTTAGATTGTAACTGGACTGTTACTAATAAAACCTTATTGTGTCAACTCAAAACTGATAAAAAATAATGAATCAACTAATTTAACCTCCAAAGTACTACTGACCTTAACCATTCCATGCATGTTCAACAACATTCATCAATAATAAGCAAGGCATAAGATTTAATATAACTTGCATAAAGTTTATGAAGTAGTGATAAATGAGAAACAACTATTAAACATAAATAAATAACTAAAAGTGAAGTGAAGAAAAATACCTTGAGTGGCCTTCTCAAGTGGTTGTTCTCACTGAAATGAAACCAAATCTAGCTAACTTATTCTACGCATCCAATAAAATTAACTTCATTCATTGCATATCATGAAAGATTATATAAGATATTCTCACAAATTATATCTAATCATTCTAAATATCTATCATGTCTTGGAACTAAAAATAACTGATAATGAAAAGACTAAAACCAACTAACTATCTAGGAATTCAACCAACAACTATATACAAGCTTGAGGTAATCATATTCAAAACAATAACTAATTGAAATCATTAACTTTCCACTCCAAGATATCATAGCGTACAGTTAAGAATGAATTTTTCAACTAATTGAAAATGAAGAAGAATCCAAATGGGATTAAAACTTTGTAAAACAAACTTGCATGTAAACACAAGCACTTGTCAAAATCCTATCAATAAAAGGAATCCTTCTTTTCCCAGTGCTTATTAATGTGCCATAATGATGCACGTCCAACTTCCATTAGGTGCCTTTAATCAATAATCATCACATTCAACCTAATCTAGAACTCCCCTATTCATTGTTCCAGTCTCCTTTTGTTGCGGGTTCAATTTGCAATTGCTTCATACCACAGTTCCTCTTCAGCTATAAACAAGTTAATTTTGCAAAACATGTACACAAGGATAACTATCACAATCAAAACATAGAATTCCATCAACATTTCATACATATCTACATAGAAACTATTCAATACTAATATATTATAACCATATTTTCATCATTATATTTTAGGTCCAAGTCTTCAGAAGAAGTATTAAAATATAGTATAATACAAAAGTATTGTTTCGAAAGTGTATCAAAAATCATCTAAAGGTATGCATGAAAGTGATAGAAAATAAGCTAATATCTAGGCCCATCACTATTCATCAACACAAACCATTTCACTTCAATGTAGTTGAGGAAAGAAGGAAACTACTCCAAATTCAAACTATAATTCATCCATTAATAGATGCTAAATCATCATAGTATAAAAAATAAATCATGACATCATCATACCGATAATTATACACATTGTAATCAAAGTCAAGCAATGAAACACAAGGGTTATGGTAAGAAATGGAAAATAACACACAATAAAAAGGTGAAAAATCTTGGTGTAAATAGAGTCATTAGATAGCTAGTTAATTTATCGTCATATTCTAGTTTGACCTATTCATATTTTCTTATGTTTACTTAGGCTATTCTAGAGTTTTGTCTCACCTCATGTGGTTGAAACAAGTATCCTCACTTTGTGAAACACCTCTTGCATGATCACTTGCCACTCACTATAACACTTGTCATGTGAGTTAACAAGTGTCCCATCATTAAAGGGTTAGTTAGTCACTGTTTTCAACTTGAGTACCTTCACCACCTTGTCTACATAAGCAAGGTTACATTGTACATTAAAAAAATATTTTATCTCTTGGTAATGTAAACTAGGCTTATTTATCTGCATGTATTTTGTAGAAGTATCTTGGTTTTTCCGTATGATCTTGGAAATCATAACATGGTATTAGAGCCATGCAAGAAAAATCCTTCCCAAAATCTTGCATCTAGTCTAGTCTAGATTTCCATGCAATTTGATTTACATGTAAAAATGAAATATGTTTGGGTGTGATCTCAACTTTTTTTTGGAATCATTAAGATTGGTGGTTTTATTCTTGATTTTCTTGTAGGGATTGTTTTCTCAGTATTGTGGCATTCATTCAAAGCAAATTCTTGTCAATTTCAAGTCAACTAACAATTTGAGCAATCCTTGACAATCAATTTGTAATTTTATCTATTTTTTGGTGCATATTTAGCACTAATCTTCCTTTTTGTGGCATCGATATGCTCTAATTTAGTGTCAACATACATTTTTCATGTGACAAAGGTTTTTTGTGTGAAGCTTCTATTATGTGTATGTAAAGATTGCCTCTAAATTGAGATTTGGAGATCGAGCGATAGAGAATGAGCTATTACACAACCTCCATAATCTATTTGGTGCTCTAACTATAGTCACCCTTTGTGCTGGAATTCTATAAACTCTACCAATCCAAAATCATGCTACAATGATATGGAATGCTTTTTTTGCTATCAATAAATCCCTAATCCACCAGATTCAAATCTAATCTCATACTGTGTAACCATCATTCCTTGGCCTATATCAATGCTCATCTTGATAATCCTCTTCACCATGGCAAGGAAAGCTATCCAAAGGCTTGTGTTCATCCTCATCAAAATTATGGCCAATGTTTATAGATTTCATAAGATATGACACTTTTTTCTTAAATCCTTATTGTTGAATGGTGTGATTGTGAAGACCAATTGATGGGTGAAGGTCGATGTTATTCATATTTTTTGCAGTTATTGAGCAAGGGATTTAGCGAGCAGATACGATCATAACATCTGGCTGATTTATCCATTTTTCATGGAAATGCACATGAGAAGTGAAGGAAACTCAAGGAAGAGATAATTTAAAGGAGGCCCTGTGATAGAAGCATGTTGACCATCTTCATGTGTGCAAATTGATGCTGTAGATCTCTATGAAAGGCACAATTGGGAGATTTTCATGCTCAAGAAACAATGATACTATTGCAAGTATGAAGGTGTTTACATTTATGTCAACAAGAATTCTATATGCTAGTGTTGTCATTGATGCCAACTATATGTCGAGGATATTGAGAAAATTGTGAAAAAGAGGAAAATAGGTTGTTGCAGGTTGTGCATGTGTAGTTGAAATATTGAGGAAGTGTTGTGAGTACATGGAGATATCCTTATGTTGTAGTGTCCGAAGATGAGCTGGAATGAAGTAATGAGTTGAGATGATGTCTCTAGTACTTGGTTTCCAAGTGCTTTTGAGAAAATTTGATAAATAGAGAAAATAGTGTTGTGCAAGTGTTCAAAATGTGCTCTGAGATGTGGTCGATGTTTCTTCTGTGTTGATGCTATACTTTTTCAAATTTGATATGTTGTTCAAGGTTGTTAGAGGCTTCTATATTCAGAATATGGGTTTCTGGATCATTGCACAAAGTGAGATATTTTCACTAGTGTGTGAACCAGTTAAATTTAGTGATGTTTTCTGTGGCCTGGGAGAAATGTATTTTCATCATGTTTCTCTGTTGTTTGGATTTAGGTTGTGTAGATTTGGGAAGTTTCTTATAATGTTTGTACCATTCAAAATTCAAGGTTTCACTTGATTTGGTATAGTACAGTGTGTGTTTCATGCATCAGTGTGCGAATAAGGTCTACCAGATGTTCTAGGATGAAGTATTTGTTGGATCTCAGATGGTTCATGGATTATTCTAGATTGTGTTCAAGTAAAATTTATTATCTAGAAGTTTCAGATTGATTTAAAGAAGCGTGTACTTAATGTTTATGGTGTTTAGCACAGGTATTGGCCAACCTTGTGTTAGCACTACATGTGAAGTTTATGGAAGCATGTTGAGGTGTGCTAGGATTTAATTTGGGTCCTAATTAAGGATTTATATGGGTCTCCTTCATTCCTATCCATCACGGGAATGTTTTGGTGTCAACCTAATTTGAATTTGTAAGTCTAACAGATAGTTGCCAACTTTGGAGAAGGTTTTCAAGGTTGAGGCTGATATAAATAAGAGTGGTGATGTTTTGAGATTCAAGAGAGATGCAAGATATATGTGAGATCGATGTGTGTGATGTGAATTGTATAAGTATAGATGAAAATTTGAGTAGAGAAATGTGAAATTCAAATTGCTGGATTCCTTAAGGCAGTGAGATGAAGGTGTCTGAAATATTTCATACAAGGATGTGAAAGTGTTGGAGCATTTGTGGTGGATTCCATGTTGCATTGAGAAGTTGTTCTCTATGTAAAATTTCTCTTCTATCTTCTTGTGTTCTTTCTGTGGTAGTGTTCCTTTTTGGACAGTGTGTCCTATTCTGGCAGTGAGCCCTTGTACCAATTTTTCAATTACTTATATTGTGAGCTAATCTTCATTATGGTTTTTCCCTTATTAGGTTTTCCACATAAATTTGGTGTTATCTTTTGTATGGTGTTATTTAAGTTTTTGTTATCTTCATTTCATGTTTAATCACTTTAATAGAATAACGGTTTAATGAATGCATGTGGATACAATTACTTTTGAGGGTTTTGATGTTTGATTACTGGTATCAGAGAAAGGTTCCTTGGAGAATATCTTAACCGCTTGAGGCAGATTCGAGATGGCGAAGAAAATTGATTGCCCTAGATTTGATGGAATGGACTATGCATTCTAGAAGACAAATATGGAAGGATATCTAGGAACTCATGGATTTGAAATTGAAAAAGCAATAAAGAACCGATATGTTGCACCTCAGAATGGTTTGAGCACAAGTGATGAGATCAAGGCATAGGAAATAAAGAATCTTAAGACTGCTGAAGATATTTGGGATAAGCTTGAAAGTATTTATGAAGGAGATGACAAGGTTAAACAAGTAAAGTTGCAGAATCTGAAGGCATAATTTGAGACTATGTGAATGTCTAAAGATGAAACAATTTCAACCTACATGCAAAGAGTTGATGAACTGGTAAGTGCTATGAGAGGTCTTGGTGCACAAGTTAAAGAATCTAGGGTGGTAAAGAAAGTTCTCAAAACTCTTCCCGATCCATACAATGTAAAGGTATCTACTATTAAGGAAGTTGCAAATTTTAATACTTATTCTAGAGATTATTTGATTGGTACACTAACTTCATTTCAAATGAGAAAGCTTGGTTTAAAAAATGATACAAAAGTAGAGACTACTCTTAAGGCTGGAAAATAAAAAAATATTGAAGATTCAGATGGAGATGATCTTGATGATGTGGAAGCTAACTCTGTGAGAAGGATGAAAAAGGGCACCGATAAGTACAAAGGTAAACTACCTTTCAAATATTTTAGTTGTAGAAATGTATGCCATTATGCTTCAAGATGTCCAAATAGAGTTGTGAACAATAAGAGTAAGGAGAACAAACGAAAGATGATTAAAAGAGCTTACTATGTCAAAGAATATGCTGGTATTTCTGATGATGAATATGGTTATGGAGATTTTTATGATAATGAATGCTTGTTCTTGGCTATTAAAGATGAATCTAGTTTTTCTAACTTTGAAAGTTATGTCAAGGAAAGCATTTTGGAGAAGAAGGATAAGATTGAAGGTACTTTGATATCTAATTTTCATGTTAAAGAAGATAATAATTACCAGGTTGTTGACAGTGGTTGCTCTAATCACATGACCAAAGACAAAAGTAATTTTTTTAAACTTGAAAAGTATCATAATGGATTAGTTAAATTTGGAGATGATTCAAGAGCTAAGATTTGTGGAATAGGTTCAATTAGTTTTGATGGCAAGCATAATACTGAAGATGTTTACTATGTTAAGGGATTAAGGCATAATATTTTGAGTGTTGGAAAAATGTGCCGCAAAGGATATAATCTTGTGTTTAAGGATGAAACATGGAAGATCAAAAAAGGGTCCGGAACAGTGATTGCCACTAGTAAAAGGACTCATGGAAACATCTATTAGCTTAAAGGTCTTGATGGTCATTGCTTTATGTCTCAATTTAATGATAGTTGGTTATGGCACTAGAGGATGTGTAACATGAATTTTGATAATTTGGTGAGAATCAGTTCAGTTCATGCAATGAGAGATCTAACAAGAATTACAAAGCCTATGAATGCTATTTGCAAGGATTATTAGTTTGGAAAACAAGTAAGGAGTAGTTTCAAAGGAAAGGAACAATCTGCTATTGGACTAATAGAATTAATTCATATAGATCTTTGTGGTCCTACAAGGGTGAGAAGTCTTCAAGGTGGGAGGTATTTTATGCTTTTGATTGATGATTATTCTAGGATGACATGGGTTTCTTTTATTAAAGAAAAATCTGATGCAGTAGATAAATTGAAGGCATTTAAAGCTATGGTTGAGAATGAAATGGATTTGAAAATCAAATTTTTGAGGTCTAACAGAGGTGGCGAGAAGTCAACTCTAATGAGTTTAACATGTTTTATGAATTTCATGGAATAAAGAGGCACTTGTATGTCCCTAGAACTCCTCAGCAGAATGGAGTGGTTGAGAGGAAAAGCCAGATAGTTCAAGAAGCTGCTAAGACTATGATGAAAGAAGAAAATCTACTAGAAGTCTATTGGAGAGAAGCAATTTATATTGTTGTTTACATAATAGATTTCAATCTAAAGCTAACAACATAAAGACTTCCTATGTGTTATGGTATGGAAGGATTCCTACTGTGAAGTACTTCAGAGTATTTGGAAGAAAATGTTACATCAGGAGAGATGAAGATAACTTAGGAAAGTTTGATGCAAGGTTTGATGAAGGTATCTTCCTTAGATATTCTACTAAAATCAAGGCTTATAGATGTTACGAAAAAAGGTTGAGAAAGATTGTTGAAAGTGCAAATGTTAAGGTTGATGAAAATTTATAGAATTCAATTACAGTAGATGGATATGTGTCAGATGAACCTGATTGCAAAGAAGAAGAAGAAAAAGCTAAAGAAAAAGAAGTGCAGAATGAAGAGGAAGAAGCTCTGGAGAAGACCCCTAAGACCCCTAAGTATGTACAAAATAATCATTTTGAAGATCAGATCATTGAAGACAAGAGGAAAGGAGTATTGACAAGAAGCAGGGATGCTAAATTTGAGATAAATTTGTGTTTAATTTCTAAAGTTGAACCTAAAATAGTGAGTGAGGTATGAAAAGATAACATTGGATGAAGGTAATGGAAGAAGAACTTATGCAAATTGAGAAAAATCAGACTTGGGAATTGGTTCTTAGACCGAAAAAACAAGAACATAATTGGAACTAAGTGGGTATTCAGAAACAAGTTGAATGATAATGGAGAAGTAGTAAGATATAAGGCAAGGCTTGTGTGTAAGGGTTACTCACAAGTGGAAGGAATAAAATTTGAGGAGAAATTTTCTTCTGTGGCTAGGATGGAAGCTATAAGATTTTTTTTGGCATTTTTAGCATACAAGGACTTTAAAGTTTATCATATGGATGTGAAGTATGCTTTTTTGAATGGTGAATTGGAAGAAGAGGTTTACATGAAACAACCAGAAGGATTTCAATTGTCAAATCAACTAGATATGGTTTGTAGATTGAAACAGGCATTGTATGGATTGAAGCAAGCTCCTAGAGCTTGGTATGCAAGATTGGACATATATTTGATACATCAAAGATTTAGTGAAGGCACCACAGATAGTAATCTTTACTTTAGAATTGAGGAAGAAAAAATCTTGATAGTGGTTGTGTGTGTGGATGATATTATATTTGGTGGAAATGAAGCTATGTGTAAAAAATTTGTTGAAGAGATGTAAAAAGAGTTTGAATTGTCAATGTTTGGGGAGATGAATTTCTTCCTTGGGTTACAAATCAATGAAACGGATAAAGGGATTTTCATTTCATAGTCTAAGTATGTCAAAGATATTTTGAAGAATTTTGGAATGGAAGGCTCCAAACTAGAATGCACTCCTATGGTGAGTGGTTGTAAATTGAGCAAAGATGATGATTCACCTAAGGCTGATCAGAGCAAATATAGATCTATGATTGGTGGACTGCTATATCTAACTACTACTAGACTGAATATCATGCATGTAGTTTTTCTTGTTGCTAGATTTTAGGAATATCCTAAAGAAACACATGTTGCAATAGTGAAGATGATATTCAAATATTTAAGAGGCACTCCAGATTATGTTTTGTGGTATCCTAAGGATATTAATTTCACATTAAATTCTTATATAGATGAAAATTGGGCTGTTTGTGTTGATGATATGAAAAGTACAAGTGGTGGAGCATTATTTCTTGGATGTAGATTGGTGTCATGGTTAAGTAAGAAGCAAGATTCAGTTTCCTTATCCACTATAGAGGTTGAGTATATTGCATTAGCATCATGTTGAACATAAGTTTTATGGATGAGACATACATTAAAAAATATTAGAGTAGTGTTTGATGAGCCTATTTCTATCTTTTGTGATAATACAAGTGCAATTAACATTTTAAAGAATCTAGTGATGCACTCAAGGAAAAAGAATATATTTATCAATTATCACTTTTGAGAGAGAAGGTTATGGAGAATGAGGTAATGCTTGAGTATGTACCTAAAAAGGATTAGATTTATAATATATTTACTAAGGCTCTTCCTAAGGATACTTTTGAGTATCTTTAGAAGAAGTTGGGCATTATTGCACCTCCTTCTCTGAAATAGATGTATATGGAGATGCATCAAACTAGTGGATCTATGGATTCATCTCTTTTTTAGACTGATGTTAGTGGCTACCTCTCAAGGGGAGTATGTAGTGACATGTGTTGTCATTGTTGCAGAGTTTTTGAGTTGATTGGGTGTACTCCTAAGGGGGAGTATTTAGAGAAAGTATCTTGGTTCAGTGTTAAAGGGGGAGAACAATGATTTTTTTTTATCCTTTTCCATTGATGTCAAAGGGGGAGAGAGAATCATGTGAAGAAGTGCAAGGTAGCAAGGGAAGAAAGTTCTATATGTTGTCTAACATTATTGTCAAAGGGGGAGATAAGAAAGAAAGTGTATTCAAAGCTATTGTGTTGTCTTTGATGTTTTTTCACATCATGTGTTGCCATCAATGACAAAGGGGGAGATTGTTGTAAGTATGAAGGTGTTTTCATTGATGTCAACAAGAAGTCTATAGGTTGGTGTTGCCATTCATGTCAAGTATATGTCGAGGATATTCAAAAAATTATGAAAAAGAGGAAAATAGGTTGTTGCTGGTTGTGCATATGTAGTTGAGATATTGATGAGGTGTTGTGAATACATGGAGCTATCCTTATGTTGCAGTGTCTAAAGATGAGTTGGAATGAAGTAATGAGCTGAGATGATGTCTTTGGTACTTGGTTTCCAAGTGCTTTTGAGAAAAAAATGATAAGCAAAGAAAATAGTGTTATGCAAGTGTTCAGAATGTGCTTCGTGTTTCTTCTATGTTGATGCTATACCTGTGTAGACCTAATATGTTGTTCAAGATTGTTAGAGGCTTCTATATTCAAAATATGGGTTTTTCGATCGTTGTATAAAGTGAGATATTTTCACCAATGTGTGAACCTATTTTTTGGTGATGTTTTTTGTGGCCTAGGAGAAATGTATTTGCTCCACATTTCTCTGTTGTTTGGATTCAAGTTGTGTGGAATTGTGAAGTTTCTTATAATGTTTGTACCTTTCATAATTCAAGGTTTCACTTGATTTGGTACAATACAGTGTGTGTTTCATGCATCTGTGTGCAAATAAGGTCTACCAAATGTTTTGGGAGGAAGTATTTCTATGTTGCGAGTTTGGATGAAGTCTTTGTTGGATCTTAGGTGGTTCATGGATTATTCTAGATCGTGTTCAAGTGAAATTTATTTTTTGGAAGTTTTGGATTGATTTAAGGAAGTGTGTACTTAATGTTTATGGTGTTTAGCATGGGTATTGGTTGACCTTGTGTTAACACTACATGCAAAGTTTATGGAAGCATGTTGAGGTGTGTTAGGATTTAATTTGGGTCATAATTAAGGATTTATATGGGTCACCTTCATTCCTATCCACCATGAGAATGTTTTGGTGTTGACCTAATTTAAATTTTCAAGTATAATAGATAGTTTTCGACCTTGGAGAAGGTTTTCAAGGTTGAGGTTGATATAAATAAGATTGGTAATGTTGTGAGATGCAAGAGAGAGGCAAGATAGATGAGAGATTGATGTGAGTGATGTGTCTGATTTTTGGCATATTGTTGTCATTGATGTCAAAAAGGGAAATCATGTAAGGGATAATATTGGCATGATAAAAGAGGATCAAAAGTGATATGAACCTGATCTGGTAAAGAAGGTTATTGGATTCGATGTCAAAAGTATCATTGATGTCATAGAAGAGATCAAAAGTGAGATGTATTGATCCTAGAGGGAAGATGTTAGCATAATGACAAAAGTTGTCATTGATGTGGATAGGCAGAATAGTCATCTGCCTAGATGCTATGGAGATGCAGTAGATCTGGTTCTAGAAGCTTGGTATAGGTTGATGGTGAAAGAAGCATGATTTTGAAAATGTTGTAAAATTTCTCAAATGCCGCATTATTGTCATGCAATACTTACATGAAGTTGTAGAAGGTTCTTCCAAGTCTTTGAAAGATAAATCATTGTCCAGATTCGATGTGGGTTTTCTGAGAGTTTCTCAGAAATGTATGTTGTAGGTCTAGAGGATGCATGGTGTGATCAAAATGGAATTACATGTGCTCTCAGGAAGGTTTTAGGGTTTATCAGTTAAACCCTAGGTTTACAATCATGGCGACCAACAGTTTTTTATAATTTCACATTGACTGTGTATAGGAGGTTGTCGGTCGCATAAGTTATGAATTATATATTTGAAGTCATGGGTATGTCCAGCCCCTTCACCTTGTGTTTATCATCTCAATAGATATTTGATGCACTTAATATTTCCTAAGTCACCAATGAAATATTTGTCTTCCCTTGGTCGGGGTGACTGCACCATATCGGTAGGACTTAATTTGGAGTCCCTTCAACATAGAGATGTTGCTTGATCAATGGTGGAGATCAAGCCTTGGAGATATGATGGTCCCCGCTAGCCTGTTGTGTTTTTGGTGGGTCCCAACTAAACCTTGAGGGATAGCGAGGAATGGTGGTGATCAAATGTTGACGATCGACAGTGTTCATAGTATGCACGGTGGGACCTACAGAGGTGGTAGATGAAGCTAGTGGAAGATGATGTCACGATGACAGGGGACAATGAATGATTACATCAAGGCCATCAATGATGGAGTTTGATCAAGTTGAGGTTGATGATCAATGGTGCCCACTAGCCCATGGCACTTATGGTGGGATCTTGTTTGTGCCTCATGAGGGAGCGAGGAATGGTGGAGATCATTCAGTGTTTTGATCAGATAATACACAAAGTTGTTAGTGGGTCGAGTAGACATGTGGCAGGATATGATTGTATTACATGTGTTCTTGGCATCATGATTTGTATTTTTTATCATCGTGTATTTAATGATGAGCGCTAAATGATGGGAGCTAATGGAGTTTGTCATCAGCTAGGATAGGTGGGAACATATTATTGCTCGATATAGAAATTCACATCATTGTTGTGAATTGTGTGGCAATAAGGTGGATGACAAGTAGAGACAAATGGCATTGATCGAGGTTGATTGGACGGTGTAGATTTGAAGGCACCTCATCGAGGAGAAGAATACATATCGGGTGGAGTTGTTTTTGAGTCCCCTTGTCACTCCAATGGTAGGACCTGATAGGAAGGTGACGGTTGGAAGGTGATGTGTGTAGATAGATGGTGAAGGATATTTGAATAAGGTGTTGATACATGACAAGGACATCAAAGGTGGATAAGTAGCAGTAACCTGCAATCTTGCGATAGTCCATGAAGGGGGTCTGCGGTATGGCGGTATAGAACCTGCTAGCCCACGGTGTATGAGGTGGAGTCCCGTGGAATAGCGAGGAATGGTGAAGATTGAATGATGATGATTAGACGATGCATAGTACATCTGCTAGGACTCGACAAAGGAAGAAGCAAAGGTAGTGGATGATGATATGTAAAGACAAATGGTGCAGGACGTTTGGCTGATATGTCATTTCACATCGTTGTTGTGAAGTGCATACACTAACAAGGATGACAAATAGCATTAGCTCACTAGTCCATTGGGATTCTGTGGGCTTGTATCCTTTTCTTGTAATATAGTGGGGGATGATGTAGATTGGTTGGTGATTGATCTAATGGTAATCATTGCATCAATTCACATTGTTGTTATGAATTGAATGATTGGTATAGTGTAGCGATATGCGATGGTCATGAATGACAAGATTGATGATGGAGATTTAAATAAGGGTTCACCTGAGATCAAAATTGTAAAGATATGTCAATGAACGAGGAACATTGGATCATGGCGCGAAGAAAGAGATCGATGTCCTAGATTTAAAGATGAAGATCTCAAATGACTAAGTCTGTGTAAACAGGGTTTCGATTGGTAATCGACACAAAGGAAAATAATGAATTGGTCTAACTGCACTTGTGACCATTTTCGGTTAAGATTTGATCTAGAAATTGGCAGAATAGATTGCTAAGATGATGAAGATCAAAATTAGTTCGAATGAATAAAAGAACACATTGAATGCATATATGATTCTAGGGTTTGAAAGAGATTTGATTTGGGAAAATTCTTTGTATCTGAATTAAATGCTATGAGGTTCGATGCAGAGGTAGTGTGACGATGAAGATATTTGATAAAAATTATCACATGTTTTCATGATGAGCTGGAAGGTGGTGCAAGGCTCGATATGAATTGGTAGCTTGCTAGAGATGTCAATAGGTGAAGGTTACCCTATTAGAGGATGGTAGATGATTTGGACGATGATGCATATCTCGAGGTAGAGATTGTAGATTGGTGGTGTCAACCAAAAAGAAGAAAATCATGTAATTGTCATTGTAGTTTTATTTGTGGTAAGGAAAAAAAGAGAATGGTCTGAAGGGGAGAAAAGTGTTGAAAAAAGTCATGTATTGCTGAGTATGTAGTAGAGGAAGAAGGATGAGAGAGTAGTGCAAAAAACAGAGGGAATGCACAAGTGATGAATGAGTAGAACCCAGACAAAAGTTAGAACATATTCAAGGATTAAAATTCAAGGTGCAAAGGTGTAAGTGCAACAAAATAGAGCTGTGAATGTTATAGGTGCATAGGAGAGAAAAAAGAGAGAAAGTGCAAAAAGAGGAGAGTGCAGAAAAGGGAAGATGTGTTATTGATATTGCATCAACAGTAGAAGAAATGATGCTTGAAAAGTTGTCAAGCAAGGTATGAGTAGTTACAGATTAGACTTGTAACAGAGAATTGGATTCATATGAATCACTTGTAATAGAGTCATTGTAAATTTGATTGGCTAATTTTCCATCAGATAGTTGAGTTGGTGCTCAGAATAGGGATTTAGTGTAGGAATTTGCATACCCTTGCATTTTCACACTTGTTTGGGCCTGCCTTGCTTTATTTATCCTTCTTTATGTCTTAATTGGTCCTATTTTGCATCCACAAGCCTAATAAACTACATCTTTTTCTAGCTAATCCCCAAATCATCAAAGGGAAAAATGAGCATTTAATGTTTTTGTTTGTGCCCCTGATATTTGGATCAAGACTAAAATTACACCTAGGGAGTCTTAGTCCCCCAAGGGTCTTGGGACCTTGATTTTGAACACACCTCAAAAGGTCCCTTTTTGGAGTCTGTGCCTCGAGAATTGAGCCTCGGGACTAAGACACCGCCTAGGGAATCTTAGTCCTCCTTGGCTTATTTTTGGGATTTAATTTCAAATTATGGCGAGATTTAGCCTACTTTAATTAATATTTTCCTATGTCGACTTGGTGTGATATAATTTTGGGATATTAAGCATAGATAAGTATCAATATAAGGTTCATTGCACTCATTTTCATATCTAAGATCCTAACAAGATATCTAAGCATCCAAGTATCCAAGTATTCACTCAAGAGAATTCTAGAGTAGTTCTTCAAGCATTTGGAGCCATCATCTAAAATGTGTGATGTAGGGTTTTGATTCAAGCAAGCAATTCAAGCAAGATCTATCAAAGAATTCCATTGATTCAAGATCTACATTCAAGGTATCCATTTAACACAAGGTTGTAGACTTTACAACAAGGGAACTTGGTGAGTTGTAACATTTCATGTTGTTCATTCATCATTTCCCTCCTTTGTTTCATTCTATTTCAAGGTTTAATTACCAACAAGGGGTTTCACCAAGGAAAGCCCCCATTCACTAACATTCAACAAGTTTTACCTCTCTTGTATTCTTGTGATTTCAGATTTAGGTTGGAGTTTTGAAGATCATTTGGAGTGGAAGATTGCAAAGTTGCATTACAAAGTTGTCATCTTCACGAAAACTCACCTACATCTCAAATCTAGAAGTTTCAGACCTTGAGATCTGAGAGGAAGCAAGTGCAGACCTTGGATCTCAAGATCACATTCAGAGTTTTCAAAAATTTAGAATGAGACTAATACAAAACCTAGGGCATCTTAGTCCTCCTAGGGGTATTTTTCAAAGATTCTTTGAGATTCTATTCTAAGATCTGAAGATTCTACATCTGCCCCAAAAAATAGCAATGAGACTAAGACAAAATTAAGGCCATCTTTGTCCTCCCTGACATATTTGGGAAACTTCTTTGCATTTCTATAATCCTCACAACACCTCCAAACTTCCCAAGTACACACATCCTATCTTGTTGTTGCATAATTTCATCATTTGAATCTCTCATTTAGCTTGCATAACTAGCTTTTGTAGGTTGAATGCTTATTTGTCTTTCCAAGCATTTGCTTGGTGGTGAACCCCTAACATTATAAAATAACCCCTTCCTAGGTCCTTGTAATTGAGAATTGATTCACCTTGTGAGGTTGATGGTCAATCCAATTATGGTTCCTAGGACATCCTTGAATGATTAGTGGGAGAAAGAGTGAAATTGTGTATGTCTATTTTGACACCAAATAATTTTGGTGAACCTGACCTTGTTGAACATTCTTTTTCTGATTTAGAGTCCATAAAAGTCTTAGATCTAGATTACATTCATTGCATCTTGCATTAGTGAAAGTGCATCTAGGATTTCTTGCATTAGTGAAATTGCATCTAGGGTTTTTCATATTTGCATTAGTGAAAGTGAATATAGGTTGCATTTTTACTTTCTTGCATCATCTCATATCATTAAAAAACTAAAAAGTACATTGTTAATAATTCTAATTGCATTTAGAAACATTCTTATTGCATTGAAAATTGAAAAAAGTGCATTCAACTTTGCATTCAATTTCTTGTTATAAGTTACTTTTGCTTGCATCCATTTGCATAGTTTTTTTTTCCAAACATTAGATCCCTGAATAGGAAACCCGTAAACATTGTAGACAACTCAAAATTTGGTGATTTTCTGAAAAAAACATTTGCTAGGACTAAAATGCCCTTGCTAGCATCTTAGTCCCTCTCAGGGTTTTTTGCTTAGAACCCTCTGTGTGTTGTTTGTTGTCTGTTTCAGTCTTTGGAACTTCAGAATCTCATTAGGAGGACCAAGACACCCTTCTTGGAATCTTAGTCCCTGTTGACTTTGACTTTCCAGTTTTTAGGGTTTGAAATTGTTGTTTTGTGCTTTTGTTGGCTGCTTTTAGTTTTCCGTTTCAATTTGTAGATTTGCTGTTGTTCCAATTTTTTTCATTTCAAGTGTAATTGCAAGCATAAGAGATTGTGTTCATTGCAATTTCCTTGGTTTATCCCTTGTATGATCTATACTACTTGGTTTCATACTATTAATACTATGGTTAGATGAAGTGTGAGACTCATGGCATCCCATGATAAAACACTCGTTGTGGATCTTGGGTTATCAAGCTCTCTTACTCCTAGTGTTGGTATTAGTTCACTAGGTATAGACCATACCTTTGATACATCCTTTTCCATGCCTACCTTACCCACAAGTGCTATTCCAAGTGTTCAAAAAATGGTTGACCATATTCCTCAAGAAAAAATAATGAAAATGCATGAAGACCTAGCCCATTTACAAGATAGTGTGAGTACTGAAAACATTTCCAACACTATTATACCTTCCATAGATAGTATTCACCACATGATGGAAAGTGATGCAAGACTAGAAATTGCGTATATAACATAGCTCACATCTTTGGAAAACATCTTCCTCCCACCACTAATGGTGCTCAAGCTTCAAACAATGTGCAATCCCAAGGAGGAAATCAAACTCCTCCCCCTTCAGCCATAACATCCATTCCCACCTATACAACTCCCCAAGTGACCACAATGATGTAACCAACTAGTAATATCCTTCCTACCTCGCACATTTCCACTAGTGCTTCTTATACCTATGTGGCATCTAATCTCATACCTCCTCTCACAAGCAATCCATTCACTTGTCCTTCCAACACATACACATCACCACCATATTCACCTCCATCTCAAACCAAAAGAAATGACCCTATCATTAACCACCTCTTACAAATCCTTTCATACATTCAACATCAAGTTTCCACCATAAATCAAAATCAAAATGGTCCACCTTCATATTATGTAAAAAGAAACCCATTATCCTTGGAGATATTGAGAACTCCAATGCCAAAAGTTATAGAGATCTCTAGATTTGAGAAATATGGAGGAAAGGGAGATCCTATTAGTCATGTAAATGCCTTTACTACTTTATGTAGTGACTTTATTCTTGAGGAATTTTTTTGGCTAAGCTCTTTCCCCGATCCTTGAAAGGGATTGCCTTGGATTGGTTTTTCACATTACCAAATAACTCAATTCGTTCATTCAATGAAATTTTTGAAGCCTTTATTAACCATTTCCAAGTTCATATGGTTCTTGAAATCAAATTGGCTGATTTGATGAGATGTAAGAAAAATGTGGATGAAAAAGTCATTGACTTTATTTCACGTTACCAATCGCTTTGTTCCCAAATTAGTGTGAAAGTTCCTGATTCTCACCTCCAAAAGGTGTTCATAGAGAATTTACAAAGAAAAATATGAGATAAGCTTACAATGATGAAATTCCCTTCCTTCATGCACCTATGCACTTCCCTTCGTGATTATCAAAATTTTGTAGGTAGTAGCGAACCAAAAACCACTTCTAACTGTCCTGAAAAGTCTAAATCCTCAAACCAAAACACCTACGAAACTTTCCAAAGAAAAAATAAAAGATTCCTTCAATTAAACCCTACCTCTCAACCCACCCAACAAGTTGATACCCAAGTAGAAGCTATAAAAAATTCTTATATATTTGGGGATCCACAAAGACAATTCACACCTTTACCTGACACCCTTCACAATATCATGACTCAACTATTAAACAAGAATATGATTACCTTACCTCATGTTCAACCTCTTGACCCTAGCAATCCATTACCTCCAAGCTTTGGACACAATTCCTATTGTGCTTATCACCAACAAAAATGACATGATACAAAACAATGCAAGCGTCTTAAACATGTTGTGCAAGACCTCATTGATTCCACTCATATTCAAATTGGAGGTGTGTATGATAAAGGTAATAAGTCTGTAGCTCCTCCCAATAAAAACTTACAAATCTTTACTAATCTCATTCCTAACCACAATATTTCATTCGTTAAGGCTAGTGAAACTAAGCCCGATGTGATGAATGTTGACATGGATGATGATAACGTGAGCAATAACGAACAAAATCCTATGGATAATAACAAACAAAAGACTATGAATACTGATGAACAAAGTCCTATTAGTTCAATGATAGGAGTGATTGACATCGAGCCTCATAAATAGAAAACTATAATTCCTACTGATATTAATTTCTCTTGAGAAGAAACAATCGAACATGCAACCGGTGGTCCTCTTTACATAGAAGACATAATCAATAACAAGCCCACTCCTGGGATTTCAATTGATCCCATTTGTGGAGAGAATGTGATCACAAAAGAACTCTTATATGTGCATGAACTTAATCAAGATAGATATTATAAACGTAAAGCATAGATTAAAACACATGATGGTTTTTCTCGTGCTACGATGGGCTCAATCACACTCCCTTTACAAGTAGGACCTAAGAAATCAAACATATCATTCTCTATCATCTCTAATTCAGACCAATTTCATGTGAAGTTAGGCTACAAATGGCTTTGATCCATGAATGCGGTCCCATGCGTTGTCCATAAGTGCTTAAAGTTTCTAGTTGGCAATGAAATATTCACTGTAAGCCATAGTGGCTTTATCCCTCCGTCCTCCCATGGAATATTTTCCTTAGACTATTTCTGGCTTGAGCCCATGGAACCTATAAGAACCCGCGAGGACTTCCTTTTCCTATCCTACCAAAAGTTCAAAGAAAAATGCATAGCCAATTTATCCCTTGAAAATTTTCCTCCACCCATGATTGAACCTCCATCTCTTCAAGAAAACAATAGTGAGCTTAAAAACCTTCCATCTAACCAAGACCCAACCATCAAAATTTCCTTGCCTATTTCCTACAAAAGACCAAGAGAAAACTAAAAAAGTCCTAATCCACCTCCTAAGAAAATTTATAAAGCCAAAGAGAAAGTCTTCAAATAACCTTCCATGGCTTCTTTCATTCTTCCCTCACAAGAAGAAAAGAAACCTATGGTTGAAAAACTCCCTCCTATCCAAAGACAACTTGAAAACTTTAATAAAATAAACACAATGCTCAAGAGCTAGGCGTAGACGTCGTGCTATTGCTCGAAAGATGAATGAAGAAAAAAACATTGAAAATCATAATCCAAATCTGATAGAAGCAATAAACGACGAACCTCCTCTCTTACAAGAACAAAGAGATCCTATGCCTCCAACACAACAAGGAACAACACCTTCTATGGATATTATCATTCGTCCTCCTATTGTGGTTAATTTGGATGACGATGAAGAAATAGCTAAAATTGATGAATAGGTGCATAATGAATTGAATTTTTTATTTTCTTCTTCTATGAGCTTAGACGATAACAACTATGATGATCCTCCTAAACTGAGTGATTCACCATGTGTTGAACTTGGTGATTCTCCCAGTAAAACACTTGATGTGATCCCTCTCACTAGTGATTTTCATTCCACATATACTAAACAAGACTGGGATGTAGATGACTTTCTAGATGGTTGATCTACATGTGCCCTACTAGTCTCTTTGCTTTCTTTTGTGTGATTGCATGTGCGTATTGTGATCCCCCGTGCTGTTTTGTTTGATGTTCCCTCTCTCTTTGTGAATTCCTCTATTTGTACCTTCATTCTCCTATATGTCGTAAACCTTTTTTCCTTTTTCAATTTCCCTTTTGTCTTGTGTTTTCATTTTGGGGATGATGCAAGGTGTCGAGACACCCTATGTCTCTTCCATGTTGACCCAAAAGATTTTTTATTCTTTTATTTTTCTCTTTTCATGTTTGTCTTGTGTTTTCATTTTGGGGATGACGCAAGGTGTCGAGACACCCTATGTCTCTTCCATGTTGACTGAAAAGGTTTTTCATTTTGTTTTCGATCTCTTTATGTCATTCTTCCAGTTCTATGTGTATTCAGGGGAATGATGATAGTTTCAAGCTCTCTAATTGTTTATGCTGAAAAATTGAAAGCTGAATAATTTGAATTATGAATCCAAATCAGCCTCTCAACATAACATCAATCAAGCATCTCTAAATGAAAACACATGTAAAATGTAGCTAATTATGCAAACTAAAACAACATGAGCATTCAAAAGAAATCAAACTCCATTTTCATCCTATCATCAAGATCTTGTTTTCAAGCATTTTGATGCTCTCAGATTTTGCACAAGCACAAATGCTACAAGAGGCTATGATGAATGGATTTGAATAATTGAAAAAGTCCCTTTTTTGGTGAGAAGAGGGGGTTTATATAGATGAATGCATAATGTGAAAAATGAGAAATGAGTGGAGTGATTCATGCCATGATTCTTGTTTGGAAGCTCAAAATGTGCAATTTTGAGCTAATTTCATGGAAATGATTTATGAGTTTAAAGTGCATTTTTGAGCTAATTTCATGGAAATGATTTATGAATTTTAAATTATTTAATGAAATATGCGAATGGATTTTAATGATTAATGCAAATATATTTAATTGAAATATGCAATATTTAAATGAATTTATGGAGATATGATTATGCAATGAATTTAAGTGATAGATGATGAATGAAATGATAAGGATTAGTGAAATATGAAATGGATAAATGTTTAAGTGATTTTATGAACTATATAAATAGATGATGATTAATTTGAATGCAAATGATATTTTAGTGATTAATTCCTAAATGATAAATGATTATGATTAAATGCCTATAAATGCTTATAATATTTGAATAGTTTTATAAATATGGAGATGATGGATAAAAATGATTATGAGGACATTTTTATGCATCGACACTAATATCATTGTAGCAAAGACATATACTGACCCCAAATACATAGGTCCCTTATGTGTTTTTGGGGGGAAACCCTCTTTTCCATTTTATTTTCCATGTTTGTCTACTTTAAAGTAGTTGCTCACAACATGGTGTTAGCAATTTCTTTAAAGTGGGGGCATACATTGGCATTATTTTGGCATGATTTTATTTGCATTTATTTTTCATGTTCCTTGATGTGATTTCCTTATTTCATATGTGAACCGTAGGATAAAATAGGGGGAGGATAACCTTCCTATTCTATCTAGGTCATTCAATTATGTCCTAAGAACCCTAATTGGATTGAATATCAAATTCACAAGGTGAGTCAATTCACAATTAGGAGGACTTAGGAGGGGGTTCTTTTCAGCTTTAAGGGGTTCACCACCAAGAAAATGCTTGGAAAAGACAATGTGATATGAAAAATAACCTAAAATAAGCTAAATGAAAGATGCAAATACTGAAAATATGCAACACAAGTTAGGGTATGTGTCCCTGGGAAGTTTGGAGATGAAATGAGGATTATAGAAATGCAGATAATCTGTAAAAATATGCCTTGGAGGACTAAGACGCCCAAGATGGCGTATTAGTCCCACTACTATTTTTTAGGGCAAACACAAAATCTTTGGATGTTGGAACCAGATTTGAAAGAGTCTCCAAAATATATGCTTGGGAGGACTAAGACACCCAAGATGGCATATTTGTCTCGCTCTAAATTTTAGAAAAGTCTGAATGTGGTCCTGAGCTCCTAGATTTGCACTTGCTTCCTCTTGGATCTCAGGTTCTGAAACAGTCGGATTTGATCTATAGGTGAGTTTCCGTGAAGATGAAAAATTTGAAATGCAACTTTGCAAATTTGACAACTTTTCACTCCAAGTGATCTTCAAGACTTCAACCTAGATCTGAAAACACAAATATGCAAGAAGGGAAAAACTTGTTGATTGTTAGTGAATGGGGGTTTGCCTTGGTCAAACCCCTTGTTGGTAATTAAACCTTGAAATGGAATAGAAATAATGAAGGAAATGGTGAATGAACAAAATGAAATGCTACAACTCACCAAACCCTTGTAAAGTATGCAAACTTGTGTGAAATGGCTACAATGGATATGGATCTTGAAATCCTTGATAGATCTTGAATTGCTTTCTTGCTTGAATCAAAACCATACATCACAAATGTTAGCACAACAATACACATGATGCAAGAATAATCTTTGAGATGATGCTTGAATCTTGATGATGGATCCAAATGCTTGATGAATTTCTCTTGAATTCTCTTGTGAACTCAATTATGCTATGCTCTCACAAAAGACTTGGATTGCTTAGGATGATATCATGAATGCTTAGGATGAAAATGAATGAAGGAACCTTATATTTATACTTATCTATGCTTAATATCCTGAAATTATATCACACCAAGCCAGCATATGAATTCATTAAATGAAGGAGGTTAAATCTCACTAGAATTTGAAATTAAATCCAAAAAATGACTCAAGGAGGACTACGATGCCATAGGTGGCATCTTAGTCCCAAGTGATGAAACTTGGGGCACAAAAAACAAAAAGGGGCCCAATTAATATACCTCAAAATCAAGGTCTCGAAACCTCAGGGGGACAAAGACACCCTAGGTGGCATTTTAGTCCTGACTTGAAATCAGGGACACACCAATCAAAATCATTAGGAGATCATTTATGCATTGGATAATGGTTGGATTAACCAGAAAAATATACCATTCATAGGGCTTGTGGACTCAAAATAGGACAAATTAAGTCATAAAGAAGGATAAATAAAGAAAGGCGAGCCCAAACAAGTGTGAAAATGTAAGGGTATGCATTTTACTACACTACAATATGATGTGTTTTACTCTTTGTGGTGACATTGGGAGTAATGTCCTTCAAGAGCATGATCTATCTTAGAATATTACATTCCTCTTAGTGGTGATGCGACATATTGCATTCCCTAAGTTGCGAATCTTTTATCCTTTGATTGGTCCTCTTTTGGAGACATTAGGAACAATTTTCCCTAAGATTAAGACCTCACATGAAATAAGCCAAATCCCTTTGAACATCCCTCTTTATTGTTATGTTGCATCTTGTGCCTTATTAAAGTCATGGAGGTATGGCTTTGATATGGGCCCTTGGGGCTCACCTAGTGAGAAACTAGCTTCACTAGCCCTTGTGAGCATGCATTTTTCTTTTTGTGCCTTATTAAAGTCATGGAGGTATGGCTTTAATATGGTTTCCTAGGGCTCACCTAGTGGACAACTAGTTTCACTAGCCCTTGTGAGCGTGCATTTTATTTTTGTCTTTATCATAGTCATGGGGGTATGCCGTTGATATGGACCTCTTGGGGCTCACCTAGTGGACAACTAGCTTCACTTGCCCGCGTGAGCATGCATTTTGTTTGCATGGTGGACAACACGTTCCACTTGTAAACCTTTTTGGAAAAGAAAGCCTACACTTGGTCCACCACGTTGGACACTTAGTCAAAGCTTGTTCTGTTGCATTTTTCATTTTCCTTTTTGTTTTACATGTCTTTGATGGTGTATGTTTGTGATCTGATTATGGCTTCAACTATCATCTGCATGTGTGTTCCTTTGTGGATATGTTGGTCTGCCATAGGATCTTGATCCTGGGAGCTTGGCCACCCTCTTGATTATTATTATCCTATCTTACTAAAATTTATACATCTGAACCCCTCTTGATTGTGTTGTTGGCTACTTTAGTGTGAGTTTGAAGCAAGTTCATCTTCTCACAAAATTTGGGGCTAAATGTAGTGTAGGAAAATGCATACCTTTGCATTTCCAAATTTTTTTGGGCCTGCCTTGCTTTATTTATCATTCTTTGTCTTAATTAGTCCTATTTTGCATCCACAAGCCTAATAAACTACATCTTTTTCTGGCTAATCCCGATAATCATCAAAGGGAAAATGAGCATTTAATGTTTTTGTTTGTGTGTCCTTTATTTTTGGGTTAGGACTAAAATACCACCTAGGGTGTCTTAGTCCCCCAAGGGTCTTGGGACCTTGATTTTGAACACACCTGAAAAGGTCCCTTTTTGGAGTTCGTGCCTTGAGAATTGAGTCTCGAGACTAAGATGCCACCTAGGGAATTTTAGTCCTCGTCTTATTTTTAAGATTTAATTTCAAATTCTGGCAGGATTAAACCTCCTTTAATTAATATTTTCCTATGTCGGCTTGGTGTGATGTAATTTTAGGATATTAAGCATAGATAAGTATAAATACAAGGTTCATTTCACCCATTTTCATATATAAGATCCTAACAAGATATCTAAGCATCCAAGAATCCAAGTATTCACTCAAGAGAATTCAAGAGTAGTTCTTCAAGAATTTGAAGCCATCATCAAGATTCAAGCATCATATCAAAGGATATTCTTGCATCATGTGTGTTTTTGTGCTAACATGTGTGATGTAGGGTTTTGATTCAAGCAAGATATATCAAAGCATTCCATTGATTGGAGATCTACATTCAAGCTAACCATTTCACACAAATTTGTAGACTTTACAACAAGGTTTTGGTGAGTTGTAACATTGCATGTTGTTCATTCATCATTTCCCTCCTTTTTTTCATTCTATTTCAAGATTTAATTACCAACTTGGTCAAACCCCCATTCACTAACATTCAACAAGTTTTCCCTCTCTTGTATGCTTGCACAATTGCAGATTTAGGTTGGAGACTTGAAGATCATTTGGAGTGCAAGATTGAAAAGTTGAAAAGTTGCATTACAAAGTTTTCATCTTCACAAAAACTCACCTATAGGTCAAATCCATAAATTTCAGAACTTGAGATTTGAGAGGAAGCAAGTGCAAACCTTGGAGCTTAGGGTCACATTCGAAGTTTTAAGAAATTCAAAATGGGACTAATACACCACCTAGGGAATCTTTGTCCTCCCAAGGGTATTTTTGAGAGATTCTTTGAGATTTTGTTTCGAGATCCAAAGATTTTGCATCTGCCCCAAAAATAAGAACAGGACTTAGACAACAGTAAGGGTGTCTTTGTCCTCACTGGCATATTTGGGTAGCTTTTTTGCATTTCCAGAATCCTCACAACATCTCTAGACTTCCCAGGTACACACATCCTATCTTGTTGCATAATTTCATCATTTGCATCTCCTATTTAGCTTACATAACTAGGTTTTGTAGGTTGAATTCTTATTTTTCTTTCCAAGTATTTGCTTGGTGGTGAACCCCTAAAAGTCTAAAAGAACCCCTTCCTAGGTCCTCCTAATTTAGAATCGACTCACCTTGTGAGGTTGATGGTCAATCCAATTAGGGTTATTAGGACATCCTTGAATGATTAGTGCGAGAAAGAGTGACATTGTGCATCCTATTTTTCCACAAAATCAAGGGGATAGGTGTCACCTTGGAGTTGGAGCTCCTAAATCAGAGAGTTGGTTCTTCCTTAGGGTTGGCGCCCTTAAACATTGTAATGAAGGATTGGATTATGAGGTTGGATTAGGATAGTAGATCCTAGCAAAATTTCTCACTGTGGTTTTTCCATGCACATTTGGTGTTATGTGTCGATCTTTCATGTGCTTGTGGTTGTCATATCATTTCATGTTTTAATCTACACATTTAGATTTAAGGGTTGTATCTACACTAAGGTTAAGAAGGATTTTGTTTAGTATCTACTAATTCACCCCCTTCTTAATAGATTTTTGTGTTCCAACAATTGGTATTAGAGCCCTAGGTTCCCTAGGAGAAGCATAATCACCTCGGGTAGATCTTGGATAAGTGAACACAAAAATGGGTTATCTAGAAGAATTATCTGCACATGGTGAATCTCTCTTTGATGGATCAGACTATAAGATTTGGAGAAACAAAATGAAGACACATTTGGAATTACTAGGATCTGATGTGTGGATGTCGGTTGAGAAGAGATACAAAGTCCGTGCCACTCTTCCCTCTACTATAGCTGAAAAGAAACTTTCAAAGATTTATGCTAAGGCAATGTCTGCAATTCTATGTAGGTTGTCAAGATCCATGGCTACCAAATTCATGCACTGTCAAACAACACATGTTGCATGGAATGAGTTAAGGAGGATGTATGAAGGCGATGAAAACAAGGTTTAGATGTATGGAGGAAATTCTGACATTTTGAAGACAAGTGAAGATGAGAATACTCCAAACACATCCATAGGAGATGTTGTAGCTAGAAGGGAGAAGATAGAAGCATCTACTTCCAGATCAGAAGAGTCCGATGGGGAGCAAGTTGATTTCATCAAAAGACTGAGAAGAGGCTCTAGAAAGTATAGAGGTAAGTGACCCCCTAAAAGTTTTAATTTTGGTAGAATAAGTCTTCTTACTGTTAAATGTTCTCCTGATGAAAAGGATAACTCAAAGCAAGAAAATAGTAGTAAGTGGATGGATGAGAATAACCTACATAGAAGAAGAGAAAGTGGGTCATCAGATGTTTTTGGAATCTCAGATGATAAACAGGAAAGTGCCTATGAGAATGACCCTTTCATGGATTTTGGAATGACCTTTGATGAAGAGGAAGAAGTGGAAAAAGATGGTAAAATCATATGTGCCTTGGATGAGATTAAAATCCTGAAGAAGGAAAATGAAGAACAAAAATTAAATGCACAAGAGGAGATAGAAAAGCTGAACAAGAGTGTTAAAGAATCTAATTAGATGGTGATCATCTTGAAGATGCAGGTGGAAGAAGCAAAGAGAGTAGAAGATGTAGTTAAATATGAACTAAAATCTAAATCTAATGAGTGCATGAAGTTGGAGGAAGAAATTGTGGCTCTAAGAAAATATTTAGCAAATGATAAGGAGCTCATTAATAAAGGCTCGAAGTTGAAAGGTGGATCTAAGATGTTAGATGAGTTGATCAGATCACAAAATCCATCAAGATATAGATCAAGACCAAGAGTGAAGATTGACCTTGGTTATGAGAAAGGGAAGATTCCTTCTACTTTTGCAAGATTATTTAACAAATTTAGAGCAGAATAAATATGTTACAAAAAGGAAGAGAAAGCCTACACGAGTTGTTCCAAGGCAAGCACCTTTGGAAATGAAAGATCAGTAAAAGGAGCTAGTGAAGTGAAGAAAGGAAAAGAGGAAAATGAGGTTGTTGCTGATATGAAGAAGGTTGAAAAAGAAAAGAGATCTAATACAGAAAAGAAGAAGAACAACCATTCAATACTTTTTTATTTGAAGAAGATGCACACATCAGATAAGAAGGTGGAAAAATCAATCCCTGAACAACTAAAGAGAAAATAACACACAAATGGAGCTGATGCAAATAGATTCACAAGGATGAGATACATGAAGAAGTAAAAGCAAAGAAGACTACCTCATCTTGCACTAAGGAAAGATATGACCAGGTAATCCTCATGCTTTTATGGATATTGTTATATCTATAATCAGGTTGGTCATAAGGCTAGAGAGTGTAGAGATGCACCTAGAAGGAGCACAAAGTATGTGAATAAGATTTCATTTTCTCCTATAGTGAATATGAATATAATGTGCTATAATTGTAATAATCTTGGTCACATAGCTAAGAGTTGTAAATCAAACTATGTAAGACTAGTAGAATATTATGAAAGAAGGAATATGTTCCCCAAAGTGAACAATGGTTCACATATTCCTAAGAAGAAGGCTGGCAAGACAAAAAAGAAACCAAAGAAGGTATGGAGAGTGAAAGGTTAGTAGGCAACACTCAATGTGGCTACTCTTGCCTTACATCACTAAGTATTAGTGATAGGGCATGAGTCCAAGGGGAGCTTAATTGGTATTTTATTCATCCCTGGAAGTGAAAAGGTAGATCAAGTAAGGTAAAATAAGTTTTACAAATTTCTAACAACTTGATGGTTGTAGATTTATGGTTACACTCTTTCTCTTTGAAGTTCTTGTCAAAGGGAAAGAATATTTGTAGATTGGGAAAAAAGTTGTGTAGTTTCTCTATTGAGAGAAATGCTCCCTGTCTAGAAGGAGAAGATATATGTATGAGGGGGAGCCATTTTGTAAATTCACTCAAAATTTCTTTTGTTATAATTGGTATCAAATCAATGTTATACTTGATATAGTGAAATCTAGGATACTAATTGGTATATAGCATAAAGTGAAAACATCTACAATTTGTATCAGACCTAATTGGTTCAGAGCATGTAATGGCACTTCAATTGGCATCAAATATTATTAATTGATATAGAGCGGTTGGAGCATTTGGTTTTTCCATTGCAGTCAAAGGTTGAGACAAACAATTGGTATGAGAGAAAAATTGGTATCCGTCAAAGGGGGAGACAAAGATCCCTTTTCCATTGCTAAGGAGAAGTGAAGGATGTAGCAGCATGGTGACCTGAGACAAGATGTTTAGGAGTGTGACCCTTTTCCATTGATGTCAAAGGGGAAGAAAGTTGAGAAAATTATCAAATTAGGAGCATGAGAAAAGAATGCAAATGCTCATAAGGATCAGAAAAGGAGAATTGAGCTCAAATGTTATCCACCATTAGTATCAGACCATTGGCTATAGGATGATAATTTAGTTTTTCCATCAATGACAAAGGGGGAGATTGTTGGCATATTATTGTCATTGATGTCAAAAGGGGAAATCATGTAAGGGAGATTGTTGGCATGATGAAAGAGGATCAAAAGTGAGATGGACCTGATCTAGTAAAGAGGGTTGTTGGCTTTGATGTCAAAAGTTTCATTGATGTCACAAAAGAGATCAAAAGTGAGATGTATTGCTCCTAGAGGGAAGATTTTGGCATAATGACAAAAGGTGTCATTGATGTGGATAGGTAGAACAATGGTGTGCCTAGATGCTATGAAGATGCAGTGGATCTAGTTCTGAAAGATTGGTACAATTTGATGGTGAAAGAAGCATGATTATGCAATTGTTGTAAAATTTATCAAATATTGCATTATTGTCATGAAATATTTACATGAAGTTGTAGAAGGTTCTTCCAAGTTTATGAAAGAGAAATGATTGTCTTGTTGGGTATAAGGAGTCTGGTTCTATCATCAAGATAGACATCTAAGACAACAGTGCCTTAGTGATTTCAGTTCAAAATCACATCAAAGACACAAACAACTATACCATAAAGTGGAAGCAGGCACAGTGAATCCCCCATTGATCCTACTGAGGAAAGTAAATGCATAAATATCATAGATTCAACACAAACAAATAACCATGAAAGACAAATATGATGACACAAAGATATATGTGGGAAAAACCCTTTTGGGTAAAAAACCCCACACTCCAAAAGATCAAGCCATTGTATTATTCAGCAATATAAAATAGTTACAATACAATCTTAGGCTCATAGCCTATACAGGAGTCACATCTTGTTCATCTGGAGAACAATAGAAAACACAAAACTAGAACCTTCACATAGTTGCAATGTCGTACATCTGACATACTATATAGATTCCCTTCAGCTCCTCAAAAATAACTATCTCAGCCAGCCTCTCGGCCAACCCAACCTCAAGCCTCACATGTTCACATCATTCAGATCCAAGAGATAGAGTGTTCATAGTTACAATGCCTTAGCATACTACTCGAACACACTCTGTCTCTTCTCTATCAACTGCTCAACCTCTCAACCGTCACCTTTTGGTTTTCATATATTAATGTATATCTTTGATCGAGCCATACATCACATTCAATGACCCAACCAATCGATGACCCTCATGTTCATGCATCGAACAACCAAGCACGCATCCAATTTGCACAGATTGCATCGAGCCACTCGAGCAATAAATCCATCACCTTAATCAGGTTCTATTTCCATGGCCTGCAATAACTGTCTTTCACTGTTTTGGTCTTTGGCCAATCAGACGTTGCCAACCTATCACGTGCCGATCTAACACTGATTCCAACTTGGTCAAACTGTACATTGAGCTCATCTGAGCTTCTACTGTGTTATCGCCAAGTCCAAGTCACCCAGCCACGGTATAGCGGTGAGCTCATCCGAGCTCAACCCTCGACATCACCGAGCTTCGTCACACCTTCCCCATGCTACCGCTGCCCTGACCGACACGCCTCATGGTATGGTGACAAACCTATTTGAGTCCGCCTTCTGACTCCACCGTGCTACTGTTAGGCTTGGCTTTTCCCATCGCGGTATGGCAGTAATCGCCAACCAGATTGTCAGCGGTCCCACCGTGCTACTACAGAGACCGCCAGATCACCCTACGGTAGGGCGGTGACCGCTCTGGCAGATCGCCAGTGGTCTCACCATGACCACCGTGGTTAGCTAGTTCATCATCAGCCCCCACCGTAGCTTAGAAAACAAGCCACATGGTAGGGCAGTAACTGCGACACTGAACTATCGCAGCCTTCGCCGCTCACCGCGCTACCTCACCATCAACGAGCCACCTCCACGGTAAGGAGGTAACTACCTTCTAGACCGCCAACACTTCACTGTGCCACCGTGGTAAGGCGGTAACACCGCCCAACCGCCAAATAGGGTGGCTTGTGGTATGGTGGTAAATGCCATAAACATGAAAAAAATGCCAAGGCCAAAGGAGAAACAAGCTAGAAAGCTAAGGCAAAAACCCAACATGTCTAGATTCGATGTGGGTTTTCCTAGAGCTTCTCATAAATGTATTTTGGAGGTCCAGAGGATGCATGGTGTGCTCAAAATGGAATTACATGTGCTCTCGAGTAGGTTTTGGGGTTTATCAGTTAAACCCTAGGTTTACACTCATGGCGACTAGTAGGTTTTTATAATTTCAGGTTGATTGTGTATAGGCGGTTGCTGATCGCATAAGTTATGACTTATATCTTTGAAGTCATGGGTATGTCTAGCCCCTTCACCTTGTGTTTACCGACCTGATAGATATTTGATGCACTTAATATTTCCTAAGTTGCCAATGAAATATTTGTCTTCACTTGGTCGAGTGACTGCACCATATCGGTAGGACTTACTTTGAAGTCACTTTGACATAGCGATGTTGCTTGATCAATGGTGGAGATCAAGCCTTGGAGTTATGACGGTGCCCACCAGTCCATTGTGTTTTTGGTGGGTCCTGGATAAACCTCGAGGGATAGCGGGGAACGGTGGTGATAGAATGTTGAAGATCGACGGTGCTCATAGTATGCACAATGGGACCTACAGAGGCAGAAGAAAACGTTAGTGGAAGCTAATGTCATGATGATAGGTGACAATGAATGGTTGCATGAAGGCCATCAGTGATGGAGTTTGATCAACGACTACGATCAAGATGAGGTAGATGATTAACGGTGCTTGCTAGCCCATGACACTTGTGGTGGGAGCTTGTATGTACCTTGTGGGGGAGCGAGAAATGGTGGAAATCAAATAGTGTTTTGATTAGATGATGCATGAAGTTGGTAGTGGGTCCAATAGACACGTGGTAGAATAATTTCACCGCATGTGTTCTTCACATCGCTATTTGTATTTTCTATTGTCTAGTGCATTCAACGATGTGCGATGAACGATGGGAACTAGTGGAGTATTTCGTCAGCTAGGACAAGTGGAAACATATTATTGCTCGGTATAGCAATTCACATCATTTTTTTGAATTGCATGGCAATAATGTGGATGAAAAGTGGCAAAAAATATCATTGATCAAGGTTGATCGAACGGTGCATATTTGAAGGCACCTCATCAAGGAGAAGAATACATATCGGGTGGAGTTGTATTTGAGTCCCCTCAACACTCTGATGGTGGGACCAATAGGAAGGTGACGTGTGCCTATAGATGGTGAAGGATGTTTGAATAAGGTGCTGACAAATGGAAAGGACATCAAAGGTGGACAAGTGGTAGTAACCCGCAACCCCATGATAGTCTGAGAAAGGGGTTTGCGGTATGGCGATATAGAATCCCCTAGCCCATGGCATATGAGGTGGAGTCCTGCAACATAGCGGGGATTGGTGAAGATTGAATGATGATGATCAAATGGTGCATGATAAATCTAGTGGGACCTGATAAAGGAAGAAGTGAAGGTAGTGGATGATGATGTGTAAAGATAAATGGCAGAGGATGTTTGGCTGATATGTCACTTCACATCATTGTTGTGAAATGCAAACACTGACAAGGATGACAAATGGAATTAGTCTACCATCCTACTGGGATTCTATGGGCCCATGTCCTTTGCTAGTGATATAGTGGGGGGTGGTGTAGATTGGTTGGAAATTGATCTAATGGTGATTGTTGCATCAATTCACATTATTTTTGTGAATTGAATGATTGGTGAAGTGTAGCAATACATGATGGTCATGAATGACAAGATCGTCGATGGAGATTTAAAGAAGGGTTCATCTAATGACAACGTTTTAAAGATACGTTGATGAACGAGGAACATTGGATCATGGCATAAAGAAATAGATCAACAACCTAGATTCAAAGATGAAGATCTCAAATGGCTAAGTCCATGTAAACAGGGTTTCAATTGGTAACCGACATAGAGGAAAATAATTAATTAGTCTAACTGCACCTGTGACCATTGCCAATTAAGATTTGATCTAGAAAGTGGAAACATAGGTTGCTAAGATGATGAAGATTAAAATCAGATCGAATGAACAAAAAAATACATTGAATGCATAATTGATTCTAAGGTTTGATAGAGAGCCAATTTGGGAAAATTCTTTGTATCTGAATTAAATATTGTGAGGCTTGATGTAAAGGTAGTGTGACGATGAAGATATCTGATAAACCCTATTAGATATTTTGATGATAAGATGGAAGGTGGTGCAAGGCTTGATATGAACTGGCAGCTTACTGGAGATGTAAATAGGTGAAGGAAACCCTATCAAAGGATAGTAGATGATCTGGAAAGTGATGCATATATTGAGGTAGAGATTGTAGGTCGGTGGTGTCAAGCAAAAAGAAGATAATCATGTAATTGTCGTTGTAGTTGTATCTACAATAAGTAAAAAAAGAGAAGGGTCTCCAGGGGAGAAAAGTGTTGAATAGGGTCATGTATTATTGAGTATGCAGTAGAGGAAGAAGGATGAGAGAGTAGTGAAACAAACAGAGGGAATGCACAAGTGATGAATGAGTAGAACCCAAAACAAAGGTAGAACATCTTCAAGGGTTAACATTTAAGGTGCAGAGGTGTAAGTGCAACAAAATAGAACTATGAATGTTCTAAGTGCGTAGGAGAGAAAGAAGAGAGGAAGTGCAGAAAGAGGAGAGTGCAGAGAAGGGAAGATGTGTTGTTGAGATTGAAAAAATAGTAGAAGAAAGGATTCTTGTAAAGTTGTCAAATAAGGTATGAGTAGTTACAAATTAGACTTGTAACAAAGAACTCGATTCATATGAATCACTTTTAAGAGAGTCATTGTAAGTGATTGGCTGGTACCATCAGACAACTGAGTTGGTGCTCAGAATAGGGGATAGGTGTCACCTTGGATTTGGAGCTCCTAAATTAGGGAGTTGGTGCTTCCTTAGGGTTGGTTACCTTAAACATTGTAACAGAGGATTGGATTGTGAGGCTAGATTAGGATAGTATATCCTAGCAACATTTCTCATCTTAGTTTTTTCCATCTTGGGTTTTCCACGTACATTTGGTGTTATGTGTTGATCTTTCATGTGCCCCTGGTTGTCATATATTTTCATGTTTTAATATGCACATTTAGATTTAAGGATTGTGTCTACAGTAAGGTTAAGAAGGCTAAATTATTTAGTATCTACTAATTCACCCCCTCTCAGTAGATTGTTGTGTTCCAATAGTGATGCAATTGTAGAAGTATAGATGTGAATTTGAGTAGAGTAGTACGAAATTCAAAGTGTTGGATTCCTAAAGGAAGTGAGCTGAAGGTGTTTGAAATATTTCATACAAGGCTTCAAAAGTGTTGGATCATTTGTGGTGGATTCCCTGTTGTATTGAGAAGTTGTTCTCTTTGGAACATTTCTCTTCTATCTTCTTGTGTTCTTTATGTGGTAGTGAGCCCTAGTTGTGAGCCTTTTTGGATAGTGTGTCCTATTCTTGTAGTGAGCCTTTGTACCAGTTTTGCAATTACTTATATTGTGAGCTAATCCTCACCGTGGTTTTTCCCTAATTAAGTTTTCCACGTAAATATGGTGTTCTCTTGTGTATGGTGTTGTTATTTTAGTTTCTGTTATCTACATTTTAGCTTTAATCACTTTAACAAAATAAGGGTTTAATGAATGCATGCAGATCTAATTACTATTGAGGGTTTTGATGTTTTAATTTGTTACAATCGATTCACCCGCCTCTTAGTTGTCTTGTTCATTCAACAGTTACAACATCCCCCTTTATTTTTTTAAAATATAGTGGCACCACAAGCATCTTGGGCTCCCCCTATAGATCAAAAAACAAATCATCTGGTATCGTGGATTATAAAAGGACCTTTCCTTTCCTTTCTTTTTCCTGCCAATGAGTCGCACTTGACGTCAATGTATTCGTTTAACAACTCCTTATGTCTCAAGGTTTGATCAATGCTAGTTAATTCTATTATACTCATTGTGGTATACATAGTTCATTGACTAAGTCAAATCCTTATGCTCTACGCCATCTATCGCAAGCAGGTGCTTCAAACTTGACATTTGTTAATACTTGTCATTATTTGATTGTAATAGATTAATAGTTTTATAACTGCTAACCTTAAAAATTTAGTGCTAGTCTCTAAAGGATAGAAAATGTTTTTTTTGTTGCTTTAACAATTAGCATTTTACATAAAGTCAACCTTTTGTTAACATTTAATGTCATTGTTTGCAGTTTGTCAAAGTTCATCAAAATGTTTTAAGGGGGTTTTTAATTTTGGCATAACTTTTGAATGGTAAGTCAAAATTTTGATTGTGAATAATCATCGGAACACTCTTTCCGAGTTGGAAAAACTAACATTGAGACAATGTGAAAAATGTGTTGTTTAAAATACCTTTTGTCTCCTCCATTAACTAGAAAGCTTAAAGTTCCTAAGTGCAAAATTAGGCATATATGATTATTGTTTTTGATTAGCCACTCAAAATTGAGTATTATTTTTGTGAAATTGAATATCACTTACCGATTTCATTGGAAATGATATCACACTCAATTATAAAGTGCCATTATTTATTCCATTGTAATTTTTATATGTTTTAAAACATATTAAGTGTTAATGCAAGGGGATCAAAATAACCAAGAGGGGTTGTCATCATGCCTTGAACACTTTATATTTCTTTTAAATTTCTTCCTTGATTCTATGTTTTCAAGTCAATGATTGTGGGAATTACTGAAAAGAATGATTGAAAATATGATCAACTCACACACCATCATCTACTACATGAGATTCCAAAGATTCTTTCTAGCTGGACATCACTTCTTGCATTATAATTTAGAGATGCTTCATTGATAGCATCTAAAAATTCTTTATAGCAAGACTTCATATCACTTCTTTGGTACGGTACGTGTTATACATTAGTCTTCACATGGAGTATTTGAGTAGAATTTAGGGAAGTCATCATAATCTTATGTGGGGCTACATTGTCTCTCTTCATTGTATCATTGATATTTTGGAGAGGAGTTTTTATTTCCTACATGGTTTTTCTCCTTTTCTCCATATTATGGGCTAGTGTAGGATCATGATGGGCCAAATAGGGCCCTTAAGTGATAATAAAAATATGATAAAATAGGCTTAAGAAACTTCACATAAGAATTTGAATAGGTCATTAACATAATTTGGAAAATATGTAGGAATATAATTTATAGAAAATTGAATGTAGTTTGTAGGCTACTAAGATTTTTTTGGAAAAAAGTAGTTTTAATTGGTGAAAATTTGAAATTTCAATGCAATAGTACTTTAAATTTTGAAAAAAAAGTAGGTATTTTTCCGGCCACCCTAAGTATGAGAAAAATAAATATTTTTTTGAATATTTTAAAATATAAATAGAGGACACATGCCCAGATGTGATGCATATTTTTTCGTAAAATTTTTGCAAGTAAAAAGTAGTTATGAATTTTTTAGTAGGAATTTTTAAAAATATTAAAAAATGTTTGTCTAGCGACCCTAACTTGGTCAAAAATTTATGAAATTATTTTTGTAAGATATAGTTTGTGAAGCATACAGCGTGACACATCTTTCAAATTTAAAAAATATATAATAATTGATTAAAATTTATAGATGTTTTTCAATTAGCCTATCAACTAGGACTTTACACATAGTGCATGTAGAAAATCAATAACAACTATCTATTAAATTCAAAATAAAGCATATCTTATATTGGTAGAATATTGACTATTTACTATAACACCCTTTTTATTTCATCAAATTCAAATTAAAAAAAGTCGTTAGCACAAAGGGTGAAGTCTGCAAAACGTCTACAACCCTTCTAAACACGTTGGGGCAATTAAAGTTTTAGGTCTGACACCCCCAAGCCGAATTGCAAAGCAAACCCAAGGCAATAACCGAGTCAAAAAAATTGAAAAAATGGATATCCATTAATAATAGACATCCAATAGAAACGGATATTTGTTTTTTAACTTTAAGAAACAAATATCCGTTTCTTTTAGTTAAGATGTTTTTTGGGTTTGAACTATAGATTAAAATTTAACATGTTAGAATATTAATATCTAGATATTTATATATTTAATATATATATATATATATATATATATATATATATATATATAAAGTAATATATACTAGGATACAATAATATTAATATAATATACATTATGTTTAATATATTATATTATATAAATATAATATTATAATATATTATAAAAATTATTTGATGGATTGTTGCAAGGGAGTTTTAAATATCATATTTATTACAATAAAACTACAAGCAATAAGAGCAATATATACATCTCTTTATCTCTCCCTCTCTCACCTTCCCTCTACTTCTCTCATCTCCACTCACCTCTCCCTCTCTACCACCATTTCTCTCAATCCATCCCACCCTATCTCTCTACCTGCCTCTCTCTCCCTCCCCTACCTTCCACCCTCTCTCTACCTTTTTTCTCCCTTCCTCTAGTGCGCTTTTTTCCTAACTCTCTACATGCAATTCTCCCTTAGTTCCTTTCACCTTACCTCATCTCTATCTACCTCCTCCTCCCTCCTCTCTTTCCATCCTTTGTCCCTCCCCACTCCTACCTCTCCTTACCTCCCCTAATCCCTCCCTTTGTCCTCCTTCCCCCTCCCTAATCCCTACTTCTCTTCTATGTCTCTCATCTCCCATAATCCCTCCCTTTGTCCTCCTTCCCCCCTCTCTCTACCTCTCTCTCCCCTTCCTTGTCCAGTGAACTCTCTCTCATCTCCGGCACACACACACACACACACTCTCTCTCTCTCTCTCTCTCTCTCTCTCTCTCTCTCTCTCTCTCCCTTCCCTCTCTCCCTCACCTTTATTCTCTACTCTCTACTCTCTATCTCCACTTGCTCTCTCCCTCTCTACCTACATTTCTCTCAATTCCTCCCACCCTACCTCTCTTTCTACCTACCTCTTCCTCCCCCCATCCCTCTCTGATTATCTCTATCTCTCCTCTCCCACCATCCATCCTAACCTTCCTATCCCTCCCTTTATCCCTCCTTTCTCCCTCTCTCTACCATTCTCTCCTCTTCCCTATCTACTTCTCTCTATCTCCCTTCCCTACGTCCATCCCTCTCTACTTCTCTCTATATACCCTCTCCCTCCATCCATCCAACTCTATGTCTCTCTCCACATACCCCTCCCTTTATCCCTCAATCTCTCCCTCCTTCCCTCTCTCTACATCCCTCTATCCCTCCCACCCTACCTATCCCTCCCTCCCTACCTCCATCCATCTCTACTTATATCTCTCTCTCTCTCTCTCACACACACACACATACTACCTCTCTCACCCTACCTCTCTCTACCTACCTATCTCTCTCTCTCTCTATTCCTTACACCTTACATCTCTCTACCTACCTCTCCATATCTCCCTCCTTCCCTCTCTTTGTCCCTCTATCCATCCTACCCTACCTCACTACCTCTCCCTCCCCCCATCCCTCTCTAGTTCTCTCTCCCTTCCCCCATCTACTTTGTAGAATAGTTCAAATAACTGAGAGGGGGTGAATCAGTTATTATTAAATAATTTTATTATCCTTAAATAATCTGGAACAAACTCAAATCAATTAGATAGAAATTAAACAAATATGAATCATGAAAGCACTTAACAACACCATGCACAAGGAGCACTAGAATTTATGTGGAAGCCCAAGATGGGAAAAACCACGAAGAATGCTAATTATCAATTATAAAACACCGATTAAGGTGACACCGGTTAAGGTGATTTTTACAAGGGCTCATTGCCAAAATGCTCATTGTAGTTAAGGCTCATTGCTGGGTGGCTCACTGCTGGTGGGGTCACTGCCCAAGCTATTACAACCAAAGATTAAAAAAGGCTCACTACCAAAAGAGGAAGGCTTGCTGCCTTCAGAAAATGGCTCCCTACCAAAAGAATGATGAAAAGGGAATCCACCACAGAAATAACTGTCACCAACAATCACACCAGAAGAAACTCATTGTTTGCTATCTCTAGTATACTTTAACACAATGTCTGGATTTTTAGATTCACATTCACCACACTTACTTTCATCGAACATGATCAAATTTTACTTATACCAATCCATGCCTTCACAATCTTCCCAAGTCGGTCAAGCACAGTTCCATTTCATGCTTCCATAAGATCCTAAGATGACCAGACATAATTTTGAATTAGGTCACCACAAAAACATTCCCATGGTGGAAGGGAATGAAATGTGGACCACACATAACCTCCTTGATCAAATCAACATGCTACATAATAACCATGATATCCAAAAATAAGGAATAGGATATACACATCATAATGCAAGCAATGTTTCAGGACACGCTAACCACTTTCCAGATTGGTTTGAACCCAAAAGAGTGTATCTCATTATGTTGCAAAATGTATGGGTCTAGGACAAGAATGACTGAAGATAGATCATCACAACACAACATCCAGAGTATGCCAATCTAGATCACCAAAGCAACAAAACTGAACCTTAATCAATCAACTAAGATATGTTGACATCAATGACAACCATTATGACAACAATCAACAAGATCACATTCCAAAAATATCTCCCTTTTTCATTGATGGCAACATTCATCAACAACAAACCAAACAACTCAAAAACAACATCAACATCATCAAGGAACCTTTTTTCTTCTCCCCCTTTGACATCAAGGACAAAGGGAAAATACTCCCCTTGAGAAACTTACTTCGCTCCCCATATGAGGAAGCCACCAAGCATTGATCCAGATGAGAGTGAGCATATAATACCCTAGACCAATGCACACCCTGGTGTAAAGTTTTGTAGACCTGGAGGGGACATAACCCCTAACTTCTGCTAGAGATACTCAAAAGTATCTTTGCTCAATGGTTTTGTGAAAATATCTGCAATATGCTCTTTTGTGGGTACATATTCAATTCTTACCTCATTCTCCAATACCTTCTCTCTCAAGAAGTGATATCTAATGGATATATGCTTCATTCTGGAGTGTTGTACCAGATTCTTGGAAATGTTTATTGCACTGGTATTATCACACATTATTGAGATCCATTCATCAAATGATATGCCAATTTCCTTCAACGTTTTTTTCATCCATATTACTTGAGTGCAACATGAGGATGCTACAATGTATTCAGCTTCAACAGTAGATAAAGATAAAAAATCTTGTTTCTTGCTTGACCAAGCAACCAACTGGGAGCCAAGGAAATAAGCTCCACCACTTGTACTTTGCCTATTATCAACACAACTAGCCCAATCAACATCAGTATAGGTTGTCAAAGTGAAATTTGAATCCTTTGGATACCATAACCCGATATCCTCTATACCCTTCAAATATCTAAAGATCCTTTTTATTAAAAAACATGTGATTCCTTTGGTTCTTGCTGAAATCTAGCTGCTAAACAAACATCATACATAATCTATGGTCTAGTAGCAGTCAAGTATAACAATCCTCCAATCATTGAACTGTACATACTTGCATCAACTTTATGTGAATCATCTTATTTTGTCAACTTACATTTGGTAACAATAGGTGTACAAACCGGTTTGGAGTTCTCCAACCCAAACTTCTTCAATAATTATTTGGTATACTTGGATTGGGAAATGGAAATTCTTTTGCTATTTTGGTTTACTTGGAGTCCAAGAAAAAAAATTCAACTCACCTATGATAGACCTCTCAAATTCTTTTTGCATTTCATCTGCAAATTTTCTGCACATATCATCATTTCCTCCAAAAATTATGTCATCAACATAAACCACAACAATCAATATTTGATTTGAGTGAATTTTGTAGTATAAATTACTGTCAGCAGATCCCTTTTGAAATCCTTGTCCAATAAAGTACTTGTCTAATCTTTCATACCAGGCTCTAGGAGCCTGCTTCAATTCGTATAAAGATTTATTCAACCTGCAAATGACATCTGGGTCACTTTCAAACTTAAATCCCTCCAATTTCTCAATGTAGACTTCTTCCTTCAGTTCTCCATTCAAGAATGCAGATTTTACATCCATTTGATAGAATTTGAAGTCCTTAAAAGTTGCAAAAGCCAAGAATATCTGGATCACTTCCATCCAGTAAACAAGGGCATATGTCTCTCAAATTCAATACCTTCGATTGAGTGTAACCTTTGAGAACCAATATTTCCTTGTTTCTCATTACCTTTCCATTTTTGTCCAGCTTGTTTCGAAATACCCACTTTGTTCCAATTACATTTTTTTCTGCCAGTCTAGGCACAAGTTCCCAAGTCTAATTTTTCTCTATCTGATCAAGCTCTTCTTTCATTGCCTTCACCCAATTTTGATCATTGCATGCTTCTTCCATAATCTTTTGCTTAGTTTATGAGAGGAGACACAGTAACACTTGCTCTTGGGCTGCTTTTCTTCTTGTGATGATTCCTTTATTCTTATCTCCAATAATCTAATTTTCTGAATGGCTTCTCTGTACATACCTTGGAGTTTTGGTTGAAGATGTCAGAGCCTCCTTTGTCTCTTCTTCTTCTTTCTTATCCTTTTCTTCTTTGTCATCTGAGTTATCTGATTCATATTCAATATGCCTATCAGGATTTAATTGAACATCTTCATCTACTTTCACATTCGCACTTCCAACTATCTTGTTTAGTCTCTTGCTGTAACACTGGTACACTTTTCTTCTTGTAGAGTAACCCAAAAATATACCTTCATCAGCTCTGCTGTCGAAATTTCCAAGATTGTCCTCATCTCTCTGGATGTAGCACTTGCTTCTAATTTTTTTGAAGTACTTTACTATGGGAGCTCTTCCATGCCATAGCTCATATGATGTCTTTCCATATTTACTCTAGAACAATACTTTGTTAAGAGTGTATACTGTTGTGTGTATCACTTCTCTCCAGTAGACCTGTGGTAAACTTGCTTCCATGATCATTGTTCTTGATGAGGGTGCAACCCGAGACACAAAAAATCACATAGAAAAACTAACAAATCTTATTATTTTCAAAGTATGAAATTCTTACATGCAAATTACAGAAAAGAAATTATAGAAATTCCCCTATTCGCAACATGCGATCTTCTTTCCCAAAAACTACCCACAAAAAATCAGAAACTACCCCATAAATAGCCCAATTCTCCGTTTGGAGCCAAAAACAACATTCTAATTATGCACAAACTTTCGGAAGCCCTAACTCAAGATCTAACTGTCGAATCTTCAATGATAATACCTTTTCGAAAAAGTCTTGCGAAAATGAAGTGCCAAAAAGTGGGGCCTAAAGGCTAACCACTTTTGTTTTCCGCCAATTTTTGGGCCCATCCGGAGCCTTTAAGTCCCTCAAAATTAGCTCCGAAGATTTTGTAGGGCAAAAAGCAAAAACTGAAACTTGAATAACTTTTGAACCGGGAATGATCTTCACCTGATTCTTTCACCAAAGTGTTTATTATTCTATCCTGAAGCTTCCCTTAAATTTCTGTCTCCTCACACCTTCAAAATCATACCTGCTAAAAATAGCAGTCGAGCAGAAAAAGCAGAAAAGCAGTTCTGAAAGTTGGGATTTCTTCTTTGACGAAAAGGGTATCTAGAAATGCAAAAACATATACAAAAATCTAAATGAAAGTAAATATATTTTTGGGTGATGTAGGATTGCCCTTACACCACTGGATGCTCCTGCATCAGTTCTAGCTGCTTCTTGAACTGTTTGGTTCATTCTTTCCACTACACCATTTTTCTGTGGTGTTCTAGGGGCTGATAGCTATCTTTTAATGCCATGTTTCTCACAAAACTTGTTGAATTCATCAGAAGTGAACTCTCCTCCTCTATCAGATCTTTAACACTTGATTCTCTTGTCAACTTCATTCTCAACTCTTGCCTTGAAAATATTGAATTTTTCTACAGCCTCTGATTTTTCTCGTAAAAATGTGACCCAAGTTAGTCTAGAATAATCATCTACTAATAGCATGAAATATTTCTCACCTTGCAAGCTTCTTGTTCTAGTTGGACTACATAGGTTAGTGTGTACACGGTCCAACAATCCAGTAGATGATGCTTCTTTTCCTCAAAATGTTTCTTTGGTATGTTTTCCTTCTTGACATCCTTTGCAGATAATGTTGTCTAGTTTGGTTAGTCTTGGAAAATCTCTGACTACCCTTATTGAACTTATCCTTACCAAGTTGTCGAAGTTGATATGACACATCCTTTGGTGCTAGATCCAACTGTCATTTCTCTGAGAAAATAGGCATCTCTTTGTAGCTCCTTCCAGTTGATACATATTCCCATTTGTTTTTTATCCTGCTACAATAACTATTCTGAAACTCTTTCGGATCTCACAACCATCATCCTGAAATACAACATTATATCTATTCTTGCACATCTGTCCAAAACTCAAAAGATTATGATATAAAACCTTCACATAGTAAACATTGTGAATGCTATGTTTTCCATCAAAGATAATAGAACCAATTCCAACAATCTGTGTTGTTTTATCATCTCCAAATCTAATAGAACCTCCATCATATTTCTCAAGCTTTACAAAATTACTTTTATCATCGGTCATATGATTCAAACATCCCCTATCAATCAACCATTCATCTCTATTTCTTTTTACAAATAATGAAACTTCAATGATATCATTAGATTCAAGACAAATATTAGAGATATTAAATCTAGGTGCATCCTTTTCTACCAAAAAAAAAACAATCCTCATGATCTGATTCATCATCTGAAATACTAGAATTCTCATTAACATAATAGGCCTTTTGATTGATCTTTTTAAATTTTTTCCTTGTTCTTTTATCCAGACACTTATTTGTTAAATAGCCAATATTTCCACATCTAAAGCATTTAAGAGGTAGCATACCTTTGTACTTTTCAGTACCTTTCTTTAGTTTTCTTGTGAAGTTTTCTTCCAACTCAGCTGAACTTTCACTATCTAGATCATCTTCTACTTTTGTGGCTTTGAAGGCAGTTTCAAATGTGTCTCCTTTTCTTTTCCAAATTTTCTCATCTCAAACATGGTCAAGGTGCCAAATAGTTTCTCTCTGGTGAATTTATTTGGATCATAAACTTCCTCAATAGTTGTAATCTTGTTATTGTAGCTCTCTGGGTCATCAAAATATTCTCCATAACATCTTCATCTTCCAGAGTGCCTCCTTGATTTTTGACTTCATTTACTGCACTTTCAACTCTCTGAAAGTAGCTTGCTATATCCTCACCTTCTTCCATCCTCAAGTTTTCATATCTATGCTTAGCTGTCAACTTCTTTGATAATTTAACTATATCATTTCCTTCATAGATTTCTTTCAACTTTTCCAAAACATCATAAGCAGTTTCCAATGAAATAACTTTTGTTAACTTAGTCTTAGACAAATCACTAAAGATGGCATACCTTGCCTTCTCATTCTCTTCATAGGCTGAAATCTCATCCGCACTAGAAGGACCACTTGCTGGTTCAACATATTTTGTCTCAATAACTTTCCAAGTTTTATACCCTATAGAAATCAGGTAACCTCTCATCTACACTTTCCAGAAATTGTAGTCAGATCCATCAAACACCAAAATTTTTAGTTTGTGCACCATAGGATCTACCCCAAGTGGTTAAGCTCTCCTTCAAGGAACCAAAGCTCTGATACCAATTGTAGAACAATCCGGATAATTGAGAGGGGGGGTGAATCAATTCAGAACAAACTCAAATCAATCAGATAGAAATTAAACATATATGAATCATGAAAACACTTAACAACAACATGCACAAGGAACACCGGAATTTACGTGGAAAGACAAGATGAGAAAAACCACAGAGAATGCTAATTCTCAATTATAAAACATCGATTAAGGTGATTTTTACAATGGCTCACTACCAAAATGCTCACTGTCGGTGGGCTCATTTCCCAAGCTATTACAACCAAAGATAAACAAAGGCTCATTATCAAAAGAGGAAGGCTCACTGCCTTCAGAAAATGGCTCACTGTTAGAAGAATGATGAAAATTGAATCCACCGTAGAAATAACTGTCACCAATAGTCACATCAGAAGAAACTCACTATTCTCTATCTCTGGTATACTTTCGTACAATACATTCTAGATTTTCAGATTCACATTCACCACACTAACTTTCATTGAACGAGATCAAATTTTACTTATACCAATCCATGCCTTTATAATCTTCCCAAGTTAGCCAAGAACAATTCCATTTCATGCTTCCATAAGCTCCTAAGACGGTTGAACACAATTTTGAATCAGGTCACCACAAAAACATTCCCGTGGTGGAAGGGAATGAAACGTGGACCACACATTACCTCCTCTCTCAAATAAACATGATACATATTAACCATGATATCCAAAAATAAGGAATAGGATATACACATTACAATGCAAGCAATGTTCCGAGACACGCTTACCACTTTCTAGATTGGTTCAAACCCAAAAGAGTGTATCTCATTATGTTGCAAAATGAATGGGACTAGGACAAGCACAACTGAAGATAGATCATCACATCACAACATCCGAAGTACATCAATCTGGATCACCAAAGCAAAAAAACCAAACCTTAATCAATCAACCAAGATATGTTGACATCAATGACAACCATGAATGACAACAATCAACAACGTCACATTCCAGCATACTTATCTTTATATCCCCTCCCTACCTCCATCCCTCTCTTATCTCTATATCCCCTCTCACTCCATCCCTCCAACCCTACCTCTCTCTCCACCTACCCCTTCCTTTATCCCTCACTCCTTCCCTCTCTTCCTCCAACCCTACCTCTTCCTCTCTACCTCTCCCTCTCTCCACCTCTCCCTCCCCACCTCTCTCTCTCACACAACCTCTCTCTACCTCTCCCACCCTATCTGCATCTCTCTATTCCTTGTATCTTACCTCTCTCTACCTACCTCTCCCTATCTCCCTCCTTCCCTCTCTCTCCCTCCCTCCATACCTACCACCCTACCTCTCCTATCTCCCTCCTTCCCTCTCTCTCTCTCCCTCCCTCCCTCTACATCTCCCACCCTACCTCTCTCTCACTCTCTCTACCTATCTCTCCCTACATCCATCCCTATCTTCTCTTTATATCCCCTCTCCCTTCATCCCTCCAACCCTACCTCTCTCTCCACCTACCCCTCCTTCCCTCTCTCCCTCCCACCTTACCTCTCCCAATATCTACCTACCCCTCTCTCTACCTCTCCCTCCCTCTTTCTCTCTCTCTCTCTCTCACACACACAACCTCTCTCTACCTCTCCCACCCTACCTCTCTCTATTCCTTGAACATTACATCTCTATCTACCTCTCCCCATCTTCCCCACTTCCTCTATCCCTCCCAACCTACGTCTTTCTATCTCCCTCCATCCCCCTATCTACTTATCTCTCCCTACATCTCCCTATCTCCCTCCATATCCCTATTTCTCAATCGAGATAGTCATTAAAACATATTGAAAAAGTCATACTAAAACCATTATAAGAATATAAACTAAACTAGTCTATGACTAAAAAAAAACTAATAGCCATACTTAAGAAGGCCAAAGAGTTTGAGACAAAACAAAACATGGAGAAAAGAAAAAATCATTAAGATTCCTTGAAAAGACTCTAATTTTCTTGAAGCTCAGTCACAACATCCAACCTTGAATCTCATTATTTGTCTTGTTCTTAGTCTTTGTTGCTTTAGTCATTCCAAGAGACTTCCCTTTTTTCTTTTGCTGCTTCCTAATTTTGCCTTGCCTCGAGACCGTACCCATCACAACTTTTTTTTCATGATGCCATCAACAACAACACTCATAAATTTTTGATAAAATCTTCTATTTCCTCAAACTTTTTAGAGCTCGAATCATCACCAAGTCTCATTTCCACTTGGGTCATACGAGAATTGAGGGCTTCAATCTTAGAACCAAGGATATTAAAAGCCCTATCATTAGCATTATCCTACACAGAGGAGTTCTGCATAATAATGTTATTTTCTTCCTTATTCATAGGGTTAACATTATTGACCTCAACCACCTCATCCTCCTCAAAAGCTTTCTCCTCTTTGACCTCATTTCCACCATCTCTATCAAGATTATAGTCATCATCCTTAAAATCCTCCTCCTCCACATCAAGGTCACTAACCTCCTCATCCTCCAACTCTTCGATCTCACTTAAACTGTCAGGAATGAGTTCTTCCTCAGAGGTATCAATATCCTTCTTCTCAACCAAATTTTTTCCTCTTTTTTTCTATTTCCTTGTCCTTGGAGGTAACCTTGGCAAGTCGAACAAACCTTCGGCCTCTAGAAATAACAATACCACTAGATGAGTTTCCACTTTCTGGGATAACATCTTGATCATCATAAATTGGGTTAGTGAGGCCTTTCTTTTTAGCCTCCTTTGAGTCCACCTTTCTCTATTTAGATGACCTAGGGTGAGAGGGGAGGTCTTAAATTTTTTTGGGGTGGTTTTTAGAAGATCATTAGTGAGTGGGTCTAGGGTGGCAGAAGGAGAATTTCTTTTTTTAGCCAACTTAGGTATTCTTCCAGGGGAATGGGGTTGACTGCCAACGAGCTCGAGCCTAAAAAAGATAGTCGGGGGAGGAGTATTCTCTAAAAGATTGATTGACAAGTTTCTTTGAGGGGTGGTGGCCAACACATACTTGTAAAGAGACCTAATGAAACCCTGGTGCAAACGAGGGTTGGCACCATGCTCAATGTTTTATCGGAGAGAGGAAAACAAAATAAGGAAGATTTATCTTATCGTTATGCCTTACTGTAATGTCCCTTACCTGGCCTCACCAAAAAAATTGCTTGTTAATTAAATTTTAAGGTTTCTTTTAAACAAATGTCCTCTTTAATGAAATGATCTTGGATTGAAATCTGTATTCACCATGTTAACAACACACCTGTTAGCATTAATACCTAGGTATTCAAAATATAAGCATAATCACCAAAGCAATAATGAAGACAGGTGAGGAGTGGTAGGGGTAGGTTCAACCAAATCCATCCATCTAAGCCCAAGGGCACAAGCATCCGCTCAGGACAACCCACCCCTTGGCCTTGAGCTGAATGTCCAAACAAAGACCATTTCCATACTCGGAGTGGCATGCTTAGTGGAAACATTGGCACCTGATTCCTCTACCCATGTCCGCACCTCGGAAGACACTTGACTTATTGGGGATAGTTGGGGGGGAACGGATAAGTGGCCTTGGCCTACCACCCCTCCATGACCGTAGCGGACTATAAGTGGAACCCCCACCCCTCCATGGCCCACCCAAGCCTTGGGACTAGGCAGACTATGAGTGGAATTTCCACCCCTCCAGGGCCCATCCCTGCCTTGGGTTCTGGGGGTGGACTTAAGTGGGGTTTTTAGGCACCACTTCCCTCACACCCTTCCTCCCAATAAGTTGCAAACACTCATAAAGACAATCTTTAAATAATCAAATATATTTGCATTCATCCAATATTAATTTCATGAACAAATTATTACCTTATAACCAATACAATGCTATGAGGATTCAATATCAATTAATTAAACTATAATCATGATATTGCCAACGGATTCATAATCATTTCATAGACCAACTATAATTATCATAAAGAATTTATAATCAAATCCTTAGATTAATGATACTATTGATAACATCAAAGAAATCTTAGCACTACTAATCATGAATAAGCATAATAGTCTATATACCCAAATCTGAGTTAACGGGAGAGACATCTATATATCTACTACATGTTAGTTTTTCCAAACAATTCTACTCAATAACGTGTGTGAACCAGTAATAGCATAGAGGCAATACGAATTGCTCAGTAATAGGTATATTAGACGTTTGCTGCTATCTCCGTGGCTCAGTTCCCTTAGTCTGAGTTAATTACACCGATCAAGTTCGCTCTAGACTTGTCGACCAAGCAGATCTATTATTAAGACATAATCGATGCCAAGGACTGGTTCGGCTCTTAAGGATCCATGTTTATTCAGGGGATGGAAATTGCATAGTATAATCCAAACGTATGTACCATTATTATTGCTAAGCAAATATTTGAATGCTAGATGATTAATGCTAAGTGGGGAGATTCACCTAATTTCGTTGTGATCATGTTCTACTCCTTGTTCATCTTCCCTTTTTCCCTCATGCCCATAATAGACTTCTCCATCCTAATTTCTATGTTTGTGAGTAGTCGCGACTTTCCATCTAGTCACGTCTCTTTAGCGGTTGAACAGGTGCTTCTTCTCTTCGGTAATTAACTCTTTTATTAAAATGGTTTCATGGTCTTTTAGCGATGCCTAACAATGTCGACACATACTTGTTCTTGCTTTTCGACTTATACAGGAGTGCGTCTCTAAATATGGCGATCAAGAAGATATCGACGACATTGCATCCATCCACCATTATGGTGGAAGTATAAGGTTGTCTGAAGAAATCATCCCCAACATACCAAGCAGCCGTGGCTGGAAGTGTCGTCGGTTCTCACCTCATAAATAATGAAAATTCTATGCAAGGATCGAACCATTGGTTTTGTCTTCATCCTATGTTGTATTAAAAATTTTATATCTCATTTAACCATTATAATGATAATCGTTTTAAGATCTATGATTTTCGTATTTTTACTTTTAATATCTAATATGATTACAATATTTAAATGGTTTTATATGTTATTATTCATTTAGTTATTCTATTTATATTATATTATAATAATTGATTAGTGTACATTATAATAATATTTATAATAATGTAAATTTTAATATACTTGATTTGCTAACTTTTTCACATTATACAATTAAAATATTATCATTTGATAATTATAATTGTAATATAATCGATTGTAGTTATCATGATGATATTAAGTTGAAAAGATTTACATTTATAATTTAAATATATATTTTCATTTATTTACTTATTGTCCAATATCGCTTATTTTCAATCTCATTGATCCGGGGACATGACACTTACATGGTTCAAAATGGTGAAGTGGTACCCATGAACTGTCATATAACATCCTTCAAGAGTAAAATATCATAATATGCCACTTAACAAGAGTGTACGAAGGAGAGAGTTTCACTCTAGCATACTTGTTTTCAAACCTTTTCAGTTTCTCATTATCTTTGAAGAAATTATTGATAAAATTTAGATAGCTTCCAGAGCTCTTTTTCACAATTTTCTTGCCTTCATACTTCAGTCTAGTTTCCTGCACTATTAGCTTAGGAGAAATAGTAAAATGTAGGCTGCCAAGATCGTGACTTCACCATTGCTCCAAAAATTAGTGAACTTAGAAGTTAGGGCATCATTATAACCCTTTATTGCTTGAAAAAAGACATAAATCTTTCCTTTTCAAATAGCTCGGACCATAGCTCATTTTTTTGGAGATACTCGTAGTTAACTAGGCTCTGACCTTTTTCTAGGGCCCCCCATTAAACCCTTATCATAAAGATAATTCCTTTGCAACAATAATAAATCTTCACCAGGACCCTTATCACCTGTAATAGAAATCACTGAAAAACAATTTCTTGAGTGTCATAACTAAATCTAGCCTCATGAATTTATTAAAATGTTCTATTATGCTTGCCAGTAATTATGAAAATGAGCGAAGAATTTGAATGATCTTGAAGATAGAGGTTAGGCATGTCAAAAATACTGGTGAGAGAGATATTAAAACTCGACACATCAAATGGGATGTAAAACATGTAATCAGTCCACATGTAGGAAAAAACTAACAAACTGAAGCAATGACACTTCCAAGAATCATTTCCTTGCCCACCTTAAGATACATACCTTTTCCTTTAGTCAAATTTTTAAATTATCAACATACTCCATCACCATTTTCTTAAACGCCATTTTAAGATATAGAAAATTCACAAATATCAACACTCATTTGTGTCATAAGTGCCTTTCTCCCCATACCTTTCCTTTAAATAATAGATTTTATTTGGAACGAGATATTATTTGAGTTCCAAGAAGCCAAAACATGGTAATTGAGAGCTTCATTAGCTGCAACATCTGCAACTGCATTACCTTCTTTGTAAGTGTGAACAACCTTGGGCTGAAGGAAACTCCCTAAGATTGGAGTACACTCCTCCATTATATCCCTAATTGCCCATGGTCCTCTAGCCTTTCTTTTGAGAATATCAATTATTAGCTTCAAATTTCCTTCAACTATCACTCTAGGATACCCCAAATATTTCAATCTTTTGATTCCCCACCAGGTAGCGATAGCTTCAGTGAAATTATTTAATTATCATCCCTTGATGATCACAAATCACTCCCCCAACATCGACCAACCCAGGGTTCCCTTTAGAACAACCATCAAAACTACATAATTTGACCCAACCAAAGTCAAAGAGCAACCAAGAAGTGTGTTTCCTATTGAATTTAGTTATCCAATTAATTTTAGTTAAATCTTGTTTGATTCCCCAATTCTGTTTAATTCTAAGCTCCTTGTAAGAAGGCATTTGTTTAGAGTAGCCATAAACACCAACATTGATATTCTCCTGAATCTATTGCTTTATGGCTGAGAAAACCTCATTGTTGTTTCTCTTAGTGTCTCTAAATTTTTTGTTATTGCTTTCTTTCCATAAAACCCAAACAACAAAAGGTGGGATCTGATTCCAAAGATCCATAATGAAATTATGAGAGAAAGGACAACATAACCAGCTTTGCACAAACTAAAAAATAGACTTGGGGAACCCAATCAATCTTAAGTAAGGAGAGAACTTGGGACCAAATATCATAAGCATAAGAACAATGAAAAATAGGTGGTCAATATCTTCTAATTCATTCAAGAAAAGGCTGCGTCTATTCATAAAACATAAACCCCTTCTATTAAGGTTGTCAATTGTCATTATACTCCTATGAATAGCTATCCACCAAAAATAGTTAACCTTAGATATAAGTTTAGGGTTCTAGAATTTCTTCCAAAGAAAACATTAGTAATGAGAGGCCTTTCCAATACAAAGTAATTTGACTTAACCAAAAGGTTTCCTGAAGAATGAAAATACCACAACCATTTATCCTCCCTATTCTTGTAAAAAATATACAATCACCAATATATTGATACAAGTTTTGAATAGCCATCTCCCAGTTCTATTGTATTCCACTTCTTAGTTTCCTTCCCACATAAACCTGTTCTCTAAAATTTTCCAGATTGTCTTGTCACCATTCCACAGAAGATAATCATGAAGTTGTCTTCAATTAGCTCTTAAGAGTATCTATTTTATATTATTCAATCTATTAATATAGGATAAGGGTGGGCCATTCGTCCAAACATCATCCCAGAAAGCTATTTTCCTACCATTTACCACTTTTCTTCTCACCCCCATTCTTAAGATATTTCTAATATTATTCCAAATAATTGAGTCATAAGGTAGATCAGTTTTATAAAGGAAGCACCCTTGATCCCCATTATTGAGGCATTTAGCTTTTAGAATTTTTAGGTGCCCAATCTTTTTCTCCTTGAAGGAATTGTCAGCCAACTTTTGAGAAGAGGGCCTTATTAAAGAGCTTCAACTTCCTTAACCCAAGATTCCCATACTATTTAGGAAGACAAACTTTCTCCCAACCCACAAGGGCAATCCTAGAACACTCTTCAACCTTTGTCTAGAGAAACTTCCATTGGATCTATTCAATTTTGTCAGCTATAAAAGAAAGAATTTCCAACAATGAAGGTAATAGACAAGAATATTTTGTAAGGAAGCCTTAAGTAACTGAAGCTTACCAGCTTGACTTAGAATTTTACCTTTCCATCCTACCAGTTTATTTTGAAGCTTCTCTCTATAATCCGATTCAAGTATGCATTGCTTGGGTTCTTAGTAATTAATGGAAGAACAACAGATTGACACACCAAAATCTTAATGACCTTATCTTTAATTTGTTGATCCGCATTAAAGAAGTGAATATTACTTTTATTGTAGTTTATGAATTGATCAAATGCCTTAACATAATCTTCCAAAATAGTCTTCGAGTGTTGGGCTTCAATAACAGACACAACACCAAACATGATAGTATCATCCACAAATTGTTGATGGGAATCAGGAGGAAGTGATGAAGCAACTTTAATCCTTTTAATAACTTTTTGATTTAGCATTTTCTGAATGTTTCATCTAAGAAACTTAGCAACAATAATAAAGAGGTAAGGGGAGAGAGGATCACCCTATCTTAAACCTCTACCACATAAGAAGAAGCCCCTAGGGACCCCATTAACTAGAACAAAATAACTAGAGGTGGTAACACAAACATTAATCAATTTGAGAAAACACCCTTTAAACCCAAATTTTTGCAAAACAACTAAGAGGGAAGGCCACGACACCCTATCATAGGCTTTAGAAACATCCAAAATAAAAAATTTCTTTCTGTTAGAAGGTTCAAAGTTAAAAGGAGAGACAAAATATTTAGGTAGAATGTGAAGTTCTATGAAAAGGTATAAACACGACTTATGAGGCCAGAAATAGAGAGGTTGAAATTGAGGGAGACTCTCAAATACTTGTCAATATTGTCAACACATGGGATTGTAGGAATTGGAAGTAAAAATGAATCCTCAAAGAATTTATGGAGTGGAAGATAAAGTTCAAATGGATCAAGGTGGTTCACTTTTATAGGATATAAAATAGAGTGTTAGATTCCTTGGCTAATTATGGTGTTCATTAATTGTGATTCATATTACTAGGGAGTAAGGAGGATAAATATTGGAATAGGATAAAATTTCTAATATGAGGATCAATTATTATAATTTTTGATGTGGTGGGATGTTTAATTTATGACAATCTTTGCAAATTTGAGAGATTCTATAACGTAGATAGTATAGGTTGCATATTTTAAGCATGGTAGTATTCATTGTGTAGAGATTGGGAGTTATGTGTAATCATGAGAAGAGGTGGGATTACTTTTGGCACATTCTAGAATTATTGAGTTGTGGTTTGGAATATTTAAGCTATTCCTATTGGGATTTTTCTCTTTGTTTGTGTGTTTTTAGCAAGTACGATGCATGATGAATCATCTAGGGACCCATTGCATTATGGTCTAGTCATTAACAATCAAGTATATAAGATTTTTAATTGTGAGATGGATGATAATATAAGTTTATATAATGAAATTTTAGGTTCAAATGGTTAGTCTTTTAAATAGGAAATTGTCTTTGTTAAGTTCAAATTCAATTTACAAGTTATTGTAGTAAATGGATAGGTTAGGGATTGTATCTTGCAAGTACGAGCTCTAGAGGAGGTCGAAAGGAGGAAATAGAATGGTAGAGTGGAAATTAACATTTTGGTTAGAGGAAAGTGGAAGAAGGGATCTTTGGGAAAAGTTATGGGGGAAGTTAGGAGGAAGTTTCAAGACAATATACATGAGATGTGGGTTAATAATAATTTTTCAAAGCATATTTGACAATTTTCTTTCATAATGGAACATTTGATTTAATGAGTAGTTACATAATGCCATTGTTGGAGGATGGGATGCTAATGAGGGCATTGCAAAGGATAGAAATAATCTAAGGTATTAAGCTCCATACTTTACTTTCTACAAGCAATCCCTTTTCTCCTTTGGTGGAAGTTTCTCATGTTTCAAGAAATGAAACTTATAATAGGGTTAAAGAGTGAGTAATTTTATTTTTTGATAATTAATTATTTTCTGTAATATTTTTTTGCTCTCTGTACGAAATGTTGAAGCTTGCTGTATTTTTTCATTTAGGTAGGTCAAACCTTTGTTCAATACCATTCCTCATATGGTTTTCTTAATGTGGAAAACAAACCAACATTATAGGAAGAAAACAAGAGTGATGAATTACAACTCCCCTAGAATTGGCTTATATGTGTGTCTAGTATTGAGTGGTGGTCATGCGTGGGTGCTTGTTGCTTGGCTATGGGTGGTAACATTTGAGATTGACTTCTTGTTTTGTTTGTGGTTACATAATTGTCGAGTTGATAATTTTCTTATCATAGTTATTTTAATTTATTGATTAATGACTAACTTTTTACATTTTGATATGATCTCAATTCTTAGTTTTATAATATATTCTATATTTTATTTAAGAAGTATGAGTGTTTAACAAATCTATTTGCTCTATTGTTGGTAAAGATACATCTAATATAAATAAACTTATATAACATTATAATTTTTAACCCCAATATGATAAAAAACAATGGAACAGATTTTATAACATTAGAAACTTTGAATATCTATACAAGGACAGCAGGTAGCTTAAATCGAACTAAAAAATAAAAATGAAACAAGACTGTGATCACAACAATGACTTCCATAGGTAGAGTCTGGAAACGAACCAACCGTAACTATAAGGAGAATGTAACATGGAATAAGGTTGATGGCATCTTTGCCTACAGCTGTATTGTTTTCTACAACATATGCTGTTTGTGGATTTGGTATATTTACCGCACTCCAACATAAAGTGGCACATATTACAGAAGCTTTGCCAGCAGCCTCCCTGCCTGTGCCAAAATGGGAGCTTTATCACAGGAAAGAGGAATTTCGTCAGATGTAGTTGCAACTACCCTGTTCGACAAGGGCCGTGAACTGTTTGACAGAACACCTCAAAGCAATGTGATCTCATATATTGTCATGATTGGAGGATATGCAGAATATGAAGCAGGTGAATTGTTGACTTGCATGTTTCTCAGAGCAGCCGTGTCTTTCAAGCCAACAATCTCCACTCGTTACGCGGATCAAGGTAGGTAATGTTTTCTAAAAGTGTTTTGTTCTTGCCGGCCACTTGTATAACCAAGTCTAAGCTGATATTTCCAGAGACCATACTATATCGACGCATTTACATTCATTAACATAAGTCTATTCTAATCTGTTCTCGCATGCAAGAAAAAGTGTGGAAAATGGAAAAGAGAAAATTGTATTTTATATAAAAATGGTAAAAAGTTGTGGAAAAGGGGGAAAAGGGAAGAAAATTGTAATGATAATAATGATAGATTAATTTATCTTTTGACTTTTGAGTTTGAACGAACTTAGGGAGTGGGTTTCACATGTAAACATAAGGTGTACGTTCTGGAGCAATATAACAATGGTTGGGCTTAAGTGTCACACACTAAGCTCTGACCGGGCAATGTTCTTTTTCCTTTTCCATTTCCGTTGAGTTTTCCGTTGGGTGTTGGGGTCGGCACTAGCTATGCTATGGTCATCCGATAGCTAATGCATAGTCTTACGGATTTTGTTAGGGGAGTACAGTAACTTGGCAGGGAATTCCAAGTCAGGGTCGTACTATCCGTAGCTAGCAAACTCCAAAAGCCACATGCTGTTTAAAATGTCCAACACGCTTAAATTGAATTTCAAATCTGCCAAAATTTCCTGTTGTTTCATCGAAATTTAAATTTGAATAGTTTATCTTTGATTTTCAGTTTGACTCAGCGATCTCTATTGGAATACTCATTTGAGCAAAAAGTTAGCCACCAAATCGTTTGCACGGGGTAAGATGGTGACAAAGACTATTAAGGGGCAGCACCAAAGCGGTGGGGATCATCAGAGAAAAGTAAGGACAATTACAGGTTTTTTTCCTAATTCCTCCCCTATTTCCCCAACTGCTTTTCCTTTGCTTAGAAAGAATACTATTCATTGGCTCCACCCGATTCTCAATTATTATATGCCCCTATGAAATGCTTATTAAAGGGGGTTCTTATTAAGGGAGGACCCATTCACCACCTAGGGCAAATGGGTCCTAACCCAATTTACCAGGACCTAACCTCAAGGGATTGAAAAAGGGCTAAACACCCATTCTAGATCAATTAAAAAAAGGGGGCCCTATTAAGGGAGGACCTGCTTGCCACCTAGGGAAAATAGGTCCTAACACCATTTTCCAAAACCTAACCTTGCCCAATAAAATATTTTATTAACCAGATTATAATTGTTAGGATAGATCTTCAGGAGGTGTCAAAATTAAGGCTTAAATTTGAATTAAAAGGGGGTTAATTACTCCAATTAACCACAATTAATTAATTACCACCTAGATAAATTTGAAAGTGTTTTATAACACTTAAACAAGGTACACATTATTTAAATTTTATTAGAAAGGGGCCCATTAGGCTTAATTAAGAAAATGCATCCTAGAAAAGTGTGAAAGTGTATTACAAACCTTAACAACATTTTTGCAAAGGATCAGTTAAGGCATGTTTTAGTCAAATAAATGCCTTAGAATAACATGAATGTGTACAACACATTGCAACACCACTTCAAGACATCATTAATTTAGTTTTAATGTCAATGATCAAACCAAGTAATTTAAAAGGATTACTTTTTCCATGACTAAAAATTGATATATCAATCACACCATCAATTGAGACTTACATCTATGTCTTATAAAAATATATCTAAAGTATCAAATTTTCAAGAAACTTAAAAAGTAATAATACTAAGAACCTATACAACTAACCCATTATAGAAACTAAATGAAAATACACAATTTCAAGGAAACATAAATATTTTCCTCTAAACAAAAATACCAACCACAAATTAGTAGTGAGGAAACATCAATCAAATATGAAAAAATACATTATCTTTTAGCTTTAGCTAAAGACCAAGCATTCTATACTAGATTATGATAAGAACACAAGAAACATTTACAAACCAACTCTAAGGGACACACAAAGTGGCACATTTCTTTGAAACGTTATTATAAATTCCATTCCTAGGTATTGGAGTGATTTGAACTAAAGAAGAAATAAATCATTCTTAGAAATAATGTACAATGAAACTTAATATCTTATATAAACTCAATTATTGGTACAATTTTAGTATAGATTTTATCATATATAAGTGGTCAAAATTTCATTATGATATGAGAGTTTAAAATATGTTGAACCACCATCCCTATGTCTTGAAAAATGCTTCTAATATTTGATTATCAACTTGTAATTCATACCATATTCTATCTTCTTTATGACATCACCCACAGTGTCTTCTAAAGACCCCTTCTTCAATTTATCCATGGAATATTTCTACATTTAACTTTTCCATTTTATTTTCTCATCCCTTTCATCCCCCTCTTTGACTAGCAATTGTAAGATACAATTGCTAACCTCATTACTCACAAAAAATGTATTCAAATTTTATTTGAAATCAACCAAAATAATTTCCCCTCAAGTATAGTTGGTTATTATCTACCAAATCTTCCTACATAAATATTAATATAATCAAACTAAATTTCCTTCCACACCATATTTGAAAATATTATCTAGATGATGGTTTTTGATAGGGCCAAGTCACTACAAGCTCCCAAAGGATTCCCCACATGCAATACTTACTAAGAATAAAACATAAATTATGGGTGGAAGCGAGAGCACCTTTCCCCATATACTTTTATGGAAAGGTAGGTTTTTTTTTAAAATTTGTATGTATATGATCAAGTTAAATGATGTATGTATGTGTACGTACATGTATCCTAGATTTTTTACACTCATGTATGTTAATGATGTATGCATGCTAATTTTGTATAATTTTTGCAGGTTCATTTATATACATCATGGATCAATTTGACATTAATGATATTCTTAATGATCCACCTTTTCAGCCTCCCCTCCACCTCCCCCTCCACCTCATAACCCCCCACATCTAGTACCAGGATTCGATGACGCTCACTTGCGAGCCTAGATCAATGATAACTTTATGTCCATTCAGAACCAAATCAATGTTATTCAAAATGAAGCATTGGTTTCTCCACATCTGAGGTGTTTTGCATATGTAATTGAAAACATTATCGATGTCGTTAGGAATATTAATTCGGACATAGATATGCATTGATGATGATAAGAGGAGATGAGATAATTTTATTCAGATGGTCTCTCCTACAAAGATATTTTGGACTTGAAAATAACAAAATCCCATCTTGCACCTTATTTTACCAACCTTGTCACTAATCTACCTATTCCTGCAAATAAACCTAGGATATCAAAGAGGTGGTGCACACATCCACAAATTTCTACACATTTTTGGGAGCAATGGTGGATGGTATTTGACCATCCACCACATGCTAATTTGGAGGTCCCTTTATACTACCACATGCTAGTTTGGATGGTATTTGACTATCAACCAAATAAACTTCCAAGTGAATCGATTTTTTAAGGCCTAAAAATATTCATGATCTCGAAATATTAAAAGCTACTAATTTTTAATCTCCTTACTCATTTTCATTGCAGTTGTAATTACCTCTTGTGATACTATGGATGATGTATGAAATTCCTTCAACTAGTTCTATTAGCTTTCTTTTCTAGTCCTATGTTAGTAGTGGTGTGTTCCTTGTTAGTGTATAATATTCTATGACATATTCTCTCATTATTTTTTTCTTTTTGAAGATAAGATTGCTTAGGTGTACTTTTTAGCCTTACTCTTTTATTGAGTTGCATGTCACTTTTCAAGGAGTGGTTGCTCTCCTTTGCACTATATATGTACATTTTCTCATGAGTTTATTTATTTTAGATTGTTATGGATTATTCATCTTTCTATGTTATATTATTTCTTGCAACATTTTGTGTTTTCTAAATAACTTATAGGACATGTGATTTCTTCTCTATCATTCCCCAAATTTTATTGACAATCAATCTAGTGTATCATGGTAAAATTTGCATTTCTTTCCAAGTGTTTCCAAAACTTGTTAAATAATCTTGTAATGAGCCTAGTTCTTAACATTTTTACTATTTTTTAATTTGAGTTATTCTCTAATTCCTTTAATATAAAGATCCCACCTAAAACATAAAATTATTTTATTTACCTAAAATTAATGTATTTTTACCTAAGGTATTTTTTTTAAATTTTTCCAAAAATCACAGCTTATTAATTAATAATTTTATTTGTGAACAACAAATATTTTTTTACTAAATAGAATATAAGTATATTCATATAAACACTACTTAAATAATTTTATGTGTAATAGATGGATTGAATATTAAGTGAATACATTAATTATTTATTAAACTAACATAAATACTTAAATACATGTACCTAAAATAAATAATTAAACAAAATATAAAACTATTTTATTTTAGATTTAATTTCTTTTAATTAAAAAATATTATATTTTAAGAGTTTATTATTATTTAATATATATTTATATGAATATAATATATAAATTATTATGTATACATTATCACATTCATAAGTAAAAAAATTCATAAATAAATAGAATATACAACTATTTTATTCATTTTCACACATAAATAAATAAGTAAAGCATATGAGTTATTTTAGAATAATTATATAATATTTTGATTGTACTTGCATAAAAATATATAAAATTTAATAGAAATTAGGGTTTAACCTAATATATTGATTGAAAATATTTTTATATGTGTGTAGGCTAATTTATAATGATTTGATCACACTTTAAACATATAAAAAGTTAAAATGACATTGTAATGAGCATTAAATATGTTGAAAGAACTAATCATATTCCACTATCTATTTTCTATTTAATGTAATCATTATAATTTATTTTGAAGAAGAAATACTCATGTGCCAATTGAAATATTTTCAAGCTTCAAATTTAAGAATATACTTTTTATATTTTCTAATAAATAAAAAAATTATTGCATTCAAAATGTGGAGATAAAATCTAACTTCTCATTCTTTCAAAAGAATTCAAAATCTTTGAAAAACCTAAGTGAAATATTTGAGATGATGCAAAGAATAATTTTGATAGCACATCATTTTCTACCTAATTGATAGCCTACACATTAAAAAAACACTTATCATTTGAAATGCATTTAATGTCCAAAAACTATTAATCAATAGTTGTGGACATGAAAATCTGCAAATGGTTAGTAGAATGACAAAACAACATAAACAAAAATTTATATCCCTATGAAATAATACTCCATGATTAAAATGCAACCAAATAACAAAGATAAGCAAGGCATGTAAAACATGAAATATATCTATCCCATATTGGATTGGTGCTCTTTGAATATGTGAAAGAGCCCTTTCCCAATCCTTGATAAGCAAGATTGCCAAGATGACGATATAGACAATGAGATGCTCTTGAACTCAAGTTGCCTATAGTGGATATGCTTTCAAATGTGGATGATGAAGAGCAAGATTGATTCTCAAATGAAGAGAGTAACCTTGCCTCAAGATGTGTTGTTGTGTTGTTGTGCCTTGATTTTATAGATTCAAGGGTAGGAGATTGAGATATTTTGAATGAATGCGGGATCATTCAAAAAGCCAATGACAAGATGCCACTTGTCAAGGTGTGAGAGGGTGAGGAATGTGCAAGTTTTGGCCAATGTGCCCATTCAAATTTGAAAAAATGCAATAAATGCATGTGGTTGAGGGTTTTGGGGGGAATTGTCTTTGTCCAAAAAGTCAAAGATGAGAGTTAATGAGGGAAAATATGGGTTTTAATAAATCAAATAAAGTGATTTATTGGTGCAAGTGGATGAATCTAGAAGATTCATGTAGTTAGGATTAAACTAATCATGATTTGATTAATCTAATAGGATTTAAGTGATATGACATTTGATTTTAGATTTTAGGATTAAAATAAATCAAAGTGAGAAGAAAATGATTTTAGATTTAATTAAATAAAGGTTTGTTTTATTTAATCAAAGATGATGATGTTAATTGTTAAATCAAATAAAGGTGAATTTATTTAATTTAAGTGGATGAATTTAGGAGATTTATGATTTTATTAAATAAAATTTGATTTATTTAATCAAAAGATGAATATTGGCGATGATGTCAAATCTGCAGGTGTACATTTTGCCCCTGTTTGAAGCAATGTACTCGTTGCATTGGTTCAAAGAATGATGCCATTGACATCGAAATTAAAAAAAATCAGATTTTTCGGATGCCCCAGCGAAAATAAGTACGTTAGTACATTGCCCCCTCGAGAGATCAAGCAAAAAGATTCAATTTGAGGTGGATCTTGCGACAAAGAGGTTCAAAATGAATGTATGGATGGTTAGACTATATGATAATGAAAATGAGATGACGTGATTATGCATGAGATGGATATGGCATGATTATGCAAGATAAGAGTGTGGATGTAGGATGGATGCATTGTAGTGTGAAATAGGATAGAAGAATGAGAGGGATCAACCCTTGAATCCAAGAAGATGTAGAAGTCCAACAAGTCCACCAGTCGTCAAGACTTTATTGGATATGGTGATGAATGATGATGTATTGCTTATCCAAGGATGGGAAAAGAGCATACCTTTCTTTATGTTTGATAACACACGTAGGTGCGATGCATCAAGGTATTAAGAACCAGGATGGTGTTGCGCCTAGTGTGATGGACTTTGACTCGACAATCAGATAGGAGTGCTCTTGTTCACACTTGACATATAGAAACCTTGCTAGGATGGACCCAACAAAGCAAGTATTTGCCAAGTTATTTTACAAGAACATCCAACAAGCATAATAGATAAAAAGATAATGATCATTGCCCCATTCCTTTCTCTCTAAACCTGTTTTGTTTAGGCATCATTGAGAGGTCCTTGGAATGAGCGCAAAATAAGATAAGTCAAAAAGACCAAAATAAAGTAAACAAACAAGCTAATGTTCTTCATACCGCTAGCCAAGGCTAAACTAATGTGGGGTACCTGATGCTTATGTCCACCGTGGGAAAGCTTCATCCTAGGACATGTAGTGATCAGGGTTTTGGTGAGACTGATTTGGGTGATAAGCTATTGATACTCTGAGTTGACCAACTTGCTTGCTTACTGAATTAGGCTTGAGACTTTGACGGTTAGGTGTTCACTTCGGAACCTGCTAGACTTGCTTCTGATTGACTCACCAAAGGGTGAAAGTGACGATTGATTTATTAGGGATGGTGATTATTGCGGGTGAAAGCGAGATGGGACAGGTGCACCATTTTTGGTTTTTTAGATATTTGGATGTTTTTGATATTTTGAAATGTTTTGAGGTTATTTTGATTTTCAGATTTATGAATGTTTTTGGTATTTTCAAGATTTATGAATGTTTTTGGATTTTGTGTCTCAGGGGCCAATCAAGGATGGCCTTGCCTATGTTTAATCTCAGAGAGATGTAGTTCAGATGACAATTGATTTGATTGCTGATGAGATAGATGAGCAAATGGATTGCCATTGTGACAGACACCTAAAATGTGAAAAAGATGGACAAACGAATGCCCTTGCGACAGACGCCTAAGTAGATGGGTAGACGAATGTCATTGCGATGAATGCCTAAAATCCTAAAATGCAAACTAGATGGACAAACGGGTGCCCCTACAACGAACGCCTAACTAGATGGGCAGATAGATGTAATTGCGATGAACGCCTAAAATCCTAAAATGTAAACTAGATGGGAAAACAGATTGCCATTGCGACAGACGCCTAAAGGACTGACCTAGATGTCTCAGGGGATGATCAAAGATCAACCTTGCCTACGTTCAAGCTCAAAGATGACGTAGTTCGACAAGGTGAAAGGCTGACAAGAATAAATAATGATTTTTTTGAAGATTTTCTAATATTTCGACATGTTTTTGATTTTTTGATTGATTTGGATTTTTTTTGGATTTTTTGAGTTTTCAAATGTTTTTGAGTTTTTTTATGATTTTGACAATTTGGATATGATATGCATGACGATATAAGTGCTTTGTTTTGGGATTTTGCTGAAAACCAAGCTTAATGTTGACCAATCAGATTGATGGATTGATAGTTTGACTAAGTGTTTTAAGTCAAACAAAAGTGATAATGCACTTGTAATTCCAAGAAGTTGTGTTATCCCAGAGTAAACTCGTACACAAGAGGATAGTTTGGCTAGGTGTGTTAAGCCAAATGAGGTGATGTTGATTTTGATAATTTGGCTAAGTGTGTTAAGCCAAACAAAGATGATAATGAACTTGTAAACCCAAGGAAGTTGTGTTATCCTAGAGTAAACTCGTGCACAAGATGATAGTTTGACTAAGTGTGTTAAGTCAAACAAGGTGATAATTGATTGGATTCAATTGATCAAGATTGATGAAACTTGATTTGGAACAAAATTGTTTTGATGATTTGATGTGATGCTGACGTGCACATTACACGCGAGTGATATTGATTATTGGATTGATGTTCGACAAAAAATAGAGCATGATAAGGAATGTCTTCTTGTCAAAATATGCCATGGGCTAGTGACTTGCATTTGGTGGCTCACAAATGCCTTGACCAATTTGATTTTATGTTTTCCAATGTTTGAATCACTTCATAAGTTGGATGATATACATCAAGATTTATTCTCGAAGCAAGATGCAAATATCTGCCCCCAGTGTCTAGCAATGTTTGAATGACCATGGGTGGATTCTTGGATGAATGGATATGGATACAGTAAGCATGTAGAGGATGCCAAGGATTATCTTGCGATAAGATAAGGGTGTTCAAATAGAGGAATGCTTATTCGGATAGTGCTTTGAGGCTTAGATAATGTTGGATAGGATGGGATCAGTGAAAATGACCAATGTCAAGATGTTTACCATAAACAGGTGTAAAGCGTTTACCAAACCTTCATCAAGATCAAGATAAGGTAGATAGATGGTAATGGGTTGGATAAACGGTTCATGGATGAACGGATGATATGGATGGAATGTTGGCTTTATTATGCATGTGATAAGAGCATGTGATAAGATGCTTTCTCTTGAACTGGCGCACGTAGATGCTCGATTCTATACATGATGCCTATTTGCCAGGTTTTCATCATGGTACCTGTCCAAAGTGCCACCGAAGCGGTTTTCGCTAGAGGACGATTTTTTTCTTTATTGTTTTCAATCCTCTTTTTTTTTTGGATATATTTTATATATATATTTTTTTTGTATTTTCTGAAATATTTTAAGATCATGTTGAACCACCTGGTGGTGCTGATGTAGATGCTTTTGTTATAATGTGCCATCAATATCCTGCTTGAAGGAGCTACTTTGCCAAGATACGTGCACTTGAAAGAAACTTTTGAGAAATTTATTTTGCTTTGTTGATATCGAAGTTAACTCTGTCTTTGTGCGCCCATCATGATAGAGTGCCTTCTAAATCCTTATGATGAAGGGTTGTTGCCAACTCATGGTCAATGTGAGAATTGGATATCATGCATGGAGGCATGGATGGAGTGTGTTTAGGAATCAAAGATGGATTGGTTGGAACTTTGGAACCTTTGATTGTCCAAACTTGGGAAGATGACCAATAATGAGTGGATATAGAAGTGTGCATGGAATTAGGACCAACTGCTTGATACACTTTGTATGTTGCTTGAGAAGCTTCCTTTTTCCTTTGTGGAAATCTTTGATGGATATTTTTCCCTTTTTTATTTTTCCCCATAGTTTCTTTGAATGATGGAGTTTGATAGGGATAATATTTCTTTGTATTCTTTGCTATCCAAGTGTATTTGATTTGTTTGATATGCTTCTTAGCTTCTTTTTCTTTGATACGGTTCTTCATGCTTCGAGTCAAGTCTTTCTTTTGTTGTGGGTCCCAATTCATGGGTGGGGTGATGGGTGGATGAAGATTCATGACATGGCGAGTCGTAGTATTGGCATTGGTTTCATCATAAGGATCCTTCGTGCTCCCTATGTTGATGTTTGCTCGAGACGAAGTTGCCCCTAGTTTTGTGTAAGTATCACTGATATGTTTATATCCCTTGATTACCGAATAACCAAGGCCTTGATTCTTAGGATTTCCAACAATCTGCACTGGTTCTAGGATACCCTATTCATGTAGGCCTAATCCTCTACCTTGATAATTCATTTGCTGAAAAAAATTATTTGCCATAGGATATGATTTACCTTGGAAACAAGGTGCTAATCCTTTTGTGCTCTGTTGTGGACCTTCAAAAGTGTCAGCTTCTTTAGTGATGAGATAGCTAGCCCTGAGAAAGGTAAGTGATCCAACTTTATAAGTGATAGGATCCTCTATATGTGGGGTGAATGCCTGATCAATATCTTTAGCTTGATTTTGTGAGATATCAGATTGTAATGCTTCTTCAAGAAGTGTTGATGCTTCACTATCCTCATAAATCTCTTCCACATGATTTATTTCACAAGATTTTTCTGATTCACGACTTCTATCAGAGTCCCCTTCATGATTTATTTCTGCTATGTCCCTAGATTTTTCCATATTTTGGTCATGTGCACAAATGTTAAGAGTAGGAGACTCTTTTTCCTCGGTAATGATGTCAAGAGTATGAGACTCTTGTTTTGAATGAATATCATTTACGTGTCCATCCAATGAAAGCATCTCATGGGTAGATGGGGGAATATGTGTTATATGGATATGATCATCATTTGCGGCATCTTGTATAGCTAAAAGAGTGCCCATTAGATCATTATAGTATCTTGGAGATACGAATTCTCGATCTTGAGTGATTTTAGAACTATTTTCAACATGCTTTGGATCAAGTTCTTGACATGGGTCAATTTCAAAGGATGGATTGCTTATTGTGGGTTCTTGGACATCGTCATTGGGAAGTGGCTCAATATTCTCTTGAGTTTTGAGTGGATTTGGATCAAATGTTCAGCTAGGGATTCCTTCAATATCTGTAACCATGAGGTCAAAGGATGTCAATATGCCTTGGGAGGGACCATTGCTAGACCTTGATGGAAGATTTTGATCATGCTTTGGAATACGTTCTTGAGATACATTCTCTAACTCATAAGGCGATGTAGAGACCTTTTCAATATGATCACTGGTGGATGGATCTTGGTTTATGTCAATAGGATCAAATAACATCAATACTCCTTGAAATAGATCTTTGTAGGAGGGGTCTTGATCATAACTAAAAAATGGCTCTTGATGTATGTTGATTTGATCACTAGATGGGGTAGACATATCTTCACAGTGCTCATTGATGGATTGATTTTGATTTTTGATTTCAACAATTGTGGTGGGAATCTGTTGCAAGCTTTGTTGAGTGAGTAATGCCTGTTTTTGCTGCTGAGCCAACAACGCCTATTGTTGATCGTGTTTTTGTTGTTACAACAAAGCTTGTTGTTGGTTTTGCTGCTACAATTGGTAGTCTTGCAAGGATTGTTGATGCGCTTCTTGTTGTGCTTTCAATTGAGCTTGGTATTTTGCTTGCACTTGCTGAGCTTGGAATTGCGCTTGTGCTTGAGCATGTGCTTGTTGGATTGCTTGTGCCATCTAAGCAGCATGTGCAGCTTGTACAGCTTGTGCGGCTTGTTGTTTTTGGAGCACCTTTTTGTGGGAAGCTTCTTGAGCGGCTTGCAACATGATGGAGAATGAATTGGTCGTGCTATTTTTTGGCGGTGATGGTGGCAGTGGTGGGTTGGGGATGGTGTTGATTGTTGGGATTGCTTGGATGATTGCCACCTATTGTTGCGATACCGATGGAAAAATGGGATGATTTGGTATGATGTTTTGATTTGGCATTATAGATTGAAATTGAATATTGTTGTGGTTGAGAATCATATTGCCTTGATTTAGGTAACTTTGATTTTGCATGGTGTTACCTTGACTTGGATCAATATCTGGAGTCGTTAACATATTGCTTGGATTTTGAACAACATTAGTTTGATTTGCAATCACATCCATCCCAAAGTTCACCAAACTTGTGGATTTGAAATGTTCATGTTCAACAAACTTGTATTTGACATGTATGGATTTGGTCGGATAATGTTGTTTGGAAAACTCATGCTTTGAGCATTTGGTTGATAGATTTGCAGATTTGGACTTGGATTTAAATCTATCATTGGGAAAGGTGTTCCAAACTTTGGATTAGGCATACTCACATTCGTATCATTGAAGTTTGGAGGAGATAATGATGCCATGTTTGAATTGCATAAATGTGAGTTTCGATAATCAATTGGAATTGTGAGACTTGGATAATTTGGTTGACTCAGATTGCTCATGATGGATGGATCAAGTTTATATTCCATGTCCCTCTTGTGTTGAGATCGAGTTTGAACCATAAAATGAAGATCAATTTTCAAGATTGTAAGAGATGAACCTCTAATTCTTTAGATTGGTCTAAACCTTAGGTGCAAAGAAGCGAAGAACTAGGATAATTGAAGAATCAAAGCGACGACGAGGATGAGATAAACGAAAGATGAGTGATATGGATGAATGGAACTCTTAAATAAAATTTGAAGGGAATGCTAAACCTTTTAGGACTTTGATTAATCGTGATTGGATTGATAGTTTGACTAGATGTGTTAAGTCAAACAAGAATGATAAATGTAATCGTAAAACTCTAGGAAGTTGTGTTATCCAAGAGTGAACTCCTACAAGATGGTAGTTTGACTAAGTGTGTTAAGTCAAACGAGGTAATGATTTGATAATTTGGCTAAGTGTGTTAAGCCAAACAAGATGAACTAGTAAACCCTAGGAAGTTGTGTTATCCTAGAGAAAACTTGTGTATAAGATGATGGTTTGACTAGATGTGTTAAGTCAAACAAAGTGGTTTTGATTTCGCCTAAAATTTTAGCATAACAGATGTTTACAAAGTTTCCAAGAGTTGTTGGTGAGGTGATTTTTGACTGATTTTGATGGTTGAGAGATGGATGAAAGTGATTGGATTTGATCCTAGACTTGACCTAGATAACACTTCTTCTTACAAGACCTCAGTGTTGAAAAACATGTTATACTTCCTATGGGAGGAAAGCAAACCTTTCAAAAAGTTCGAGATTCTCTTGATAGTAAAATGCATACAACTCAAGATTGTTTCTTGAAGCGTTTTTGTAAAAGTTGTAAACCAATCATTTTAGAAAACACATGTGTAATCCAAATTTTCTTTTTATCTTTCTTTAGTGTATTCTTTTTACCAAAAACACTTGCTTGTTTATCTTTTCAAACTTTATGTCTAATGTCCCACTTTCGTTCTCATCCCACAAAGTCCATTGTGTGGAAATCAAGGAAAATAGGGCAAAATTTTCCTATGTTTAACCTTGTTGAAAACAAATGATGATAGAATCCAAGCACTTAGAAACCTCTAAGGATATGATCCCTAGGGAAAACAAGAGTGCTTAAATTCGTCAAAGGTATTTGTTTCCTAGAAGGGGTTTGAAATTTGAAAGTCCTGTGAATGTTTATTTTTCAATGTTTTTAGGAACCAAGGAATGTGTTTTCCACTTCCAAGCACTTTACAACCCTAGGATGATGAGACAATATTCTATTGGGTTCCCACTTGGACGAATCTAGTTGCGCATATTTTGTGCGAATGGCTTAATGCTTGACCACATTGGCTCCCCTCCACGACACACACTTCTCGGGTCAGCCAAGCATTAGTACCCATGAATTTCCCATGGCATACTTTCCATCTCCACAACAAAACCGCATGTACAACGTGGGGCGGCTTCAAAGGACATGACCTTTTGCACCAACAAAATAGACTAAGATTTGACCTTTTTCTAAACAAAGGGTTCTAATTTGGGCATTCCGTTCGTGGGGGATTATCCAACATCGACGAGAGTCCATTGCTATCCATCTCATTGGAATAATCCTCGTGATATTGGCCTTTGTTCCAATATCCACACTTATATACCGGTTGGAAGTCGCTTGGCTTTAGCGTGTTCACGGTTAGGTCGTTCCCTTGGGTGAGTACTTTTTCCCACAAGGCAGACCCTCTAAGATAAACAAAAATGAGCTAACATATCCCATCGTTCACACAACCTTTGTTGAAAAACAAAGGGGAAACCTCCGCAATATGTCGTGCTCACACTTGCATGTTTTGTTCAATTTTAAGTTCCCAAATCGAAATGTGAAGGCAATCTTTTTGACATGTTAATATCACCAAAATGCTTTTGATTCTCAAGATCGCTGTGAAGCGCAAGAGAAGCGCATACGCATTTCAATGATCTTAATTTATGAAAAGGATTGCAAAACATGAAAGACACTTGTTCATTTTATACCTCAAAGCAGTGATGAGTTCATTTTAGAAGCACCAAATGAGATGTGAAGTTGTTTTGTTCAATTTTAACCCAAATCGAAATCTAGTATATGTCTAAGGTTCTTTTTAACCAACTTTGAAAAGATCAAGTCAAGTGGTTAATTTTAAACCCAAAAGGAAATGTGAGTTGGTTTAAAATAGAAAAAAAAAGGGTAGTGAATTGAAGCTCTAAGGCTTAAAATAAGCATTAAAAAACACTTTTTCCAAGTCTTGATTTCAAAAAATATCTCCAACTCCACTCCATTCGCCTTCATTTTCGTTTGATGCCAACCTTGTCCCTTTGTTCAATTCAGGTACTTGTCTTCAAATGTCCACCTTGATTTCAACTTTGATTTCAACCTTCAATTTCAACCTTGATGCCAACACCTTGATGTCAACCTATGAACATTAAAAAGTTGAAAAAATAAGATTTATTTCCAAAATTAATCAAATGTACAATAGCATTTAACCAAGGTATAGCCCAAGCGTTAGCAAAACATTTCTTTTAAATGTGTGACACACAAATAATATCATTGAATTTCAAACTATATATATATATATAAAAGCTTCCTCCAAACACAATCATTAGAATGATCATAAAATCTTCTTTTTGACCAATAGACAAAAACTCTCTAAAGGTGAAAATTCACCAAGGCCCTTAAATAATGACATAGAGGAATTATCTCGCATTAAAATTACCGTTTTCAGATTTTACGAAGAACCAAATGATTTCTAACATAAGAAATGATTTTGAAAGTACATATCCGTCAATGAAGAAGTTCGACCAGACAGAGGAGTGAATGTAAATTTGAATTTCACACATGTGATTGACTTTTTAAGCAAATATTCCCCCACCATTTTTAAATATCAACTATATGAATGGCTCATAATGCAAGTTGTTAACAATCCCATATCATTTTGGTGCAAATTCAAACCTGCATATCATAAAAGAAATCCCATGTGATTCAACCTTCCAGGCAGCAACAAAGATAGATAATGATCTTGTTTAACATTTAATGTGTGAAAGAGGAGGAAATAACGATCCATATTCCAAGCTTAATAATATCTGGACAACTTGTATATTTATTATTAAACTCATAAACTATTATTCCCAGCGCTGAAAAGAACCACACACATCACCACATCACCATTCTGAAGCAAGACTTTGAAGGAAGTTGTGACACAGCCAAATCGATAACGAACCAGTTTCTAATTCACAATATCTTGATATTCTCAGGGTAAATACAGGCAAAGACTAAAAAGAGAAAAACAACAAAACAACCATACACGTAGTGTAACCAGTTCTTTAAACTTTTAACCAACAAACAATGAAATGCCATAAAGACACTTGAATGGTGGTGCGTTAGTATAGCAAGCAACTTGTAAGCGCTAGCTAAATGTTGACTTCTTTGCACAATTGGATCAACACAATAAATGTGATTGACACGCCTCTACAACTGAAACCGATATGTAATAAATGCATTTTTAGATACACCTATAAGATACGTTCTTTAGAATGACCTCCTATAAGCATTCATTCGCTGATTAGCTTTGTTGTAATGGAAAAATTTCAACAGCTGTCAGAGTTAATGTGAACTTTTGATTGCATCGAATGAAGACAGTGATTAGAAAGTTTTCAAAAGCAAAAGAAAAAAAATAGCGAATACATCTGGTAGGTTAAAACAGTTATTCTGAAGGCAGTAAAATAAATCTTAAGGCCCCGTAAGATGTGAATTTAAGACCCCAGCAACTTGACTACTAAAATAAGCACAAATCTCCTACCTTCTTTGTTTTGAAACTCCTATTTTCACCTAGGCTTGGAGTACACTGACAAACGTGAACTTGGTAGTATTGAAGACTGATCTGCGACTACCTATTATGGGCACATATCCTATCACCCGCGTTTTCCTGAGGTGAAAATGGTTTGACGAAATCTATCATTCCCCATTGGACTTCGGTGTCATGATGAGGCATTGAATGCTTTGAAAGAAATGGAGAGGAATGGGCGCCTTCTTGCTTTGAATACACTAATTACCATGACTTGGCTGCAATTCGCTAGTGATGACTCAATACACCAAGAGTTTAGAAAGCGTTTAATACACAATGCAAGAGTAACATTCCCTAATGACTTCAATCCCTGATTTGATGTAAGCCCAAATGAAAGCATCATATTAGATAGTATACAATTTTTAAAAGCAACAAATACGGAAAATGCTCACCTGATTGAAAGTAAAATAAAAATAAAAATAAAGATACATAAACATCCAAAATAGTTCATACACTGTCTGTTTAGTGTAAGACAACAGAATCAAAATAAATGAGATAGAACAACAGGAGGATGTAAATTTTCATACCACCAAATCCTTGATTTGACTAAGATCAAAAGTTTATGACCTTAGCCAGCGCTTTGATTGCAATGATGTATATCAGAATATAGTGTGTTGTATCTCAAGCCTATGCATCTGGCTGGGAATGTTAGAGACTTAAAAGAAAAAGAGATTCAATAAGAGACTGAAAATGTTTCTGACTTATAAGAAACATTTCAATACTTCAGCTGTGCGATTTAGATTCTATGAATAAACAAAAGAAAATAGAACTAAGTACTGCGTAAAAATAAAACATATTGTAGTGATCTGAAGCTGAGATGCCATTCATATCATGCGTTGTATCCACAATGCACACATTATTAAACAGATTAATTTAAACGAGTTGAAAGATACTCTCGTGTGATTGCATTGAAGCTATGCCCTAACCAAAAAATATACCAGAAAGAGCATTCAAAGAAACATTAGATATGTGAAATACTCCCATGCTTTCATCCAGAAAACATAGTCTGAATAACTCAATATCAGTTTTACTAGTTAAGCCCTCCTTCTAGCGCCATTTTGTGGACATGAAAATCTGCAAATGGTTAGTAGAATGACAAAACAACATAAACATAAATTTATATCCCTATGAAATAATACTTCATGATTCAAATGCAACCAAATAACAAAGATAAGCAAGGCATGTAAAACATGAAATATATCTATCCCATATTGGATTGGTGCTCTTTGAATATGTGAAAGAGCCCTTTCCCAATCCTTGATAAGAAAGATTGCCAAGATGATGATATAGACAATGAGATGCTCTTGAGCTCAAGTTGCCTATAGTGGAGATGCTTTCAAATGTGGATGATGAAGAGCAAGATTGATTCTGAAATGAAGAGAGTAACCCTGCCTCAAGATGTGTTGTTGTGTTGTTATGCCTTGATTTTATAGATTCAAGGGTAGGAGATTGAGATATTTTGAATGAATGTGGGATCATTCAAAAAGCCAATGACAAGATGACACTTGTCAAGGTGTGAGAGGGTGAGGAATGTGCAAGTTTTGGCCAATGTGCCCATTCAAATTTGAAAAAATGCAATAAATGCATGTGGTTGAGGGTTTTGGAGGGAATTGTCTTTGTCCAAAAAGTCAAAGATGAGAGTTAATGAGGTAAAATATGGGTTTTAATAAATCAAAATAAAGTGATTTATTGGTGCAAGTGGATGAATCTAGAAGATTCATGTAGTTAGGATTAAACTAATCATGATTTGATTAATCTAATAGGATTTAAGTGATATGACATTTGATTTTAGATTTTAGGATTAAAATAAATCAAAGTGAGAAGAAAATGATTTCAGATTTAATTAAATAAAGGTTTGTTTTATTTAATCAAAGATGATGATGTTAATTGTTAAATCAAATAAAGGTGAATTTATTTAATTTAAGTGGATGACTTTAGGAGATTTATGATTTAATTAAATAAAATTTGATTTATTTAATCAAAAGATGAATATTAGCGATGATGTCAAATTTGCATTTCTACATTTTGCCCCTCTTTGAAGCAATGTACTCATTGCGTTGGTTCAAAGAATGATTCCACTGATATCGAAATTAAAAATATTCAGATTTTTCGGATGCCCCAGTGAAAATAAGTACGTTAGTACAATAGTTTATATTAATTGGGCATAAAAAAATTATTTCCATAGTATGTGTGTAAAACCTTTCTAATTTTTTTTTTTGATAACCTTCTTAAAACCTATTCTATTTAAGTAGAAGCTATCTTATTTAAAATATGTATGCATGAATATAGGCTATTTTATTTATGTTTTGTGTCTTTCATTAATTAATAATGTCCTCAGAAGATAGGGAAAATCAAATAGATTTAGATTAAGTGACAACCAACACTTCTAAACTATTATCCCAATCTAAACAAGAGAATACAAACAAAGAGAGCAATCAAAATGAAAACAAATGAAATAAAACACTCCCCTTTGAAGTTGATTCTTTCTCTTGTCTCTCCTATTTCTTCTTATGCCAATATTGCCCTCAGATTTGTTGATGAAGTTGTGCAAATACCTGCAAATAGTAAGCAAGAAAGTTGGAGATAATGACTGTTAAATTGAAAATGGAGGGGAAGGGTTTCTTTTATAGACAACCATTCGAATGGACGGACGAGATTGATCTTCCAGAAAGATTCTAAGATCAACGGATGAGGATTCATGAGAGGGAAGTTACGAAATGGATGGCCAAGATCGAGTTTCTAGAAAGATGCCAAGATCTACGGTTGAGAATTGATGCAACCAGAATATGCCATGCATGGAAAAGATATGACGCCGACGGCTATGACAAACATGCAGGACATGCAGACTATGACATGAAATAATGACAGGGGATCTTTGACCAAAATAGAGGGATAAATAATTTATTTTAAATTATTTATTCGAAAATGGAAGAGGATGACAAGTGGCAAATAAATAATTTATTTTAAATTATTTATTCGAAAATGGAAGAGGATGACAAGTGGCAAATAAATAATTTATTTTAAATTATTTATTTGGAGGAAATGAAAAAGGAGATTTAATTAAATTCATAATTTAATTAAAGGAGGAGATATAAATTAAATATGGATAATTGATAAGGATCAATTATTTAAAGGAGAAGAATGACACATAATTAAATAATTTCGCTAATTATTTAATTATAGAAAATAAAAGGTCAAATAATTATTATTATCTAATTATAGACATGTGATAAAGATAAATAATTAAATAAATAATGATTTATTTAATTATTGAAGAAAGGGTAAGCCATATGACGCACTAAATAATTTTAATTGATCAAGATAGAAATGAGAAGGTGAATACTAAATAATTAAAAAAACCATTTAATTAATAAAGGAATATGATCGAACATAATAGAATAATTAAAATTATTCACCATTGAAAGGATGATGACTACTTAAAAATGATGCTCATAGATCTAGGACATTTTTCGTCTACAATGTCAAGCTTTGATTTTTTTAATATTTAATCTTTTAGTTGCAGGGAGTTTTGAGACCATGATCATGTTATTTTGTCCACACATTGACCCTAAGAAATCCATGATAATGAATCTGAATAACTGAACTAATCCCCATCGGGTGCACCATTCTCCCAAAAGCAGTTGTCAAACCAAGTCCAGGCTGATATAAATGAATCGAAATACGATTCTATGGTGCTAATACTTTGCTGAAACTGACTTAACGGTAGAAAAATGCCTTCTTCCGGATTGATCTCAATAATCAGTTGTGCTATATTTTCTATAGTGCTATGCAATTCACCTTCGGCTCGGCCAAATTTATAGCCACTCTAAAATATCTGGGTATGTCTTCACGTTATCTGACGTGGGTAGCTCTGGAACATTGCATTTCATAGGGGCATATAATAATTGAGAATCTGGTGGAGCCAATGAATAGTATTCTTTCTAAGCAGAGGAAAAGCAATTGGGGAAATAGGGGAGGAATTAGGAAAAAAACCTGTAATTGTCCTTACTTTTCTCTGATGATCCTCACTGCTTTGGTGTTGCCCCTTAACATTCTTTGTCACCATCTTACCCCTTGCAAATGATTTGGTGGCCAACTTTCTGCTCAAATGAGTATTCTAGTAGAGATCGCTGAGTCAAAATGAAAATCAGAGATAAATTGTTCAAATTTAAATTTCGATGAAATAGTGGGAAATTTTGGCAGATTTGAAATTCAATTTAAGCATGTTGGACATTTTAATAGCATGTGACTTTTGGATTTTGCTAGCTACGGATAGTACGACCCTGACTTGGAATTCCCTGCCAAGTTACTGTACTCCCCTGACAAAATGCGTAAGACTATGCATCAGCGATCGAATGACCATAGCATAGCTAGTGCAAACCCCAACGCCCAACGAAAAACTCAACGAAAATGGAAAAGGAAAAAGAACATTGCCCGGTCAGAGCTTAGTGTGTGACACTTAAGCCCAACCATTGTTATGTTGCTCTAGAACGTATGCCTTTTGTTTACGTGTGAGACCCACTCCCTGGGTTCGTTCAAACTCAAAAGTCAAAAGATAAATTAATCTATCATTATTATCATTAGGGGAAAAGACCCAATTGCCGCCCATGATCCAATACCCGTACCCGTTCACTCCTTGTTCACTTGACCCCCCAATAACCATTTACATTTTAGTCATTACATTGTTTTAATTATGCCAATAAAAATTTACAAATTACACCAATATATGTTCACTATTGAATGTGTAGTTGACAAAAATAGATAAAACACATTGAAAACTATTGAAAACACCTTTTTAACTATTGAAAACAATTTAAATTTTTGTGGGTTTTTATTGTTTGTCTAATGAATAGGTACTGGAGAAGTGGTAAAGATGTATGGGAGAAAGGTTTAAAAACACCCTTTTTGAACACCTTTCACTTTACGGGTTCCACAAGGCGCGTTTTAAATACCCAGAAGCCAAATTTTTCTTTTTAAGGTCCTAACTCGCTTATGAAGAAGTCCCAATTTTTTTTTTAAAATTGGACCTATTTTGCACTTTGCACAAATGCGTGAAGTTAACCCTGACGATTACTGGTACATCTCCCCTACAATTTTCTTCTTTTTTCCCATTTTCCACAACTTTTTACAATTTTTATATAAAATACAATTTTCTCTTTTCCATTTTCCACACTTTTTCTTGCATGCGAGAACAGATTAGAATAGACTTATGTTAATGAATGTAAATGCGTCGATATAGTATGGTCTCTGGAAATATCAGCTTAGACTTGGTTATACAAGTGGCCAGCAAGAACAAAACACTTTTAGAAAACATTACCTACCTTGATCCGCGTAACGAGTGGAGATTGTTGGCTTGAAAGACACGGCTGCTCTGAGAAACATGCAAGTCAACAATTCACCTGCTTCATATTCTGCATATCCTCCAATCATGGCAATATATGAGATCACATTGCTTTGAGGTGTTCTGTCAAACAGTTCACGGCCCTTGTCGACCAGGGTAGTTGCAACTACATCTGACGAAATTCCTCTTTCCTGTGATAAAGCTCCCATTTTGGCACAGGCAGGGAGGCTGCTGGCAAAGCTTCTGTAATTTGTGCCACTTTATGTTGGAGTGCGGTAAATATACCAAATCCACAAACAGCATATGTTGTAGAAAACAATACAGCTGTAGGCAAAGATGCCATCAACCTTATTCCATGTTACATTCTCCTTATAGTTACGGTTGGTTCGTTTCCAGACTCTACCTATGGAAGTCATTGTTGTGATCAGAGCTTAGTGCACACAGAGCTTAGTGTGTGACACTTAAGCTCAGCCCATAACAATTGGGTCTATATATTAAGCCCCAATTTGAGTTGTTCTTCAGTAGATCTGTTGGTGAATTCAAAATGAAAAATTTAATAGTGTTAGCGATAGCGTTGGCCGTTTTGGTTCATCCTTCGCGTCAGATGAGTCGGCATCAAGTATTGTCGAAATTTTTAGAGAAGAGGAGATCTGGTGTGAAGAGGGAGGCAGAGGAATGGGTAGCTCCTTCCATTAGCAGTGAATATGGATGTAAGCTCAATCAATACGCTCAAGATGGATTGCAGGGGAATGACAAAATAACTGCTCTGCCTGGCCAGCCAGCTGGAATAACGTTTGCGCAGTATGCGGGATATGTGACGGTTGATGCAGAGGCGGGAAGAGCACTTTTCTACTATTTTACAGAGGCCACTGAAGACCCATCTACAAAGCCTCTGCTCCTCTGGCTCAACGGAGGTATTCTCCTGTCCATATATTTTACTTATTTTTCTGTTTTACACGGGGATGCGTCCCTTGCCCCAAAACCCACTGTTCCCGTGCCCAAACGTCATCGGGATGGGGATGCAAAAGGGACGTCCCCCAGCCGTCTCTAAAACAGTTCAATTAACAGGAAATGGGAGGAAATGTCCCCTGTCCTTTGGGGATGTTTCCCGGTCTCTGGTATGAATGGGGGCTATTGTACCGGGGACAGCTAGCCGTTCCCTTCGAACAGGGAGCTTTCTGCGTTAAAAACATATTTAAAAAATTGATTTTTGAAATATATCATCATCCTTTTTAAGGTGATTTTTGAGTTTGGGTTGTTAGCATGCAAAGTGACTGAGTTCTGATTTTTGAATGTTTCTGCTTGTGTTTGATTGAATTTTAATGTCAAATCATTTGCATAAAACATAGAAATGATAACTACTATCATAACATCAACAAATATGAAACATTCAACCTCAAATCTGATTTTATTTGCACTATATCAAGTCTGAATACATTACATTACAGGTTTGATATAAGTCTGATTTGATTACAGCAGCAGACATTTCCTTCAAAATCTAATTTATATTGATTCTCAATGAAATACAAACATACCCAGATCATAGACTACAATAATAAGTTTAATGACATTTATTATGCTGTTATACTATGGCTCTCGTGATTTATTTATATACTGATATTGTTGTTATCAATTATTAATTTATTGACATATATTTCTCTCTTTCCCTCTTTCTTTCTATAATATATTAATAAATTTTGAAAAAATCATCTATACCTATATATATGTATTTTGTATATCGTCGTCTCCTACTGTCTTCTAAAAATGACCCCCTAAGAAATGTTCCGGAAATGCATCCCCTGCCCGAAACGCCGTGGAACATAGTTATTTTTTCATTAAGATCGATTAAAAGCAAGATTTTTACAAGTTAGTGACTGTTCAAGTTGTCTGTATCAGGGCCAGGATGCTCATCTTTTGGTGTGGGAGCAATGACAGAATTGGGTCCATTCCGCGTACAACCAGATGGCAAAACTCTTTCTAACAATCCATACGCATGGAACCAAGGTTTTACATAGATTACCCACGCTAAATAATGTTTTTTTGATGTATACAATGGAATTTTTATAAATATTGGTATCTGCAGTTGGTTATAATCATTTATATGAGAAGTTTTTTCCCACTAAAAAAGTCATTGTTCAACATCACCCAGAGATTCCTCAGCATTCATTCAACTTTTGTATTTTGCAGTGGCAAACACCCTGTTTTTGGAATCGCCTGCCGGGGTTGGATTTTCATACTCCAATACCACCTCTGATTATCAAAACGGCAATGATAATAACACTGGTATTGCAATTGATAAATTATGAAGAGATTTTGTGACATGAATGCATACAGTGAAGATCTGTTGATAAAAATAACGTTTCAATATTTGTTTACTAACCATAGCAAATGTTTTTCATGGAATGGAATGGGTAAATAGCTCGAGACGCGTACACGTTTCTTCTAAATTGGTTTGAAAGATTTCCACAGTATAAGAATCAAGATTTCTATATAACAGGGGAAAGCTACGCTGGTATGTCAAGCAATTCTATGATATCTGAACACAGAAAACTCGTCTTCATGTTATAAATATACTCTGTTCTGGTCTCTTATTTGTGTGTGCAGGGTATTATGTACCTGAATTAGCAGACACAGTTCTTAAGAATAACAACTCCCAGACATCTTTCATAAATCTCAAGGGAGTTATGGTGCGGTTCCTTCACCTTTTCGTTTTCCTCTAGGACTAGTCTATTGTGCATGTCAACTATATTTATGCTTTTAGAAAAACCCCTCATAGTACAGTAAATCTTATTTTAAGGTTTAGTTGACCAAGCATGTATACATATAGTATTAATGACCATTTATATGGGGAAAATATGGTGAACAATATATATTCATATTGTAAATTATTTGGAATTCTTATTTATTGAAAAATTATGCTGCATAGATTGGAAATGGAATAATGAATGAAGAGACAGATAATTGTGGTGCTATCGATTATTCATGGACACATGCATTGATGTCAGATGAAGATTATGCAAATGAGCATTGCACTTCATCTGCTTCGATTTATACAACTCACAACAACACATTTATGTCTCAAGCAGAATCTACTAATGTAGAGATAGATCCCTATAATATATATGCCTCACTTTGTCCTTCCCATCCTAACCACATTTGGGCATCTTCTACTTCTATTGTAAGTAAATAAACATGTTTTTTAAAGATCTTTTTGGAATAGAAAATTCAAAGTAGTAATTTTGTCTGCCATATTAATATGTTGTATATTTTGAATAAATGTATATACCCTATTCTCTCTATTGCAGGCTGACACCTCGACAAATGGATTAAATGGATTTGATCCATGTAGTCCCGGTTATGTATTTACCTACCTTAACATCCCAAAAGTACAAAGTACTCTTCATGCAAATGTAACAAACTTGCCTTATGAGTGGACTGAATGCAGGTATGACTATATGCATTTGACATGTCCAAATAAGGATGATTATTTGTCTAATCTCACATAGTTTAAGACTTGGAAGATTACCATCTAATGATTTTCCAATCTTCTTATCTAAATAGTCAAGTACTTTCATACAAAGGCTTTGCAACCACAATGTTTCCAATATATCGAAGAATGATGGCAGCAGGATTGAGAATACTAGTCTATAGGTATAAAGGAGAAAAAATGTTATTGTTAAAAAGTGTTTAAAGATAAAGATTTGATTGCAATAACTAATTAGTGATAATTGCTTTTGGTTGTAACGGAGATGTGGATGCAGTGGTTCCTGTGACTGGCACAAGATATTCCATTAATGCATTAAAGCTTCCAATTGAGAAAGCATGGTATCCTTGGATGAATGGAGAGTTAGATGTGGGGGGTTATAGTGTGATTTATAAGGGCTTGACATTTGCAACTATTAGAGGAGCAGGGCATGAAGTGCCTAGTTCTCAACCTTCTAAAGCTTTGACCATGACCAAATCCTTTTTGGCTAGAAAGGCTCTACCATCATAAGAATTCCATTTTTGACATTTAATAATGGCATTTGGAAATGATTTTATAAATATCATTATGATTAATATATGTACAATCTATTTAAGACATAGACCTCACATAAAATATATTGTTAACTCCTATTTATATTTGAATCCGATATCGGATTTGTATTCGATATATGATATCTTTTAGATCAGTTTTAAAACAATTTATACAATCTTTAATATATTATTTAAAAATGCAATTAAGTTTATAATTTAATATATATAATATCCAATAAAGTTTATAATGCAATATATTTAATATACAATTTATGGTAATCTCTTACCGAATTATGTATTTAATATATAATATATTATTAAATGTATAATATTTAAATATTTTAGTTAATCCATAAATAATTAAATATATATATTACCAATTTATAAAATATTTAAATATTATATCTTTCCCTCTCGCTCTCTCCACCTCTATCTCTCTCAAGTCTCTCACTCAATCACCCTCTCTCTCTATCTCTCTCACTCTCCCCTCTCTTCACTCCCTCTCCTTCTATCTCTCCCTCTCTCCCTCTCCCTCTGTCCCTCAACTCTAAACCCTCTCTCCCTCTCCCTCCCCCCCCACTCTCCCTCTCTCTCTCTCTCTCTCCCCTCTCCTTCTATCTCTCCCTCTCCCTCCCCCTCTCTCCCTCTCACTATCTCACTCTCTCTCCCTCTCCCTCTCTCCCTCTCCCACTCTTCCTCTCACTCTCTCAC